>OY856409.1:142645221-143845221 GCA_963693085.1 Alisma plantago-aquatica | reverse complement strand
ACAAAATTGTGACTCACGATGATCAAATCTCAATAATGATACCAATCCTATTGTCACACTATTTGGATCTCGAGACCACCCTTGACATATATATATAGTGACGTTCATAATCCCAAATTTTGAAAATTTTGAAATGATTACCATTTTGACTCTCTCAATTTATGACTTAGGGTTTAGCTCTCATTAGGCCTAGGATGGGACCTACCATTTCTTTTGATCTCAAAATCATAATATTGAAAGTATGACGTTGTCTCGAAATGTTGAAATATGAAATCTCAAATCATGGATGTATAACCCCCCTAGGCCCATGGAGAAGCTAGGACCCTAAGATATTGGGATTGAAAGTCACCTTGTACACTTGATTCAAGAGCTCTATTTGTTTGACCTCTCCAAATTTGTGACCAATAGGATGCTTTCCATATTTATGGCTCACATGATAACTTTAAACAATACATGCATTGACCTTGATACTCAATTGCTCGATCATGAAATGATGTTGGTTTCAAGTTGGTTATGATATGGAACATGGATTCCCAATTGTGATTATTGGACTACTTGAATTTTGAGGACATGATTTTGATTATATAGTTGAGGATGTTCTAATAGTTAAGTATATGACTTGGATTATGTAGTCCCAAATTTTGAGGATGTTTTCGAATTTTGGGGAGAAATTTTTTTTTTAATGAGGGAAGGATGTGACAAAGTGAATTTCATCATAACTATGATTTAATTCCAATTTTACCCTCTTTATTTCCACTCTTGACCCAATATATTTTTATTAGCTACTTGATCACTTTTGATAGACAAATTCAAAATATGGTGATCAATGTGAACTTTATACACAATTTTGACACCCCAAATTTGTTTAAATTGTTACTTTGTACAAAGAAGTAAATTGGTACATCAAACTTCATCATATAATTCACAAACTTTTTGTAACCATTATACACAATTTTATGAACCTTTGGTACAAAATTCATCTCATTTGGACATTCCTACAGCTATCTACGAATTTCTTGAAATTTCATGCTAAAAATCCTTTTATTTGCTCTTTTATTCAACCATTTTCCAAGTCAACAATCTACTTGCAAAGGGAGGGAAAAATTTTGACCCTTTGATCTACCCTCATGGATCCAAGCCCAACCTAACAGCCAATCGATCATCTCCTACCTCCCACAATCAATAGGGAGGAGTTATGGAGGACCGAAACTTGCAAATCACTCGAATACGACCCGATTCAAAATTCTAACTGAAAGAAATTGCTCCTCCCGCGATTTGGCGCTAAATGAGACCTAGTTTGACGACCATTATGGATCCGTTTCATCTTAAAAACAATTCCTTTTCATGGCGGCCATGGCAGCAACCAAGGCTCGATTTACCCTAAATCTACCCCCTCGACGCTATAAAAGGGCCCTCCAAGGACTATCACCACCCTATCTCACCAACATTCATGAATTCATGCTCTCTCTTGGCCTCAAACGACATTGATTTACCATTTCTTCACCTGATCGACAGAGCAGCGCTGCCACTGATCCTTTTTGGGTGTTTCGCCCATGCACCACTAGCCCACTTCCTTTGGCCACCCTGAGCTTCACGGGGTCACGACGAGTTCGGGCGGCACAATCACTGCTAGATTCTGCCATCCTCTGCTAGACCCCCCCTAGCTCTGATGAGACCATATACCACAGATTCGTGCTTGAGTGTGAGGTCTTGAGCAGGAAAGAAGAGTCCCCAAACCAATGGTCTAAGGAGGGTTCAGCCCGATCCAAGTGGCCCAACAAACCACCGATTGAACTGGTCAAATCAAAAGATTGAACCCTGAACCAAAGGTCAAACCAGACCCTAAACTAAGCAAGCCACATGCATGTGTGAAACAATGTCAGCAACCTAATCTGGTGATTCAATGATTGACTATTTTTCCTTTTCTAGTAATTATTCCCTCTCTCTACTCAAAATTTCAATAAATAAGACAAATCTTGTTTTAATCATAAAAAATGCATCCTAGATCCAGATGTTACAAATAAATAGTCAATCTTGATCAGAAAAACCCAAAACAATTATTACAAATAATTGTGAAACCTAAATCCTTAGATATTTCACTGTTATACCTAAATTTTATCTCTTGCTTATATGATTTAACAAATGATCCAATAATGGTGTTTAATCTTTGGAAACTCTTAATAATTGACTCTGATGATTATTTTGGAACACAAAAAAGCATACTTTAATAAATAAGATGATCTGATCTTGTGACTCATCTACCCTAGAATATGAATCATGCACCTTGAAGTAAGGATTAACCATAATATTATGATGATGTATCTAATCTTGCAAAACCCTTGATATACATCTAACCCATCAATCTAAACTTGATTTCCAATGATGCTAATTATCATGATGATGATCTAGAAACTAGAAATATGACTTGGATAATGATCATAGAATTAGGGTTATCATATGTTACTAAAATACCTAGGTTGGCCATTCCCACTTGAGATATTCTTGAAACTTGAATAATGTTGAACATATTGATATATTGGTTGATTATAAGTGGATGACCCAACCCTAAGGTTGAAATAGGAAAGTGTAACCCTAATCTCAAATATTGAAACATGATCTTTTGAATATCATGATCTTGACCCTTGATCCAAATATTGCTGATTTAGGATCTGACTCAAAGGGTTGACCTATTACTTTTGAGATTTTTACTCTGAAATCTTCGGTGAAAGGTGCTCTATTATATCGACTCCTTGGTTGTATTAAAGATACATTTTATGTATCACTCTATTATATCGACTCCTTGGTTGTATTAAAGATACATTTTATGTATCTCTTGATTGTATACTTGGCTATATACTTGGTTGAGCTATTGTTCCCTATTGATTATGATTCCATTTTTTCTATATTATATTTTGAGAAATTTCAAACATAAATGATATTGCTCATTATGATTGCCTGGATATTGATGATGATAATGTTGATAATGTTGATAATGTTGATATTGAGTGCAAGAGACCTCCTCATTCAGAGGGTGGAACTTGTACATTGACCTCCTACCTCATATGGAGAGAAGGAGCCTGGTGATCTCCCCCATTGCGTTGGGGTAATGGAGCCACAAAAAATATATAAGCATGCTTCTCGAATCAACATAATGGGAACTTGTAATAAAAATTGAATTGTTCATTATAAACATCTTGTTGAACAAATATTAGTTTTTGGAAAATCGCTTGTTATACTTTGAATATAAGTCATGCCAAGTATACTATTTTGCTATAAACCATATTACTTGTTTTTAATAGGGTATCGTGCAATTGGATGATTGTGTCATGATTTTCTTGATTTTAGGCAAACCAATCGGAACCTTGACTAGAATGCTTCCACACTCTATATACTCTGACGACAAGGATAAATCTGCAATATATCCTATTTTGGGTTAGTGAGTTCTCTAAATCTCCTAATTTTTGTTATTATTTCTTATTATATATGCTAGTGTGTGAGATCCTATCGGGCCACTCAGGGACATGCACTTCAATCCTTTTAACATTGTCTAGTCTAGGCAGTGGGATTGGGATTTGGTTTAGAAAGGTTTCGTGACAAGTCCTTTGGCTGATTCTAGAAGGGCAACACCAACTCACAGTCCGTGGTGATATCTGAGGAGTTGATGTAATAGTTGTCTGACTCTACTGTCCGTAAAGGAGCAGTCAAATGAGTTTGAGTTTTACCAGGAGCTGCACAGACACCATCTAAGACCGAGTGGGAATCTACATAGATGGCGATTGTCACTGGACTTGCTCCAGGACCAGGTATATCTTCGTTAAACCATCCTTCCCATTGTATAGTTATTGATGTGATCTGCTGGTTAATTGGAAATATGTTAGTAAAATTTTTGTTTTCGCTGCCTATATGATTCCATATTTCCCTATAGATCCACCATTCTCCATAGCTCAAGACATGATTCTTGGATGTAGGATTGTAACCTTCTCTTCCAATAGAGGAAGTTGCTTCCATCAAAGATTGGAATTTTGATGATGTATCTCCCACCTTAATAATCGCCCATATTCTCCTTTCTTGGAGAAGAATCGATCTGATACCAATTGTTGGATCAATGATGGGCTCTAGAGTGGAGGTGAATAGAGATATAAAAACATTAAAAAAAAGCTCATGAGACCTTCAAATTATATCCCAATATAAAATTTCTTATATGAAATTTGAGTGCAACTAAACATACATACTAAGGGGGAGAGAGATGGAAAAAGCACAAATAACACAAGCTATATATAGTGGTTCCAACCTCCAAACTAGGAAATGTTGTCCACTATCTAGAGAGGTAAACCTCAAGGGTTTTCAACCATTTCCCACTCCTTATATTCCATTATAAGATTTACAACATAAGAACTCCCTGTACAATATCAAGAGTACCTAACATTCCTTTTGAGGACAAGGGAGTCAATAATCTTACAAAGGACTTACCTATCCATGGCCAAGAGTCTTATACCTTACCAAAGACTTACCTACTCCTTCAATGAGTCTTCAGCCTTCTCCAAGTACTTATCCTTACAACGAGTCTTCCTCCTTCAAGAATTTATCCACTCTTGACTTGTATCTTCTTCCTTTGACTTCACGTTCACCAAGGATAAGCTTTCACCAAGGGACTACTTCCCTTCTTATTCTTAACTCTCTTATCCAAGAGAGAGAATATTCATCTTCATGGTAGAATTAGAGATTAAGAAGTGGAGGAAGTGAGAGCCTCACAAGATATCAATCAAGGACTAGATCTCTAAAAAATCTCCTACTCATTCAAATCCATGTAGCAAGTGATAAGATTATGAGAGTGGATGGAGGCTCTTGGAGGCAAATCTCTCTCACTTATAATATAGGGACCTTCATACCTACTTGGATAACCATGGGATGAAGCACAAAGGGGCCATATTTATAGTTGAGTTTTCCTACTAGACAGTTGAGACACTTAGTTATGAATTCTAATGGTTTTGGGTGTTCTAACATATATATTTTTTACTTTTGCAACACTCCAATGGCTAGAAACACTTTTCTACACTTTCCCTACAGTTTTGTTGATAGAGTTGTCTTTTGGGAAACTTGACTGACGGAAATGTATGACAAGTCAAAGTGCAAGTGCCAGTCGAGTTGCCACCAAGACAAACTTACATGACCCTGGGCATTTCCAAAATCTAGGTAGGTTGGCGGTTGAGTTGTCACCAAGAGAAATTCGAAAGACAAAGCAGTCTGTAATGAATTTTGACAAGTGTCCAAAAAGTTCTTAATCATTCAAATTAAGTGACCTTGAGTTTTTATAAGATTATTTAGAATCATACAATAACTATAAGTGATTACATCAAAGATCTACGGAGGAAACTATCTATTATTCAATCCTAATATTTATGCATGTACGACTTGATTTCTCCAAGTTAGGATGCACAAGTTTAGGTATTTGGAGTGTGTATATAAATCTAAAATCACTCAAATAGAAGCATTAGACACAATGATTGGAATTGTTAGTCATCATCAAAACAAGAGTCTAGTCAAGTTAGGCCTTGAGTCAATAAATCTAACCCTAAAAAATTCAATTTTTGTTTGGATTTTGTCAATTTTAGTTACTTACAAGATTCAAAGTTGCTAGAGTAGTGGCACCTGAGAGGTAAAGTTGATGTTTTATGACTGAGAGTTCACAATTTTGAACCCCTAGTGAATGGGTGACTAAATTGCCAACTTAAATAAAATAATATTGGAAGTTGATGTTCAGATAGAAACTTTGTCGGTTTTGAGTTGGATTTGATATATTTTTGTTATATATATTGATTGGCACTGCTACATAATGGGGATATGGTGATGGTTATTTTAGGCATTCCGCATCGATTATAAACTGACGACCAAGTGGACGATGGTAAAAATTAAACTTTCATTGTCGATTAGTTAAACCCCGTGACAATAATTTATATCTTCAATTCTTTTTTTAGGGTGGAACCGACAATGTAACATGCAGTAGATGAATATTTGTGCTCGTCCATTTCTATAAAAGTAACCAATGTCATTATAGTTTCCTCGTCGGAAGAATAATGACAAAAAATCGATGCCAAATTCCCTGATGTCTATTTTATCAGTGAATGAACAATGAAAATTTTAGGTATTACTATTTTTTCAAAAATAACTGAAGGAAAAATTGTATGTAGTCAGTTATTTACAAATAATCAATGGAAAATGTGTATATTTTTTTATATAGCAGGTCTGCAAACCTAATGTTCAACATGTTAGCCTGTTTGGAGATTGTTGTTCTTCAAAATTGAAAGTTCTGACAAACAACAAGCTCTCTACACACATCATGGCTTAACAACAGGCCGATACACCTGTAAGAAAAAGATATTATACAAAGTAGGCACAAAATGCCACATTCTATCATTTTCTTCACTTAAAATTGCACACGAATCAATGAACTCACAACTCGGATCACAGGTTTAAAAATTGTGTAGAACTTTTACAAAAAGTTTGAGAACTAGACGGTGAAGTTTGATGGATCAATTTACTTCTTCAGACAAAGTAACAATTTAATCAAATTTGGGGTGTCACATTGTGTATAAAGTTCACACTGATCACCATATTTTGAATTTGAGTATCAAAAGTGATCAAGTAGCTAAGAAAAATATATTGGGGTCAAGAGTGAACATAAAGAGTGTAAAATGGGAATTAAATCATACTTATGCTAAAATTCACTTTGTCACAGGACTTCTGCCTCTAGAGTAGTCTACATAGACCAACTAGAACTCTTGTTATCCTGTAGGAATAGACAGGAAGGAGTTGTCCCTTCCATTGGTGTACTTGTCACCAACATGCTCTCCCACAACAATGATTCTTAGTTGTTTCTCTCCCATCACTATCCCTCCCTAGTTGGGTAGAACGTGCCTGGGCACTCGTGGTTACCACAACCAGAGAGGACAACAATTTTCAAAGCAACTGATTCTCAATTATCTTTGAAGTAGTTGTGTTTTGGTAAGCCCCCAGTACCACTCTATATATAGGAGGAGTTAGGGTCAGGGTTCCCAATCCCCATCCAATGCGGGACTAAAGCGGGAGTGGAAAGGGTAGGAAGATCTTGAATTTTCACAATAATTCTAGAAGTTTCACAACATGCATGCGCTAAAATGGTTGTCTCACCCAATGAAATGGTCATCTCGCACACGAGACAGTCATTTCACACCTTCCAGTTCTGCACATAAGTCGACAATTGAATTCTAATTAGTACTCAACTTGACATCAACACCAATCCTTTGTGCAGTCGGATTGCACCCCCAAAATGGGAATCTAGTGTAGACAAGATGGGAATCTCATGCCATCCCAGACGACCATCTCACACAGGTGAAATGGGCATCTCGCAACCCAGGTTAGGTAGACTTCCAACCAATGTGCAATACAATTAGCCTAACACTCCAAACAATAGTCTCAACACTTGAACTGATAGTTTGGCGGTCTAGTCAGTTGATCTATTACATGAATTGAAATGCCTAAACACTTTAGTAATCTCATTCAAGATCAAACTCCTCTTCTAGATGAGTTCCTATGTGTGTGACCCTATAGGTACCATATCATGTTGGCAGTGAATGTCCATAACTAGCTTATGACATCACAAGCAATGAGTGGTGCCTAGTCTCCCATCATTGTACCCAAGTGAATGGAAAGTTGGGGAGCAACTTCAAGCTACAATCTATGTATGGTGTTACAATGTTTGTATAGTTCCTTTGTCATTGATATCTAGAATGAACTAGAGGTATGGAGCAGTCATCCTCATTATTATTCAATCTTATTCCTTGAAATTGAGTAGACTGCATGAGATATGAGTAAGCTCAATATCATATATTGACTCGTATGCATATGGACATACTTTTCTCAGTCTCTCTAATCAAGAGACCTTGGATATCATACTCCTATCGGAGGGACAAATCCCATATCTATCACTCACAAACAATCCCCATGTGTCAAAGTCACCCAATCATCACCTTTATAACAACCCATGTTTTAGGACTGTGTTTGATGATGTCAAAGTGTGCCCAACGACATGTGATGAGTGCAATGATTTTATGTCTAAGAACCACAATCACCACCATCACTGTGATTGCTGACTATGAATTTCATGATAATGGCTCTCATGTGTCAGTCTCATGATGGGTCTATTCGATACACTGTTCTCTAACATGTATTTGTGTGCTTGGTTTGATATTGCCATATCATCACTAATGAGACTTTGTCATCAACCAACTCCCAATCTAATCTTAAGTGTTATTGTTGTCTATCTACCTTACACAATAACAATCGACCAGGGACATAATAATAATATATATACTCTTAACATAGGTATGATCTCATTATTCTAGGTCACATACTTGAAGACATACATCATTGAGTGATATCATTCTCTAGACATCTATTATGTTATTTATTATCTCATATCTGAATATACAAAATAAATTAGAAGCTTTCCTTTATTATTATCAAATCAGGTATCTAATGCCATATCTGAATCATCATATGGTTGGCTGTCTGGGCATACATACCAACAAAATCCCACTTGCACTTAGAGTCAGTCATCGATGAATCTCATCCCAAGTGACCTAACATGACCATCATGCTTTTTCTGCGTAAGTGCTTTTATAGAGGGTTTAACAATGTTTGCTTTAAGTTGATATTTTGCAATTTTCATATCTCTTCACTGTATGACTACTCGTATGAAATGGAAGTATTGTAGTATGCTATCCGAGATTCCCAGCTTAACTAGTAGCTTTATCAGTATTTCTACCCTGACATCAATGGTTGGAACCTCACATAAGCTCACCCATATGAACTTCTTGATCCATATAGTATCCTCTATTGTTTTTATAACACAGAGATAGTCAGCTTCTTTTGTAGATTCTAACAACTGTCATTAGCTTAAAACTGTTTCTATCTTACAATTCTTGTTTAATGTAAAACACTATTGCGAACATTTTGTCAGTTTGGAAGCTTGCATCGATGTAACTCTTTACACCCAACTCTTCCTTATTACCATAACCATGGAACCAATTCTTTAAGTGCTTCACAAGCATCTAAGGATGTTCTTTATGGTAGTTCAGTGACTCTCACTGGTATCTGACATATAACCTTCTTGTCATGTCCAATACATATGAGATTCCTAGGTAGGTATATATATATCACTTCTCATCATGTCAATTACATATGAGATGATTGAATATCCTCTCGTCATGTCCAATACATGCGAGATTACTGGATATCTTCTCATCATGTCCAATACATACAAGATAACAAGATAAGTACATAACGTTGCATTTAAGACAGATCAAATTGCATATGGCATCTATCTATGTGTTCCTATTCTTCATAAGAATTGGGACACTAGGATCCTGAGAGACTAACTCCATGGAATATGGACACATTTTCTCTCATCGAGTCTTACATGTTGAACCCTTCAGAATCTTGCCAATGTATGTGCTCTTTCTTAGGTCAATAAGCTTTTCAGATCCATCTCTATAGACCTCAATTCCTATCTCATAGGATGCTTCACCTAAACTCTTCACACAGAAGGTACTTTCCTTGCCAGGTTTTAACACATTTGTAGGATACAGACATTATTCCCCATCATTATGTGGAATATTAATATGCTCCCACTAAATATTTTGTAATCACATATTTCATCTTCATTTTGACTCAAGTCAAACCCTTAGACCGTCTTATCAAATAGAACATTCCAACCCTGAGATTCTTGCTTTAATCCATTGATTGACTATATATCTTATATACTTTATGAGCATTAATGGATTTATAAAACCATTAAGCTGTGTCACATACACATCCTCTTGATCATTACAATTAAGGAATGCAATTTTAACATCCATGTGACAAATCTCATAGTCATACTAAGCTACAACAACAAGCATGATCTAGATGGATCTAGCCTTGGTAACTGGTGAAAGACATCATCACGTTCAACACCTTAAACTAGTTTGAAAAACTTTGCACCCAATTTACCCTTCCATGTTGGCCTTCTTACAGAGACCCAAATGCACTCAATGGGTTTTACCCCTTCAAGTGGATCTACTAAGGTCATACCTTGTTGGTTTACATGGAGTGATCTTTGATCTTAAGGCCTGAAGCCATTTCTCAAATTTTGGTCCCTCAATAGTTTCTAGGTAGGTTGTTGACTCATCTCTATGATCAACTCACCACCTTTTAAGTTATAAGATATCATAATATTTCAAACTCAAGGCATGTTCTACTAGAACTATGAGTTCTGTGTTTACATAAGGAACTTGAGATTCCACAACAACTTGTGATTTTCCATGTTCCTATTGTACCTTTTTAGATTCAATGTTTTCTTGTTTATCTCTATCATTTTGAGTTATACTTTTACTCCCCCTGATTCCTTTGGAACTAAGTTCCCTTTTAGGAATGCAATCATCCAGACTAGCAAACATGTTGTTGTTGTATTGGGATAAGAGTAATATTCAACAAGATAACATTTATGTGATTTTTGGATAAAGATTTTAAAAAACAATTTTCTTATATAAGCCTTAAATCCTAATCACCACAAAAAACTCATTAGGACTCCTCCCACGCCATATCTCATATGGTGTCTTTTGAACCATTTTAGACGGTACATTGTTTTAGTGTGAATCATGTGCCCAAAAGAAATTGTAAGATCAGCTAGATTTTATAGATAATCTCACCATGACTTAATAGTGTGTGATACCTTCTTTGTGACACATTAGTATGTTTCAAGTGGAGTTCAATGTGATACTCTATCACAGTCTCTCCAGAAGGTCCTCAAACTCTTGGTTTAAAATATTTCAACATTGATCACATCAATGCATCCTAATACTTTACCAAGTGAGCTACGTACTTCATCCATATTCTCCTTGAACATTTCAAGAGATTCATACTTGTATTTCATTAAATATAAATTTCAATATCTATTGATCTCATCAGTAATTATAGTGAAGTACTTGTAACTACCTTAAGAAATTATTCTAAAAGGTCTACATACATCAGCATGTACTAGTCCTAATGGAATAGTCAATCTCCCACTACATCTAGTGAAGATTCTTTTGTCATATTGCACAACAAATAAGTCATGCATGTCTCTATTGGTTCAATAACCAAAAGAGTCTAGATAACCATCATATGTATTCTAGAAATGCATTTATTGTTTATGCACTCTACATGATGGTGATATAGGTATTAAGTTTGTTTGAGTTATCAAGTCATTCAGTATATGTGTCACACACATTTGTCTCCACAACTATCCAGTTTATAAGACATAGGGCATTTCCATAATAAGATCATATTTTTAAAATGAAACATAATGTCCTTATCACACAAGACATATAATGGTTTCATTATTGGCAAGTACATAATAGCAATTCACTAATTCTATTATGTGCCCATGAATGACAACTTCCAACTGTAGAGGAAGCAACCCTTACTCCATACAGTTCTAGGTTACTACTTCTTAGGTCGTGAAGTAGAGATCTCTATCTCAATCGTCTTCTTGAGATCCTCTATAAATAGGATAGTTCTTCCTAATGTCTAGATAGGTGACAATGATGCCACTTACTTTTCCTTATCCTTTAAGTAAAATGGGCATATTCCTTTTACACAAACCCTTCTCCATATATTGAGTGTAGTAGACTTGGGCTTTAGCTTAGTCTCAGAACACTTCTTAGCCTTGCTTTTGCCCTAGGACTCACTTCTACTGATCACCATCACAGATTTGTCCTTCTTCGTCCTTGCTTTGGCATCAACAAGCCAAGCATGTGATAAACTGACTATATGATTCATGAAACACTTGCATAATCATATTCATGGTCAACTCTTGACCTAAGAGAAATCCCAGTCATTCCACATGTCCAATCATATTGAACACATGGGGTTCTACTGGACCTCCCTCTCCCAGTTTGCACTCAATCAACGCTATAGAGACATTATACCTTCTATAATTTACATGATTCTTAAGATGTGTTACCATCTCAAGAATGTGCATGTTTTTCATGCTGTTCATGCAACTCGTAGGTAATACAACAGTGCATTAGAAATTCAAATGTCTATGGCATCATTGGCATGCTTCAAGTAAGAACCCATTTCATCCTTAGGTGCCTTTGGAGCAGGTTCCTCTAGCATTGGCCTACGAAGGACATAAGCTTTCGCTCATTGATATGAAAATTTCTTAAAGTCCTTAACCAATTGAGGAACTCTATCCCATTTTGTCCTACTAATAGACTTATCACAATTTGAATGTGTTTGTGTTGGACATTTGATTCTACAAAGAAATATTACAACTTTTCAAAACATTTTTGATTTGGTTTGATTTGATAATTTTGATGAAATTATTATCACTCCTGCTATTTTATTCTAATTGATAGCCCTCAATATCAATTTTGAATATTGCAATGCACAATATTGTAGTGGGCCAGATCCAAGATAATTCAACTATGGCCCGATTAACACCGCAAACATAATCGACCATCAAGGTAGGAAACTCTTGCTAATTGCACCATATGCAATTCTGGATACATGACATGTGTAACCCCTTGCCATAATCATCTGCATGCCTATGGGGCCAGACACTCTAAGAATCATCAGTCAAGCCTGATCCAACAGTCAACCCGATAGATATGCACCCTACGAAGGATGAAACTACATATCTACTAGTAAACTTCAATGAGATAGATGGAACACCACATGAAGGCGTAAACTATTCTTGGTCGATCAAGCTTTTCACGTGGGTTGTTGTTGGAAAGCATCTAAGACTTAATATTTTATTTGAGGGAGTTTGTATGTATAACTATATACATATACTTTATCCAATCACCACATATATAGTGTGTATCATATACATGCTATAACCACAAATGAGAACATGCAATAAATAAAACACACAAGCGATGGTTATGTCCATTCTAATGTAATTCCTTAGAGGCACAAGGAATTACTACCACCTATGGTCCACATCATATGCAGTTTGTTGTTGGTGAAGATTGTGCTCGAACCAATCCAGGTTGATTGGTTCAACTCTTGAACCGGTCGACTCGCCTTGTGGTCACTCAGTTGAGCTATTCTAAAGTAGTCGTCTGGTTCTCAGGTCCAAGCAATGTTTAGACACCTCCAGTCAGTTGGTTGGGCCACCAATCGATCGGTTCGTCATCCTGTCGTCTGTCTTCCTTGGTCCTCCAGTCGATTGGGTGATATGGCATATTATCACACTAACAAACTCACTCAGGGTTGAAATCCCTAAGCTTTTACCAAAACCTTGTGCAATAATACCACCCACAAGCGGACGGGTCTTATCGCAGTATAGTTGAGGATCGAATCCCAAGGGAAAACATTTTTAAGAATCTTTTACTAGTTGAATCTAGTTGAATCAAGACTAATATTTAGAAGATAGGTTGGCTTGAGTTTAATTAAACTAAATGTAGGAAAGTAAAGAGCATGATTAAAGGTTGATTAAAGATTAATGATGGGAATTGCTGGGGTGGTATCGGGTTTCACCACCACTACACATGCAAACGCATCCAATCACAAACATCCAGGCAAGGTATAACCATCCAAACAGAGTTGTTGCAAAACCCCCATACGGGCGTCAGGTTCACATAAGTGTCACCTTAGGTATTAGATGTCTCGTCACCATTCAGATCACATACTTACGGATATGAAGATACAGATATCCAACTAAAGTTGCGGGCCCCCATGCGGGTGTGAGGCACACAGAAGCGTCACCGTGGGTTAGATGTCTCGTCACCTCACATATCACACACTTACTACTTTAGGGAATCCCATATGATTTCTCATCAGGGAGTCAATCATGTTAATCGACATTCAAATCCTACATATTGAAGTTCTCGCAACATAGGAAAAGAATATAATAAATGCAAGCAGGTGATCAATCCACAAGCACACATTAACGATTAACAGCGAAATGAAAAGTTATATACATGCCATGGAATGTTTAGTAAATGAATATGTAAGCATGGGAAGTGGAGCTCGTCCCCGCACCCCAGTGAAAAGGAACTACTCGCTCATGATGCGAGGAACAAAAAGAACAAGAGAGAGTAAAGATTCCGCCAGGAGCATGATGAAGAAGATGATCGCAACTCGGTCAAGAGACAGTCTTTTACACAACGTCGGGGCAGATCTAGATGAGGAGCAATGACCACCACAGCAGACAGGGTAGGCTTTCTCCCTCCTCCTTCCTTCTTCTCATCCTCCTTGCTCGTAGTAGGAGGGGCAGATAGTGGAGGCATAGGCGGGCGTGGATGGCTGCAAGCGGTCCGGATCTGGGTTTCCACCTCAAATATGGATCGGTACGGGCAGATGAATGGCAGCAGATGGCATTGGATGAGAGCACAAGAGCTGATGGACTCTTGGTTGTAAGGCTCACTCTCCACCAGGGGTCGAGTGCTCTTAAGCATAGCCCGGTGGCGGCGTGGATAGAGGGTAGTGGATTGATGACGATATATGGCGATGGAGCTCAGGTGTTACGACCCCATCTGAGCTTAATTGGTAAACTAGGGTTTACCTAGACAATTGCAAAGATTAATTAGAATAATCATTCTTGAAATCTAATTAATGACGATAACACAATTAGGATGTTTTAACTATGATAAGAAGTCTAAATGTTCTTTTGTCTTGAGAATTAGGGTTTGAGAAGCATAAACCCTAATCGGCCCAAAATAGGGTTTTAATGATACATGAATACAAAATTTGATAAGTATAGTGTCTCAGTAAATGATTTTTAGTATTTTATGTGTAACTCTGATTTAGTTCAAATTTGGATATGATTTGGATATATAAAATGTAAAGAACATTGGAAAATATCAGAATTTTTGAAGAATATTCTGACCTGTTTATCGGTCGAGTTTCAAACTAGACCGATCATATTTCCAGATTTATATAGTAGTATGGTAATTGAATTTTATCTTTTTATTGTTATATCCAATTGATCTCAAATTTTAACTGTACTTGAAAAACACAGTTTTCGACACTCTGTTAAATTGGCATAATTTTTGGATGACTTTTGATCTCTACAGTGAGGGTGTCGGTCGAGTTCTGTGCAGGGCAAACTCGACCGAATCTGCTGCAGACTGCAATATAGCAGTGTACTGTTATATTTTTAATTATTTATTAGTAACTTCAAATGATCTCAAATTTTAACGGAAGCTTTATAGATCAATTATAAACAACGTGCTAAATTCCCATAATTGTTGGAGAAGGTTTGATCTCTGAAATAAACGAATTACAGTAACTTTGTATAACTGAATATTCAGCCAAAATAATTAAAGTTGAGTGTTGGGTCAATATGCAATTGACCCAAGCAGCTCAAATTGACTTATATGATCGACCACACACACACAGCTCTCATTCTTCGTCATCCATCCCAGAGAAATGAAAATCTAGAGAGAGAGGGAGAGTTAGGGCTTGAGTGGAGAAAGAGGAGGAATTGCTGACCTAGGGTTTTGCGGTCCGAGGAATGGTGAAATCAAGTAAGTTTGGATCCTTTGCATAGAATTTTATAGTGAATCTTCTCTTTCATGTCAAGATTCCGTCCATGCTCTGATTTGATCCAAGATGATGTCGAAATTCCCTCTTTTCTCACCCTTTCTTCATAATCCCTCATTTTCAAGGTTCCTAGTTGAATGGAAGAAGAATTGGGAGATTTGCTAGGGATTTGATATGAGTTCAAGATCTCCTGAGTTGAGCTGCAGTTTTGAGGTGTTTTCACACCTTGGGGTGAGTGGGTTCTTCCTTTAAACAATATAATGCACGAAATTTGATTATAGCATCCAAATCCCCAGTTGCTTGGTATGTGATTCTAAACCCTGAAATGTCCGTTTAATTTAAGTTGTTGCAATTTGATATGATATGGATTCCTTCTCTGTTTGAATGACTCCTTGATGGTAGATTCACATCAGAAACGTATACAACACATCCTAGAAATAATGCTTTTCAGATTTATACCATATGATGTAATTAGGGTTTGGCCTAATTGAGATATCTCTAGAGTTTCAACCTTATTGAAAAGGACTAGTAAACTTATAAGTGGTTAGGATGTACCTCATGGATTACCTTATTTGAATTTTATCCTTGGTGCATGATATCTCAGTGAATAGCATGGAAACCTAAATTTAGTTCAATTTCCATGGTTTCATACATATATCGATTGTATATGATTTGTTGAAAACAATCTTTATTTAGTGAATGCTTATATCCTATGAAATCCTTATGAGAGCCATGTGACAAGTGAATGAGGTAAATGAAAAGGTGAATGAGGCGAATGAAACCCTAAGAGTAGGGTGTTGGCATGTGATGAATGAATAAGGCAAATGAAACCCTAAGGATAGGGTGTTCAATGAATCATGTTATGGTGACATGAAAGATCTCGATATGAGATGTGGTGATACTTAACTGTTGAATTGTATGTTTCTAGTGCATTTAACTTTATATGCTTGTTCTCTCTGAGTTGATATCTACATACTGCAGGGTTTCTTATATTTCAATACATATCTCGTAAATTGCAGGTGATGAGATATGACATGCCCTAGAAAGGGATGTTACTGAGACATGGTATATGTTGAATACATGAGCTATGATGTTTTATATAATATAATAAGGCAAGCCGTGTGATCCTTGTGAGAAATGTAAAATGAGTTATGATTTCTGTTTTACATGTATCTATAATATTAATGTTAGACTTAGGTGCCCTGAACACCGTAGAACCCCTTCGAGAGATCTGCTTCTTAGGGGTGAAACTCGTGTTGCAACATTAACCGTGCAGAGTCATGGTGGCACGAGGACAGAGAGGCAGTGTTCAAAAATAATCCGTGCGGAGTCACGGTGGCACTAGAGAAAATAGGGGTTATTGCAACAAGATCCGTGCGGAGTCATGGAGGTAACCCCGTGAGACTCTCTGCATGTGTGCTCAGGTTAGAGGAGGAGTCTAGAGCACTCGGAGTAGTGCATTGAGGCCGGAGAGCCTGTGGTCCTGTGGCAGAACAGGGCTGGCGTCAGACTTAGCATTTCCCGGGTGTGTCACTAAGTCTTGTATGGTGTGGCCGTAGTGCACTGCGAGTCTCTATGCAGAGTACACTGCATAGATCAGGGCATAAGCTAAAATATGATCATATAGGTTCACAGAGTTCCTTATAAATGAAAGAGTTAAGGAAGACTAGAGCATAGTCTTCTAGTAGTTATTCTTGGATGCAATATTTACATTCTTTGTTATTTCAATTATATTGTTTTAGAACTGCTCAGTGTAGTATTTATTGTTGTTAAATTTCATAACGTTTACTCAAAGTTATATTTGTAATCACATTAGTGCCTTATACTGTTTCCTTGAAGTACTCATTCACTGAGCGAGTAGGCTCACCCCTCTACTCAAACATTTTAGGGTTAACCGCATGGACTTGAAGATGGTCAGAGCATCAGCGTAGATATTCCACAAGAGTTAAGTACAAGATTAGTTGAGTCAGTCGGTCCTTGTCACTCTAGGTCCTCAGTAAGAGATAAGAGAGAGAGTTGTAATTACGATGTGTAATATTATTCCTCTTTTGAAATTGTATGCTATTAGTAGGTCTTATGTGCATAAGGTGTGAGAGACATCGTGAATGTTTATACATGTACCTTTACTATTGAAGTCTGATTAGTAAAAAAAAAGTTCAGATTCCTTTGTTAAGATGTTATGTGGTTCAATGCGGGAAAACAAGAGTTTTAAAGAAAAGAAAAAAAAGTTAAGGGTGTTCTTTGTGTTACATATAAATCCTATCTTATGCCCTAATCTCATGATTTGAGGAAATTGTGAGATCGGGGTGTAACAGCTTGGTATCAGAGCTTAGGGTGAGTTGTCAAGGACCATTAAGTTAGTAAGTTAGAGTCCTATGTGTGGCAGATAGAAGATGTTTGATGTTAGCTTTGGGGATTTGAGTATTTGGATATCTTGGCCCGATATCTGAGTACTTGGATCAACCAGTACAAGCTACTCTGTCTATTCCTTCACGTATACCCTGGCCAGGTATACAGTGGAAGAATGGGCTAGAGAGGAACCCTAGAAATGTTAGGGTTAGAAAACGATAAAAGAAACAAGAATTAAGAGAATAAATGTAAAAGGAGATAGAACTTACATTTCATAATGTTGTTTTTGTTGGAAATGTATAGAAATGCTCTTATATGTTTGAATTGAAATATTCAATACTTTGAAATATGGGTCTTTAATATCTGTTGTACACTATGTAGTTGTAGCATTTATTGATTTCATTCTTTGTAACAAGTAGACTAGAATTGACCTTTGAATGAGCTTTTGTTAGTGGATAAGTTTTCTTCCACACTTTTGAGATGAATAGGAGTTGAGTAATCCTTTGTAGTCCTTGGCTTCAGGACTTCAGGTTTGGCCTGGTCCGGCTGGAAGGATGCGTTACTGGGATCTAATGACTCCTATTAATAGTATAATAAGAATAGACTATGGATAATTAGACCCACATTAGAGTGAGAATGTACATACATTAAGATGTTGAAACATATGGGCAAGATCAGAACAACTAAGAATTAGTTGAAACTGATATCTGAGGTTCAATTTTGGGGCCTCATATGAGAAACCCTTAATTGGGAATAAAGGAACATGATATGAAGTTCATAATGAGTTTATTGATTAATATTATATGAACTATACATATGAAATATAGAAAAGATATGTGAAATATATGTATGATTCAAGATAGCAAGAATCAATCATGAAGAATGAATCATATAATTGAGTATAATGCTTTTATGAACTCTAAAGCAAAGGCTAAGTAGAGAATAGGGTTGAGCATTCAATAGGTCCGTAGAAGTAAAGAGTCTTCAAAAGAGTAAAAGTAAAGAGAATCGTATGAACATGTAATTCATAAGACTAGAACAACAAACTAGTTTCAAAGCAAAGAACATAGGTGTAGTTTAACGAATGAATAAGTCATACAAAGGTAGACTATATTCAGGAGAGAAAAACTTGATTGAAAGAGAAACTATGTTTGACCCATGCATGATCCACTTGATTTAAAAATGAAGAATATGTAATGTATTCAACATGAGGAAAAACTAATAGAAGGACTATTAATTTAGAACGTTAACTTCGCAATAGTATAAAGATAAAGGAGGAAATATGTGCAACATGGTATACATGACCATACATATGAATAAGCAACATGGTCATAAGAGAAAAGTTTAGAATTAAAGATGATGGGTTAGAGAGTAGTATATGGTAAGAGGACTATGAAACGTAAGAAAGGGTTTGAAATATGATGGAAAAGTTATAAATAAAGAGGTTGTGAGATTCAAGCAAGTGCTAATTAATCAAATATCTCTGTTGATAACTAAGTAAATCTACATACGAGAATGTATTAAGGGAATGTTTGAATACAAGTATTCCAAGTCTTAAAATCATCTTCTCTTTCATATATTCCTTAATGAGAGTAAGGTGGGAATGAAATGATAAGAGAAAATGAATCATATACGGTGCATAACTACCTTGGTGGGGTCATCTAGTGAATGTAATAGTGATATACTATATGATGAAGTGCGATAAGAAATAAAATTCTTGTGTGATAGCAAGAATGATGAATAATCTATTCCTATCTTAAATACTTCAATGTTAATGATGTTTATTGTATATAATCATATGAAAAGGATAGGTAGCAAAAAGTAAAGAAGTAATGAATGAGCAGAGAGATATGGGAAAACACTAGCTTTGCGTAATATGTGAATTTGTTTTTACATGTATGATTTGTTGAAGGAATATTAAGGTATGAAAGTTGGTTCGACATATGATTTCAGGGTATTTGTGTAAGCAATATGTTAAATTAAAGGCGTATGATAGTTGTAGTAATTCATACCTGATATGCATCTTACTATCGTGTATTTGTGATATGGTGATATGGTTTGGATGATGTCAGAACACATGGAGAGATACCCTGAACAAGGTAGTCATACTTATGCACTCATATTAATAGAAAGGGATGATAATCAGATTGTCTGGACAAATAACCCTAATGAGGTGTAGCTTGTTATACCTAGCTCTAATATAACTGAGTGATGGTAATTGAGTATGATTAATGCTTGAATGACTGATACAATTGTGGATTACTTTATTACTGTGGTTGAAACCCTAAAATGATATAATACGATGGTTACACTTTGAATTGTGTGTGGGCCCATAACCCACAGGTCCCAGGATCGAAACATGATAGTATGGAATGAGGTGGTAATGCTTCACCTCATGCATCCATGACCCAATGGGGATGCCAAGAGTAGTATTGTACAATTGATTGTTGAATCTAGCCTTTTAATTCAAGACTGTTTTGCTATTTGAATAGCACTTTATTAAAGTTTAAAACAACATGGTGAACTCGCTTTTGTCACTTAAAGGTGATACAGAACAATAGAACTTTCTGAGCCGCATAAGTTGAGATAGTTGTATCAGAGTATCAGAGTTGCGCAGTGAAAGCGTGGTGGTTTATCTTTGCATTCTATGTTTGACTGTGGCATAAAGAATTTGCTTGATATCATTGAGAACTATTTGAAATATGTTGTGATTTAGTAAAGAATTAAAAGATCTAATGTTGAAAACTACATTCAGGTATGAAATACAAGAATATAATGACATGGAAGGCTTTAGAAGCTTACAATAACCTTGAATGTATCTTTCTTGTAGGTTTATGTTTCGAGGACGAAACATTCTAAGGGGGGGAGAGTTGTTACGGCCCCATCTGAGCTTAATTGGTAAACTAGGGTTTACCTAGACAATTGCAAAGATTAATTAGAATAATAATTCTTGAAATCTAATTAATTACGATAACACAATTAGGTTGTTTTAACTATGATAAGAAGTCTAAATGTTCTTTTGTCTTGAGAATTAGGGTTTGAGAAGCATAAACCCTAATCGGCCCAAAATAGGGTTTTAATGATACATGAATACAAAATTTGATAAGTATAGTGTCTCAGTAAATGATTTTTAGTATTTTATGTGTAAATCTGATTTATCTAAAATTTGGATATGATTTGGATATATAAAATGTGAACAACATTGGAAAATATCAGAATTTTTGAAGAATATTCTGACCTGTTTATCGGTCGAGTTTCAAACTCGACCGATCATATTTCCAGATTTATATAGTAGTGTGGTAATTGAATTTTATCTTTTTATTGGTATATACAATTGATCTAAAATTTTAACTGTGCTTGAAAAACACAGTTTTAGACACTCTGTTAAATTGGCATAATTTTTGGATGACTTTTGATCTCTACAGTGAGGGTGTCGGTCGAGTTCTGTGCAGGGCAAACTCGACCGAATCTGCTGCAGACTGCAATATAGCAGTGCACTGATCCATTTTTAATTATTTATTGGTAACTCCAAATGATTTCAAATTTTAACTGAAGCTTTATAGATCAATTATAAACAACTTTATAAATTCCCATAATTGTTGGAGAAGGTTTGATCTCTGAAATAAACGATTACAGTAACTTTGTATAACTGAATATTCAGCCAAAATAATTAAAGTTGAGTGTTGGGTCAATATGCAATTGACCCAAGCAGCTCAAATTGACTTATATGATCGACCACACACACACACACATATCTCATTCTTCGTCATCCATCCCAGAGAAACGAAAATCTAGAGAGAGAGGGAGAGTTAGGGCTTGAGTGGAGAAAGAGGAGGAATTGCTGACCTAGGGTTTTGCGGTCTGAGGAATGGTGAAATCAAGTAAGTTTGGATCCTTTGCATAGAATTTTATAGTGAATCTTCTCTCTCATGTCAAGATTCCGTCCATGCTCTGATTTGATCCAAGATGATGTCGAAATTCCCTCTTTTCTCACCCTTTCTTCATAATCCCTCATTTTCAAGGTTTCCTAGTTGAATGGAAGAAGAATTGGGAGATTTGCTAGGGATTTGATATGAGTTCGAGATCCCCTGAGTTGAGCTGCAGTTTTGAGGTGTTTTCACACCTTGGGGTGAGTGGGTTCTTCCTTTAAACAGTATAATGCACGAAATTTGATTATAGCATCCAAATCCCTAATTGCTTGGTATGTGATTTTAAACCCTGAAATGTCTGTTTAATTTAAGTTGTTGCAATTTGATATGATATGGATTCCTTCTCTATTTGAATGACTCCTTGATGGTAGATTCACATCAGAAACGTATACAACACATCCTAGAAAGAATGCTTTTCAGATTTATACCATATGATGTAATTAGGGTTTAACCTAATTGAGATATCTCTAGAGTTTCAACCTTATTGAAAAGGACTAGTAAACTTATAAGTGGTTAGGATGTACCTCATGGATTACCTTATTTGAATTTTATCCTTGGTGCATGATATCTCAGTGAATAGCATGGAAACCTAAATTTAGTTCAATTTCCATGGTTTCATACATATATCGATTGTATATGATTTGTTGAAAACAATCTTTATTTAGTGAATGCTTATATCCTATGAAATCCTTATGAGAGCCATGTGACAAGTGAATGAGGTAAATGAAAAGGTGAATGAGGCGAATGAAACCCTAAGAGTAGGGTGTTGGCATGTGATGAATGAATAAGGAAAATGAAACCCTAAGGATAGGGTGTTCAATGAATCATGTTATGGTGACATGAAAGATCTCGATATGAGATGTGGTGATACTTAACTGTTGAATTGTATGTTTCTAGTGCATTTAACTTTATATGCTTGTTCTCTCTGAGTTGATATCTACATACTACATGGCTTCTTATATTTCAATACATATCTCGTAAATTGCAGGTGATGATATATGACATGCCCTAGAAAGGGATGTTACTGAGACATGGTATATGTTGAATACATGAGCTATGATGTTTTATATAATATAATAAGGCAAGCCGTGTGATCCTTGTGAGAAATGTAAAATGAGTTATGATTTCTGTTTTACATGTATCTATAATATTAATGTTAGACTTAGGTGCCCTGAACACCGTAGAACCCCTTCGAGAGATCTGCTTCTTAGGGGTGAAACTCGTGTTGCAACATTAACCGTGCGGAGTCATGGTGGCACGAGGACAGAGAGGCAGTGTTCAACAATAATCCGTGCGGAGTCACGGTGGCACTGGAGAAAATAGGGGTTATTGCAACAAGATCCGTGCGGAGTCATGGTGGTAACCCCGTGAGACTCTCCGCCTGTGTGCTCAGGTTAGAGGAGGAGTCTAGAGCACTCGGAGTAGTGCATTGAGGCCGGAGAGCCTGTGGTCCTGTGGCAGAACATGGCTGGCGTCAGACTTAGCATTTCCCGGGTGTGTCACTAAGTCTTGTACGGTGTGGCCGTAGTGCACTGCGAGTCTCTATGCAGAGTACACTGTATAGATCAGGGCATAAGCTAAAATATGATCATATAGGTTCACAGAGTTCCTTATAAATGAAAGAGTTAAGGAAGACTAGAGCATAGTCTTCTAGTAGTTATTCTTGGATGCAATATTTACATTCTTTGTTATTTCAATTATATTGTTTTAGAACTGCTCAGTGTAGTATTTATTGTTGTTAAATTTCATAACGTTTACTCAAAGTTATATCTGTAATCACATTAGTGCCTTATACTGTTTCCTTGAAGTACTCATTCAGTGAGCGAGTAGGCTCACCCCTCTACTCAAACATTTTAGGGTTAATCGCGTGGACTTGAAGATGGTCAGAGCATCAACGTAGATATTCCACAAGAGTTAAGTACAAGATTAGTTGAGTCAGTCGGTCCTTGTCACTCTAGGTCCTCAGTAAGAGATAAGAGAGAGAGTTGTAATTACGATGTGTAATATTATTCCTCTTTTGAAATTGTATGCTATTAGTAGGTCTTATGTGCATAAGGTGTGAGAGACATCATGAATGTACAATCAATCTGGAGGAGGGATGAATAAAAAAAGGCTAAAAGGAGGGGTCGTGTTTTGGTGATGGGCCTAGGGATCTTGGGCCCAAATAGTCCTACACATTGGTGCATAAATTGATTAGAAGTGTGGATAAACCAAACAAAATTAGGGATAATCCAATTAGGCTAAGAAAATATGTTTATGAAACATTTGGGAAATGAAAGTGAATATCCAAGAAAAATTGGGCCAAGGATGGCGAACAAAACTATGATGAATACACATTCATCAAAACACCCAAACTTAAAAGTTGCTCATCCTTGAGTAACACAAAATCTGAAACAGTCGCCAAATGAATACTTTCAACTCGGGTGATTGCCTCATCTTCACATCAAGATTGTTTCTTTTTTGCTCAGTATGGCTAAGCATCTCAACATCCTGAGATCATAGAACACATCTTACCATATCTTCGTTCCCGAGTTCATTTCCTAACATCACTTCCTCTCTACTTTTTCCAACATCAAGCATGTCTAAGAGTTTTGTAAGAGTCCAGAGATACCCACTGAACAACAAGTGTGCACCTGATTTGACACTGGTGTTTTTAGGAAATTGGTAAGCGTATGCATTCATTGTGCCTGTAGGTGGAAAAGGGAGTGAAGGGTGATATGGAAGGAAGAAATAAATCTCTCCTGTATTCAACTCGAGATTTTTATTATATGGTTGCACTTTGATTGATTGCAATTTTGTGTGTGTGTGCGAATCTCTCCTCTATTTGACTCGAGATTGCATTTCTTTGTGTGCGCATTGGCATCTTTTCTTGGTGATACACCCCTATTTTGTAGTGAGGGGTAAGGAAGAAGTGTAAAGAGAGAGAGAGTGTGCCACCCCAAACTTAGGGTTTGGCACTATTTTGGCTATTTTTATTTCTTTTTGATGAACGGAGGGGTAAGAAGATGATAGAAGAAGTGTAGAAGAGAGTTCAGATCATGATGCAACTTGATTTATGATTCAATGCACCATGTTGTTCTCCTTATCACACTCTGCTCAAATAATGACTTGATGTGGATCTGGTAGAGATTTTATGCTATTGTTCCACTAGTCAGTTAGGAAGCAAAATGTGTTTGATCCCTCTCAGTTCGAAAAATACTTGCCATTTTTACTGAACATGATGTTAGGATTCATAAGATTCACACGGTGATTTCTAACCATTGGCTAGTTTTAGAAATTATCCCCCTTGAGGCTTCACTTCGGATAAGGAGGGTATAATGATTCAAAACTACATGGAAAAATAGGATAGCCGGCTAGATAATGGCTTTGATTGAAACAAAAGCATCAAAACCGCATCAAGTTTCTATACATCTTCTTTGAAAACTTCAAAATTTTGAATTTTTTTGAAAAATTTGCTCAAAATTGCAACGATGAAATCTTAAGTCTGAAATAGATGGGAGAAGGTGGAAAGTAAAGTACGCACCACCCACCCTCCACCCAAAACTTAGAAATTTGCTCATCCTCCATCTGAAATTTCAAAAATGAAAACTATCAGAACATAAGATTGCATCTTGTGATGTATTGTCTACCAGGTGCAAAATTGTCTAATTCAAAATTGAAAGTAAAAAAAACTAAGCTAAGGATTGGGTTGCCTCCCGACAAGCGCCTTTGTTTTACGTCGATGGCTCGACGTGTTGATATCGTCACCATGGTGGGGCTCTAGGTGGAACTTGAACTGGATTGACATGTTCTTTTGGTGGTTTCTTTCTCAACCATTCATTTATCTTTGATTTGATTCTGGCCTCTTGTATTCTTCCCCATAAAGTGCGAACATTGTCAAAACATATAGGGAAACCACTTGAGTTTTGTTGATCGATGCGAGGTGGAGAATAGTTGTAGGGAATATGAACGACATCATTGATAATGTAGTGTTGTTGAGGCTCGGAGGAGAAGTTCATTTGCTGATGCACTATCCCTTCTTCATAAAAATTTTGGTCACTGACGTCTATCATATATTGATCTGGGGGATGTTCTCAGTAGAAACCACAATCCAAATCTTACTGAGGAGGAAAGATGAAATGAGCAATCTCCGTCTGCTTGGCTGTCAGTGCATTCAAGATGATAGTTGTTTCTAGATGAGATGGCTCATGGAAACCTGGAGAAGGATAAGTATGTGTAACAATAGGGCCGGGAGGTGTCTCCTCCACAGTTGGTGGTGTTCCTTTTGTCTCTACATAGACTGGTTCACTTTTTGTCTCCTTTTCTTCTTGGTCCTCTTCTAAGGGAATATTAGATTTTGAGGAAAGGAATTGCTGCTGCATTTCAGTAAATTGATTAACACAGTCAACAAAATACGCCTCTTCCTCTGTAGTGTGTTCCTTTGCACTTTTGGATGCATAGAAATCAAAAGATTTGTTCCCCACTCTCAGGGTCAAAATTCCAACTTCAACATCAATTAGAGCTCTAGCAGTGGAGAGGAAAGGTCTTCCAAAAAGGAGAGGATAACATGGATTCTCCTTGATGTCCATAACTACAAAATCACACGGGACATATAGGTCTCCAAGCCTTACATGGATATCTTCTATGATGCCAACTGGCTTGATCATTGAGGAGTTATCAAGCTCGATGGACATTCTGGTGGGTAGAAAGTTGTTGAGGCCCAGTTTGTTGCATAGGCTAAGAGGAATTATAGAGATGCTAGCTCCAAGATCAGCTAGACCTGGTCGGTTGATGGAATTGCTTATCGAGCAGGAAATTCCAAAAGATCCAAGATCCTTATGCTTGTGAGGTATCCTATCCATTACTAAATCAGATGATGTTCTTTCCAGTTTCACTGTCTGATGATCTTTAGTTTTGTATTTCCGACTAAGTAGGAGTTTGAAGAACTTTAACCATTGGGGCATCTCAGCCATGGCATCTAAGAGCGGAATATTGACATACAACTTTCTCATGATTTCTTTGAACTTGTTGAACCTAGTATCAAGTTGGTTAAGATTGAGTCGACTTGGAAATAGTATATGAGGTTTATAAACTGGAACAACTGGCTCAGGCGAGTCTTCTGCATCAACAACAATAGGTTCGTCAGAACTTGCCTTGTCGGTCATATCATTCTGAGTCGCCACTTCGCCATGCTCAGCACCTTGGACATTTATTACAGTGACAGGATTCATGGGTTCTGGTAAGGCCAAGCCTGAATGAGTTGTCACAGCTTTAAGTTGTTCCACGTGCTTTGGGTTGTCTTCTGGTTGCCCAGCTAAAGCTCTAGCAGGTGGCCTGAGACTAGCTGTAAGTTGAGCTAGTTGAGATTCAATGGCCTTCTGGTGGGCTTGCTGGTTAGCTATCAATGTTTGTTGTGACTGCAACATCTTCTCAGTGTCCGACAGTTTGTCATCTGGAGAAATGGGACCGGCTTGATGTTGATAAGGGACCTAGTTTGGATCTTGGAACTGATTCCTATACTGGAGATTACTTCTAAAGTTACCTTGGTTTCTAAAATTATGTTGTTGGTTATACTGGTATCCCGGCGGACCTCGTTGTTGATTGTTTGAACCAAGTTGATGCGAGTTTACCGCTCCAAAAGGATTTCCACATTGAAAACCAAGATGGTTCCTATTGTGATTTGGATTGTAATAATCTTGACTAGGGATAGTGTTGACAACATTCAGACTTTCCATTTGACCATTATCTCCTTGTCCACTGACTTTGCCCAGAATAACATCATAAAGAACATTGCAGGATAAAGTAGAGTGATTGGTACCTTTACACATTTCACAGAACAACGAAGCTGACTTGACTTGCTCTTTTTGTTGAGGGGGCGAGCGTCTTCTTTCATAAGTAGCGATAGATGATTTGAGGTGGTGTTGCTTGGCAACTAGAAGCTTTAGAGACTCAGCAATAGACTTACACTCAGGAGTAGATTCTTCCATAGCAACCTTCAACACTCCTTTGCCTACATGTCTACCCCAGTTGGCTTGATTTTTAGCTCCAAGGTTGATGACCTTCCATGCGCTATCATAACTTTGACGCATGAAGTTTCCTCCAAATGAGGAGTCTGAAAAATTCTTGATATCATCATCCACACCCCTATAAAAGATTTTGATGAGTTGATTCTTAGGAATGCCATGGTGTGGACACTTGCATACAAGCTCTTTGTATCTTTCCCATGCTTCAGTAAGAGTTTCACCAGGCACCTGAGTGAATTGTGTTATTTGGCCCCTAATTTCATAGGCGAGGGAAGGAGGATAGAATTTCTCTAGGAAAACATTTTGAAGTTGTTCCCAGGTGGTGATGTGTTCGCATTGCAGGGAATTGTAACAACTCATGGCTCTATCGGTAAGAGAGTATTTGAAGAGACGGAGTCTGATGGAATCATCTGTGACTCCATTTTGCTTTTTCATAGCACATAGATCTATAAACCTCAGAAGATGTTCTTGACTATCTTCTCCTTGTTTACCATAGAAAGGGCTATTATGAAGCAGAGTAACCCAATGTGCTCTTATCTAAAAATTTGGAGCATTGATGGGAGGAGGTTGAACTGGGTGATGAACGTCAACAGCTTTAGGGATTGAGAATTCTCTCAGGTCTTTTAGTAACTCAGCCTACTGAGCTGCTGCTTGGGCTGCTTGGATTTCTTCTTGAACTGTAGCTTGGGCTTCTTGCATAGGCCTATCTCTTTGTGCATTAAGGGCTTGAGCTACCCTTCGGGAAATTTCCTCCTCTTGAGCCATTCTTTCTTGGTTCTCTCTGTTCTGACGATGAAAGGTTCTGTCTATCTCAGGGTCGAAGCTAGCAGAGAGTCTGGGACTGTCCGAATGACACATACACTAGACTTTGTGGGTAGCTAGGATGGAAAGATCTTTTAGTAGTAAGATGGACAGAGTAGAACCGAATTCAAGTATATATGATCGACAATATCAAAAGGTAAGAGAAAACCTTAGATTAGTCTTAATAGAACTATATTTAACTAGATGATTCCGTTGTTCCCATCAACGGTGCCAGAATTTGACGTGAAATATTTTCGCACTAACAAACTCACTCAGGGTTGAAATCTCT
This sequence comes from Alisma plantago-aquatica, assembly GCA_963693085.1. Lineage (NCBI taxonomy): Eukaryota > Viridiplantae > Streptophyta > Magnoliopsida > Alismatales > Alismataceae > Alisma > Alisma plantago-aquatica. The sequence goes on along the minus strand of OY856409.1, from coordinate 143,816,299 downwards.
AAGCTTTTACCAAAACCTTGTTCAATAATACCACCCGCAAGTGGACGGGTCTTATCGTAGTATAGTTGAGGATCAAATCCCAAGGGACAATGTTTTTAAGAATCTTTTACTAGTTGAATCTAGTTGAATCAAGACTAATATTTAGAACATAGGTTGGCTTGAGTTTAACTAAACTAAATACAGGAAAGTAAAGAGCACGATTAAAAGTTTATTAAAGATTACTGATGGGAATCGCTGGGGTGGTATCGAGTTTCACCACCACTACACATGCAAACACATCCAATCACAAACATCCAGGAAAGGTATAACCATCCACATAGATCTACTGCAAAACCCCCCATACAAGCGTCAAGTTTACGTAAGCGTTACCTTAGGTATCAAATGTCTCATCACCATCCAGATCACATACTTCCGGCTCTGAAGATACATATATCCAACTACGGACCCCCATGCGGGCGTCAGGCACACAGAAACGTCACCGTGGGTTAGATGTCTCGTCACCTCATGAATCACACACTTACTACTTCAGGGAATCCCATCTGATTTCTCATCAGGGAGTCAACCGTGTTAATCGACATTCAAATCCTACATATTTAAGTTCTCGTAACATAGGAAAAGAACAAGATAAATGCAAATAGGTGATCAATCCACAAGCACACATCGACGATTAACAATGAAATGAAAAGTTATATACATGGCATGGAATGTTTAGTAAATGGACATGTAAGCATGGGCAGCGGGGATAGTCCCCACACCCCAGCCAAAAGGAACTACTCACATATGATGTGAGGAACAAAAAGAAAAAGAGAGAGGAAAGATTCCACCATGAGCATGATGAAGAAGATGATCGCAGTTCGGTGAAGAGACAATCTTCTACTTGACGTCGGGGCAGATCTAGACAAGGAGCGATGACCACCACGACAGATGGGGCATGCTTTCTTTCTCCTCCTTCCTTCTTCTTGTCCTCCTTGCTCACAGCAGGAGGGGCAGATAGTTGATGCGTAGGCGGGCGTGGATGGCTGCCAAGCGGTCCAGATCTGGGTTTCCACCTCAGATCTGGATCGGTATGGGCGGATGAATGGCAGCGAATGGCATTGGATGAGAGCGCAAGAGCTGATGGACTCTTGGTTGTGGGGCTCGCCCTCCACCAGGGGTCGAGTGCTCTTAAGCACATCCCGGTGGTGGCGTGGATAGCGGGTAGTGAATGGACGACAATGTAGGACGATGGAGGTCAGGGGTTGAGCGGATATTGCAGCAGCCTGAAGACACCCTTGGCCATTGGTCTACCTCCCTCCAGGGGTCGAGCCAAAGAGTTGGCAGCCTGGTGGCACGGGAAACAGACGGATTTGACTACTAGAGGCATTGACTATTTATAGGGCCAGAGGCTGGGTGCCCAACCCTTACAAGCACCTTGGTCGAGGTGTAGGTCACAGATCTACTATGGAGGCTGAGAGGTCGCAGTCCAGTTGTAGGATTGTGGGTGCGACGGCTTGTTGAAGAGGGGGACCGCAGGCTGTACATGTCGTAGTTAATGGTTGTTTGCTGCAGACTGCGGTCAGGGCTTGGCAGGGAGGGCGCGGTTGTCGACAGGTGGTCGATGGTGATTGTAGAGCATACTATGACCTGGAGAGGATGGCGCTGTGTGTGGAGCAGATTGTGAGTGTTGGTTTGCTGGGAACCGCAGGTTGCGGTTGGGAAGCAGGTCGATGGAGGGAGACCACGATGTAGAGGTGATCACGGTTGATCACTGCAGACCTCAGTAAGGTGTTGTGGGTGGATGGATGTAGGGAACGATCACAGTTGACGAGGAAGGGACCGCGACATGCGATGGTTTTTGATCGCGATCGATGGATGGGTGCAGTGGATGACTGGTCACGGTTAGGGAGGAGATGATCACGATGTACTTGGAGAAGGTGGAGGTGGTTCACGTTCATAGGAGCGGTTCCTTGGGGAGAAGGTCGTGATCGTGGGGTGCATTTGGTGGTTGGAGGAGGATGATCGTGATCCGTGAGGGATAGTTGGAAGACCACGGTCTTGCAGAGGCGGTGCAGAGGGCGGGCGATGTCGATGGATGAGGAGGAAGGATGACGATCGTATTCATGCCCTAACCGTGGGTCAGGAGTCGACTGCAGAGGTGGCGATGGCTGTTGGATATGATCGTGGTGCGGAGGTGTGCGTTGATGGAGTGTGGATCGAGGGCGACGGAAGAGATAGGTCATGGTGTAAGTGAAGAGGAGGCCAAATCGCAGTATGTTGAAGTTTTGTTTAGGGCAGGTCGCGGTTGGTGAAGATAGATCGCGATCGTGCTGGAGGAGGGATGGATCAAAAAAGGCCAAAAGGAGAGGCCGTGTTTTGGTGATGGGCCTGGGGCTCTTGGGCCCAAATAGTCCTGCACATTGGTGCATTAATTGATTAGAACTGTGGATAAACCAAACAGAATTAGGGATAATCCAATTTGGCTAAGAAAATATGTTTATGAAAGATTTGGGAAATAAAAGTGAATATCAAAGAAAAATTAGGCCAAGGATGGTGACCAAAACCATGATGAATATGCATTCATCATTGGGTCGTCTTACGATCTGATCATTTCATCTTGTATAGATCATCATATCACATCAAAACATGAATTAAAACTAACATATTTCTTATTACATTGTATATGGGGAAAACCTCGAGTTACATTCAAGGGAAAATAGGTAGAAGAGCATCAATTTACATTTGTAAAGGAGAGGGAGGCTCAATACACAGACCGATTAACAACCATGCACACATAGAGTTGGGGTTTTGGCATATATATATATATTTATATTTCTTATGTGGTGATTTAGACGGACGTACAAATCAACTAGTTTAAATATTTACATCGCATGTAATAAATAAACATGATAAAAGAAAAAATTTGATCATATAGATTATCCCAAAACATAATTAATTAACATGACTTTGATGCCACTATAGGGAAATATGAAATTAGATTGGCAGCGGAAACAAAAATTTTACTGACATATTTCTCATTAACCAACAGATCGCGTCAATAACTATGTAATGAGAAGGATGGTTTAACGAAGATATACCTGGTCCTGAAGCAAGTAACAATCCTCATCGATGTAGATGTGCACTCTATCTTGGATGGCGTCAATGCAACTCCTGGTCACACTCAAACTCGTCTGATTGTTCCTCCACAGATAGCAAACTTGGACAACTATTACAACGGCTCCTCAAATCTTACCACTGATTGTGAGTTGATGATGCCCTCCTAGCAGCAGCCAAAGGACTCCTACCTCTAGAGTAGTCTACATGGACCAACTAGAACTCCTATTGTCCTATTGGAATGGATACAAAGAATTTGTCCCTTTCGTTGGTGTACTAGTCACTGACATGCTCTCCCACAACAATGATCCATAATTGGTTCTCTCCCGTGGCTATCCCTCCCTAGTCGGGTAGGACTTTCCTGGGCTCTTATGGTTACCACAACAATTGTCAGAGCAACTGATTCTCAATTGTTTGTGAAGTAGTTGTGTTTTGGGAAGCCCTTAGTATCCCTATATATATAGGAGGGGTTAGGGTCAGGGTTCCTAGTACCCAGTCATTGTGGGACTAAAGTTGTAATGACCCGTTTTCAAATTAGTCATCTAATTAGGGTTTACTTGGATGATTGTATGCTTAATTAAGTTGATCATTGTTTAAACCTTGATTAATGATGGTAGTTAAGTTTTTATGTTTTAAATACAACAATAAGGTTTAATCATACTTTGATTCACGTAATTATGGTTAATATTTGGAAACCCTAATCGGCCCAAATTAGGGTTTTGATGACATATGAATACAAACTTTGATAAGTATAATGTCTCACTAAATGATTTTTAGTATTTTATGTGTAACTATGATTTTAATAAAATTAGGATATGATTTGTATATATAAAATGTAAACAACATTGAAAAATATCAGAATTTGTGAAGAATGTTCTGACCTATTTATCAGTCAAGTTTCAAACTTGACTGACCATATTTTCAAATTGGTATAGCAATGTGGTAATTGAATTTTATATTTTTATTGGTATATCCAATTGATCTCAAATTTTAAATGTAGTTTACTAACTCCATTATAGACATCTTATTAAATTAGTGTAATTTTTGTATGATTTTTAGTCCCTACAGAGAGGGGTGTCGGTCACGTTCTGTGAAGGACAAACTCGACCGACCATGCTACTGACTGCAATATAGCAGTGTAGTATTTGATTTTTAATTATTTATTGGTAACTCCAAATGATAAATTTTTTACAGTATCTTATAAAATAAATTTCAGACATTGTGTTAACGTTTCATAATTTTTGGATGAGGTTTGAATTCTAAAACGTGTGGTTTCGGTCGAGTTTACAACTCAGCCGACCGACCAGTCTGAGCAAAATAAAAATACATTGAGGGGCTTGTTTGCAAATATTCTAAGCACCTCAATTCTTCTATATCACTAACCTAACACACAATGAGCTCTCATAACTCATCCTTCCCATCAAAGAACTGAAATTCTTGAGAGATAGGAGAGCTAGGGTTTTGAGAAGAGAAAGTGGTGGAGATGTTGACCTAGGGTTTCTCTATCCAAGATATTATGAAATCAAGTAAGTTTAGCTTCTTTGCATATAATTTCATGGTGAATCTTCTCTCACATGTCAAGATTCCGTCCCTCCCCTTATTTGATTCAAAATCACATCAAATCTCCCCCTTTTCTCACTCTTTCTCTTTTAATCCCCATTTCCAGGGTTTCCGAGTTGAGAGGAGAAAGAATTGGATTCTTTTGTGAGAGTTTGATTGGGTTTCCAAAAATGCATAGGTTGACCTACGAAATTAAGGTTCTTGGCACCTAATGCGAGTGTTTTTCTCCCTCCTAAGATTTGTATTGATGTTGAAAGCCTAATTCTATCCGACTAAAACAATCAGAAACCTTGTTTTTACATGTATGTGATTGGATTTGATTTGGGAAAGATATTGGGGATCCAATTCTACTGATTTTGATTATTTATCATTGATTGGAACTTGATTAGTTCCAGATATATTGATTGATGATCCATGGGTTTTTCTTATGGGTAGATGACTATGCTATTTCATGTGAATTTTGCCTAAAAATCACCCCAATGGCCGATATGCTTGGAATTGAATTGACATGTGTAAAATCATATTTGAATTGTACTAGATTGTATGATACAAGTGTATTGTTGAATGTTAATGGAATTGAATGACCACATATCCTGATTAGGATTTGTGTTGAGGAACTTAATGAAATGAGTCAATTAATCAATGTATACTTATGATTGATGAATGAAATGTGTGAAAATGGAAACTAGGGTTTCCATGTTTGTGAATAACCCTAATGAACCCTTGAGTCATGATTGTATTACTGAATGATATGATTATTATGATATGTTGAACTAAGGAATGACTTCTTGAAAACCCTAAAAGTTTATTATTAAGATGATTATTTGTGATAAAGTTAGAACTTGTATCTGATGTTGTAAATGTGATCAAATGTTGAAGTTGAAGGTATTAATACTTCAATTGAATATGATGAGTCTTACTAATATCATCTAAGTCCAATGCATTTGTTTTAGTATAATAAAGAATGATAATTATTGATTATGAGAATGACATTAGTAGTTAATGACAAGGTACACTTATCTGAATATAAGAGACAATATGAACAAGATGTACTTAATGGTGATTGCAAGATAAAGATGAAACTAATGAAGATAGTATGATGAAGTATTTTATCTTTTATTTTAATTACGTGTGGCTTAATCCAAATTAAATGAAATATACTAAGAACTGTACTTTGATAAATGTTATGTAGAAGAGAAGCATTGTATGTAAAGTGAATCAAGAAAGATTGGTCCAGATAATGTAATGAACATGAAATGAAAGAAGTTGAGACTACTGAGTATAAAATGATGGAAAAAGATAGGAATTAGTAGATGATTAAATGTAACTCTTACCCTAAAATGATGAGTTTGATGATGCTAGTGAATGATAGTCTCAAATGGGGGATTAAGAGATGCACATAACTGTAGTTGAATTCAACTAAAAGATGAAAGTTAAGTATTTGAATTGAATTACAAGAATGTGTTCTTGAATTGTGAATGATACTCTGAGAATGGACTAATAGTACAAACTTCAATTGATAGGCAACATGTGTTGATTAGTAAACCAATACGAAGAATGTGAAATAAAATAAGATGAGAACTATGTCTGTTATGCATGTATATGCATGAAATTATTGACATCTATTCAGATTGGATGAAACAGTTATATGTTGTATGATAAATCTATTCTGAGTATGAGGAATGATACATGATATCTATATGATTTTACTATTCCTAGTTATAATGCCTCTTCTAATATTTGTTCAGAACTATGATATACAATGAACTGATAAGATTTATGTTGAAATTGAATTTAATATGCACTCCTTACATTGAGAAACCGTGATAAGGGTTAATGTTGCACAATGAGATTATGTTTAGGGATGAAAGCCCACTGATGATGATAAAACCTTGATGGGGTAAATGTTAGACAATAAGATTATGTCTTGGGCAGAAAGCCCACTATTGATGATTGTTGTGAGATGATGTAGAAGATAGAAATAATCATATGTGTTGCAATCTACAAATTTATTGTGCTTCTTACTTTGATCATTTTCCTTATTGATAAACTTGATTTGTTTCATGTTATTCTAGTTACATGAGAATACACAAATATGATGTATGATGTTTTGAATTCTTTTAAGATGAGTAAAAGAGACTAATAATAAGTGAAATGATGGAACATCTAGTTAGGTGCCCTAAACACCGTGAGTTTCCCTCGAGGACCACACTGGGGAAACAAAATGGATCTCCTTGTAGTAATCAATGAATTATGAGAAGGATTTCTAGAGTGTGGATCGAGACCTTAAAGGTTAGACCACCATGATTTAGGAGTGAGTCATATGGAGTGGCTCTGGCCCTAAATCCTGGCTGTGAAAGTCTATGTCCAGATGGAATAGACTCTGATGAAATGAAATATGTGAAATGTGAAATGAAACATATGTGAAATACTATGATATGTGATATACTGCTTTATTGGTTCCTATCTTGTGTACTCGAGATGAGGACGTGAGCCTCTTTAGGCAACCCTGAGGTGGCCAGGGTATGTTGTTGATATCTTAGGGTGGCCGGATAAAACCTAAGATAGTGACGGTGAGTCTTTGACACGAGAATCAAGAATGACAACTTCTACTTGGTGAGGTACAAGCCAAGTAGTTTCAGGGCAAATGAATAAAAGATGATAAGCCGTGTAGAACATGATTTTAATGATTATTACATTGCTTGTACTGCTAGTTGATGATTTGTCATTATTGATTAAGCTTCATGTTGTGGAAAGTAATCATGTTGCTATGGAAAATTTCTATTTCATATTATGATCCATCATGCTGACAAGTTATAAATGTTGGGATTTATATCCATTCTGAATATGAGTTGGATTGCTTGCTATTTGATAGTATTATTTGGTAGATATGTATTATGTGTACTTTAGCTTTAGATCTACATGATGTGTTCCTGGTCGCACTGGTGGAGTGTCACAAAGTTAATGTTATTGTTATGTATTGATTCAAAATGCTTAGAACTTGACTTATTACTCATGCATTAGGATTCTTAATCTGAACTAAGAAGTATCTGTTGATTTGTTCATAGACATGCTTTAAAAGATGTTTCAAAGTTATAATTGGTTTAAGTGATTACCTTATTTGTTGGATCAGATTATCATTGCAAGTTAGAAATGACTTATGATAGATCTATCTGCTAGACTTTTCAATATATGCATATTTGTGTTAAGTTTATTATACTTAATCTGATGCTGATGCATGTACTGAGCTTGAGTGGGAGGTATCCACTCATTGGGGCTCTATATGAGTCTCATGAGGTTGTTTCAAATGTTTTTAGGTATAATGATATCCAGCGGAGAGGTCACGACAAAGAAGATACAAATAGCATAATCTAAATAGATTAGAATGTCCCTGTACTCTCTCTTTCCCGGGATGGGTTGTAGATTACATATGTTCATCAATGTACATATATCTGATGTAAACTGAACCGTATATGAGAACAAGATTTGATTCTAGATTTAATGGAGTTGAATATGATTTGTGCTATCTAAATGTGATGTCCTTGATGTGACATTGATTTATGAGTTTGTGAAGAAAGAAAAAGGAAAAAACTATCTGTCTTTTTTGTATATTGTTTAATCGCCTTTGTCGAGAATTCATTGTTTTATTTCATAATCTGGGTTTAGGTTTGGGATTATATCTAATGGTTGGTGTTTATGCTGATAAAAAGAGTGGGTCCTAACAAACATGGTATCAGGGCCTAGGTTAGATGAGTCTACAGGGAAAATAGGAGATAGGACTAATTGATATTGTCGACGTTGAATATAACCTGAATGATGTGCATACAGACTGAACTCAGTATCCATATACTCTGGTCAAGTATTTGGGTATTGAGATAAGCTAGTATGGAACTGCCAACTATACTTCTTCTGGATGCCCTGACCAAGTATCCAGATGAACATAGTTTGGTAGTATAATAAGATACATGATGAAAAAGAGAAGAATGGAAATAAAATGGTGAAACAGAAAAGGATTTTAGAATTCAATATGGAACCTATGGAAAATATGAAATTTCATATAAGAAAGATGAAAGCTTAATGGATTATGAACATAATCTCTAATGAGTTTGAGTCTGAGTATGAAATCTAAAATTGTGAGAAAAAGCTATGAACTAAGATGCACACTAGATAATCTTCTTATAAAGGAAATTGATGAATACAGATGATATTATGTGAATGAGTCATAATCTTAATCCATGAGATACACAATCAAATTAAAAAAAAAGGATGTGAAAGGTGATGTGAATCAGATCTTGATAAATGATGTATTACTAATATTAGTGATTCAAATATTTATAATACTCATGGAGAGATATGATGATGACATAGGATGAAATATCCATCTAATACAAAAAAAAGATGTCATATGAAAGAAAGATAAAATGGAATACTTTCTAACTGGATGTCGAGAGAGATGAATGATTAGATGATATGATATTCTTTTGTATCTTTTCTTGGATTTTGGGATGAAATCCTAAAAAGAGGGGAGAATTTGTAATGACCCATTTTCAAATTAGTCATCTAATTAGGGTTTACTTGGATGATTGTATGCTTAATTAAGTCGATCATTGTTTATACTTGATTAATGATGGTAGTTAAGTTTTTATGTTTTAAATACAACAAGAAGGTTTAATCATACTTTGATTCACATAATTAGGGTTAAGAGTTGGAAACCCTAATCAGCCCAAATTAGGGTTTTGATGACATATGAATACAAAATTTGATAAGTATAATGTCTCACTAAATGATTTTTAGTATTTTATGTGTAATTCTGATTTAAAAAAAATTTGGATATGATTTGGATATATATAATTTGAACAACAGTTAAAAATATCAGAATTTTTAAAGAATGTTCTGACCTATTTATCGATCGAGTTTCAAGATTGACCGACCATATTTTTAGACTGATATAGCAGTGTGGTAATTGAATTTTATCTTTTTATTGGTATATCCAATTGATCTCAAATTTTAACTATAGTTTACTAACTACATTATAGACATATTTTTAAATTCGTGTAATTTGTGGATGATTTTTTATCCCTACCGAGAGGGGTGTCGGTCGAGTTCTCTGAAGGACAAACTCGATCGACCATGCTGCTGACTGCAATATAGCATCATAGTATTTGATTTTTATTTGTTTATTAGTATCTCCAAATGATATAATTTTTTTACTTTAAATTAAAAACTCCATTTCAGACATTAGGTTAAAGTTTAATAATTTTTGGATGAGGTTTGAGTTCTAAAACGTGTGGTTTCAGTCGAGTTTATAACTCGGCTGATCAACCAGTCTGAGCAAAATAAAAATACATTGAGGGGCTTGTTTGCAAATGTCCTAAGCACCTCAATTCATCTACATCACTAACCTAACACACAAGGATCTCTCATAACTCGTCCTTCCTATCAAAGAAATGAAATTCTTGAGAGAGAGGATAGCTAGGGTTTTGAGAAGAGAAAGTGGTGGAGATGTTGACCTAGGGTTTCTCTATCCAAGATATGATGAAATCAAGTAAGTTTAGCTTCTTTGCATAGAATTTCATGGTGAATCTTATCTCACATGTCAAGATTCCATCTTTCCCCTGATTTGATTCGAAATCACATCAAATCTCCCCCTTTTCTCACTCTTTCTCTTCTAATCCCCATTTATAGGTTTTCGAGTTGAGAGGAGAAAGAATTTGATTCTTTTGCAAGAGTTTGATTGGGCTTCCAAAAATTCAGAGGTTGACCTATGAAATTAAGGTGCTTGGCACCTGAGGTGAGTGTTTTTCTCCCTCCTAAGATTTGTATTCATGTGGAAAGACTAATTCTATCTGGCTAAACCAATCAGAAACCTTGTTTGTACATGTATGTGATTGGATTTGATTTGGGAAAGATACCAGGGATCCAATTCTACTAATTTTTATTATTTATCATTGAGTGGAACTTGATTAGTTCCTGATATATTGATTGAGGATCCATGTGTTTTTCTTATGGGTATATGACTATGCTATTTCATGTGAATTTTGCCTAAAAATCATCCCAATGGCCGATATGCTTGGAATTGAATTGACATGTGTAAAATCATATTTGAATAGTAATAGATTGTATGATACAAGTGTATTGTTGAATATTAATGGAATTGAATGACCACATATCCTGATTAGGATTTGTGTTGAGTAAGTGAATGAAATGAGTCAATTAATCAATGTATACTTATGTTTGATGAATGAAATGTGTGAAAATGGAAACTAGGGTTTCCATGTTTGTGAATAACCCTAATGAACCCTTGAGTCATGATTGGATAACTCAAAGATATGATTATTATGATATGTTGAACTAAGGAATGACTTCTTAAAAACCCTAAAAGTTTATTATTAAGACGATTACGAGTGATAAAGTTAGAACTTGTATATGATGTTGTAAATGTGATCAAATGCTAAAGTTGAAGGAATTAATACTTTAATTGAATATGACGAGCCTTACTAATATCATCTAAGTCTAATGCTTTTGTTTTAGTATAATAAATAATGATCATTGTTGATTATGGGAATGGAATTAGTAGTCAAAGACAAGGTACACTTATCTGAATATAAGAGACAATATGAACAAGATGTACTTAATGGTGATTGCAAGATAAAGATGAAACTAATGAAGATAGTATGATGAAGTATTTTATCTTTTATTTTAATTACATGTGGCTTAACCCAAATTAAACGAAATATACTAAGAACTGTACTTTGATAAATGTTATGTAGAAGAGAAGCATTGTATGTAAGGTGAATCAAGAAAGATTGGTCCAGATAATGTAATGAACATGAAATGAAAGAAGTTGAGACTACTGAGTATAAAATGATGGAATTAGATAGGAACTAGTAGATGATTCTGAGAATGTAACTCTTACCCTAAAATGATGAGTTTGATGATGCTAGTGAATGACAATCTCAAATGGGGGATTAAGAGATGCACATAACTGTAGTTGAATTCAACTAAAAGATGAAAGTCAAGTATTTGAATTGATTTACAAGAATGTGTTCTTGAATTGTGAATTGTACTCTGAGAATGGACTAATAGTACAAACGTCAATTGATATTCAACATGTGTTGATTAGTAAACCCATATGAAGAATGTGAAATAAAATAAGAAGTGAACTAAGTCTGTTATGCATGTATATGCATGAAATTAATGGCATCCATTCAGATTGGATGGAACAAGCATATGTTGTATGATTAATCTAATCTGAGTATGAGGAATGATACATGATATCTATATCCTTTTAATGTTGCTAGTTCTAATGCCTCTTCTAATATTTGTTCATAACTATGATATACAGTGAACTGATAAGATTTATGTTGAAATTAAATTTAATATGCACTCCTTACATTGAGAAACCCTGATAAGGGTAAATGTTGCATAATGAGATTATGTTTAGGGCTGAAAGCCCACTGATGATGATTAAACCCTGATGGGGTAAATGCTGGACAATAAGATTATGTATCGGGAAGAAAGCCCACTATTGATGATTGTTGTGAGATGATGTAGAAGATAGAAATAATCATATGTGTTGCAATCTACAGATTTATTGTGCTTCTTACTTTGATCATTTTCCTTATTGATAAACTTGATCTGTTTCATGTTATTCTAGTTAAGCGAAAATACACAAATATGATGTATGATGTTTTTAATTCGTTTAAGATGAGTAAAAGAGACTAATAACAAGTGAAATGATGGAACATCTAGTTAGGTGCCCTGAACACCGTGAGTTGTTCCCGAGGACCACACTGGGGAAACAAAATACATCTCCTTGTAGTAATCGATGAATGATGAGAAGGATTTCCGGAGTGTGGATCGAGTCCTTAAAGGTTAGACTACCAGGATTTAGGAGTGAGTCATCTGGAGTGACTCTGGCCCTAAATCCTTGCTGTGAAAGTCTATGTCCAGATGGAATAGACTCTGATGAAATAAAATATGTGAAATGTGAAATGAAAAATATGTGAAATACTATGATATGTGATATACTGCTTTGCTGGTTCCTATCTCGTGTACCCGAGATGAGGATGTGAGCCTCTTTAGGCAACCCTGAGGTGCCCAGGGTCTGTTTTTGATATCTTAGGGTGGCCGGCTAAACCCTAAGATTGTGACGGTGAGTCATTGATATGAGAATCAGGCTTGGCAACTTCTACTTGGTGAGGTACAAGCCAATTAGTTTTAGGACAAATGAATAAAAGATGATAAGCTGTGTAGAACATGATTTGAATGATTATTACATTCCTTGTACTGCTAGTTGATGATTTTTCATTATTGATTAAGCTTCATGTTGTGGAAAGTAATCATATTGCTATGGAAAATTTCTATTTCATATTATTATCTGTCATGCTGACAAGTTAAAAATGTTGGGATTTATATCCACTCTGAATATGAGTTGGATTGCTTGCTATTTGATAGTATTGTTTCGTAGATATATATTATGTCTACTTCATCTTCAGGACTGTAGGATGTGTTCTTGGTACCGCTGGTGGAGTGTCACAAAGTTAATGTTATTGTTATGTATTGATTCAAAATGCTAAGAACTTGACTTATTACTCATGCATTAGGATTCTTAATCTGAACTAAGAAGTATATGTTGATTTGTTCATAGACATGCTTTAAAAGATGTTTCAGAGTTATAATTGGTTTAAGTGATTACCTTATTTGTTGGATCAAATTATCATTGCAAGCTAGAAATGACATATGATAGATCTATCTACTAGACTTTTCAATATCTGCAAGTTTCTGTTAAGTATACCGAATCTGATGGTGATGCATGTACCTAGCTTGAGTGAGAGGTATCCACTCATTGGGGCTCTATATGAGTCTCATGAGGTTATTTCAAATGTTTTAGGTATAATGTCATCCAGAAAATAGGTTACGACAAGGAAGATATAAATAACATAATCTAGATATATTAGAATGTCCTTATACTCTCTTTCCCGGGATGGGTTGTAGATTAAGTTTGTTCATCAATGTATATGTATCTGATGTAAACTGAACCGCATATGTGAACAAGATTTGATTCTAGATTTATTGGAGTTGAATATGATTTGTGATATCTGAATGTGATGTCCTTGATGTGACATTGATTTATGAGTTTGTGAAGAAAGAAAAAGGAAAAATTTATCTGTCTTTTTTGTATATTGTTTAATCGCCGTTGTCGAGAATTCATTGTTTTATTTCATAATCTGGGTTTAGGTTTGGGATTATCTCTAATGATTGGTATTTATGATGATCAAAAGTGTGGGTCCTAACAAATGTGGTATCAGATCCTAGGTTAGATGAGTCTACATGGACAATAGGATCTAGGACTAATTGATAATGTCGATGTTGAATATAACCTGAATGGTGTGCATACTGACTGAACTCAGTATCTAGATACTCTGTTCAAGTATTTGGGTATTGAGCTAAGCTAGTATGGAACTGCCGACTGTACTTCTTCTGGATTCCCTGACCAAGTATCCAGATGAACATAGTTTGGTAGTATAAAAGATACATGATGAAAAAGAGAAGAATGGTGATAAAATGGTGAAAGAGAAACGGATTTTATAATTCAATATGGAACCTACGGAAAACATGAAATTTCATATAAGAAAGATGAAAGCTTAATGGATTATGAACATAATCTCTAATGATTTTGAGTCTAAGTATGAAATCTAAAATTGTGAGAAAAAGCTATGAACTAAGATGCACACTAGATGATCTTCTTTATAAAGGAAATTGATGAATGCAGATGATAATATGTGAATGAGTCATAATCTTAATCCATGAGATACACAATCACATTTTAAAAAAAGGATGTGAAAGGTGATGTGAATCAGATCTTGATAAATGATATATTACTAATATTAGTGATTCAAATGTTTATAATACTTAAGGAGAGATATGATGATGACATAGGATGAAATATCCATCTAATACAAAATTAAAAGATGTCATATGAAAGAAAGATAAAATGGAATAATTTCTAACTAGATGTTGAGAGAGATGAATGATTAGATGATATGATATTCTTTTGCATCTTTTCTTGGATTTCGGGATGAAATCCTAAAAGGAGGGGAGAATTTGTAATGACCCATTTTCAAATTAGTCATCTAATTAGGGTTTACTTGAATGATTGTATGCGTAATTAAGTCGATCATTGTTTAAACTTTGATTAGTGATGGTAGTTAAGTTTTTATGTTTTAAATACAACAAGAAGGTTTAATCATACTTTGATTCACATAATTAGGGTTAAGATTTGGAAACCCTAATCGGCCCAAATTAGGGTTTTGATGACATCTGAATACAAAATTTGATAAGTATAATGTCTCACCAAATAATTATTAGTATATTATGTGTAACTATAATTTTAATAAAATTTGTATATGATTTGGATATATATAATATGAACAACATTTAAAAATATCAGAATTTTTGAAGAATGTTCTGACCTATTTATCGATCGAGTTTCAAACTCGACCGACCATATTTTCAGACTGATATAGCAGTGCAGTAATTGAATTTTATCTTTTTATTGGTATATCCAATTGATCTAAAATTTTAACTGTAGTTTACTAACTACATTATAGATGTATTTGTAAATTGGTGTAATTTTCAGATAATTTTTTATACCTACAGAGAGGGGTGTCGGTCGAGTTCTGTGAAGGACAAACTAGACCGATCATGGTGCTGACTGCAATATAATAGTGTAGTATTTGATTTTTATTTATTTATTGGTAACTCCAAATGATATACATTTTTTAATTTATATTAAAAACACCATTTCAGACATTATGTCAAAGTTTCATAATTTTTGGATGAGGATTGAGTTCTGAAACGTGTGGTTTCGGTCGAGTTTATAACTTAGCCGACCAACCAGTCTGAGCAAAATAAAAATACATTGAGGGGCTTGTTTGGAAATGTTCTAAGCACCTCAATTCATCAACATCACTAACGTAACACACAAGGAGCTCTCATAACTCATCCTTCCTATCAAAGAAATGAAATTCTTCAGAGAGAGGATAGCTAGGGTTTTGAGAATTGAAAGTGGTGGAGATCTTGACCTAGGGTTTCTCTATCCAAGATATGATGAAATCAAGTAAATTTTGCTTCTTTGCATAGCATTTCACGATGAATCTTCTCTCACATGTCAAGATTCCGTCCCTCCTCTGATTTGATTTGAAATCACATCAAATCTCCCCCTTTTCTCACTCTTTCTCTTCTAATCCCCATTTCCAGGGTTTCTGAGTTGAGAGGAGAAATAATTGGATTCTTTTGCGAGAGTTTGATTGGGTTTCCAAAAATTCAGAGGTTGACCTACGAAATTAAGGTGCTTGGCACCTGAGGCGAGTGTTTTTCTCCCTCCTAATCTTTGTATTCATGTTGAAAGCCTAATTCTATCCAGACAAAGCAATCAGAAACCTTGTTTGTACATGTATGTGATTGGATTTGATTTGGGAAAGATATTGGTGACCCAATTCTACTGATTTTGATAATTTATCATTGATTGAAACTTGATTAGTTCCTGATATATTGATTGATGATACATGGGTTTTTCTTATGGGTAGATTACTATGCTATTTCTTGTGTATTTTGCCTAAAAATCAGCCCAATGGCCGATATGCTTGGAATTGTATCGACATGTGTAAAATCATATTTGAATTGTACTAGATTGTAGGATACAAGTGTATTGTTGAATGATAATAGAATTGAATGACCACATATCCTGATTAATATTTCTGTTGAGGAAGTTAATGAATTGAGTCAATTAATCAATGTATACTTATGATTGATGAATGAAATGTGTGAAAATGGAAACTAGGGTTTCCATGTTTGTGAATAACCCTAATGAACCCTTGAGTCATGATTGGATTACTGAATGATATGATTATTATGATAGGTTGAACTAAGGAATGACTTCTTGAAAACCTAAAAGTTTATTATGAAGACGATTATGAGTGATCAAGTTAGAATTTGTATATGATTTTGTAAATGTGATCAAATGCTGAAGTTGAAGGTATTAATAATTCAATTGAATATGACGAGTCTTACTAATATCATCTAAGTGTAATGCATTTGTTTTAGTATAATAAAGAATGATCATTGTTGATTATGGGAATGACATTAGTAGTCAATGACAAGGTACACTTATCTGAATATAAGAGACAATATGAACAAGATGTACTTAATGGTGATTGCAAGATAAAGATGAAACTAATGAATATAGTATGATGAAGTATTTTATCTTTTATTTTAATTACATGTGGGTTAACCCAAATTAAATGAAATATACTAAGAACTATAATCTGGTAAATGTTATGTAGAAGAGAAGCATTGTATGTAAAGTGAATCAATAAAGATTGGTCCAGATAATGTAATGAACATGAAATGAAAGAAGTTGAGACTACTGAGTATAAAATGATGGAAAAAGATAGGAATTAGTAGATGATTCTAAGAATGTAACTCTTACCCTAAAATGATGAGTTTGATGATGCTAGTGAATGACAATCTCAAATGGGGGATTAAGATATGCACATAGCTGTAGTTGAATTCAACTAAAAGATGAACGTCATGTATTTGAATTGATTTATAAGAATGTGTTCTTGAATTGTGAATTGTACTATGAGAATGGACTAATAATACAAACTTCTATTGATAGTCAACATGTGTTGATTAGTAAACCCATATGAAGAATGTGAAATAAAATAAGAAGAGAACTAAGCCAGTTACACATGTATATGCATGAAATTATTATCATCTATTCAGATTGGATGGAACGTGCATATGTTGTATGATAAATCTATTCTGAGTATGAGGAATGATACATGATATCTATATGCTTTTACTATTTCTTGTTCTAATGCCTCTTCTAATATTTGTTTAGAACTATGATATACAATGAACTGATAAGATTTATGTTGAAATTGAAGTTAATATGCACTCCTTACATTGAGAAACCCTAATAAGGGTAAATGTTGCATAATGAGATTATGTTTAGGGATGAAAGCCCACTGATGATGATAAAACCCTGATGGGGTAAATGATGGACGATAAGATTATGTCTCGGATAGAAAGCCCACTATTGATGATTGATGTGAGATGATGTAAAAGATAGAAATGATCATATGTGTTGCAATCTATAGATTTATTGCGCTTCTTACTTTGATCATTTTCCTTATTGCTAAACTTGATCTGTTTCATGTTATTCTAGTTATGCGAGAATAGACAAATATGATGTATGATGTTTTGAATTATTTTAAGATGAGTAAAAGAGACTAATAACAAGTGAAATGATGGAACATCTAGTTAGGTGCCCTAAACACAGTGAGTTTCCCCCAAGGACCACACTGGGGAAACAAAACGGATCTCCTTGTAGTAATCGATGAATTATGAGAAGGATTTCCAGAGTGTGGATTGAGACCTTAAAGGTTAGACCACCAAGATTTAGGAGTGAGTTATCTGGAGTGCCTCTGGCCCTAAATCATTACTGTGAAAGTCTATGTCCAGATGGAATAGACTCTGATGAAATGAAATATGTGAAATGTGAAATGAAAAATATGTGAAATACTATGATATGTGATATACTGCTTTGCTGGTTCCTATCTTGTGTACCTGAGATGAGGACGTGAGCCTCTTTAGGCAACCCTGAGGTGGATATGGTCTATAATTGATATCTTAGGGTGGTCGGCTAAACCCTAAGATACTGACGGTAAGTCGTTGATACGAGAATCAGGCGTGGCAACTTCTACTTGGTGAGGTACAATCCAAGTAGTTTCAGGGAAAATGAATAAAAGATGATAAGCCGTGTAGAACATGATTTGAATGATTATTACAGTCCTTATACAGTAGTTGATGATTTGTCATTATTGATTAAACATCATATTGTGGAAAGTAATCATGTTTCTATGGACAATTTCTATATCCTATTATTATCTATCATGTTGACAAGTTATAAATGTTGAGATTTATATCCATTCTGAATATGAGTTGGATTGCTTGCTATTTGATAGTATTGTTTGGTAGATATGTATTATGTGTACTTCAGCTTCAGGACTACAGGATGTGTTCCTGGTCCCGTTGGTGGAGTGTCACGAAGTTTATATTATTGTTATGTATTGATTCAAAATGCTTTGAACTTGACTTATTACTCATGCATTAGGATTCTTAATTTGAACTAAGAAGTATCTGTTGATTTGTTCATAGACATGCTTTAAAAGATGTTTCAAAGTTTTAATTGGTTTAAGTGATTACCTTATTTGTTGGATCAAATTGTCATTGCAACTTAGAAATGACTTATGATAGATGTATCTGCTAGAATTTTCAATATTTGCATGTTTCTGTTAAGTTTATTATACTTAATATGTTGTTGATGCATGTACCTAGCTTGAGTGGGAGGTATCCACTCACTGGGGCTCTATATGAGTCTCATGAGGTCTTTTCAAATGTTTTTAGGTATAATGCTATCCAGCGGAGAGGTCACGACAAGGAAGATATAAATAACATAATCTAGATAGATTAGAATGTCCCTGCACTCTCTCTTTCTCAGGATGGGTTGTAGATTAAGTTTGTTTATTAATGTACATGTATCTGATGTAAATAGAACTGCATATGAGAACAAGATTTGATTCTAGATTTAATGGAGTTGAATATGATTTGTGATATCTGAATGTGATGTCCTTGATGTGACATTGATTTATGAGTTTGTGAAGAAAGAAAAAGGAAAAATTTATCTGTCTTTTTTATATATTGTTTAATCGCCTTTGTCGAGAATTCATTGTTTTATTTCATAATCTAGATTTAGGTTTGGGATTATCTCTAATGATTGGTATTTATGTTGATCAAAAGAGTGGGACCTAACAAATGTGGTATCAGAGCCTTGGTTAGATGAGTATACATGGACAATAGGATCTAGGACTAATTGATAATGTCGATGTTGAATATAACCTGAATGATGTGCATACTGACTGAACTCAGTATCCAGATACAGTGTCAAGTATTTGGGTATTGAGTTAAGCTAATATGGAACTGCCGACTATACTTCTTCTGGATGCCCTGACCAAGTATCCAGATGAACATAGTTTGGTAGTATAATAAGATACATGATGAAAAAGAGAAGAATGAAAATAAAATGGTGAAACAGAAAAGGATTTTATAATTCAATATGGAACCTATGGGAAATATGAAATTTCATATAAGAAAGATGAAAGCTTAATGGATTATGAACATAATCTCTAATGAGTTTGAGTCTGAGTATGAAATCTGAAATTGTGAGAAAAATCTATGAACTAAGATGCACACTAGATTATCTTCTTTATATAGGAAATTGATGAATGCAAATGATAATATGTGAATGAGTCATAATCTTAATCTGTGAGATACACAATCAAATTTAAAAAAAAGAAATGAAAGATGATGTGAATCAGATCTTGATAAATGATGTATTACTAATATTAGTGATTCAAATGTTTATAATACTCAAGGAGAGATATGATGATGACATAGGATGAAATATCCATCTAATACAAAAAAAAGATGTCATATGAGAGAAAGATAAAATGGAATACTTTCTAACTGGATGTCGAGAGAGATGAATTATTAGATGAAATGATATTCTTTTGTATCTTTTCTTATATTTCAGAATGAAATCCTAAAAGGAGGGGAGAATTTGTAATGACCCATTTTCAAATTACTCATCTAATTAGGGTTTACTTGGATGATTGTATGCTTAATTAAGTCGATCATTGTTTAAACCTTGATTAGTGATGGTAGTTAAGTTTTTATGTTTTAAATACAACAAGAAGGTTTAATCATACTTTGATTCACATAATTAGGGTTAAGATTTGGAAACCTTAATCAGCCCAAATTAGGGTTTTGATGTCATATGAATACAAAATTTGATAAGTATAATGTCTCACTAAATGATTTTTAGTATTTTATGTGTAACTCTGATTTTAATAAAATTTTGATATAATTTGGATATATATAATATAAACAACATTTAAAAATATCAGAATTTTTGAAGAATGTTCTGACCTATTTATCGGTCAAGTTTCAAACTCGATCGACCATATTTTCAGATTGATATAGCAGTGTGGTAATTGAATTTTATCTTTGTATTGGTATATCCAATTGATCTCAAATTTTAACTGTAGTTTAATAACTACATTATAGACATCTTTTTAAATTAGTGTAATTTTTGGATGATTTTTTATCCCTACAAAGAGGGGTGTCGGTCAAGTTCTCTGAAGGACAAACTCGATCGACCATGCTGCTGACTGCAATATAGCAGTGTAGTATTTGATTTTTAATTATTTATTGGTAAATAGAAATGATATAAATTTTTTACTTTATATTATCCATTTCATACATTAGGTTAAAGTTTCATAATTTTTGGATGAGGTTTGAGTTTTGAAACGTGTGGTTTCAGTCGAGTTTATAACTCAGCCGACCAACTAGTCTGAGCAAAATAAAAATACATTGAGGGGCTTCTTTGCAAATGTTCTAAGCACCTCAATTCATCTACATCACTAACCTAACACAAAAGGAGCTCTCCTAACTCGTCCTTCCTATCAAATAAATGAAATTCTTGAGAGATAGGATAGCTAGGGTTTTGAGAAGAGAAAGTGGTGGAGATGTTGACCTAGGGTTTCTCTATCCAAGATATGATGAAATCAAGTAAGTTTAGCTTCTTTGCATAGCATTTCACGGTGAATCTTATCTCACATGTCAAGATTCCATCTCTCCCCTGATTTGATTCGAAATCACTTCAAATCTCCCCCTTTTCTCACTCTTTCTCTTCTAATCCCCATTTATAGGGTTTCTGAGTTGAGAGGAGAAAGAATTGGATTCTTTTGCGAGAGTTTGATTGGGTTTCCAAAAATTCAGAGGTTGACCTATGAAATTAAGGTTCTTGGCACCTGAGGTGAGTGTTTTTCTCCCTCCTAAGCTTTGTATTGATGTTGAAAGCCTAATTCTATCCGGCTAAAACAATCAGAAACCTTATTTGTACATGTATGTGATTGGATTTGATTTGGGAAAGATATTGGGGATCTAATTCTACTGATTTTTATTATTTATCATTGATTGGATCTTGATTAGTTCCTGATATATTGATTGAGAATGCATGTATTTTTGTTATGGGTATATGACTATGCTATTTCATGTGAATTTTGCCTAAAAATCACCCCAATGGCCGATATGCTTGGAATTGAATTGACATGTGTTAAATCATATTTGAATTGTACTAGATTGTATGATACAAGTGCATTGTTGAATGTTAATGGAATTGAATGACCACATATCCTGGTTAGGATTTGTGTTGAGTAAGTGAATGAAATGAGTCAATTAATCAATGTATACTTATGATTGATGAATGAAATGTGTGAAAATGGAAACTTGGGTTTCCATGTTTGTGAATAACCCTAATGAACCCTTGAGTCATGATTGGATTACTGAATGATATGATTATTATGATATGTTGAACTAAGGAATGACTTCTTGAAAACCCTAAAAGTTTTTTATTGAGATGATTATGAGAGATAAAGTTAGAACTTGTATATGATGTTGTAAATGTGATCAAATGTTGAAGTTGAAGGTATTAATACTTCAATTGAATATGACGAGCCTTACTAATATCATCTAAGTCTAATGCTTTTGTTTTAGTATAATAAATAATGATCATTGTTGATTATGGGAATGACATTAGTAGTCAATGAAAAGGTACACTTATCTGAATATAAGAGACAATATGAACAAGATGTACTTAATGGTGATTGCAAGATAAAGTTGAAACTAATGAAGATAGTATGATGAAGTATTTTATCTTTTATTTTAATTACATGTGGATTAACCCAAATTAAAATGAAATATACTAAGTACTGTACTTTGATAAATGTTATGTAGAAGAGAAGCATTGTATGTAAAGTGAAACAAGAAAGATTGGTCCAGATAATGTAATGAACATGAAATGAAAGAAGTTGAGACTACTGAGTATAAAATGATGGAATTAGATAGGAATTAATAGATGATTCTAAGGATGTAACTCTTACCCTAAAATGATGAGTTTGATGATTCTAGTGAATGACAATCTCAAATGGGGGATTAAGAGATGCACATAACTGTAGTTGAATTCAACTAAAAGATGAACGTCAAATATTTGAATTGATTTACAAGAATGTGTTCTTGAATTGTGAATTGTAATATGAGAATGGACTAATAGTACAAACTTCAATTGATAGTCAACATGTGTTGATTAGTAAACCCATATGAAGAATGTGAAATAAAAGAAGAAGAGAACTAAGTTTGTTATGTATGTATATGCATGAAATTATTGTCATCTATTTAGATTGGATGGAACAGGCATATGTTGTATGATAAATCTATTCTGAGTATGAGGAATGATACATGATATCTATATGCTTTTACTGTTGCTAGTTATAATAATATTTGTTCAGAACTATGATATACAGTGAACTGATAAGATTTATGTTGAAATTGAATTTAATATGCACTCCTTACATTGAGAAACCCTGATATGGGTAAATGTTGCATAATGAGATTATGTTTAGGGCTGAAAGCCCACTGATGATGATAAAACCCTGATGGGGTAAATGCTGGACAATAAGATTATGTCTAAGGAAGAAAGCCCACTATTGATGTTTGTTGTGAGATGATGTAGAAGATAGAAATAATCATATGTGTTGCAATCTACATATTTATTGTGCTTCTTACGTTGATCATTTTCCTTATTGATAAACTTGATCAGTTTCATGTTATTCTAGTTATGCGAGAATACACAAATATGATGTATGATGTTTTGAATTCTTTTAAGATGAGTAAAAGAGACTAATAACAAGTGAAATGATGGAACATCTAGTTAGGTGCCCTGAACACCGTGAGTTTCCCCTGAGGACCACACTGGGGAAACAAAACAGATCTCCTTGTAGTAATCGATGAATTATGAGAAGGATTTCCGGAGCGTGGATCGAGACATTAATATTAATGAAACCTTAATTCAGATTAGAAACCATAGAAAGTGAATCCAAGTCGATAAAGTATATTCTTGATAAAGTGTGTAATAAATAGAGTACATATTCTTTTCAGGATTTATGTGATTGTTGAATTGCTTGCTTGGATTACTTTCTCGGTTGGAATTGCTTAATGCTTGTGAAATCATCAAATTAGGTATGTGGTTACGCTTATGAATAATCACTTTAGTTTCATAGTGATTTCTGAACATATTTATTGGTTGCTTGAAAATAACTATTGGATGCCTTTTATTTCATGCAACTATAAAGTGACTATGATTATCACCATAAATAAATAAATAAATAAATATATATATATATATAACTGGCTTAGATCCAAATTCACCTCTATGGCTTGTAAAGTCTAAAAAGGGGTAACCTAGTGTAAGGTCTAGGTTATCGTGGGTTAGAAATTGGTCTACCGAGTGTAGTGCCATGAGACCCATTAGCATGCCATGAGTTAAGGAGTGGGCTACTTACGGGTAGTGACATGTGACTGAACCCTAGAAACAGCTTCACCTATAGGTGGGACTATGAGGGGTTTAATGGGGAATGCATGGATCGCACAGTTATATCTAAAACATAAAATTGTTTGTTAAATGGAAATTGGCTTCAATACATTGTTATAAATAATTGCACGATATTGTTTCCCCCACATACCAACTTCGGCTGACCGACGTTTTGTTTGTTGGCGTTTTAGGTACAAGCCAAAAGGATAAACGGTAAATCGTCATATTGTGAAATACATGAAGTAAAATACAAGGAGGATTAGTTAGAGTAGAATCCATAAGTGGATATAAGTTTAGAGATCCAAGTTTTCAAAAAGGTATGCGAAAGTTTATTTTCTTACAACTTTTCAGTTTAGTCTGTTAAAATTTAATAATTGTTCTTGGTTAAGTGCCAAACCTTTGATCCGGAAATTATGGGTGCGGATTCTACTTCTCGGTCTCCCTTAATTGGGGGTTATCGGAAGGTGGGGTCGTAACATTTGGTTTCCAAGATATCAGAGCCATTATCCAATAACCTGGATCAAAGGTTCGATAAATAATCAATAATAATTATGAAATTCTACTAACTAAACTAAAATTTGGTATTAAAATAAATCTTTGCATACCTTTTGAAAACTTTGGAAAACTATCTATCCACAACTTGAATTATTCTATCTAACCCTCCTTGTACTTTACTTCTTATTTTCCACGATGTGTCACTTTACTGTTTGTGCTTTTCAAACTTGTACCTAAAACATCGACAAACAAAATGTCAGTCAGCATATCGAAATATATTGGTATGTGGGGACAACCAAAAGTTTGCACATATGGATAAAAATCTAATTATCACAATCAAGTTAATTAACAAGCCAATTTATGCTTTTCAGTATGACATTCTCCACCGCTTTTTCCCTAACCCTAGCATACCCACCTTAGGGTTTCTTTTGCCAATGACTTAAGGCCACCTTCTCAATCCTGAGCTTGGTGCCTGGGGTCACCACTCATGGTTCCCTCTAGTCATTCAATATCATAGGCCACCTTCTCATTCGCGAGCTTGGTGCCAGGGGTCACCACTCATGGTGCCCATTGGTCTACCCATCTGGGCTTGACCTTTGGCATCATCCATCAGGGTGGCATGTAGGTGCGAGAATACATACTTCTATTATTAATGTGATAATCATAGTGGCTTTATGATTTGCAAGTATGAACATCCAAACTGATAATTTGCATTCAATGCGATTAACCATCTGGAAAATCCTTGGGAAACTAAGGCGGTTATTCATAATTAACCACATACCTGATTTGTAGATTCAACAAACTAATAACAATTCCAAGCAAGCAAGTAATCCAAGAAGCAGTTCAACAATCACATAATTCCTAAAAAGCACACGTAACCTATTTACTACACTTTACCAAGAATATATCTATTTAATTGCCTTGGATTCACTTTCTAGGGTTTCTAATCCGAATTGGGTTTTATTAGGGTTCTTTTTACAACTTTCCTCATTCATACCCTAGAACAGCAGTTCAAAGTGCAAAACCCTAATTACTCACATATTCACATTGCAACCTTTTTATCATCTTAGGTTCCTTCCTGATTAACAACTCCTAGTTCATTATGATCTAATTCACTTATGAATTCCATTTATCATTAATTCCAACTTTATCCATTAGAAAACCCTAATTATCATGTTAAGGGTATCTATCCATGATTAGGAACTTTTTATATTCCAAATATCTTAGAACCATCATTTAACAACATATTATCATATTTTTTGAATTAAATATGATCTTATCCTCTTTTACCCTAAATTAGGGTTTCTAAGTGCTTAATCATTCATAATTGGTGTAAAACCCTAAATCATGTAATAAATCATCTAGATCAGGTTCAAGTTCATCATTAATGTTTCATCAGGTTACTATTACTTAATTTTGCCAATTAAGCATCATGAACCTAGCCATTAATTCCAATTAGGGTTTCTAACATAATTTCAAAGCACTTTTCATTAACTTAGCACAATTTTGCAAATATGAACGAAATCAGGCTTTAAAAGTATTTTTATTTAATTATACGTGTTCTCCTGATCAATTTTCATATTTTGCATGTTTTCATTGGAGCTACCAATTAATTTCTAGAAATTTTGCAAATAAAGGTACCTTTTGGCCAATGGCGGCTTGACACGTCATCCCAAGTGGACCGGTCCTATAAAGGGGGGGAAAGACTTCCCTGCCCTTCCCATCTTGCACGCGTGCCAGGGGCACTCAGGTATTTTCACCCGAGGTCGTCTTCTTCCTCCGCTCTTCTGTGTTTCATGAGTCAGCATTGCCTGAAGGTCAACCTCTAGGTTGACCTTGCGATCCTGGCTCCCTCAGCAACAGGAGACGCTTCCTCCTCCTTCTCCATGAGCCACCGAACTCTTCGGTGGTCTCAACTATGCTAAAGCTAGCTAGAGTCGATGGAACAACTAGGAGGTTCCTCGGCCAGGCCGCCATGGCTGGGAGAGGGGAACGCACGACTTGGCGCATGAACTGAATCAAGGATTGCGTTGCGGACTCCGCCAGAGTCCCAAGGGCGAGGTCACATTGCTAAAGGGAGATCTATACCCCCTTAAATAGCCTATGGCCAAGATAGGTGGCCAGTGGGTGTTTGGATATTCAGGGATTTTCAGTTACATGTCCAAAGGCCATCAAATTAAGGATTAGATGGTGCGAAATTCTATCCCAAATACATTGGAACCCTTTCCATCCTCGCACATCAACCGTATTGAGGGAGAATCCAGATTGAGTAGGAATCCCCCTGATCTCAGTCCTTCTCAACCTAGACGAAAAGCATCCATCATCAGATTGGGGATCAACGGTGCATATTGCTCGCGATACAAAAGGAATTGATTTAAAGAAATCGTGACATTTACTATAATCCCAACACTTTATAGAATCTTGTAAAAGCCATAAATCCCAAACCAAAGATCCAATTGCTCCCAAATTTTGAGGGAAAGTCCATAATGACTTAATATAACTCTCTACCAAAATTGGGCTCATTATATAAAAGAAAACGTTCCTTCTAATTACGTGCAAGATATCACTTAATATATATATATATATATATATATCTCACATATTTTCTCTTTCTCTTGCTATTAAATTATTATTCTGAGTTCCTTGAACCCCAAGGAATCTTAATGGATCGAAATCCCATCTTGGGGATATATCTTAGCCTTTCATTTATCTTTTGTCCATTATTTTCTCATTATCTTATCTATTTCTTATTGAAATATCTCTTTTTTGAGGATTTCTCATTATCTCTCTTCCATTTTCCTTATTGGTATTCCTTTTAATAGTAGAAACCCTTTGGATATGAAAATACACCAAGGATAACTCAAATGTACCTTTTTTCACTTATTTTCCACATTTTATCATTGTTTTCAATTTCTTTCTTAGTAAAGAAATATCTCATTGATCTTTTCTTTTCTTATTTCTTTATCTTTGCAATTTTGGACTCCTGGGGACCCAGGTAACCCAAGAGGCACGAAATCCAACTTTGTATTATACTCTTTTGCCTTCTAGAGGTTTCCACATCTTTCTTTTCTCAAAAACTTAATTATTCATTTATTAATTGAATTTCCTTGTTATTGGGCCCAATAGCCAATAAACCCCACAACACAATTATCAAGGCTATTGTAAATGAAATCCATTTATTCACAACAAATTGTATCATTATTTTCCCAATTATCTTTAATGTGAGAAATTACATTTCTCACCAAAGGAACCCAAAATTTGGGGTTGTAACATCCTTCCCCTCTTATAAGAATTTTGCCCTCAAAATTCCATCAAGCAAGCAAACAAACAGGATAAGCCTTTCTTATGTCCATTAGGGCTCCCATGTGGCTTCACCTCTTTCCATGGAGCTTCCCAAGAACCTTCATCATCTCATATTCTTCCATCTGAGTTCTTTCTTACCTTGGCATATGATACGCTCATAGGTGACTCAGGACATTTCATCCTCTCAAAAGCAGAATAGGTTCAGGGCTCAACACATGGCTTGGGTACCTCACATAGTGCTCTAGATTGGACTCATGGAACACATTATACATCTTGTTATCTTGAGGGGCAAGGCTAAACACAACCATATCCACCAATACATCTCAAATGGACCCATATATCGGGGACTCAACTTTCTCAACTGTAGCTTAGAGGGGTCAAATTTTCACATCACATATTCTCCCACAGTGAACTGCATGTCAGTCTGCTTTGCATCATCTCATGACTCATGTCACCCTTGGGCTCTCTCTCAGCCATTGCACAATCAAAGCGACTTCATCTACACACACGGTGGGTTTTTTTTCTTCTGACCTTCGCGAGGCCTCCTGCACCAGCATCATCTTAATGAAGTGGTGACCGACACAACCTCCTTCTAGAACTTCTTGCATCCCGATAAAGGCTATGGTGATTATCATCACATCTTAAGAACTGTCTCTTTGTATCACCCTGAACAAGCACACTTGCTCTCATCAGACCCTCTAGTCTGGATCATACTAACCATTAGTTAGGGGTGATAAACTATACTATCATCGAGTTCTTCATGTATCTACTTCCACCTCATGGAAGTGAACCTTTAGGTCATACTCACAAACTTTTGAACTCGCATCATGGTGTAGTTGAACCATCTTTCTCTCTTAAGTAGTTCAACCGAATCTGTCCCTTGACAACATTCTTTCTTTCTCATGTCATCTAGGTAAGGCGATCTTCCATAGCCCATATTGCATCTTGACCTTCTTTGGTCTAGGGAAGACTTACCACCACATATGTAGTGATGAATTCCCATTCCCTCTTGGGGATTCTTTAACCTATAAATCAAAGCACTGGGTTACTGGTGTTCATCCTTCACCCTTGGCTTGCATGGCCAAATGCTACATGCAACTTCACATTAAGCAACCAAAGTGCTACTATTACTTCCTACCTTTGTAGCATCACGGTGTTTGGTGATCTTAAACCATGATCTCCTGTATGTCATGATTCCTCAAGATCGATTCCTTGGAAACCCTAAACCACTCTCATCAGAGTTTTATCACCTTCCTTTTCAGAGGAGTGCATCTGAGGTTCTACAACCATCCTTTTAGGATATTACTGACTAAGCTGGCTAACCAAACAATCCTTTACTTGATTAACCATTATTGATACATCTGAGTGTTAGCCAAACTTATTTCTTTTTCTCAACGTAAGGTTACCCTAACAACCTCAACTTTTTCTCGCTTCCAGCTAAACTAGGCAGCTATATCTCAACCAGAGCATTCATTACCACTTCATATCCTTAGGTGTTAGGTAATGTTGAAGACATACACCTCCATGTATTCCACTTATCATCTCATCTCAAACTCTAAGTTTGTCTTCATCAAAAAAACTCTAAGCTCATTCTCATGGTGATCAAACTCAACCTTGTTTAACTTGCAAATTTCACATAGCTCAAGATAAAACATCCTCACAAGATGATTTCCTTAATACTCTTAGTGTTTGTAAACCATCCATGTATCATTCGCTCCACAGGGTATGTTATCATCTCTATCCTCATACCTTATAGAAATGTTCTGACTCACATCATCTTTATCCTTGGTGTATGACATGTGTACTGTCCTATCTCTCACTCCCATAACAAGAGGAAATAAGCTTTTGGCTGCGGCCCAAATATAGAGTTCTTCCCGTTCCAAGAGTAGAGATGGTGCAGCCCACCTTGCCAGTACACTTTCAAATCTAAGTTGAAACGTGCCACACATGTCAAACACCATGATATCAAAATTACCTCCATGGAAAACTGGTCTCAAACCTACTTGGGTTACTACACAATCCTTGGTCATCTCCTCTAGGTCTATAGGGTGCCGACACTTTTTGGGGTCATCCCTCTTCCCTTATGCATCCAGAGAGTACCCTACTCATCTGCTCTTTGGGTCCCATGAGTTCATGAAGGTGATCAATCTCCTAACCCATGACCCTCAGACAATGATAGTTGTTACCTCCTGACCCTATGGTCATGTGCAACTAGGGAATTAGGCAATTTCTACTTCCACCAGTCTTATCCCCACCTGACCCTAGGATAGACTTAGGATTCCATTATAGTACATGTCTAGCTTATAACCTTACCCAATCCTTCATCATCTCTCTCTGCATTCATGACTGACTTTCATCTCTTCATAGGGGTCATGGAAACCTGCCTACCTTGGTCAGACCCCATACTGGTTACCTCCATGGTAACACATCCACTTGCACTTAGAGATGGTTATCTATGGGTCTACAGGTTCATTCTCATACCATGTACTTTTCACTTAACTTCTCAAGATCCTATGAAACCTCTTTAGGTTACCTCAAAACCAAAAAAACTGGTATACACCCTACAAAAGGGACCCTCTCCCAGGATGGGAGGAAATAACAACTCTTGACAACAAGGTCACAACCGTCCTTTTGTTTAGGGTTTGCATACACATGAGTATGATTAACCCTAGCAAGCTACTAAGGCACAAGAAGACCATCTACAAAACCATGCTAGGTCACACTTGTTCTCATCCTCAACATTAGATCAACTTAGTTGTGAGGGGTTCATCAAACATACCCTTAACTTAAGGGATTTCCTTTACCTATACACATGATGAGTACCATGCTCAAAACTATAGAGACTCAAATCTCATCATGAGCATCGGATACACTGCTTCCCCTCTTAGGCCTAGGAATCCTAGGTTCACCTTTGGGTGTCCAACTGCATGCTCAATCTCTTAACCACGAATCAAGCATGTCCAAGGTATGT
Organism: Alisma plantago-aquatica; assembly: GCA_963693085.1. Taxonomy (NCBI): domain Eukaryota; kingdom Viridiplantae; phylum Streptophyta; class Magnoliopsida; order Alismatales; family Alismataceae; genus Alisma; species Alisma plantago-aquatica. The sequence goes on along the minus strand of OY856409.1, from coordinate 143,785,322 downwards.
CATGTACTCCCATGATCCTTTTATATAAGCAACACCTCAGAGTTAAGTCCTCCTCAAAGAAAACCATCTAGGTATAAAGCCTCACAACTGGTTACTTAAACCTCCTCAGGGTCTAAGGCACTCTTTGTCTCATCTCAGCAAGTAATCACTTATACCATAGGTACCAGAAGCATCATCCTCTCTATAGGGTTTGGTTCCTCTAAAGGCAACCAAGATATCATCAGCCTCCAGGGATCAAGCATAAGGAAACCACTATCATCCACTTAGGTCGCATCATCCCCAACTCCCCACTGTTCCTCATGTCTTGGAATCTAAGTTTCCAACCTTTTTTCTTAGGTCCTACTTTCTCTCTCCAGAGCTAACTCCACATCCAACCTTACAACTAGAGGTCCTATCTCAATGAAGTTGGATCAAGCTCACAAGAATATCCCTACCTGGTGGAGCCTATGTTCACGCTTATGTTTACTCAAGGTTATCCATTATTCCTTATGCTTATCTCATCAGCTATCTAACATGCTCCCTTGGCCAGGGTTTTGACCTACTTCCTATACTACTTGACATGCTCTGGGTGCATACTATGCCATTCTCATATAAGCTCATGGGGTTTCCATAGGTTCTTCTCTAACCTCATATATGAAGGATCTATCCTTCGCTCAAACATTGACGACCCTTCCCAGGGTTGGGTTGCCAAAGGTGCTAGGTCATCTAACCTCTCATGGCTCATATGACAATCCAAAGGCATGTCCATCCAAACACCCAATCAACCATGACATCACATCTAACTCATCATGTCATCTCTCTCTCTAACCTCCACTTAGGGTTATGGTTAACATCATCCTTAGAGGATGTGCTAGGTCTCTACTTTAATGGAGATCTCTACCTCCAAGACTAACTTTCTCTACTCATCCTCCTGATAAGAAAGTCTAGCCTCAGGTCTCTCCTGAGGGCAATGACTAGATCTTACAACCTCAATTTTGCATATGTTTTCATAATTGAAATGTATTGATTTTATGAATTTGGACTTTATTAAAAAGGTTGTATGCTTTTCTTTACAGGATGGATTTCTTTTCAAATATCCTTTTGGATGGGAATTCTGTGATTCCGATTATTAGATTAACCCATTAATGGATATAAAGGAGAAGAAAAGAGGAAAAGTCCAAATAATGGAAAAAAATAGATAAAAGGAATTCATGCATGAATACACAGTAATGACTTTTGATATGATAGAAGTATATGAAATGTTAGATAATTAATAGGATAATTATCTAGTCATTCTTGAAAATAGAATGTTTGACACATTAAATAATATTATCTCGACTTAACCTTCGTATATTTGAAAATAATAATAAGAAAGATAATTCTAGAAGTTAGAATTAAAGGACATTCCATAATATAATTGTTTTTACGAGATGACTAATGGAATAAGGGCATCTCAATATGAATTGAGAAAGATTTTGATGACTTGCCATAGAATGATGATAATTGGCTTAAGGAATATATTAAAGAATTACAATATGGCTGTACCTTCTTGTGACCTTTGGGCTGATACCTTTTATCCTAAGAAAAGGAAGGAGAGATATAATTTAAGTCTTTGCCTTTTATTCTTTGGCAATCACATATGGAAGTACCTTCCCATCTTGGGTAAATTGTAACTCACGTTGGTTTTCATTCGAGAATATATGAGGAAGGTTTCCTCTTCTGGACCATCGGGTCTCTCCCTCCCATCCATGAGTTAATAAGGAAAGGAACTGGACTCTACGATGTATATATATATACAAGGATTTCTCCAAGGATATATATATATATATATATATATATATATATATATATATATATATATATATATATATATATATATATATATATATATATATATACACGAGGGCTAGTAGTCTTTGCTTCGATCTCACATGATGCACCCAGCCACTTTTATCCACGAGAAGGTGACGAGAGATGAAGGAGAAACTCCTTTCCCACTTCTCATTCCCTTCTGTAAACAACTAGTGGCCAAGCAGGCACTCCAGGTTTAAGGATAGGAGCCGCAAGCCGTTGCGATTGAGGAGGGTGTTTCTGTGGGAGAGGAAGAAGGAACTGTGGCGGTGTCCGAGGGACGATGTCCAGGCAGCGACATCACCGATCATGCCACTGAAGGCGTCAGGACAGAGCAAGATGTCCAGTGACGAAATCCTAGAGTTGCCCGTCTGTAGCCACCACGTCCACTGGTTGCATTGCACTGAGGCCGTGTATGTACCTGAGGGAGGTGGTGGCGGATGGTGGCACTGTGGACAGAGTGAGTGGTGGTGTAGCATGAGGAGGATGACCCTACAGTTTGGTCATGGAGAAGTTGGAATCAGCGAGAAGTGTGCGTCGGCGAAGTGAAGAAGCCATATCGTGTTCCTCCGATCAGGTCTCCCGCACTGGCGCCGCATAAGAGCAGCATGAGGGTGCGTGGAAGCCTAGATGTGTGTGGACTTAGTTTCCCTGGCTGCTAGTGTCAGGCGGCAAGAATGGAGTTAGGCAGTGAGGATCCTAGGCAGTAGAGAGGATGCTAGGAGCCACCTACAATCCACCCTCGATGGAGGTGTCTTCCTGACCCGCTGAAGCAGCAACATGGGCGATGGGGGAATGGTGGGCAACAGTACCTCTATCCATGACTCGCATTAAGAAACAACCCTGTAGGTCTGCGTCTGATGCGATGATTTTGAGTCGCATTTGTAGACCTATTTCATATGTGTTTTATGCTTTAATTAGTCATTTTCATGGTTAATATCGCATAATTCATCTATGTTGGTCTTTGCTATCATTTTATGTCAAATCTCCCTTATTACATCGTTTTGAGCATTAATTGTCAAAATATTATTATTTGTGTGAATTTATTTGGTTCCACATTTGAATTTCAGGACAAATGAGTATTTGCTTCCGTCGATACCATCGACGGAAGTCGATACCATCTACATGTTCACAGGTTGCCAGCCGAAAGGAGAAGCAAAGTGTCGATACTATCGACAGGGATGTCAATGGTATCGAGACACCTTCAGGTTGCTGGCGAAGAATCTGTCGATAGTATCGACCACAAGTCGATACCATCGACGCATGGAGGCTATAGCGACACAAAAGGACAAAACCGTCGCTACAGGGTAGTCGATACCATCGACCCGCGTCGATGGTATCGAGACTACATAAGGCACTCAGACGAAAAGAAAGAAGGGTTGCCGCTACCATACTGGGTCGATACCATCGACCCGCGTCGATGGTATCGACACCGTCAGATATGCGTTTGATTTAGATTGATCCCGATCGGACGGCTGAGGTTAATTAGCAACCTAATGAGGGAATTAAACCTAATGATGGCCGCCGAGACCCGGGGATCATCTCATTAGCCATTGCACGAGTACCGAGGAGCAGTAGAGAGGAGAACGGAGGCCAGAAGCTCATACCAGTTGATTCGAATGCCGTAGAAGATGGATTCCACCACCGAGAGGCGCTAGAGCACGCATTCTACACCGAGGATCAACTGGTTCTTCTCCGTTCATGGGTTTCACCTCTCAATTCACATTTTTCACATGTTTTCCCCTATTTCTACCATGTACTTGTGTGAGATGAACATGCGGGGCTAATCCCCTTCGTCTTTAGGACCGGGAGTAGCCCGGGGATTCATTGTATGACAATTTTATTGTAGTAATTCATATTTTATCCCTTAAATCCATGGTATAGTTTCGTTTTCTCAATATATTGTTATGCTTGATCACCATAATAATAACATAATGCCTTTAATCACTTTGAAAGAAGGATTAACAGCTGAAAAGAGATGAAATATACATTAATCGATAAATCTCTTGACCAAGGTGGTGTAAAATTATTGGTGGATACTGAGAGATCGTTCATAATGCACCTAGTTTAGGGTATAGGTTACTACGACGGTGGAACCGACCTAAACCTAGGTAGTGAATTGTACCACGACAGTGGGTAATTCTATTTTCAAGCCACTACTCAGATAGAGAGATAAAATTGAGGCATTATATAAAATCTAATACAATGAAAACCCGCGGTGAAACCGCAATCCTAAAGATACCCTTTTGAATTGATTAAATTAACATTTAATCGATCGTTTGTTTCGTTTTTGTTTTTATTTTCTTTTAATTTTAACAACAACCCTCAATTTGTTATTTGGATTAGCTGATCGCAAATAGTTAGTAGGAGTCTCCAACAATTCCGAGTATAGGTCTTCTTTGAGAGGTTCTTCCCTCCTGAGAAGACTAACGACATGATCTTGAAGATTCATAATTTTACCCAACAGGACGGTGAGACATATTCTGAGACTTGGGAGAGATTTCAGGTCATGCTGAGGAGGTGCCCGCATCACGGGATGGATAAAGAGACACAGGTGAAGATCTTCTATTTTTCTCTCTCCGAGCATGATAGGAGTAATCTGGATTCCACTGGCTCAGGATTTTATCTAAACAATACAGACACCAGATGCTGGGAGATACTAAAGATTATGGCTAGAAAGCAGTCATGGGGTGAGAGAGAAAGAGGCCCGATAGAGCAAGTTCGAGTAGAAGGTGAGTCCGAGGCAATGAAAGAGCTGAATGAGAAGATGGATCTTCTTGCAAAGAAGCTACTGGAAAAGGAGGATAATGAGTTCGGGGATGAGGCTCAAGTCAAATACATGAGACAACAGCAAGGTTATAGGAACAATGATTATTCATGGAGAAAAGACAAAAAGTTCTCGTGGAAGGATCTGAACAATTTTCTACAGGATCCGGATGCCAAGCCCTCGCCAGTTGCAGAAGACAAGAGCACAAAACTGCTCAATCAAGTTATAAAGCAAAATCAAGAGCTAATGAATACATTTGGCCAGCAAATCAAGCAGCAAGGAGAATACATGAATCAATTCGGGCAAACATTGCAGAGCCATGGGGCTCAAATGAGGACCATTGAGACATCCATGGCACAGATGGCAGCCGAGATCGCTAGCTTGAAGAAACCAGCACATCCAGGTTTTCCAGGGAATACTAATGATCCCGGGGGAAACCAACAAGCAAAGGAGATTCTGCTTAGAAGCGGCAAGAAAGTGTTGAATCCAAGAGCTGAAGAAACAAGCACACCACAAGCTGAAGCAGGAGATGAAACCAATGAGGAGCAGCCCACACCATTCACAGGGCAGGTTGAAGACATATCCGTGGATGATACTGAAGAATAGGTTGCATAGGAGGAACCTCAGAAAAAGACGCCTTATGTGCCACCTCATCAAAGGGCACAAGCTGTTCCAGTCCCGTACCCAAATAGTGCTAAGGCAAGGAAAGCAGATGTGTAGTTCAAGAAGTTCTTGGACAGTTTTAGGAAGCTTTCAGTCAATATCCCTTTACTGGAAGCCATTGAGCAAATTCCTTCCTACGGGAAGTTTCTAAAGGACGTCATCACTAAGAAGAGGAAAATTCCGGATACAGAGGTCGTCGTGCTAAAGGAGAAAGTGAGTGCCTTCATCATGGGCACTTTTCCGCCAAAGAGGCAAGATCCAGGGTGCTTTAACATTTCTTGTTATATTGAGAAGGTTAAATTCGGTGAAGCACTATGTGACTCAGGGGAAAGCATCAACTTGATGCCCCTTTTGACATTTAAAAAGCTGGGATTGAAGGAGTCACGGCCAAGCAATATGACGATTCAATTGGCGGATAACTCTGTGGTGAAGCCTTATGGAATCTGTGAAGATGTGTTAGTAAAGGTGGATAGGTTTGTCTTTCCGGAAGATTTTGTGGTTATGGAGATGCAGGATGAACATGGCAACGAGCTGTTACTTGGACGTCCTTTCCAAGCTACAGCCGACATGATCTTAGAGATGGGGAGAGGTCGCTTGACCTTGGGCATAGCCGATGACCGCTTTGAGATGGTCATGCCTTCTAGTACTGCGTCATCTAAAGCAAAGGAACAATGTAATATGGTGAAAAATCTGGATTATAATATTTCACTCTGCCTTGGAAAGCCATTTCTGGACATGGCTCATGTGATGAGCAAGGTGGACAATGGAACTTTGGCTGTGGATATCATGGAACAGACCAAAGTAGTTTCTTTGTGCAAAGCTATGGGATTCCCTAATGATGAGAATGAGGACATTCCACTTTCTCTGGAGGATGATGTGATTGCTATTTCTGTTTCTGATGCATACCCAGAATTACCATTGGAGGCTTGCTTGTTGAATATTACATATGATTGGATGCGGAGTAAATCACTCAAGGAGTGCGCTAAAATGCTTCAGATGCTTCCATGCTTCTATGCGAGGCATTATGAAGATTTAGGTGAACTTCCCCCGCCGCTTCAATCATCTCTGATAAGGCCGCTGGAGTTGGAACTAAAGCCGCTGCCCCCGCATCTCAAATATGTCTTTCTAGCTGAGGAAGACAAGTTACCGGTGTTCATTTCTACTTATTTGAGTGCGGATGAGGAAAAGCAATTGTTGATAGTGCTGAAGAACCACCGGGGAGCTTTTGGGTGGTCCGTTGCAGATATTAAGGGGATTTCCCCTACTCTATGTCAGCACAAGATTCGGCTCGAGGAGGGAGCCAAGCCCGTGATTCAACCTCAAAGACGTCTCAATCCAAGTATGATGGAGGTTGTGAAGAAGGAGGTCATTAAACTTCTTGCTGTAGGTATTATCTACGCCATATCAGACTCGACATGGGTGAGTCCCACACAGGTAGTCCCTAAGAAGGGAGGAATTACTGTCACCCAAAATTTGTTGAATGAACCTGTCACCACCCGATTGGTAACCGGGTGGCGAGTTTGTATTGACTACCGCCGTTTGAATGCCGCCACGCTTAAGGATCACTTTCCTTTACCTTGCATTGATCAAATCTTAGAGCGTCTTTCCGGTCGATCGCACTTTTGTTTTCTAAACAGGTACTCGGGGTACAACCAGATCTTGATTGATCCTTTGGATCAAGAGAAATCTACGTTCACTTGTCCCTATGGGACTTTTGCTTACCGCCGAATGCCGTTTGGTTTATGCAATGCACTGGCGACGTTTCAATGTTGTATGCTCGCCATATTTTCTGACATGGTAGAGCGTTGTCTCAAGGTTTTTATGGATGACTTTTCGGTGTATGGTGCATCATTTGATGAATGTATCTATAACCTGGACAAAGTTTTACAGCGTTGCGAGGACACACATTTGGTCCTCAACTGGGAGAAATGTCACATGATGGTGACTGAGGGGATAGTGCTAGGACACAAGGTGTCTAGCAAAGGTCTAGAAGTGGATCTGGTCAAAATTGAGGTCATTTCCAAGTTGCCCCCACCAAATTCTGTAAAAGGGGTAAGAAGTTTTCTGGGACACGGCGGGTTCTATCGGCAATTTATAAAATATTTTTCTAAAATTGCAAAACCTCTATCCGAGCTTTTGGAGAAAGATGATGTTTTCGATTTCAATGATAAGTGTCTACATGCATTCGACGTTTTGAAAGAAAAATTGATTTCTGCACCGGTTGTTCAAACGCCGGACTGGACAAAACCGTTCGAACTAATGTGTGACGCTTCAGACTTTATGGTAGGAGCCGTATTGGGGCAGCGGGTGGAAAATAAGCCCTCTGTGATTTTCTATGCTTCAAAGACTTTGAATGACGCCCAATTGAATTATACAACTACTGAAAAAGAATTACTCGCCGTTGTGTTCGCTTTTGAAAAATTCCGGTAGTATTTATTTGGTTCTAAAGTAGTTGTATGGACCGACCATGCCGCAATAAAATACTTGATGGAGAAAAAAGACGCAAAGCCTAGACTCATTAGGTGGATTTTGCTCTTACAAGAATTTGACATTGAAATCAAGGATAAATCTGGGATTGAAAATGTAGTGGCTGATCATTTGTCTAGGTTAGAAAGGGTGGATGAAAAAGATTTACATATACCCATAACTGAGACGTTTCCGGATGAACAGATTTTGAAAATTACTTCTAAGGATCCCTAGTTTGCAGAGATTGTAAACTATTTGGCTTGCGGGATCATCCCGGAAGATTGGTCATATCAGGAAAAGAAATGATTTTTCCATTCTTTGAGATATTATTTTTGGGATGATCCAATTCTTCTTAAGCAATGCAGGGATGGTATCTTACGCAAGTGTGTGCCTGAGGTGGAGTACGAGAGTGTTTTTCGTCATTGCCACGCATCACCTACGGGAGGACACCACGCCAGCTCGCGCACGGCAGCTAAGGTTTTGGAAAGCGACCTCTATTGGCCAACTTTGTTTCGAGATGCCTACGAGTTTGTGAGGCAATGTGATTCTTGCCAAAGAGCAGGTAATATCTCAAAGTGACAGGAGATGCCCCTGAATGTGTTTCAGGAAGTGGAGGTATTTGATTTGTGGGGCATAGATTTCATGGGACCCTTTGTGTCCTCAAACTCCAATTTATATATTTTATTAGCAGTTGACTATGTGTCAAAGTGGGTGGAAGCAATACCCACAAGGACTAACGATTCCAATGTAGTATGCAGGTTCGTGAAAGAAAACATCTTATGTAGGTTTGGGGTACCCCATATGATAATCAGTGATGGGGGTACACATTTTAGGAATCAAAAGTTCTCAACTTTATTGAAGAAATATGGGGTCAAGCACAACATAGGTACCCCATATCACCCGCAGACCCAAGGGCAGGTGGAGGTCTCCAATCGCGAAATTAAGATGATTTTGGAGCGTACGGTGGCGTCCACGAGGAAGAACTGGAGTGTCCTTCTACCGGATGCATTGTGGGCGTACAGGACGGCTTACAAAACCCCTATAGGCACCACACCTTTTAGGTTGGCGTATGGCCGGGCTTGTCACCTACCGGTAGAGTTGGAGCATAAGGCCCATTGGGTGCTTAGAAGGCTCAATTTGAGTTACGATGAAGCAGGGAGGAAAAGAATGCTAGAATTGAATGAGCTGGATGAGTTACGGATGACGACATATGAGAACGCACAGATATACAAGGAGCGCACAAAGCTGATCCACGATCGCCACATCGAGTTGTGCACGTTCAAGAAAGGAGATAATGTTTTGTTGTTCAACTCACGACTCAAGTTGCATCCCGGGAAGCTCAAATCTCGGTGGAGTGGGCCGTTCGTGGTAGAAGAGGTCAAACCGCACGGCGCTATCTTAGTGTGTGATGGTGATACCACGTTTTTAGTGAATGGACAAAGAATGAAGCTCTATTTTGGTGAAAATTACAAGAGGAAGGTGAATGAGGTCAAACTCATTTCACTTTCGGATGAATGAGGTGCCCGAAAGCCGTCTAGCCTAAGATGTTAAATAAGGGCGCTTGTTGGGAGGCAACCCAACCATCGGTACATTAGTTTTATTTTGGCTTGATTTTTAGTGTAAATAAGATACCATGATCGGTTTGTTTGATGTGCAGGCTGAGGCAGAGTTAATACCATCGACACAAAGGTCGATGGTATCAACCAGGGTACAGGTTGACGACTACATATTTCAATCTGCGTTGATACCATTGACGGCCTCGTCGATGGTATCGACACACCTACAGGTGGTCGCGAAGAAAAAGTCGATAGTATCGACACGGGCGTCGATACCATCGAGATCTCTGGAGAAATGCAGACCGATTTGTCTCAGTCAACTCGATACCATCGACGGCCTTGTCGATGGTATCGACATGGTTACAGGTTGACATGCAAAGTGGTGGTGTTGCAACTAAGACAAGTCGATACCATCGACCCTCGTCGATGGTATCGACCATCCACATCACCGATCCGTGCAAACAAATCAACGACGATCGCGGTTTCCACGTCATCGATCCGGGTGCAGCGTCGATACCATCGACCCATGTCGATGGTATCGACACGTCAGCGATCCGGGTTTCAAGATCCAGCCATCGACAACCGTCGATACTCGCGATGGGGGCGGATAGCATCGAGACATGTCGATACCATCGACCTGCGTTGATGATATCGACGGGTCAACAGTGGCGCCGGCCAAGTCTATATAAGGAGAGTCATTACGTCATTTGACGTCACACCTTTAGAGTGATCTTCCTCTTTTGCGTCGAGCACTCCCCCGAGCCATCCAAGTCGACGAAGAGCAGCACCGAGTGAAGATCTTCATTGAGTGGAGATTCGATTCTCCAAATCTTCACCGAGCTATTTCTCTAATCCCTTCTCTCTCGCAACCATGGTGCACGTCGCTGGAGCATCATCCTCTCGCGCGAATCCAATGGATATCACGGAGTTCGTGCCACCTCCTCCCGCGTCGGTATCACGCTCGCGCATGATCCACCCATCTACGAAGGTGAGGAAGATCTATGAAGAGATCTTGAAGAGGAAGATGGAGCCCACCCGATATGTGGACCGGGAGATGATCCGAGATCTCGGGTTTGAGGCCAACTTGGCCTACGTTCTGTAGGTGAAGGCAAAACGCACAAGCCGGAGGCCCGAAGAGTTGCAGTACCATGTTGATGGCCAGCTGTTTTTCGGTGAGTGGCCAACCTACAAAGAATTGGTGGTGGAGTTCATGGCGTTACTAGACGTCTGTGTCGTGCCCAACGACGTCGTAGCCACCGATCGTGAGTGGATAAAGGGTCGGGTGTCTTTCCGGCTGTTCAACATCGACTACACCCTCACGCTCAAGCAGTTCAACATGATTTTCAACTGGCAGCATTCTCAGTACGATCACCGGCGACCGGACAACCGCACCAATTACGACAAAATCTTCGCCGAGTTGGTGACGGTGCCGGTGGGCAAGTCCGTGAGCTACCACAATGCTGTGGTAGCAGATTTCGAGCACCCATTCATCCGGGTACTACACCGGATGTTGAGCTCTACACTTTTTGCTTGTGGCGATATGGCACTGAGCAAATTCCAGGAGACAGATCTTTTCTTCTTATATCAGCTCCTGAAGCGCCAAGAATGCAACTGGGGCGCTTTCTTCCTGTAGCAGGTTCTAGCGGTGAAGAGTAGTACGAGGAAGGCCCCGATTCATTTCGGCGGGCTCATCACCAAGTTGGCACATTACCTCGGGCTCAACATCTCTACCATGACCCCACTTTCCACAAAGAGCAAGGTGAACGTGCAACATCTGCACCGTTCTAACCTTATTCTTCTGCGGGATGGTTTGGCGTATGCACACTGCCACGTCAACCACACCTACCAGGAGTGCGCGCTGCCCGATCCTGTCTTCAACATCGAGGGGGCACAACACTTCTGATGGCCAATCATAGCCATCGCAGACTCCGACGAAGAAGGCGGCGACAACGCACATGACGACGAGGCTGCGGAGGAAGAGGAGGCATTTACACCTCTTCGAGCACGAGTGGCACCCCGGAAGCATCCTCAGATGCATCCCGGTGCATCTTCATCATCACAGCCTACGCCGCCACCCCCACAGCCCTCGCAGCCAAGCGAGGATGCCTATTCCATGCAAGGCATGTATACTATGCTGTAAGATATCCACCAGACACAGCAGCAGCATATGGGAATGTATGCCGGTATTTAGGACACGACGAACCGGATACTTGACAACCAAAGGGCGATGTTCGAGAATGAACGTCTTCTCCTCGACAACCAACAACAGATACATAATCGGTTGCAATGGATGGAGATGCAGCAGGAGCCCTTCTACGACCATTATTGGAGCCAGAGCTACTTTGGAGGCTATCCACAACCTCCACCTAGGGCCCAATTTGATCCAAGCTTCCAGGGGGAGTATCCTTCTTGGGACCCTACGGCTCCACAGTACCCGCCTCCACCACCATAGGATGAGTGATCCGGTATCACTGTTCCAATCTTTAAGTTTGTTTTTGACTATGAGGCCATAGTCGAATTCAAGCTTAGGGGGGTAGTTGGAACAACTTTATCTTTTATTGTTTTTAGTTTTTAGTTTTATTGCTTGTGTTCTTGTTATTTGCTTCTTGGAATTTTAGTTTTGTAGGATCCACATGCTATCTAGTGTAATCGTGGATGTCATAAAGTTGTGTCATCTCATTAATAGTGCAAGGGAAAATCAAGTGAAATTTGAAATTTTTTTGTGTGTTTGACAAGCTTGTTTTGTTTAACCTTGGGCACATATCCTATGACATTGATTGGTTTTGTCAACTTTAAAACAAAATTTCACAACTAGACCCCTAATGATTCATGAAAGTGGATGGAAATGGTTGTTTGAGACTAAACTGACCAAATGGTAATGAGACTCTAATTGGATGTAAGAGAGAGAAACCTTTAGACTACTACACAGGTCAGTAAGGAGGGACACATAATATCTTTCTAAGGTTCAGTCATCTAGTCTTGTGATCATTCCACCTCATTGTTTCCATAATCCACCCAAGAATTGGAAGGAAAGTACAGTTTTAACTCTTTTTGATTGCATAGCATCTAGATAGGACTTACATCGCAATTGTCTTTATGATCTGCATTAAAGAAAAAAATCAGAATAGTGATACATGCACATTACCCTTAGGTGCATGCCATGTAGTTGCATTCATAATTTTCATGCATAAAGTATATCATGTATCTCAATTTTTCTCCAATGGTGAATTAAATTGTTCCATACCTTCTAAATAGTGCAAATTTTTGAGCATGAAGAAAATTATCCCAATGTAATTATCTTTAAGCAATTATGGATATAAGGGCTGAAAAAGAAGAAAAAGAAAAAAAAATCTGAAAAATCTGCACAATGAAAAAAAAGAGTTATTTAGAAGAAAGTAGAATAAGAAGGAGAAAGGAACGTAATATGATGGAGTTTTGTTTTATGCAACACCACTAAAAATCCTAGAGATGATGAGTCTCTAAGTTTAGCCTTGCTAGTACTATGGTAAGAACTCCACCCACATGTGCTAAGACATGTGGAAGTCTTATCGTAGTATAGTTAAGGGTCGAATCCTCGGGACAACGGTCTTGACGAAGTCAAGATGGAAAACGTTTAGCCTTTACTTAACAACTTAAAGATTGATATTTAGATCGAAAGTTTGATTTGGTTGTTTTAAACTAAGTACAAAGAAAGTAAAGCAAGAAAGTAAATAAAGCAAGTAAATCTTAAGAGTTAACAAATGATGATGAATCACTGGGGTTAAGCAGGTATTTACCACCGCTACACATGCATTGTATATGTACTAAGCAAGACTTATAAGCTAGATGCATGGATGTTCCCACAAGACCGATGCCTTATAAGACAAGAGCGATGCGTTGCATCCAAGGGTGTTCCACAAGACCGATGCCCACATAAGACAAGAGCGATGCATTGCACCCTTCGATGTTCCACAAGACCAATGCCCATATAAGAAAAGGGCAATGCATCTCATCCTCCAAGGGTTAAGTAACTCTCATGCGGTACATCACTACGCGTCACTGAAGGATGTAGTCTCCGAAGAGAGAATCTTACTCAACCGCAAGAAACGTGCATCTAAAACTAACAAGCGAGCGATAATTACCAAATCGAATAGCGTCCTTGTAGGCCTAGTCTCCTATTCGGATAACCTAGCTACGAGAAGTGCGGGAATGATGCAACGCCAGCCATTCCCGAACAAATGGTCACATGCTTTACATCATTCCCCTCGCAAAGTGTGTTCCTCGACTTACCAAAGGTCTCTTCCATACAGATGGGAGTGTGCCAAATGATAGTGAGTTTACTCCACTCTTTGAGATACACTTCTAGACACCGAAACGGATGCGTGGTGGATACACACACCAGAAACCAACACTAAATCGGTATTCAAGCCTCGATAGCGGTCGTAGACAAACCACAACGAAAGACAATAAATGCATACAAGAACGTGGCCATCATTCAAGCATGTGTGAAACGATTTAGTATTAAAACGAAATGATAACATCTTTTTTACAGTACAAAATACAAAACATGGGCAGCGGGGCTAGTCCCCGCGCCCCAGTGGATGGAACTACTCGCTCCTCATAGAGGGAGCAACAAAGAAGGAGGCAAGAAGAGATAGAAAGAACATCATCTCCACTGAGGAGAGAAGGTTGAACCCTTGGTGGAGAGAGCAACGATCTCCACCCCTTGTAGCTTGCTTGATGACGGATCTTCTCCTCTCACCTTCCTTGTTGATGAGAGAGCAACGTAGCTTGCAATGGACGTGAGTCTCAGACCGGCAGCCTCTAGTGATGGATGGAGTTGTTCTGGTAGTGGAGAGACAGCCTCTGGACGTCTGGACTCCCTTCATGGACGGCCCTGAGGTCTTATTTATAGGCTTTGAGTGAGATCCAAACGGTTTGGAGACCGTTTGGGCTCAAACGGTCTCGGGACCGTTTGGCGTCAAACGGTCTCGAGATCGTTTGGCGTCAAACGGTCTTGGGACCGTTTGGCGTCAAACGGTCTTGGGACCGTTTGGCGTCAAACGGTCTTGGGACCGTTTGGCGTCAAACGGTCTTGAGACCGTTTGAGCTCCATGCGGTCTTGGGACCGTTTGGCTTCATGCGGTCTTGGGACCGTTTGGCTTCATGCGGTCTCGGGACCGTTTGAACTCCATGCGGTCTTGGGACCGTTTGGCTTCATGCGGTCTCGGGACCGTTTGAACTCCATGCGGTCTTGGGACCGTTTGGCTTCATGCGGTCTCGGGACCGTTTGAACTCCATGCGGTCTTGGGACCGTTTGACTTCATGCGGTCCCGGGACCGTTTGAACTCCATGCGGTCTTGGGACCGTTTGAACTCCATGCGGTCTTGGGACCGTTTGGCTTCATGCGGTCTCGGGACCGTTTGAACTCCATGCGGTCTTGGGACTGTTTGGCTTCATGCGGTCTCGGGACCGTTTGAACTCCATGCGGTCTTGGGACCGTTTGGCTTCATGCGGTCTCGGGACCGTTTGAACTCCATGCGGTCTTGGGACCGTTTGGCTTCATGCGGTCTCGGGACCGTTTGAACTCCATGCGGTCTTGGGACCGTTTGGCTTCATGCGGTCTCGGGACCGTTTGAACTCCATGCGGTCTTGGGACCGTTTGGATCCACTCGACCCTTGGGCTGGTTTATTCTTTTGTTATTTTTTTGTGCTTTTTCTGCAATTATAAAAGGAAAAGTTAGTTTGATGATGTATTTACAAAAAAGGGGTAAAATTAGGTTTAAGTACAATATAAATGTAGAAAGAGTATGGAAAACTAAAGAAAAAGACTAAGATAAACTACTAAAATAGGAGGTTATCACCCCCCCTAACTTAGAGTCTAGCTTGTCCTCAAGTTAGATAGAGCTGAGACATGAAATGGCGCGGCGATCTTAATTAGAATTTCCATACTCTTGCTTCAATTCTTGACCTGAGTTCCCCAGGGGTCGTATCGAGGCTTATTGCATGCCTTGATCCTTTTGGATTTCGAGAGTTTGCTTGGATTTCAGGTTTTTCCGTATCTCAAAGTTCGCCTTGGGACCACATTTATTTTGTGCATGCTGTTGACTCTAATCAACTTTATACCTCTCTGGAAACCTATTGGAAGCTAGAGAGGGTATGAGGGTTGGCTAAAGGCTTTGAAGTGTAACTCCCCTTCGAGTGGGGGAGGGGCTGTCTATGCTTTTTAGGATCTCACTACCGGACACGACACATCTGCCTTTATGAGGGCAGCTGAATGTACCGGCCGGGCAAGTCCTTTATTAGCCTTTTCATATACTTGGAACTTTTAGGGTTTCACTACCGGACGCGACGCATCTGCCTTTGTGAGGGCAGCGGAATGTGCCGGCCGGGTGAGTCCTTTATCAGTTCTTTATATAGGTCCTTATTCGTGGCACAACTCTCATGATTTTATTCGTCTCTCTGGCTTTTATTCAAAAACTCACAAGCTTGGGTTTTGGGATGAGGATTTATTTTGGGCGGCCAAGCCTCTTTTATTTTAAAGAGAGGAAAGTTGTTCTTAAAGTTTTTCAGCATGCACTTATTTGGTTTGTGGTCCACTTGCAGAGCTTTTTGACTTGGAAGTTGCCTGATTTCCCTCTCATCCTTGAGATCTCGGCTTATTTCTTCCCTGATTTTGACCTATGGAGAGTCAGATAAAGAAATGGAGCAAAAATATAGGATCCATAGTGGATGGGGGTTGATAAATCGCCATTTGATGTCTAAGTGCTAAATACTTGTAGAGACTAACATGATTCTAGAGTTAGTTGAGGTGACTTATTTTAAGGAAAAGGGTGTATAGAGATTGATACCTAGCCCTTGTCTGATGACCCCCCCCTAACTCATCACACACTCTGTCCTCAGAGTGGGAAAGTGATAGGTTGAGAAGTCATTTGAACAAGGGCTGCGAGTTAAGCCAAAATTGCGGTAACCCCTGGAGATTGGAGTAGAGTGGATGCGAATTGGGGTGCCTTGTAGCGCTGACTCAGGAGCTTTATGGATGTCGCAGTGCATTCCTTTGCAATTGTGTCTTGATATTGTAGACGAAATCTGCAATTCTAGCAACGAATCTGCTAGACAATATCAAGACAAAATTGCAAAGGAGTGCACTGCGATATGTGCTGCTTGATTACACAAAAGTTCCTAAACGGTGTCTAAACCGTTTGGTCTCAAACGGTTGGAGGACCGCTTGGAAAGCAAGGAGCCGCAGGTCGCCGGCGCGGGGGGGGGGGGGGAGGTGGAATGGGGCGAAGGTGGAACGGGGCGAGGGTTTGAAGGTGGGTGGAGGAAACGGCGACTGGCGCGATAGTGGCGGCAGAATGGCACGGCAACGAAGAACATCATATGACGACGACTGCGAAGGTGGCGCGGAGTGAGCAGCGTGCTTGGGGTCGCCAGACAATCTTGTGGGAGGTGGATTGAGAAGCTTGCGCGGAGGCACAGAAGCAAAAAGGTGAAGTTCTGCGCACGAAAAGACTGTAGAGTGCGAAGATTCGAAGAGAGGAAGATAGAGATGCGGGGTCGGTATTTATAGCGGTGACTTATCGTATTCCAAACGGTTTCAAGACCGTTTGGTTCCAAACGGTTTCAAGACCGTTTGGTTCCAAACGGTTTCAAGACCGTTTGGTCCCAAACGGTTTGAGGACCGTTTGGTCCCAAACGGTTTGAGGACCGTTTGGTCCCAAACGGTTTCAAGACCGTTTGGTCCCAAACGGTTTCAAGACCGTTTGGTCCCAAACGGTTTCAAGATCGTTTGGTCCCAAATGGTTTGAGGACCGTTTTGGTCCCAAACGGTTTCAAGACCGTTTGGTCCCAAACGGTTTCAAGACCGTTTGGTCCCAAACGGTTTGAGGACCGTTTGGTCCCAAACGGTTTCAAGACCGTTTGGTCCCAAACGGTTTGAGGACCGTTTGGTCCCAAACGGTTTCAAGACCGTTTAGTCCCAAACGGTTTGAGGACCGTTGGTCCCAAACGGTTTCAAGACCGTTTGGTCCCAAACGGTTTGAGGACCGTTTGGTCCCAAACGGTTTTAAGACCGTTTGGAGCATAAAAATATTTGTATATTTTTTTTGTATTTTTAGATTTAGTAATGAAAGAACTTAAAGAAGCAAAACAAAATTAAGAGAGAATAAAACTAGAAAGTTGGAGAAATTGATACTCAGGTCTTGGGTTGCCTCCCAAGAAGCGCCTTGGTTTTACGTCACTGGCTTGACGAAATTGTGGGCGTAGCGTTTCTGACATCGAGGGTTTGTTGAGGTGTTTTGTCTTCCTGAGTGTAGTATCTTTTTAAACGGTGTCCGTTGACCGTTCGTTCTCCTCCGTTGTTGTTGATGATAATGGCAGCTCCAGTTGGGTAGATATGTTTTATAGTGAAGGGTCCGGACCATCTTGTTCGAAGCTTTCCGGGGAATAATTTGAGCTTGAAATTGAATAAGAGCACTTTGTCACCAACGGTGATATCTTTTCTCCTAAGATGTCCATCGTGCCACATTTTCGTTTGCTCTTTATAGATTCTGGCACTGTGATATGCTGTCATGCGGAGTTCTTCTAGCTCCTGTAGTTGAAGTTGTCTGTTCTCTCCTGCACTTTTAAGGTCGAAGTTTAGTTGCTTGATGGCCCACCAGGCTTTATGTTCCAGTTCTACTGGAAGATGACATGATTTACCGTACACCAAGCGGAACGGAGTTGTTCCAATTGGTGTTTTGTAAGCCGTACGATATGCCCAGAGGGCGTCAGAAAGTTTGGTGGACCAATCAGTGCGATTTTTGTTCACTGTTTTTTCAAGAATCGCTTTTATCTGTCTATTGGATACTTCTACTTGGCCACTAGTTTGCGGGTGGTAAGGTGTGGCAACTTTGTGATGGACTCCATATCTTCTTAGTAATGCTTCGAAACTTCGTTCCAGAAAATGGGTTCCGCCATCAGATATGACCGTTCTTGGGACTCCAAATCTTGGAAAGATGGTATCTTTGAACAATTTGACAACAGGTTTGGAGTCATTAGATGCAGTGGGTACAGCTTCGACCCACTTCGAGACGTAATCCACAGCGACCAAAATGTACGAGAAACCATATGATGAGGGGAAAGGTCCCATGTAGTCTACCCCCCATACATCAAACAGCTCAATTTCCTGCCACATGGTAAGAGGCATTTCATCTCTTTTTGATATGTTGCCCGAAAATTGGCATTTATCACAGGATTTGACAAAATTATGTGAGTCTTTTGATATGGTGGGCCAAAAGAAACCAGATTGTAGAACTTTTATGGCAGTTTTCTTGGCGCCCATGTGCCCCCCCGTGGGTCCGGAGTGGCAGTGTTCCAAAACCGATGTTATTTCTTCTTCTGGAAGGCATCGACGAAAAAGTCCGTCGGCACAGAGGTAGAACAAGTAGGGTTCATCCCAATGATAACGTTTTACGTCATGAAGGAATTTCCTTTTATCTTGATAAGAAGCAGACGGGTGAATGATCCCTGTGGCCAGATAATTGACGATATCTGCAAACCAAGGGAAATTATGAGTGGCTTTCATAAGTTGATCATCAGGAAGAGAGTCCCTGATAGGGATTTTATCTTTGTCTTCAACCTCGATTCTACTGAGGTGATCGGCGACAACGTTCTCTACGCCACTTTTATCTTTGATTTCTAGATCGAATTCTTGAAGCATCAATACCCAGCGGATGAGCCTGGGTTTGGCATCCTGTTTCTGAATCAAATATCTGATAGCAGAATGGTCAGTGTAGACAATTACCTTAGAGCCGATCAGGTAAGAGCGGAATTTTTCGAAGGCGTAGATGATAGCTAGGAACTCTTTTTCCGTGGTCGTGTAGTTTCGTTGTGCTTCATCAAGCGTTTTGGACGCATAGTAGATGACATAGGGTTTCTTGTCGATTCGTTGTCCTAAAACGGCCCCTATGGCATAGTCACTTGCGTCACACATAATTTCAAAGGGTTGCGACCAGTCTGGAGCCCTTAGAATAGGTGCGGAAATTAGTGCTTCTTTAAGGGTGGAGAAACTTTGCATACATTCTTGGTCAAAAATAAACTCGGCATCTTTTGTCAGGAGTTGGGTCATGGGTTTAGCTATTTTTGAGAAATCTTTGATGAACCTTCTGTAAAACCCGGCATGACCTAGGAAAGCTCAAACTCCTCTTATGTCCTTCGGAGGTGACAACTTCGAGATGACATCAATCTTTGCTTTGTCGACCTCGATTCCTCTATCACTTACTCTATGTCCGAGGACGATACCCTCTGTTACCATGAAATGGCATTTTTCCCAGTTCAGGATAAGGTTTGTTTCCTTGCAACGTTGCAGGACTTGTTCGAGATTATTTAGACAGTTATCGAAAGACTCTCCATAAACAGAGAAGTCATCCATAAAGACTTCCATAATAGATTCAGTTAATCCGGCGAAAATGGCGGACATGCAGCGTTGGAAAGTAGCAGGAGCGTTACATAGCCCGAATGGCATTCTTCTAAAAGCATATGTCCCGAAGGGACAAGTGAAGGTGGTTTTTTCTTGGTCCTCTGGATGTATGGGTATTTGGTAGAACCCAGAATAACCATCGAGATAACAAAAATATTTTTGGTGGGCCAAGCGCTCCAGGACTTCGTCTAGAAAGGGTAGAGGGTAGTGGTCTTTCCTTGTAGCTTTATTCAATTTCCTATAATCGATGCACATTCTCCACCCCGTTACAGTCCTAGTAGGTACGAGCTCATTTTTATCGTTGATCACTACAGTAGTGCCCCCTTTCTTTGGGACAACTTGAACTGGACTAACCCACTGAGAGTCAGAGATAGGGTAGATCATACCAGCTTTAAGCAGTTTGAGGACTTCCAAACGGACTACCTCTTTTAAATTTGGGTTCAGTTTTCTTTGATGTTCGCGAGTGGGTTTAAATTCTTCAACCATAGGAAGCTTGTGCATACACAGAGCCGGATTTATGCCTGTGAGGTCGGTTATTTTATAACCGATGACCTTTTTGTGTTTCCTTAGTTTGTCTATAAGTCTGACTTCTTGGTCTTCGGTGAGGGTGGAGCTGATAATAACTGGGCATAGCTCTTCCTTATCCAGGAAAACATATTTGAGCCATGTGGGTAAGGTCTTCAATTCAGGGGTTTTTGGTGGTTCTGCTGCTTCAATAGTCGTTATGGCTTTAAGCTCTTCAAAGGTAGCCTTTGGTGCTTCTTCTACCTTTTCTAGATATTGGATGCATTGCTGGACTAGTTCATTTGCAGAGAACTCGACTTCGGGATTGATAAGAGCATTTTCAAGTTCGTCGATTGGCTCGGAGATTTCTAGTTGCGACATTTGTTGGATTGCGTCTAAAAGAAAGACTTCTTCTTGAATGTTAGGGCCTTTCATGCTGTCAAGGACACGGAATTGAATGGCTTCCTTTCCGAGCCTAAGGATGATGGTTCCGGCTTCGACATCGATTAGTGCTCTGGCTGTAGCTAGGAAAGGCCTGCCGAAAATGATCGGATATCTCAAGTCCTCTTTGATATCCATGATGACAAAATCACATGGAACGTAAGCATCCTTGCCTATTCTTACTGGAACGTCTTCAATGATTCCCAAAGGTGCGGTTATGGTGGAGTCAGCAAGTTGAATAGTCATTGCTGTAGGTAGCAGATCTGTGAAACCGAGGCGTTGGCACATTGAGAAAGGCATAATGGATATACTAGCCCCGAGGTCAGCTAATCCTTTCTTTGTGGATGCGTTTCCAATGCAACATTGGATTTCGAAAGAACCTGGGTCCTTCTTCTTTTTGGGCAGTTTGTTCAAGATGATGTCAGAGGTGGTTTGGGCAAGCTTGACGGTTTCCTGCTCTTTGGTGATATACTTACGTGATAGCAAAGTTTTGAGATACCTTGCCCATGCTGGTACTTCGGATAGAGCGTCGAGGAGTGGGATATCGATATAAAGTTTCTTCATTGCTTCCTTGAATTTCTGAAACCTGGCATCCATTTTTGTTTCTTGCAGTCTGCCTGGATATGGAATCCTTGGTTTGAATTGCGGGACCTTGGGTTCTGTGGGTACATACTCTTTGTTTTTGTTCTCGGTGTCTTCGGGAGATTTCCCAATCTCTTGTTGTGAGATCTCTTTCGTCAAAAGAATGGGCACATCATCATCATCTAGAGTGATCTTGATGGGTTCAGGCAGAATGCGTCCCGACCTTGTGGTGATGGCGTTCAGCTGTTCGTGTTCATTTTGCCCATTTGGTTCAGGCTGCCTATCAGAAACGCCAGCCGAAGACTTCAACTGTGCAGCGATCTGAGCTAGCTGGGTTTCAACTGCCCTTTGTTGGGCTTGCTGGCTAGCTAGCATAGTTTGCTGAGACTGAAGCATTTGCTTTATCAAAGATAGTTCGTCTTCTGGTTGTTGCAGAGGTGCGGTTAACTGTGGCTGCAGGGGCTGCTGCAACTGGGGTTGCTGTGGCTGCTTCAACTGGGGTTGGTGCAACTGAGGGTGCAGTCCTGAATGAGTGTATTGGTAAAAAGGTTTCCTGGGATAGTTAGGTCTTTGAAAACCTTGTATGTAATTCCCATGACTGAAATTATTCTGAAATCCTGGTGGTTGTCTGTTGAAAGATCCACCTTGTGCCTGCTGCTGTGGGTTGGCAGTCCCTGCAGGATTCCCGTATTGGAAACCAGGATGGTTCCTTGGTTTATCTGGGTTGTAATACATTTGGCCAGGTATTGAATGTATGGAGTTGACTTGCTCTGGCATTTGGTCTTCGGGATGCTCGATGATGGGTTCATATTGCGGCATAGGTGATTGTAAATCCATCATGACATTGTACAACAATCCACATGATAATGTGGGATGATCGGATGCATGACAGGCTTCACAAGTTCCAGTAGCTGCCTTAACTTGTTGAACCTGGGAGCTTTTCTTCTTATCATATTCCCCGAAAGAAGTTTTGAGGGCTTGTTGCTTGCTAGCAATAGTCTTCAAAGCCTCAGCAATGGCTTTGAGTTCCATAGATTCTTCTGCTTTGTAAACCTTGAGAACGCCTTTGGGTTGGTTAGATGACCTTCCCCAATTGGATTGGTTCTCGGCCCCCAACGTAACTATATTCCAGGCGTCTTCGTAGTTCTTTCTCATAAAGTTTCCTCCAGATGAGGAATCTAGGAATTGCTTGATATCATCACTTACTCCTCTGTAGAATGTTTCTATTAGTTGATTTTGAGAAATGCCATGGTGAGGACATTTTCTCAGGAGTTCTTTGAATCTTTCCCAAGCTTCAGAAAGTGTTTCTCCAGGCAATTGGGAAAAGTGATTAATCTGTCCCCTGATCTCGTAGGTTAGGGAAGGTGGGAAGAATTTCTCAAGAAACTTCTCTTCTAAGGGAGTCCAGGTAGTGATGATAGGTTGTCTATCCAAAGCGTTGTACCAGCTTAGTGCTCTTCCAGATAGGGTGAAGTGGAAAAGGTGTAACATGATTGCTTCCATTGCGATGCCTTCTTGGGGTACAAGTCGGCAGAGTGACTTGAACCTCTTAAGGTGATCCATGCAATCATCTCCGTGTGCTCCGGAGAAAGAGATGCCTTGCATGATTTGGATCCATTGCGTCCGAATTTCAAAGTGTGGTATGTTGATAATCGGTGGTCGGACAGGATGATCATCTTGATAATTCTTTGGGACTGCATAGTCCCGAAGTTGCTTGTTTCTTAACGCAAGTTGAGCAGCAGCCTGCTCTGCTTGGATGCGGGCTTGTTCCTCAGCTCGGATCTCAGCTTGCACCTGAGCACGAGTGTCAGCAATGAGTTGTGCTCGTTGTGCTGCTATGGCGGCGTTGACTCTTTCTACAATAAGGCGTTGCTCTTCGGCCATCTGTCTGGCTCTTTGGCGGTTAAGTCTATTCCTTCGGTGAAAACTTCTTTCTACCTCAGAATCGTATTCTGGTTCAGGGGAGAATCCGATGCTATGCGGGGGTTGCATACACGATTTCTACCTGAGTAGAAGGAAAATCTCAAGTTAGGAAAAATGGAAGGAAATGAAAAAGATCAAGAAATATTGGATTGGTTATTAAGAAAAAGTGTAAAATCCTAATCAACCAAGAAATTGGTAAGTAAAAACTAAAAAGTTCCGTTGTCCCCGGCAACGGCGCCAATTTTTGATGGAAGTTTTGTTTTATGCAACACCACTAAAAATCCTAGAGATGATGAGTCTCTAAGTTTAGCCTTGCTAGTACTATGGTAAGAACTCCACCCACATGTGCTAAGACATGTGGAAGTCTTATCGTAGTATAGTTAAGGGTCGAATCCTCGGGACAACGGTCTTGACGAAGTCAAGATGGAAAACGTTTAGCCTTTACTTAACAACTTAAAGATTGATATTTAGATCGAAAGTTTGATTTGGTTGTTTTAAACTAAGTACAAAGAAAGTAAAGCAAGAAAGTAAATAAAGCAAGTAAATCTTAAGAGTTAACAAATGATGATGAATCACTGGGGTTAAGCAGGTATTTACCACCGCTACACATGCATTGTATATGTACTAAGCAAGACTTATAAGCTAGATGCATGGATGTTCCCACAAGACCGATGCCTTATAAGACAAGAGCGATGCGTTGCATCCAAGGGTGTTCCACAAGACCGATGCCCACATAAGACAAGAGCGATGCATTGCACCCTTCGATGTTCCACAAGACCAATGCCCATATAAGAAAAGGGCAATGCATCTCATCCTCCAAGGGTTAAGTAACTCTCATGCGGTACATCACTACGCGTCACTGAAGGATGTAGTCTCCGAAGAGAGAATCTTACTCAACCGCAAGAAACGTGCATCTAAAACTAACAAGCGAGCGATAATTACCAAATCGAATAGCGTCCTTGTAGGCCTAGTCTCCTATTCGGATAACCTAGCTACGAGAAGTGCGGGAATGATGCAACGCCAGCCATTCCCGAACAAATGGTCACATGCTTTACATCATTCCCCTCGCAAAGTGTGTTCCTCGACTTACCAAAGGTCTCTTCCATATAGATGGGAGTGTGCCAAATGATAGTGAGTTTACTCCACTCTTTGAGATACACTTCTAGACACCGAAACGGATGCGTGGTGGATACACACACCAGAAACCAACACTAAATCGGTATTCAAGCCTCGATAGCGGTCGTAGACAAACCACAACGAAAGACAATAAATGCATACAAGAACGTGGCCATCATTCAAGCATGTGTGAAACGATTTAGTATTAAAACGAAATGATAACATCTTTTTTACAGTACAAAATACAAAACATGGGCAGCGGGGCTAGTCCCCGCGCCCCAGTGGATGGAACTACTCGCTCCTCATAGAGGGAGCAACAAAGAAGGAGGCAAGAAGAGATAGAAAGAACATCATCTCCACTGAGGAGAGAAGGTTTAACCCTTGGTGGAGAGAGCAACGATCTCCACCCCTTGTAGCTTGCTTGATGACGGATCTTCTCCTCTCACCTTCCTTGTTGATGAGAGAGCAACGTAGCTTGCAATGGACGTGAGTCTCAGACCGGCAGCCTCTAGTGATGGATGGAGTTGTTCTGGTAGTGGAGAGACAGCCTCTGGACGTCTGGACTCCCTTCATGGACGGCCCTGAGGTCTTATTTATAGGCTTTGAGTGAGATCCAAACGGTTTGGAGACCGTTTGGGCTCAAACGGTCTCGGGACCGTTTGGCGTCAAACGGTCTTGAGATCGTTTGGCGTCAAACGGTCTTGGGACCGTTTGGCGTCAAACGGTCTTGAGACCGTTTGAGCTCCATGCGGTCTTGGGACCGTTTGGCTTCATGCGGTCTTGGGACCATTTGGCTTCATGCGGTCTCGGGACCGTTTGAACTCCATGCGGTCTTGGGACCGTTTGGCTTCATGCGGTCTCGGGACCGTTTGAACTCCATGCGGTCTTGGGACCGTTTGGCTTCATGCGGTCTCGGGACCGTTTGAACTCCATGCGGTCTTGGGACCGTTTGACTTCATGCGGTCCCGGGACCGTTTGAACTCCATGCGGTCTTGGGACCGTTTGAACTCCATGCGGTCTTGGGACCGTTTGGCTTCATGCGGTCTCGGGACCGTTTGGCTTCATGCGGTCTCGGGACCGTTTGAACTCCATGCGGTCTTGGGACCGTTTGGCTTCATGCGGTCTCGGGACCGTTTGAACTCCATGCGGTCTTGGGACCGTTTGGCTTCATGCGGTCTCGGGACCGTTTGAACTCCATGCGGTCTTGGGACCGTTTGGCTTCATGCGGTCTCGGGACCGTTTGAACTCCATGCGGTCTTGGGACCGTTTGGATCCACTCGACCCTTGGGCTGGTTTATTCTTTTGTTATTTTTTTGTGCTTTTTCTGCAATTATAAAAGGAAAAGTTAGTTTGATGATGTATTTACAAAAAAGGGGTAAAATTAGGTTTAAGTACAATATAAATGTAGAAAGAGTATGGAAAACTAAAGAAAAAGACTAAGATAAACTACTAAAATAGGAGGTTATCATAATATCACCTGCATTTCAGGATAATTGAGTACATGATGTAACTTAACTCGATATCCATCTCATTTTGAAACGGATGGTTAGTGCATGCATCATTCCACACAATTTTAGGCATTAGGGCATTTCTCATGTGTTTTTGCATCATGTAGGACATTTTTTGTATCATGCATGTTGAAACAGTACAATACTTCCACTTTCTTCCATGAGCCACCTATCTTCATCCACCCGTTGCTCGGATTGGTAGGCCACCGTGAATTTCTCCTCACTAATGAATATTAGGAGAACTGCTTCCATGTAGATGGTAGTTAGGGCGAGCAACGTAGTATAGGCGATCACAAGATGCACCAAGTCTGAACCAGTGATTTTTATTATGTTAACTTCCTTATGTGATAGTGTTCATCGGTTTTGAGGTCAATTTCTTTTATTGATGATTACTGTCGCCTTCAGGGTAATTACCGTTCCGTGGTTAGAGAGGGGCGGTATGTGAATGTCCAGTAGGAGTCATATGGGATGTTGGTTGTGGTCTGTTGTTTTTCAATTGACATTGGCAATTCTATTCTAAGGATTAGTTGCTTGAGGGCGAGCAACGTTCAAGCTTAGGGGAGTTTGATGCGATGATTTTGAGTCGCATTTGTAGACCTATTTCATATGTGTTTTATGCTTTAATTAGTCATTTTCATGGTTAATATCGCATAATTCATCTATGTTGGTCTTTGCTATCATTTTATGCCAAATCTCCCTTATTACATCATTTTAAGCATTAATTGTCAAAATATTATTATTTGTGTGAATTTATTTGGTTCCATGTTTGAATTTCAGGACAAACGAGTATTTGCTTCTGTCGATACCATCGACGGAAGTCAATACCATCGACATGTTCACAGGTTGCCAGTCGAAAGGAGCAGCAAAGTATCGACAGGGATGTCGATGGTATCGTGACACCTTTAGGTTGCTGGCGAAGAAGCTGTCGATAGTATCGACCACAAGTCGATACCATCGACGCATGGAGGCTACAGCGACACAAAAGGACAAAACCGTCGCTACAGGGTAGTCGATACCATCGACCCGCGTCGATGGTATCGAGACTACATTAGGCACTCGGACGAAAAGAAAGAAGGGCTGCCGCTACCATACTGGGTCGATACCATCGACCCGCGTCGATGGTATCGACACCGTCAGATATGCGTTTGATTCAGATTGATCCCGATCGGACGGCTGAGGTTAATTAGCAACCTAATGAGGGAATTAAACCTAATGACGGCCGTCGAGACCGGGGGATCATCTCATTAGCCATTGCATGAGTACCGAGGAGCAGTAGAGAGGAGAACGGAGGCCATAAGCTCAAACCAGTTGATTCGGACGCCGCAGAAGACGGATTCCACCACCGAGAGGCGGTAGAGCATGCATTCTACACCGAGGATCAACTGGTTCTTCTCTGTTCAGGGGTTTCACCTCTCAATTCACGTTTTTCACATGTTTTCCCCTATTTCTACCATGTACTTGTGTGAGATGAACATGCAGGGCTAATCCCCTTCGTCTTTAGGACCGGGAGTATCCCGAGGATTCATTGTATGACAATTTTATTGTAGTAATTCACATTTTATCCCTTAAATCTGTGGTATAGTTTCGTTTTCTCAATATATTGTTATGCTTGATCACCATAATAATAACCTAATGCCTTTAATCACTTCGAAAGAAGGATTAACGGCTGAAAAGAGACGAAATCTACATTAATCGATAAATCCCTTGACCAAGGTGGTGTAAAATTAATGGTGGATACTGAGAGATCGTTCATAATGCACCTAGTTTAGGGTATAGGTTACTACGACGGTGGAACCGACCTAAACCTAGGTAGTGAATTGCACCACGACAGTGGGTAATTCTATTTTCAGGCCACTACTCAGATAGAGAGATAAAATTGAGGCATTATATAAAATCTAATACAATGAAAACCCACGGTGAAACCGCAATCCTAAAGATACCCTTTTGAATTGATTAAATTAACATTTAATTGATCGTTTCTTTCGTTTTTGTTTTTATTTTCTTTTAATATTAACAACAACCCTCAATTTGTTATTTGGCTTAGCTGATGGCAAATAGTTAGTAGGAGTCTCCAACCATTCTGAGTATCCCTGTGTTCGACTCAGGCCTCACAAAGGCCTGTACTACTCAACGCGTTCACTTGCATTCTAGCGCATAGTAAAATTGCGTCAGCGTCTTAGCTTCTGGGCAGTGTGCCACTGTGTTTTGGGTCGCTCCATTCGGTGGCAATACAGTCTGTGTGAGAGGGCATATCGCGTAAGAGAGAAGGGTAATGGTTTGATCCTGAACCAGGCCTCCCTACGGCTTCTCTTTTAATGCTCAACTTAAGTAATGAATCGGTGGTTCAAGACCATACCGAATACCAACAAGGAAAAGGAAATAGAAGCATATATTCACTGATGTGGCAGCGCATGGTTGGCCCAATAAAGGTAATTTTACAATAATTCTAGTAAATGTTGCGGTTATCGAAATCTAGCAAAAATACATATCAAATTGATTAGAAGAATGACAGGAATCTAAATAAAATAGATTTAGAGTCTAATTATGACTCATGTTCTAAAAGTATATGGAATACATGTGATAATGTGATTAGCGTAATGGAAGACCTAGATTTTTCTTAAGCTAATAGATTCGTTCATGTTAGGCTAACACCTGATCTTGCCATGTATGATGAGTAAAACCTTGATAATGTTGAATAATGGATGATTCTAGATTAGTAACCTTATTCGTGCTATTTAGGGTGTTAAAATCAATGTAAACATCTTTCTATGATCTAATGCAGATAATGTAATTTGGATGTCATAAATAGTTAATATGCATAAGTTCACGATTAGGGTTTCACTGAATATGCATAACTGGATTTGTAATCTTAGAAACCATGATATGATCAGATTAGAGTTTGTAACCCTAACTTATAGTCCAAACATGATACCACCCTAAACCCTAGTTTAGGAGCGCATCTAGATCAATTTAGTACAATGCGAATACATGGTGACACATATGTAGTATGCTTTATTTGAGATACATGTTGATTACATGCTTTGTTGCTTGGATGTTTGGATGCATTCTTAAAGTATATGATGTTCTGCATGGTTTCGGTGATGGCATAAGGTATGTGGTTATGCTTATGATTATCCCGACTAGTTTTCTGAGGATTTTATCGATGTTTCCCTCATGGCTTGAAATAACTGTTGGATGCTTTTATTTCATGCAACTATAGAGTGACTATGACTATCACTATGAATATACATGTATAACTGGCTTAGATCTGGGTCCACCCCTGTGGCTATGCAAAGGCTAAAAAGGATAACCTAGTGCAAGGTCTAGGCTATCATGAGTTAGAAACTGGGCTACACATGTGTAGTGCCATGAGACTCTTAGCATACCACGAGTTAAGGAGTGGGATACCTACAAGTAGTGCCATGTGACTCAGCCCTAGAAACTGATTCACCTGTTAGGTGAGATCATGAGGGGTATAATGGGGATCTACCATAAGGAAGGTAGTATGCAAGTCTGCTGCAGGGACAGCGCAGGGGATATGGTATACATGGATCGTGCAGTTATATTTAAAACATAATCTTGTTTATTAAATGGTAATTGGATGAAATACATTGTTATGAATAATTGCACGATTCCCCCCCCCCACATACCAGCTTTGGCTGACCAATGTTTTGTTTATCAGCGTTTTCGGTACAAGCCAAAAGGACAAACAGTAAATCATCATATTGTGAAATACATGAAGTAAAATATAAGGAGGATTAGTTAGAGTAGAATCCATAAGTGGATAGAAGTTTAGAGATTCCAACTTTCAAAAAGGTATGCAAAAGTTTATTTTCTTACAACTTTTCAGTTTAGCATGTTAAAATTTAATAATTGTTCTTGGTTAAATGTAGAACCTTGATCTGAAAATTATGGGTGCGGCTTCGACCTCTCGGTCTCCCTTAATTGGGGGTTACCGGAAGGTGGGGTCGTAACATTTGGTATCAGAGCATAGGTTCCTCACTTAATCATTAATAATTATTAAATTTTACAAATGGGAGTTATTAGAGGATTATCTGAAAGACGGAGGTGTCTAGAAAAGGATTACGACCGGGGGCTGGCAATATTTTCCTCCGCACCGCTAGTCGGAATACGAGGACTCCTAGATCCATGTGGCTGCCTGGCCAAAGTCTTAGGGTATGAATCGAAATAAAATACCTTTAGGACTTTCTCATCTTATTCATCCCTTCTCATCACAAATTCTGTTAAGGACCTTAAGAATTAGGGTTTTCTCTCTTTTCCTCACCCTCTTGAGGTACATGTAAGGTTAATAAGGTCTAAGGAATCCTCCACCAAATTAATAAAAAGTATGTAAATAAGATTTCATGGACATAAGCTTAATAGATTAAGCGCAAACTAAAGGATAGATACATGCTTAGGTCGTATGACATAAGTTGTCATGTCCTCAGAAGAGACCTGAGGCTAGAACTTCTTGTTAGGAGGATAAATAAAGAAACTTAGTCTTGGAGATAGAAATCTCCATTACAAGTAGAGACCTGGCACATCCTCTGAGGATGATGTTAACCCTAACCCTAAGTGAAGGTTAGAGAGAGAGACAACATGAGGAGTTGGATGTCATGTTAGACCAGGTGTTTGGATGGACATGCCTTGGATGACGTATGAGTCATGAGAGGTTGGATGACCTAGTACCTCTGGTGAACCAACCCTGGGAAGGGTCATGCATGTTAGAGTGAAGGATAACTCCTTCATTGATAAGGATAGAGAAGAACCCATGGAAACCCCATGAGCTTATATGAGCATGTCATAGTAGGCACCCATAGTATGTCAGTAATACGAGCAGTAAGTTGAAACCCTAGCCAGGATATCTTATTAGATAAGCATAAAGAGCTATGGATAACCTTGAGCAAATGTAATAGGCTTCACCCGTGTGGAGGTATGCTTGTGAGCTTGATCCTTCTTGGAGAGAATCTCGGGTAGTAAGGTTGTTTGTAGGGTTAGCTCTAGAGAGAGAGTAGGACCCATACAAGAAGGTTGGAAGCCTAGACTCCAAGATATGAGGAATAGTGGGGAGTTGAGGATGATGTGACCTAAGTTGATGATAGGGGTTGCCTCATGCTCGAACCCTAGAGGCTGATGATATCTTGGTTGCCTTTAGAGGAACCAAACCCTAGAAAGAGGATGAGGCTTCTGTCACCTATGTGCCTATGGTATAAGTGTTTACCTACTGAGAAAGGAAGAAGAAGTTCTGTATACCCTGAAGAGGTTTAGTAACAGGTTGTGAGGTCTTATACCTTGTTGGTTGTCCTTGAAGAGAACTCCACTTTCAAGTAGAAGGATCATGTGAATTGCATGTCATACCCTGAACATGCTGGGCTTGTGGTTTAAAAGTTGAGCAGGCAGTTGGTCATCAAAAGTGAACCTAGGGTTCCTCGGCCTAAGAGGGGAAGTGGTGTACCTAATGCTCATGATGAGAGTTGAGTTTCTATAGATGTGAGCATGATACTTCTTATGTTGAGAGGAAAGGAAAACCCCTTAAGTTTAGGATATGTTTGGCGAACCCCTCCCAGCTAAGTTGATGACATGGGAAGGTATGATCTTGATCTAATGTTGAGGAATGAGAACCCGTATGATCTAGCCTAGTTTAGTAGGTGCTCTTCTTGTGCCTTAATAGATTGCTAGGGTTAAGCATGTGGATGTAAACCCTAGACCTAAGGGCGTTTGCGACCTTGTTGTCAAGATGTAGTTTCCTCCCATCCTGGGAGAGGGACCCTTTTGTAGGGTGTATACCAGTTTTGTTGGTTTAAGGTAACCTAAAAGAGGTCTCATAGGATCTTGAGAAGTTAAGTGAAAAGTACATGGTATGAGATGAACCTGTAGACCCGCAAATATCCATCTCTAAGTGCACGTGGATGTGTTACCATGGAGGTAACCGGTAAGGGACCTGATCATGGTAGGCAGGTCACCATGACCCCTATGAAAGGATGAATGTCAGCCCATGTATACAAAGAGAGATGATGAAGGCTTGGGTAAGGTTCTAAGTTGGGCATGTACTATAAATGGAATCCTAAGTCTATCCTAGGGTCAAGTGGGGATAAGACCGATGAAAGTGGAAGTTGCCTAATTCCCTAGTTGCACATGAGCATAGGGTCGGGAGGTAACAACTATCATTGTCAGAGGGTCATGGGTTAGGAGATTGATCACCTTCATGAACTCATGGGACCCAAAGGGCAAATGAGTAGGGCACTCTCTGGATGCATAAGGGAAGAGGGATGACCCCGAAAGTGTCGATATCCCCATGGACCTAGAGGAGATGACCACGGGATGTGTATAGGTTCGAGACTAGTTTTTCATAGAAGTAACTTGGATATCATGATATGGGTGATGTAGAGACATAAGTTGCACGTTTCAACTTAGATATGTATCATCTCTACTCTTGGAACAGGAAGAACTCTATATTTGGACGGCCGCCAAATGCTTATTTCTTCTTGTTATGGGAGTGAGAGATAGGATAGTACGCATGCCATACACCAAGGATAAAAGATGATGTGAGTTGGAACGTTGCTATGAGGTATGAGGAAAGAGATGATAACATATTCTTGTGGAGTGAATGGTTTACAAATAGTAAGAGTATTAAGGTAATCATCTTGTGAGGATGTTTTAAACACGAGCTATGCAAAATTTGCAAGTGATACAAAGTTGAATTCAAAAACCAAGAGGATGAGCTCAGAGTTTTCTCGATGAAGACAGACTTAGAGCTGAGATGAGATAATGAGTGTAATACATGGAGGTGTACGTCATCAACATTGCCTAATACCTAAGGATGTGAGGTGGTAATGGATGCTCTGGTTGAGATATATACTAAACTGTGACGACTGACTCGTGAAAACCAGGTCAACGAATGCGGAAGCAAATTATTAGCAGTGGAATTACTGAAAATCACTAAAAATTAAAACTTTTTGCAAGAAGATCCACAAACTGTGAAACTTTGACATAAAGAACCAAAGTAAGTTATTTACAAACTGATTCATCATTACATCTCTGTATCATTTCATCTCGAGGGTCATAACATTGTCAGCCTTGTTAAACTATACATGAGCAGGATACAAAAATCTCGAGGCTTCAAGCCAAAATCTCAGATCAACATCAAACACTCTACTGACTCCTAGGACCTGAGAGTACAGAGATGTAATGATGAATCCGTTTGTAAATAACTTACTTTGGTTCTTTATGTCAAAGTTTCACAGTTTGTGGATCTTCTTGCAAAAAGTTTTAATTTTTAGTGATTTTCAGTAATTCCGCTGCTAATAATTTGCTTCCGCATTCGTTGACCTGGTTTTCACGAGTCAGTGGTCACAGTTTAGTGGTATCAGAGCTCATACCTGACTATGTTCAATACCTCATGAAACCTGCATGATTAGTACAGATGATAACAACACATCAATTTCATATCAGTACAATGAAAAATAATGATAACATCACTATTTAAGGATTACCCCACTATGCCCTTACTAGGGTTAGGGTTTCCTTTTTAATTCAATTAGGGTAACCATTCCCTTAGCTCAATTAGGGTTAATAACTTATCCCTAAGTGGAGATGATTAATAAGTACCTTTAAGTTTTAAGCTTTCCATGTCATCATTATGAATTAGGTTTATATCATCATCATATAATAGAACTTCATCTATCAATGCCCTCAATTAGGGTTATGATTCATTAGCCTTCATAACTAGGGTTTCATGATCTCACTATTAAAAATCATGCCCTTACTAGGCATTCATACATGAAGAATATCTTATCCCTCATCTTCTATAAGATGAAGTTACTTCAACCTTGATTAGTCTAAGTCAACTCAATCTTGAAAGAAGAATTGACATCATAGGATATGTCATTATATCAAGATCATTAAGAACTCAATCTCCCTTGGATTACATCATGTGATTGATTACATAAACCACTGACCTTCATCCAATTTGAGAGTTCATACTCTTTGGTTGATTACCTTCCAAGTGATCTTGGAATAGGTGAAACTATTTAGTAGAATAGCAATTGAAACCACTTAACAAAATTGAACTTTTGAAACTGTTTAAGCCTCAACTGATTTGGGATCGTTTGGTCCCAAACGGTCTTGGCTAGAAGGGGTTGTTAGACTAACCCTATGTTTGGAAAGGAGAAGTGTTTAGCTAACACTCAGATGTAACGAGATATGTTGAAAAGTTAATTGTTGTTTGGTAAGCCAGTCTAGTCCTTGATATAATGAAAGTTTGGTGATAGGACCTCAGACACACTTTGTTGGAAAGGAAGGTGATGAAACCCCGACTAGAGTGGTTTAGGGTTTCCGAGGAATCGATCTGGAGGAATCATGACATGTAGGAAATCATGATTGAAGATTACCATACACCGTGGTACTACCAAGATAATAAGTGACAGTAGTACTTTAGATGCCTAAGATAAAGTTGCATGTGGTATATGGCCATGCAAGATGAGGGAGAAGGACGAACAACAGTAACCCGGTGCATTGATATGAAGGATAAAGAGTTCCCGAAAGAGAAAGAGAGTTCATCACTATGGATGTTGTAAGTCTCCCCTGGACCAAGGAAGGTCGAGATGCAATATGGGTTATGGTAGATCACCTTACCTAGATGACATGAGAAAGAAAGAGTTCTGTCTAGTTGAACCACCCATGAGAGAGATGGTTCAACTACACTATGAAGCGAGTTCAAAGGTTCTTGAGTTTGACCTAAAGGTTCCCTTCCAAAAGGTGGATGTAGGTACATGAAGAACTCAATGTTAGTACAGTTTATCACCCCTAACTAATGGTTAGTATGATCCAGACTAAAGAGTCTGATGAGAACATATGTGCTCGTTCAGGGTGATATCTAGAGACAGTTCTTGTCCTATGAAAGGTGTGATGATAACCACCATAGATAGTATCTGGACTTAAAGAAGCTCTGTAAGGGAGGTTGTGTCAGTCACCACTTTAGTAAGGTGATGCTGGTGAAAGGACCACATGATGGTTAGAAAGGGACCACAGTGCGTGTAGATGAAGTCGCTTTGATCGTGCAATGGATGAAAGGAGCCTAGAGATGACGAGAGTCGTGAGCAGATGCAAAGTAGACTGACATGCAATTCATTGTGGGAGAATATGTGAAATGAAAATCTGAACCCCTCTAAGTTATGGCTAAGAGAGATGAGTCCCGATACAAGGGCCCATTAAGGATGGATTGGTGGAAAGGGTTGTGATTGACCTTACCCCTCAGGATAAAGTAATGTGCGATGAGTTACATGTAGGGCACTATGTGAGGTACTCAGACCATGTGCTGAGCAATGAACCTAGTGAGCCCCAAGAGAGGCCAAAATGACCTGAGTCACCTGTGAGGTTTATAGATGCCAAGGTGAAATAACTCAGGGAAAAGAATATGTGATGATAAAGGTTCATTGGAAGCGCCATGGATAGGGAAAAGCCACATAGGGGCCAATGATGGACATGGAAAAGTCTTATCCTAAATTGTTTGTTTGCATGATGGAATTTTGAGGACAAAATTTTAAGAAGAGGGGAAAGATGTTACAACCTCAATTTTGCATATGTTTTCATAATTGAAATGTATTGATTTTATGAATTTGGACTTAATTAAAAAGGTTGTATGCTTTGCTTTAAAGGATGGATTTATTTTCAAATATCCTTTTGGATAGGAATTCTGTGATTCTTATTATTAGATTAATCCATTAATGGATATAAAGGAGAAGAAAAGAGGAAAAGTCCAAATAATGGAAAAAAATAGATAAAAGGAATTCATGCATAAATACACAGTAATGACTTTTGATATGATAGAAGTATATGAAATGTTAGATAATTAAAAGGATAATTATCTAGTCATTCTTGAAGACAGAATGTTTGGCACACTAAATAACATTATCTCGACTTAACCTTCATATATTTGAAAATAATAATAAGAAAGATAATTCTAGAAGTTAGAATTAAAGGACATTCCATAATATAATTGTTTTTACGAGATGACTAATGGAATAAGGGCATCTCAATATGAATTGAGAAAGATTTTGATGACTTTCCATAGAATGATGATAATTGGCTTAAGGAATATATTAAAGAATTACAATATGGCTGTACCTTCTTAAGACCTTTGGGTTGATACCTTTTATCCTAAGAAAAGGAAGGAGAGATATAATTTAAGTCTTTGCCTTTTATTCTTTGGCAATCACGTATGGAAGTACCTTCCCATCTTGGGTAAATTGTAACCACGTTGGTTTTCATTCAAGAATATATGAGGAAGGTTTCCTCTTCTGGACCATCGGGTCTCTCCCTCCCATCCACGAGTTAATAAGGAAAGGAACTTGACTCTACCTATTCCTCTCTCTGACGTAACCCTTAGGGTTTCTCCAAGGATATATATATATATATATATATATATATATATATATATATATATATATATATATATATATATATATATATACGGGGGCTAGGAGTCTTTGCCTAGATCTCACATGACACACCTAGCCGATGTTGTCCACAGGAAGGTGACGAGAGATGAAGAAGAAACTCCTTTCCCACTTCTCATTCCCTTCTGTAAACAACCAGTGGCCAAGCAGGTACTCCAGGCTTAAGGACAGGAGCCACAAACCACTGCGATGGAGGAGGGTGTTTCTACGGGAGAGGAAGAAGGAACTATGGTGGTGGCCGAGGGACAAAGTCCAGGTAGCGGCGTCATCGGTCATGCCACTGAAGGCGTCAGGATAGAGCAAGATGTCCAGCGTCGAAGTCCTGGAGTTGCCCGTCTGTAGCCACCACGTCCACTGGCTGCATTGTGTCGAGGACATGTATGTACCCGAGGGAGGTGGTGGCAGATGGTGGTGCTGTGGGCAGAGCGAGTGGCGGTGTAGTGTGAGGAGGACGACCCTATAGTTTGGTCGTGGAGAAGTTGGAATCAGCGAGAAGCGTGCGTCGGCGAAGTGAAGAAGCCACATCGTGTTCCTCCAATCAGGTCTCCGGCGTTGGTGCCACATAAGAGCGTCATGAGGGTGCATGGAAGTCCAGATGTGCGTGGATTTAGTTTCCCTGGCCGCTAGTGTCGGGAGGCAAGAATGGAGTTAGGTGGCGAGGATCCTAGGCGGCATTGAGGATGCTAGGAGCCACCTACAATCCGCCCTCGACAGAGGTGTCTTCCGGACCCGCTGAAGCACCAATATGGGCGATGGGGGCATGGTGGACAAGAGTACCTCTATCCATGACTCGCATCAAGAAACAACCCTATAGGTCAGTGTCTTGGCTTCTGGGCAGTGTGCCGCTGTGTTTTGGGTCACTCCAGTCGGCAGCAATACAGTTTGCGTGAGAGGGCATATCGCGTAAGAGAGAAGGGCAATGGTTCAACCCTGAACCATGCCTCCCTACAACTTCTGTTTTAATGCTTAGCTTAAGAAATGAACCAGTGGATCAAGACCATACCGACCACCAACAAGGAAAAGGAAATAGAAGCATGTATTCGCTGATGTGGCAGCGCATGGTTGGCCCAATAAAGGTAATTTTACAATAATTCTAGTAAATGCTACAGTTATCAAAATATAGCAAAAATACATATCAGATTGATTAGAAGAACGAGAGGAATATAAATAAAATATATTTAGAGTCTAATTATGATTCATGTTCTAAAAGTATATGCAGTACATGTGATAATGTGATTAGCATAATGGAAGACCTAGATTTTGCTTAAGCTAATAGATTCTTTCATGTTAGGCTAACACCTGATCTTGCCATGTATGATGAGTAAAACCTTGATAATGTTGAATAATGGACGATTCTATATTAGTAACCTTATTCATTCTATTTAGGGTGTTAAAATCAATGTCAACATCTTTCTATGATCTAATGTAGATAATGTAATTTAGATGTCATGAATAGTTAATATGCATAAATTGACGATTAGGGTTTCACTGAATATGCATAATTGGATTTGTAATCTTAGAAACCATGATATGATCAGATTAGAGTTTGTAACCCTAACTTATAGTCCAAACATGATACCACCCTAAACCCTAGTTCAGGAGTGCATCTAGATCGATTTAGTACAATGCAAATACATGGTGACGCATATGTAGTATGCTTTATTTCAGATACATGTTGATTACATGCTTTGTTGCTTGGATGTTTGGCTGCATTCTTAAAGTATATGATGTTCTGCATGGTTTCAGTGCTGGCATAAGGTATGTGGTTACACTTATGATTATCCCAACTAGTTTTTTGAGGATTTTATCGACGTTTCCCTCATGGCTTGAAATAACGGTTGGATGCTTTTATTTCATGCAACTATAGAGTGACTATGACTATCACTATGAATATACATGTATAACTGGCTTAGATCTGGGTCCACCCCTATGGCTATGCAAAGGCTAAAAAGGATAACCTAGAGCAAGGTCTAGGCTATCATGAGTTAGAAACTGGGCTACACATGTGTAGTGCCATGAGACTCTTAGCATACCATGAGTTAAGAAGTGGGCTACCTATGGGTAGTGCCATGTGACTCAGCCCTAGAAACTGATTCACCTGTTAGGTGAGATCATGAGGGGTATAATGGGGATCTACCATAAGGAAGGTAGTATCCAGGTCCGCTGCATGGACAACGCAGGGGATATGGTATACATGGATCGCACAGTTATATTTAAAATGTAAACTTGTTTGTTAGATGGTAATTGGATGTAATACATTGTTATGAATAATTGCACGATTTTTGTTTCCCCCACATACCAGTTTCGGCTGACCGATGTTTTGTTTTTCGATGTTTTAGGTATAAGCCAAAAGGACAAACAGTAAATCGTCATATTGTGAAATACATGAAGTAAAATACAAGGAGGATTAGTTAGAGTAGAATCTATAAGTGGATAGAAGTTTAGAGATTCCAACTTTCAAAAAGGTATGCAAAATTTTATTTTCATACAACTTTTCAGTTTAGTCTGTTAAAATTTAATAATTGTTCTTGGTTAAATGCCGAACCTTGATCAGGAAATTATGGGTGCGGCTTCGACCTCTCGGTCTCCCTTAATTGGGGGTTACCGGAAGGTGGGGTCGTAACAGGTTAGACCACCAGGATTTAGGAGTGAGTCATCTGGAGTGGCTCTGGCCCGAAATCCTTGCTGTGAAAGTCTATCTCCAGATGGAATAGACTCTGAGGAAATGAAATATGTGAAACGTGAAATGAAAAATATGTGAAATACTATGATATGTGCTATACTGCTTTGCTGGTTCCTATCTCGTGTACCCGAGATGAGGACGTGAGCCTCTTTAGGCAACCCTGAGGTGGTCAGGGTCTGTTGTTGATATCTTAGGGTGGCTGGCTAAACCCTAAGATTGTGATGGTGAGTCATTGATATGATAATCAGGCTTGGCAACTTCTATTTGGTGAGGTACAAGCCAAGTAGTTTTAGGACAAATAAATAAAAGATGATAAGCCGTGTATAACATGATTTGAATGATTATTACATTCCTTGTACTGCTAGTTGATGATTTGTCATTATTGATTAAGCTTCATGTTGTGGAAAGTAATCATGTTGCTATGGAAAATTTCTATTTCATATTATGATCTGCATGATGACAAGTTATAAATGTTGGTATTTATATCCATCTGAATATGAGTTGGATTGCTTGCTATTTGATAGTATTGTTTGGTAGATATATATTATGTCTACTTCAGCTTCATGACTATAGGATGTGTTCCTGGTACCGCTGGTGGAGTGTCACAAAGTTAACATTATTGTTATGTATTGATTCAAAATGCATAGAACTTGACTTATTACTCATGCATTAGGATTCTTAATCTGAACTAAGAAATATCTGTTGATTTTCTCATAGACATGCTTTAAAAGATGTTTCAAAGTTACAATTGGTTTAAGTGATTACCTTATTTGTTGGATCAGATTATCATTGCAAGTTAGAAATGACTTATGATAGATCTATCTGCTAGACTTTTCAATATCTGCATGTTTCTGTTAAGTTTATTATAATGAATCTGATGTTGATGCATGTACCTAGCTTGAGTGGGAGGTATCCACTCATTGGGGCTCTAAATGAGTCTCGTGAGGTTATTTTAAATGTTTTTAGGTATAATGTTATCCAGCGAAGAGTTCACGACAAGGAAGATATAAATAGCATAATCTAGCTAGATTAGAATGTCCTTGTACTCTCTTTCTGGGGATGGGTTGTAGATTAAGTTTGTTCATCAATGTACATGTATCTGATGTAAACTGAACCGCATATGCGAATAATATTTGATTCTAGATTTATTGGAGTTGAATATGATTTGTGATATCTAAATGTGATGTCCTTGATGTGACATTGATTTATGAGTTTGTGAAGAAAGAAAAAGGAAAAATTTATCTATCTTTTTTGTATATTACACTACTACAGAACCTACCTTTAGTGTCGGTTATTTAAAGCCTTTAGTGTCAGTTTCTAAGCGACACCTATGTGGGCGACAGTAAAAGTCCACCCATAAGGCGTCGGTTCCAAAACCGACACCCAAACTCTTCGTGCGCCACCAAAAACGCGCCATCATGGGACTATAAGCGTCGGTTATTAGTTAAAAATCGACGCCCAAACCCTTCGCGCCACAGAAAGGGCACCATCTTGGGAACTATCAGTGTCGGTTATAAGTAAAAAACCGACACCATATATGGACAACACGGTCGTGGTGTTAAGGACATAGACGTCGGTTTATTGTAGGAACACCGACACTATATCATTACGTGTCGGTTATTTACAAATAACTGACGCCTATTGTTTTTTTTTCCTGTGAGTCTGCAGACCTGCTGTGGCTGGTCGCAGGATGAGAAACCTGTTCAGTTCAGTTATGAACTGCATATTTTACGACATCCATTGATATTGGCCGACAACAGGCCGCAAACCTGCAAAATTAACAATAAAAAAGTAGCACATGCATTTAGCAATGCAACCTGCAGTTCCATTTTATTTTCACACATTTATAAACATTCACACATGCTAGCAATTTGTAGTTCCATTCATTCACATTCACACATGTAGAAACATTCATATAGCAACCAACACTTTCATTCATTTTCACTCAGACACATGTAAAAACATCTAGACATGTAGAAACATTCACACATATATTATAATTCAGAAATTCATTTACAAAGTATCATTGTTTAGTCATTATTCGCTATCAGGATCCCAATTATATTTTAAAGCCCCCACTAATTGTATGGCTGTTGCCCATTCTTCTCTTACTTCATTTAATTCTCCCATTGTATAGGGAGCATTAACATTTGGTAAGTCCTTTCCTGTAATGGGGTCAGCTTTAAACACCTGTAAAGAGAATGATGTATATATATAATTAATGAGCTATAAATAAGATTGATATATTTCGATCATATTATCTAATGAGACTATATAATACCTGAGCAATACAATCGATGTCCATTGCATCATATTTGACAAGCATGTGCATATATCGCATGACATAGTATCTACATGCCCATCCGTTGTCTTGTGTAGCACACTATAAATTCAAACATACAAAATATTAAAAAATACAACTAATTAAGCATTGTTCACATAAATAATATATACATATATTGCAGTCGGGAACTTACTTGCACGCTCTTCCAAATTATTGGCTGGTTCTTTTTCGTGGGGACCTTTCCTCCAGCCTTTTTGTACTCCTCAAAACCCCTACATGTTAATGTAACACAGAACATTGCAATTAAATAGTAATGTAATAACATATGTTAACGGATATGAAAAATGAAATATTTCTCACAGAAATATTGCCATTTTCATTATGTGTCCAAATCTTGTATTCAATTTACCCCCCTTAGGATCTAGATAATACACAGTGAACGTCTCGGGGGCAATAACCAATAACTCCCAATGCCTACCCGTAGAGGAAAAAAAGTTAAAAATTAATAACTCAAAATCCACAATAAAATGTAATTGTCTTAAGTCCAAATTATAATAAGCAAAGTAAACTTACTCTACATTGAATGGAGCCATTATCACCGTCTTCTTTTTTACAGCAAAATTTGAAAAGGACTCACAGCAGTATTTTTGAACTGATGTAGGGTCTTTAGCTACTAGACTAATCAAGGATGGAATCAAAAACCCTACATGTTCGAATCCAAAATATGCACATATGTTGTCTAAGTACCTGCAAAATATGTATTAATTACGCATGCATTAATAAATAAGAAACCAGATCACCAGATCATACACAAGGTATATGGATGTATAAAGAATATCTCACCTTATCCATAGCTCTATCACAGATGTATTTAGCCAATCATATCGAAACAACTCCAATATATCTTGTATGAATAGTTTTGTTTCGTATGACTGACCTGTAGAATCTGAATCAGAAGAAACAGTTATAGGGGAGTTTATATCATGTTCCCCTAACCATACTGCCATACCCCTACAGTTAGGACCTAACGGGACAGGTAGGTCCTGTGGAACCCAACTAGGTAATGCAGGAGGTGGAAGTGGAGGCCTAGATGCTGTGGGTGTCTTCTTTTTAACCTGTATATATATATAATTTCAGATCAACTGCCAGCATATACACACACTAACAATTGAACGTAATGTAAATTTACCATACCTTATCAGTAAAGAAGACATCCGCTTTTAGCCACAATATCACTCCACCTACTGCCTCACCAAGCATTTCACAATCTGGGTGGGCATATGGCAGTGGAAGTTCCAGAAATTGGGGGAATATATGTATCGGGCTCACCCGAATCCAACCAGCTGGTACTGGAGACCCGTGACACGTTTCCCCTGGTAGGGATGGGTAAGCCGACGCCTCTGCCACGACATATTCTTTACTTTTTAGACGGCATGGCTTAAACCCCTACAAATTTTTGTGTAAAGAATGTTATATACATATATACATATCATCTTTTTTTGAAATGACTACAATTTCATATATACGTATCATCTTGAATTAAAAAACTAGTTACTATGTCATAAAAATACTTACAGTGGATGTGCTAGGTGGTGGTTCTACAGGATTACTCCCAACCTCTGCAGTAGGAGTAGGAGTAGAGTCTGCAGTAGGTATTGTCTGGTAAGTGGCAGTCTGAGATGCCTGCCACTTTTTCATTGCTTCTTCGAGTTTCCTGTCAAATAGCTTATCCACCTATACATGGATAAAAGAAACGTCAAATTCTAATTTTTGAATTCTCTTTTACAGTAACATTATAAAGAAAGAATATGTTACCTCTTCTTGTGAAAGTCCCGCTTTTGGGACATGTTTGCACTGGGATGACCCAAAAAAAGATTTGATGCCCACACCAGCGCCTGCAGCCCTAACACGTCCAGGATGCTCTGGGTTACCCAGAGCAACTGTCAATTCATCCTTTGTTCCCTCAGGGATGAACTTTCCTTGTTTCCTCAGCTCGTGCAGCTCCCGCTAATCACCAAAACAAAAATTTGTACTTAAGTAAAGAACACAAATAATCAATATTCAAATGATTGCTGTAAGAGTTGTATTTTACCATTTTTGCAGCCACCTCAGCAGTTGCGGCCTTAGTTATTTCTCCCTTCTTATTTTGCCTCCCAGCTATCCAGACATCATGGCGAGGCAAAGGTGTGCTACCTATGGTAGAGGACTCCTGAGTAGCAGCAGACTGAGCAGCAGTAGCCTCAGCCTGTAGTCTTTGGCGAACGCCTGCATACCCCTTTGGACCCATTCTGTGGTCATGCACATTCAGTGCACGCCTTGATCTTTGTGCCTCACTGAGGGCCTAGTTAGTATGCAAATTAATGATTTGGTTAGTAACACTAAATGTTAATCTTGAATAAGTGAATACAACATATATTAATTAATGAGATTGAGACTGATGCCTAATACCTTGAATTCATCAGTTTGTCTTGAAGCGACAAACACGTCCCATTCTTGTTTGTCCAGGAAGTTCCACTGTTCAGTGGTTGTCTTCTTCCTCTTGTCGGCTTCTTTTATGTATTCTATGGTGAGATTTGTCCTATAGTTCCTTAGGACTCTCCCACAGCGTTGCATCACGCATTTACGATGCAACTTTTCATCCAATTCAAATATACTCTGCAAAATAGAATTTCTATTAACTAGTATCCAAAAATTTAGTAATCTACAAAATAGAATTGAAAATTAATAATAACTCACACATAAATCCCTCCATATTAAAATTTTCTTCTCCTTAGAAACTTTATGCCAAGAATCTAAGATACAACCGCAATGGCTACGAGTAACAAACCCAAGATATGAAATAAATGAATTGCGATTCACACCACATGCATTTCCTGCATTATCGAAATCCACAACAAGTTTGGGTCCATTGCCCTTTTGCGCAATTAACTTCTTCATCATAGTGATGCCCCTTCTCTTGTCAACTTTTTGGTGTTGTTGATCAAGTGCCTCAAGTTCTTCAGATGGTACCTGTGCATCATCAACCTAAAATTTGACAAAATAATTCACATTTACAAGATATAACTATAAATCGACATATAGATATAAATATATGATATATTTTTAAAACTTACATTGTGAGGCGGCGCATTGATGTCCTCACCCTCACGGTAGTCATCAGCACGGTCATCAGGAGAATGGTCAGCCATCTGCAAATTCACATTCAAATTGTAAAGTTCGCATTGTAAAGTAGTAATTCAAAGTGTAAAGCTCACATTGTAAAGTTCACATTATTACAACAAAGTATATATCACAACAAAATTGTAAAGCTCTATGATCAAAGAGAAAACAAGTATATATTACAACAAGATTACGGTCTAGGGTTAACAAATACATGTGATGTCATTCTTATAAATAATAAATGTACATGTACCACCTATCCCATCCTTGAACACCTAATCTCACTAGTAAGTGTATAATGTGTATTGGGTTTTCAAGAAAATTTCGGCAGCATTTCCCCGCTGTTCTCCAAGTACATATGTACTTAGAGAACAAATGGGGAAATGCTGCCGAAATTTTCTTTAAAACCCAATACACATTATACACTTACATCCTAAGCGAGATTAGGTGTTCAAGAACAGTCCT
Organism: Alisma plantago-aquatica; assembly: GCA_963693085.1. NCBI lineage: Eukaryota > Viridiplantae > Streptophyta > Magnoliopsida > Alismatales > Alismataceae > Alisma > Alisma plantago-aquatica. Next base: position 143,740,477 of record OY856409.1, on the reverse strand, counting down.
AAACCGGGGACTATCCAAGATTTACTCCTAATGAGTAAATCTTGGATGGGTTTCTAGGCCAACAAATACATGTGTTGTCATTCTTATATATAATAAATGTGTACCACCTATCCCATTCTTGACCACCTAATCTCACTAGTAAGTGTATAATGTGTATTGGGTTTTCGAGAAAATTTCGGCAGCATTTCCCTGCTGTTCTCTAAGTACATATGTACTTAGAGAACAAATAGGGAAATGCTGCCGAAATTTTCTCAAAAACCCAATACACATTATACACTTACATCCTAAGTGAGATTAGGTGTTCAAGAACAGTCCCAAACCGGGGACTATCCAAGATTTACTCCTAATGAGTAAATCTTGGACGGGTTTCTAGGCCAACAAATACGTGTGCTGTCATTCTTATACCTACAATCCTAGTTTCATCATTCATATCCTAGTTCTTCAAGTTAGGTGATTAACATTGTGAATATACTCAAAAAGGAAACAAGTTACCAATTTCATAGTTAGGATGGTAGAGATACCCTAAGATCTAGAGATACCCTAAGATCTAGGCAATTTAGGGAAAAGTTCATCATTTACATTCCAAGCATGTCACATGTGTGCATTACAGTTCATCATTAAGCAGAAGGGTGATTAGGATTCTCAATATACTCAACAATGAAACAAGTTAAACATGTGTGCATTACAGTTCATCATTTACATTCCAAGCATGTCACATGTGTGCATTATAGTTCATCATCAAGATATCTATAACTTACTTAAACATTCAATTATGAAGTAAATATACACTTAATTCAGAATAGCATGACGCATAAAGTTGCAGTCAACATCATTATGCTTTGTTCTATCATGGACTATCAGATTGGTATAGCACATATGTATCAATACATAATTAAATAAACATAATCAGTAAATAAATTTAAAAAAATCCATTAGCTTGGTGAAATCAGTACATAAATAAACACAATCAGAATATTTTTCATGGCTTTTGGGGTGACTTGGTGAAATCAGTGCATGTTTTGGGCATCCAGTAGATGATTCCAAACCCCAGCAGCAGCCTAAACGTGCCCTGGCGCCGCCCAAGCATCCGCCCAGAGGCCTAGCTAGGCAGGGCACCTGGGCTTGGGACCCTAGGCGTGCCCTGGCACCTGCTTAGGCGCCGCCTGTGTGAGTTCCAGGTCGGCGGTGGCAGAGAAAAGCAAGGCAGAGGAGAAAAGGGGGTGAAGCTTTTGTGGGTTACCTTGTAGGAAGTTGGCGGAGGAGAAAAGTTGCTTCTACCGGCGGGGGCGGCGGTGACGAGGAGAGCACCGTAGCTGCTTCTACCGGCGGCGGCGACGAGAGGACAGTCAACGACCGGTGGCGGCGACGAGAGGACAGCAGCAACGCGGCGGCAACACTGAGCGGCGACGAGCAATAATCTCCGGACCTAACTGAAATCGGGAATGAAACAGAGAAAGGGCAAGAGTCACTTGTGTTGGTGCTATTAAGTTGACCATAAGCGTCGGTTATTCAAAAAAACCGACAACAAAACCAACAGTGTCGGTTCTTTTCCAAAAACCGACACCTATACTAGATTATAGTCGTCAGTTTTTAACTAAAAGACAACCGACACCTATTTTTGTCTCGCGAATAACCTTTAGTCGTCGGTTATTTATTTATGAACCGACGCCATATGTCAAATTTTGGAGGTAATTTTTTCGCTGGAATTTTTGTTTTGGCGGTTGATTTTAGGTGTCGGTTTTTTATTAATTAACCGACACTTAATAAAAGCGGTACCCGTGTCTGGTCGACCTTCACAGATTGGATGTCAGTTTATGTTATAAACCGACACTGTAGAGTTTAGGTGTCGGTTTATGTATACAACCGACACCTTGAAAAGTGACTTTATAAGCCATTTCTGTAGTAGTGTTATTTAATTGCCTTTGTCAAGAATTCATTGTTTTATTTCATAATCTGGCTTTAGGTTTGGGATTATCTCTAATGATTGTTATTTATGCTGATCAAAAGTGTGGGTTCTGACAAACGTGGTATCAAATCCTAGGTTAGATGAGTCTACAGGGACAATAGGATCAAGGACTAATTGATAATGTTGATGTTGAATATAACCTGAATGATGTGCATACTGACTGAACTCAGTATCCAAATACTTTGTTCAAGTATTTGGGTATTGAGCTAAGCTAGTATGGAACTACCGACTATACTTCTTCTGGATGCCCTGACCAAGTATCCATATGAACATAGTTTGGTAGTATAATAAGATACATGATGAAAAAGAGAAGAATGGCGATAAAATGGTGAAAGGGAAAAGGATTTTATAACTCAATATGGAACCTATGGAAAATATGAAATTTCATATAAGAAAGATGAAAGCTTAATGGATTATGAACATAATCTCTAATGAGTTTGAATATGAGTATGAAATCTAAAATTGTGAGAAAAAGCTATGAACTAAGATGCATACTAGATGATCTTCTTTATAAAGGAAATTGATGAATGCAGATGATAATATGTGAATGAGTCATAATCTTAATCCATGAGATACACAATCACATTAAAAAAAAGGATGTGAAAGGTGATGTGAATCAGATCTTGATAAATGATGTATTACTAATATTAGTGTTTCAAATGTTTATAATACTTAAGGAGAGATATGATGATGACATAGGATGAAATATCCATCTAATACAAAAAAAAAGATGTCATATGAAAGAAACATAAAATGGAATACTTTCTAACTGGATATCAAGAGAGATGAATGATTAGATGATATGATATTCTTTTGTATCTTTTCTTGCATTTCGGGATGAAATTCTATAAGGAGGGGAGAATTTGTAATGACCCATTTTCAAATTAGTCATCTAATTAGGGTTTACTTGGATGATTGTATGCTTAATTAAGTCAATTATTGTTTAAACCTTGATTAATGATGGTAGTTAAGTTTTTATGTTTTAAATACAACAATAAGGTTTAATCAAACTTTGATTCACATAATAAGGGTTAAGATTTGGAAACCCTAATCGGCCCAAATTAGGGTTTTGATGACATATGAATACAAATTTTGATAAGTATAATGTCTCACTAAATGATTTTTAGTATTTTATGTGTAACTGTTATTTTAATAAAATTTGGATATGATTTGGATATATAAAATGTGAACAATATTTAAAAATATTATAATTTTTAAAGAATGTTTTGACCTATTTATTGTTAGAGTTTCAAACTCGACCGACCATATTTTCAGATTGATATAGCAGTGTGGTAATTGAATTTAATCTTTTTATTGGTATATCCAATTGATCACAAATTTTAAATGTATTAAAATAACTCCATTATAGACACATTATTAAAGTTTTGTAATTTTTAGATGATTTTTGATCCCTACAGAGAGGGGTGTCGGTCGAGTTCTATGAAGGCCAAACTCGATCGACCATGCTGCTGACTGCAATATAGTAGTGTAGTATTTGATTTTCAATTATTTATTAGTAACTACAAATGATTTAAAAGGTTTACTGTGTGTTATAAACTCAATTTCAGACATCAGGTTAAAGTTTCATAATTTTTGGATGAGGTTTGAGTTCTGAAACGTGTGGTTTCGGTCGAGTTTATAACTCTGCCGACCAACCAGTCTAAGCAAAATAAAAATACATTGAGGGGCTTGTTTGCAAATGTTCTAAGCACCTCAATTCATTTATATCACTAACCTAACACACAAGGAGCTCTCATAACTCGTACTTCCTATCAAAGAAATGAAATTCTTGAGAGAGAGGATAGCTAGGGTTTTGAGAAGAGAAAGTGGTGGAGATGTTGACCTAGGGTTTCTCTATCCAAGATATGATGAAATCAAGTAAGTTTAGCTTCTTTGAATAGCATTTCATGGTGAATCTTCTCTCACATGTCAAAATTCTATCGCTCCCCTGATTTGATTCAAAATCACATCAAATTTCCCCCTTTTCTCACTATTTCTCTTCTAATCCACATTTCTAGGGTTTCCTAGTTGAGAGGAGAAAGAATTGGATTCTTTTGCGAGAGTTTGATTGGGTTTCCAAAAATTCAGAGGTTGACCTACAAAATTAAGGTGCTTGGAACCTGAGGTGAGTGTTTTTCTCCCTCCTAATCTTTGTATTCATGTTGAAAGCCTAATTCTATCCAGCTAAAACAATCAAAAACCTTGTTTGTACATGTATGTGATTGGATTTGATTTGGGAAAGATATTGGGGATCCAATTCTACTAATTTTTATTATTTATCATTGATTGGAACTTGATTAGTTCTTGATATATTGATTGAGGATCCATGTGTTTTTCTTATGGGTAGATGACTATGCTATTTCATGTGAATTTTGTCTAAAAATCAGCCCAATGGCCAATATGCTTGGAATTGAAGTGACATGTGTAAAATCATATTTGAATTGTACTCGATTATATGATACAAGTGTATTATTGAATGTTAATGGAATTGAATGACCACACATCCTGATTAGGGTTTGTGTTGAGGAAGTGAATGAAATGAGTCAATTAATCAGTGTATACTTATGATTGATGAATGAAATGTGTGAAAATGGAAACTAGGGTTTCCATGTTTGTGAATAACCCTAATGAGCCCTTGAGTCATGATTGGATTACTGAATGATATGATTATTATGATATGTTGAACTAAGGAATGACTTCTTGAAAACCATAAAAGTTTATTATTAAGATGATTATGAGTGATAAAGTTAGAACGTGTATATGCTTTTGTAAATGTGATCAAATGCTGAAGTTGAAGGTATTAATACTTCAATTGAATATGAAGAGTCTTACTAATATCATCTAAGTCTAATGCATTTGTTTTAGTATAATAAAGAATGGTCATTGTTGATTATGGGAATGACATTAGTAGTCAATGACAAGGTACACTTATCTGAATATAAGAGACAATATGAACAAGATGTATTTAATGGTGATTGCAAGACAAAGATGAAACTAATGAAGATAGTAAGATGAAGTGTTTTATCTTTTATTTTAATTACATGTGGCTTAATCCAAATTAAATGAAATATACTAAGAACTGTACTTTGATAAATGTTATGTAGAAGAAAAGCATTGAATGTAAAGTGAATCAAGAAAAATGGGTCCATATAATGTAATGAACATGAAATGAAAGAAGTGGAGACTACTGAGTATAAAATGATGGAAAAAGATAGGAATTAGTAGATGATTATAAGAATGTAACTCTTACCCTAAAATGATGAGTTTGATTAAGCTAGTGAATGACAATCTCAAATGGGGGATTAAGAGATGCACATAACTGTAGTTGAATTCAACTAAAAGATGAAAGTCAAGTATTTGAATTGATTTACAAGAATGTGTTCTTGAATTGTGAATTGTACTCTGAGAATGAACTAATAGTACAAACTTCAATTGATAGTCAACATGTGTTGATTAGTTAACCCATATGAAGAATGTGAAATAAAATAAGAAGAGAACTAAGTCAGTTACACATGTATATGCATGAAATTATTGGCATCTATTTAGATTGGATGGAACAGGCATATGTTGTATGATAAATCTATTCTGAGTATGAGGAATGATACATGATATCTTTATGCTTTTACTATTGCTAGTTCTAATGCCTCTTCTAATATTTGTTCAGAACTATGATATACAATGAACTGATAAGATTTATGTTGAAATTGAATTTAATATGCACTCCTTACATGGAGAAACCCTAATAAGGGTAAATGTTGCATAATGAGATTATGTTTAGGGCTGAAAGCCCACTGATGATGATAAAAACCTGATGGGGTAAATGCTACACAATAAGATTATGTCTCGGGCAGAAAGCCCACTATTGATGATTGTTGTGAGATGATGTAGAAGATAGAAATGATCATATGTGTTGCAATCTACAGATTTATTGTGCTTCTTACTTTGATCATTTTCCTTATTGATAAACTTGATCTATTTCATGTTATTCTAGTTACACGAGAATACACAAATATGATGTATGATGTTTTGAATTCTTTTAAGATGAGTAAAAGAGACTAATAACAAGTGAAATGATGGAACATCTAGTTAGGTGCCCTGAACACCGTGAGTTTCCCCCAAGGACCACACTGGGGAAACAAATTGGATCTTGTTGTAGTAATCGATGAATTATGAGAAGGATTTTTGGAGTGTGGATCGAGACCTTAAAGGTTAGACCACCAAGATTTAGGAGTGAGTCATCTGGAGTGGATCTGGCCCTAAATCCTTACTGTGAAAGTCTATGTCCAGATGGAATAGACTCTGATGAAATGAAATATGTGAAATGTGAAATGAAAAATATGTGAAATACTATGATATGTGATATACTGCTTTGCTGGTTCCTATCTCATGTACCAAAGATGAGGTCGTGAGCCCCTTTAGGCAACCCTGAGGTGGCTAGGGTCTGTTGTTGATATCTTAGGGTGGCCGGATAAACCCTAAGATAGTGACGGTGAGTCGTTGACACGAGAATCAGGTGTGGCAACTTCTACTTGGTGAGGTACAATCCAAGTAGTTTCAGGGCAAATGAATAAAAGATGATAAGTCGTGTAGAACATGATTTGAATGATTATTATAGTCCTTGTACTTCTAGTTGATGATTTGTCATTATTGATTAAGATTTATATTGTGGAAAGTAATCATGTTGCTATGGACAATTTCTATATCATATTATTATCTGTCATGCTGACAAGTTATAAATGTTGGGATTTATATCCATTCTGAATATGAGTTGGATTGCTTGCTATTTGATAGTATTGTTTGGCAGATATGTATTATGTGTACTTCAACTTCAGGACTGCAAGATGTGTTCCTGGTCCCGCTGGTGGAGTGTCACAAAGTTAATGTTATTGTTATGTATTGATTCAAAATGCTTAGAACTTGACTTATTACTCATGCATTAGGATTCTTAATCTGAACTAAGAAGTATCTGTTGATTTGTTCATAGACATGCTTTAAGAGATGTTTCAAAGTTATAATTGGTTTAAGTGATTACCTTATTTGTTGGATCAGATTATAATTGCAACTTAGAAATGACTTATGATAGATCTATCTGCTAGACTTTTCAATATTTGCATGTTTCTATTAAGTTTATTATACTTAATCTGATGTTGATGCATGTACCTTGCTTGAGTGGGAGGTATCCACTCACTGGGGCTCTATATGAGTGTCATGAGGTTGTTTCAAATGTTTTTAGGTATAATGCTATCCAGCGGAGAGGTCACGACAAAGATGATATAAATAGCATAATCTAGATAGATTAGAATGTCCCTACATTGTATCTTTCCCGGGATGGGTTGTAGATTAAGTTTGTTTATCAATGTACATGTATCTGATGTAAACATAACCGCATATGAGAACAAGATTTGATTCTAGATTTCATGGAGTTGAATATGATTTGTGATATCTGAATGTGATGTCCTTGATGTGACATTGATTTATGAGTTTGTGAAGAAAGAAAAAGGAAAACATTTATCTGTCTTTTTCGTATATTGTTTAATCTCCTTTGTCGAGAATTCATTGTTTTATTTGATAATCTAGATTTAGGTTTGGGATTATCTCTAATGATTGGTATTTATGCTGATCAAAAGAGTGGGTCTTGACAAACATGGTATCAGAGCCTAGGTTAGATGAGTCTACATGGATAATAGGATCTAGGACTAATTGATAATGTCGATGTTGAATATAACCTGAATGATGTGCATACTGACTGAACTCAATATCCAGATACTCTGTCAAGTATTTGGGTATTGAGTTTAGATAATATGGAACTGCCGACTATACTTCTTATGGATGCCCTGACCAAGTATCCATATGAACATAGTTTGGTAGTATAATAAGATACATGATGAAAAAGAAAAAAAATGGCAAAAAAATGGTGAAAGAGAAAAGGATTTTATAATTCAATATGGAACCTATGGGAAATATGAAATTTCATATAAGAAAGATGAAAGATTAATGGATTATGAACATAATCTCTAATAAGTTTCATTCTGAGTATGAAATCTGAAATTGTGAGAAAAAGCTATGAACTAAGATGCACACTAGATTATCTTCTTTATAAAGGAAATTGATGAATGCAGATGATAATATGTGAATGAGTTATAATCTTAATCCATGAGATACACAATAAAATAAAAAAAAAAGATATGAAAGGTGATGTGAATCAGATCTTGATAAATGATGTATTACTAATATTAGTGATTGAACTGTTTATAATACTCAAGGAGAGACATGATGATGACATAGGATGAAATATCCATCTAATAAAAAAAAGATGTCATATGAAAGAAAGATAAAATGGAATACTTTCTAACTGGATGTCAAGAGAGATGAATGATTAGATGATATGATATTCTTTTGTATCTTTTCTTAGATTTTAGAACGAAATCCTAAAAGGAGGGGAGAATTTGTAATGACTCGTTTTCAAATTAGTCATCTAATTAGAGTTTACTTGGATGATTGTATGCTTAATTAAGTTGATCATTGTTTACACCTTGATTAATGATGGTATTTAAGATTTTATGTTTTAAATACAACAAGAAGGTTTAATCACACTTTGATTCACATAATTAGGGTTATGATTTGGAAACCCTAATCGGCCCAAATTAGGGTTTTGATGGCATATGAATACAAAATTTAATAAGTATAATGTCTCACTAAATGATATTTAGTATTTTATGTGTAACTCTAATTTTAATAAAATTTAGATATGATTTGGATATGTAAAATTTGAACAACATTGAAAAATACATGAATTTTTGAAGAATGTTATGACATGTTTATCGGTCGAGTTTCAAACTCGACCGACCGTATTTTCATATTGATATAGCAGTGTGGTAATTGAATTTTATCTTTTTATTGGTATATCCAATTGATCTCAAATTTTAACTATAGTTTACTAACTCCTTTATAGAGACTTTAATAAATTTATGTAATTTTTGGATTATTTTTTATCCCTACAGAGAGGGGTGTCGTTCGAGTTCTGTGAAGGACAAACTCGACCGACCATGCTGCTGACTACAATATAGTAGTGTAGTATTTGATTTTAATTATTTATTGGTAACTCCAAATAATCTAATATTTTTACTGTATCTTATAAACTCAATTTCAGACATTGGGTTAAAGTTTCATAATTTTTTGATGAGGTTTGAGTTCAGAAACATTTGGTTTCATTTGAGTTTATAACTCAGCCGACCAACCGGTCTGAGCAAAATGAAAATACATTGAGGGGCTTGTTTGCAAATGTTCTAAGCACCTCAATTCATCTATATCACTAACCTAACACACAAGGAGCTCTCGTAACTCCTCCTTCCTATCAAAGAAACAAAATTCTTGAGAGAGAGGAGAGCTAGAATTTTGAGAAGAGAAAGTGGTGGAGATGTTAACCTAGGGTTTATCTATCCAAGATATGATGAAATCAAGTAAGTTTAGCTTCTTTGCATAGCATTTCATGGTGAATCTTCTTTCACATGTCAAGGTTCTGTCCCTCCCCTGATTTGATTTGAAATCACATCAAATCTCCCCATTTTCTCACTCTTTCTCTTCTAATCCCCATTTATAGGGTTTCCAAGTTGAGAAGAGAAAGAATTGGATTCTTTTGTAAGAGTTTGATTGGGTTTCCAAAAATTCAGAGGTTGACCTACAAAAGTAAACTTCTTGGCACCTGAGATGAGTGTTTTTCTCCCTCCTAAGCTTTGTATTCATGTTGAAAGCCTAATTCTATCTAGCTAAAACAATCAGAAACCTTGTTTGTACATGTATGTGATTGGATTTGATTTGGGAAAGATATTGGGGATCCAATTCTACTTATTTTGATTATTTATTATTCATTGGAACTTGATTAGTTCCTGATATATTGATTGAGGATCCATGGGATTTTCTTTTGGGTAGATGAGTATTCTATTTCATGTGAATTTTGCCTAAAAATCAGCCCAATGGCCAATATGCTTGGAATTGAATTGACATGTGTAAAATCATATTTGAATTGTACTAGATTGTATGATACAAGTGTATTGTTGAATGTTAATAGAATTGAATGACCACATATCTTGATTAGGATTTGTGTTGAGGAATTGAATGAAATGAGTCAATTAATCAATGTATACTTATGATTGATGAATGAAATGTGTGAAAATGGAAACTAGGGTTTACATGTTTGTGAATAACCCTAATTAACCCTTGAGTCATGATTGGATTACTAAATGATATGATTATTATGATATGTTGAACTAAGGAATGACTTCTTGAAAACCCTAAAAGTTTATTATTAAGACGATTATGAGTGATAAAGTTAGAGCTTGTATATGATTTTGTAAATGTGATCAAATGCTGAAGTTGAAGGTATTAATACTTCAATTGAATATGACGAGTCTTCCTAATATCATCTAAGTATAATGCATTTGTTTTAGTATAATAAATAATGATCATTGTTGATTACGGAAATGACATTAGTAGTCAATGACAAAGTACACTTATCTGAATATAAGAGACAATATGAACAAGATGTACTTAATGGTGATTGTAAGATAAAGATGAAACTAATGAAGATAGTATGATGAAGTATTTTATCTTTTATTTTAATTACATGTGGCTTAACCCAAATTAAATGAAATATACTAAGAAATGTACTTTGATAAATGTTATGTAGAAGAGATGCATTTTATGTAAAGTGAATCAAGAAAGATTGGTCCAGATAATGTAATGAACATGAAATGAAAGAAGTTGAGACTACTGAGTATAAAATGATGGAAAAAGATAGGAATTAGTAGATGATTCTAAGAATGTAACTCTTACCCTAAAATGATGAGTTTGATGATGCTAGTAAATGACAATCTCAAATGGGGGATTAAGAGATGCACATAACTATAGTTGAATTCAACTAAAAGATGAAAGTCAAGTATTTGAATTGATTTACAAGAATGTGTTCTTGAATTGTGAATTGTACTCTGAGAATGGACTAATAGTACAAACTTCAATTGATAGTCAACATGTGTTGATTAGTAAACCCATATGAAGAATGTGAAATAAAATAAGAAGAGAACTAAGTCTGTTATGAATGTACATGCATGAAATTATTGGCATCTATTCAGATTGGATGGAATAGGCATATGTTGTATGATAAATCCATTCTGAGTATGAGGAATGATACATGATATCTATATGCTTTTATTGTTGCTAGTTCTAATGCCTTTTCTAATATTTGTTCAGAACTATGATATACAATGAACTGATAAGATTTATGTTGAAATTGAATTTAATATGCACTCTTTACATTGAGAAACCCTGATAAGGGTAAATGTTGCATAATGAGATTATGTTTAGGGCTGAAAGCCCACTGATGATGATAAAACCCTGATGGGGTAAATGCTGGACAATAAGATTATGTCTTGGGCAGAAAGCCCACTATTGATGATTGCTGTGAGATGATGTAGAAGATAGAAATAATCATATGTGTTGCAATCTATAGATTTATTGTGCTTCTTACTTTGATCATTTTCCTTATTGATAAACTTGATCTGTTTCATGTTATTCTAGTTACGCGAGAATACACAAATATGATGTATGATGTTTTGAATTCTTTTAAGATGAGTAAAAGAGACTAATAACAAGTGAAATGATGGAATATCTAGTTAGGTGCCCTGAACACCACGAGTTTCCCCTGATGACCACACTGGGGAAACGAAATGGATCTCCTTGTAGTAATCGATGAATTATGAGAAGGATTTCTGGAGTGTGGATCGAGACCTTAAAGGTTATACCACCAAGATTTAGGAGTGAGTCATCTGGAGTGGATCTGGCCCTAAATCCTTAATGTGAAAGTATATGTCCAGATGGAATAAACTTTGATGAAATGAAATATGTGAAATGTGAAATGAAAAATATGTGAAATACTATGAAATGTGATATATTGCTTTGCTGGTTCCTATCTCGTGTACCTGAGATGAGGACGTGAGCCTCTTTAGGCAGCCCTGAGGTGGCCAGGCTCTGTTGTTGAAATCTTAGAGTGGCCGGCTAAACCCTAAGATAGTGACAGTGAGTCATTGACATGAGAATCAGGCGTGGCGACTTCTACTTGGTGAGGTACAAGCCAAGTAGTTTCAGGGCAAATGAATAAAAGATGATAAGCTGTGTAGAACATGATTTGAATGATTATTATATTCCTTCTACTTCTAGTTGATGATTTGTCATTATTGATTAAGATTCATGTTTTGGAAAGTAATCATGTTGCTATAGAAAATTTCTATTTCATATTATGATCTGTCATGCTGACAAGTTATAAATGTTGGGATTTATATCCATTCTAAATATGAGTTGGATTGCTTGCTATTTGATAGTATTGTTTGGTAGATATGTATTATGTGTACTTCAACTTCAGGACTGCAGGATGTGTTCCTAGTCCCGTTGGTGGAGTGTCACAAAGTTAATGTTATTTTTATGTATTGATTGAAAATGCTTAGAACTTGACTTATTACTCATGCATTAGGATTCTTAATCTGAACTAAGAAGTATTTGTTGATTTGTTCATAAACATGCTTTAAAAGATCTTTCAAAGTTATAATTGGTTTAAGTGATTACCTTATTTTTTGGATCAAATTATCATTGCAATTTAGAAATGACTTATGATAGATCTATCTTCTAGCCATTTCAATATTTGCATGTTTCTGTTAAGTTTATTATACTTAATCTGATGCTGATGCATGTACCTAGCTTGAATGGGAGGTATCCACTCACTGGGGCTCTATATGAGTCTCATGAGGTTGTTTCAAATGATTTTAGGTATAATGCTATCCAGCGGAGAGGTCACAACAAGGAAGATATAAATAGCATAATCTAAATGATTAGAATGTCCCTGTACTCTCTCTTTCCCAGGATGGGTTGTAGATTAAGTTTGTTCATCTATGTACATGTATCTAATGTACACTGAACCGCATATGAGAACAAGATTTGATTCTAGATTTAATGGAGTTGAATATGATTTGTGATATCTGAATGTGATGTCCTTGATGTGACATTGATTTATGAGTTTGTCAAGAAAGAAAAAGAAAAAAATTATCTATCTTTTTCGTATATTGTTTAATCGCCTTTGTCGAGAATACATTGTTTTATTTCATAATCTAGGTTTAGGTTTGGGAATATCTCTAATGGTTGGTATTTATGCTGACCAAAAGAGTGGGTCCTGAAAAAAGTGCGAGTGAAAAGGACGAGAAGATCTTAAATCTCACAACAATTTTGGAAGTTTCACAACCTGTATGTACCAAAATGGTGATCTCTCCCAGTGAAATGGTCATCTCACCCAACGACATAGTCTTTTCACACCTTCCAGTTCTGCACATATGTCAATAATTGAATTCCAATTAGTACTCAACTTGACGTCAACACCATCCTTTATGCAATCAAATTGCACCCTCAAAATGGGAGTTTGGTGTAAATGAGACGGGCATCTCACATCATCCTAGATGGTCATCTCACATAGGTGAAATGGGCATCTCGTAGCCCAAGTCAGGCAGAAATCCAACCAATGTGCAATACAATCAGCTTGACACTCCAAACAACAGTCTCAACACTTGAACTGATTGTTTGGCAGTCTAGTCAGCTGATTTGTTGTATGAATAGAAATACCTAAACAGTTTAGTAATCAATTCAATTATCATCCAAGATCAAAATCCTCTTCTAGATGATTTACTATTTGTGTGAACCTATAGGCCCTGTATCACATTGGCAGTGAATATCCATAACTAACTTATGACATCACACATAATGAGCGGTGCCTAGTCGCACATCATTTCTACCCAAATGAATGGAAAGTTGGGGAGAAACTTCAACCTAGTGGGTGTGTATGGTGTTACAGTGCTTGTATATTTCCTTTGTCACTGATATCCAGATTGAACCTTTATGCATGGAGCAATCATCTTCATTGTTATTCAATCTTAATCCTTGAACCTGAGTAGACTGCGTGAGATATATATAAGCTCAATATCATATATTGACTCACATGCGTATGGCCATGCTTTTCTCAATCTCGTTAATCAAGAGGCCTTGGATATCATACTCCTATCGGAGGGAAAAATCCCATATCTATCACTCATAGTCAATCCCCATGTGTCAAAGTCACCCAATCATCACCTTTATAACAACCCATGTGTCAGGGCTGTGTTTTATGATGTCAAAGTGTACCCAATGTCATGTGATGAGTGTAGTGATTTTAGGTCTAAGAACCACACCGACCACCATCACTATGAGAGTTGATTATGACTTCCATGATAATGGCTTCCATGTGTTAGTCTCACGGTGGGTCTGTATGATACACTATTCTCTAACATGTATTTGTGTGCTTGGTTTGATATTTCCATATCATCACTAATGAGACTTTTTCATCAACCAACTCACACTCTGATATTATGTGTTATTGTTTTCTATCATTCCACAATAACAACTGATTAGGGACATAATGAGAATATATATACTCTTAACATACATATGATCTCACTCTTCCAAGTCACATACTTGAAGACATATGTCATTGAGTAATATCATTCTATAGACATTTATTATGTTATTATTATCTCATAACTGAATATACAAAATAAATTGGAAGCTTGTCTTTATTATTATCAAATTTGGTATCTAATGGCATATCCCAATCATCATATAATTGGCTCTCTAGGCATACATACCAACATGATCTTCCTTACAAGCTACTGAAGACAAAGGTAGAACAATGGGATGAGGCCAATTTGAAAAAAGGAACCTTGAATGTAAGAGCAATCAACATCCTCTATGCCTCTTTTTCCCCCTTCTGAGTTCAACTAGTTTTCTGCTTGTGACACAGCCTATGAGACATGGAGAAAGCTATGTGTCACTTATGAGGGAACAAAGAAAGTTAAGGAAGTAGAGTTTATATACTCAATGGTCCCCTTGAAAACTTCAAGATGGGAAAGGATGAAAGGGTGGTTGAAATGTATGCAAGGCTCAACACCATTTTTAATGGTCTTTCCATCCTAGGTCATCCTATGGATCAAGGAAAGATTAACTCAAAGATCCTTAGAACTATCCCAAAGAGGTGGGAAACAAAGGTAACCACCATTGAAGAAATAAGTTTCTTGGTGATATTCATATTGAAGAGTTCATAGCAAATCTACAAGCTTTTGAAGTGAAATTTGACAGACAAGAGGAAGAAGAAAGAGAAGAAGAGAAAGAGTTCAAGAAAAGGAAGAAGGCTAAAATCAAAGCCCAAGTTGAAACTTTTGTTAGTCAAGCTTCTCCATCCTCTCAAGTTGAAGAATATGTCATTTACTCTAAAGGTAGACTTTATAAAGGCAAGTCTTCTTCCTCCACCCAGTGATTCAAATGTGGAGAAAATGGTCACTTCAAGGAAGATTGTCCACAAAGCAAAAAGACACATCATCAAAAGAGAAGGGAAGATAAGTACAAGAATGAGGACACAAAAGGAAAAAATGTTGTAGTGACTCCTCCAACTCTAGCTCAAGTGAATAGTCTAGTAGAAGATCTAACTCAAGCTCTAGTGATGGTGGCGAATGTCATTTTTCTCCCTTGGCAATTGAAAATGAAGATTCAAATGAGGTAAATCTAAACTCTTTAGATAAAGAATCTTTAATTGCAATTATTCATGCTACTAGTGCCTCTATTAATTCTACTAAAAATAAAAAACTTGCCAAGATTTTTGATAACTTGCATGCAAAAAAAAGATGATCTTGAACATGCTAAAATTTACTTTCAAGATGATGTTGACAATCTCCAGAAGTATTATCTACAACTAGAATTGAAATTCAATAATGTTAAGATAAAAAAAAAATGGTTATCTTAGGCAAGTATATGTTCTTAAACTTGAAAATGCTAACTTGCTTGATAATATTAGATTTCTAGAAGTTCAACCTTTTATGCCTGGTTCTAATGAAGAGCATAATAAAATGGTGAATTCTCTCATGCTTGATATTAATGTTTTTATAACTGAAAAAGATGACAAAGACTTTGTTTTACAATGAATAGAATATGAAAATAGTGTCTATCTTTCTAAGATCACTTTGCTTGAATAAGAAAATGCTTCTTTGCTTGCTAAAATCAATGTCCTTGACTCTTGTTCTAGTTCTACTAGTAGAGAGAATAATGTTGTGCCTCTTGATATTGAAAAATATTCTTGCATGACCCAATATCTTTGCTTAGAAAATGATCCTTTTTATGCTAGAGATGATGCTAATCAATTTTATTCTACTATTACAACTCTTATGCATGATAATCATAGTTTTAGATCCTCTTTGCCAAAGTTTATATGTGGTAAAAAGAATATTAATAATATACTACATCATTCTACCAAACAAATTGGGTAAACATGGTTTAGGGTATGATACTATCAAAGGGAACACCAAAGATAAGGGAGCTACAATATTTCATGGAGAATCCTCTAGTTCTAAGGCTAAGGGCACTTGCAACTATTGCAATGAAATTGGCCATCGTTCTACATATCGTCCTTTTAGAAAAGCACCTAAGAGCAATTGGACTTGGGTTTCTAAACTAATCCCTATGGATCTAAAAATGTGATTGGGGACCATTTTATCTTTCTTCTTGTAAGTCACTTGCAAATGGATTGAGATAAGCTATTGATATGCAAATTAGTTTAATTCAAATAAAGAAGAAATGTGAGATGTGTATGGGGTGGCAACAAGTGGAAAAGAAATGGTAAGAATAGAGATAATGGTATTCTTGCTCATATCAATGATAGCTTGTTTTTTACAAGTTTGTATGCACTTTACATATGGTTTTTGAGCCAAATTTGGCATATTGTGATTCTCATCACTTTCTTGCTCAAAAGTTTCCCTCGATGCTTTCATAGTTCTTTACAAATTTTCTTATACATGTTTGAATATGGTTTATATGGTTACCATCTCTCTAGATATATTTTTTCTGGAATGTATGTGTTTTCTGACAACGTCGTCAGCCGAGTTTAACCTAAATGAAACTCGACCGACAAGCACCAATGGATTTTGTGAACATCTATCATTAATTGAGAAGTTCGACCCAGAAACTCGATCAACAATATTGTGCTCAGTATATACAAATGGCTTTTTGTATGACAATTTCCCTCTCAACTAGAATTTCTCAATCAATAGCCTTACTCTATGGCACTCCGTTTGGTGCCTTCATATGTGCATATTTCCAAACTTTAAATAGCCTATCTTTCATACATCTTTATTTTTCTAATTGCTATAAATTGATATATCTATATCTTACAATTACTTATCTTGTGTTGTTATGTATGTTTTGATGATGATCTCTTTGGATCTCTTGGTTGTGATTTAAATTTCTTATTTTGTTATCAAACTTGCTACATATATCTAGTTGTATGTCTATTGATGCAACATTGAGTTCCTTAGTAGTAATCATTTTTTTGGTAATGATGCATATTTGCTAGTGAGTTATATCCTTTCATACTTCTAAAATTCCATCAATTAGTATCCAACTATATACTATGCTTGTATCTTGTTTCATAAATACTCAAGCTTGTTCCTTGATTTGCATATCTACTATCTTGATTTACTTGTACAAAATTGTCTTGATATATTCTAGAATTACATCTAGGATTGTTCTAAATGCATGTCTTGATTTGTTTTATATGCATTCCTTGGACAAGCTCTTAGTTTTGCATTGTTCGTCACTCCCTTTTTACAACAATTTGTGTTTTATCTCTTCACCCCCCTCATTTTTTGAAATTAAAAAGGGGGAAAAGACATGACTTATGTAAAGGGGAGAAGACATATATGAGTAGAAGACATAACTTTAGTTTCTATACATGTTATGAAAGATTCCATGCAAGAGAAATATCATCATTGAGGGGGGAGTATGTGAACTTCATTAGAATCAATTGAGGGAGAGCATATGAACTCAATTCTATTTAAAGCCCTAATTTTCTCTAAAGGTGTGATTCTACTTAAATTCTTTGAATATATTTATGGAATGGTTTGTCATCTTCAAAAAGGGGGAGAATGTTGACTCAAGGTCTAACTTTACTAAACCCTTGTTTTGATGATAACTAACCATTCCACTCATTTGTTTCAAATGCATCCACTTGAGTGATTTCAGATTGATAGACACACTCCAAATGCCTAAACTTGCACATCCTGACTTGGAGAAATCAAGTCATACATGCATAAAGATCAATATTGAAGGATAAATAGTTTCCTTCACAGATATTTGATGTAAATCACTTGTATTGATTGTATGACTTGTAATTAAGCTTAGAAAAAATCAAGAGCACTTGATTTGAATGTTTAAGCACTTTTTGCACTTGTGAAAAGTCATTATAGACTTCCATGCTGACCAAGTTTTTCCTTGTGACAACTCTGCTGATAACTTGTCTAACTTTGGCAAATTCCCAGGGTCAATCGAGTTTGTCCTGGTGGCAATTCGGTTGACACCTGCACTTTGATTTGTCATACAATGTCATCGGTCGAGTTTCCCAAAAGACAACTGCTGACAACATTGTATGGAAAAGTATAGAAAAATATTTCTAGTTGTTGTAGTGTTGCAAAAGTAAAAAATATATCCGTTCAAATACCCAAAACGACTAGAATTCATTCCTAAGTGTCTCTACTGGCTAGTAGGCAACCTCAACTATAAATAAGACACTTCACTCGTAATTAGCCAAACACTAAGAAGGTACCTATATTATAGTTGATAGAGATGTGCCTCCAAGAGCCTTCGTCCACTCTCATAAGCTTAATCAGTTGCTACATCCATTAGAGTGAGTAGGAGATTTATAACAGAGCTGGTCCTACATGTATATCTTGTGAGGCTTTTACTTCCTCCACCTCCCAATCTCTCAACTCTACCATGAAGATGAAGATTCTCTCTCTTGGCTAAGAGAGGTGAAGAAGAAGAAGGGAAGGACACCCTTGGTGAAATCTTCTCCTCGGTGAAGGTAAAGTGAAAGGCGGAAGATCCAAGTTAAGAGTGGATAAATCCTTAAAGAGAGAAGACTCGTTGCAAATGTGAGTAAATCCTTAGAGAAGGTCGAAGACTCATTGCAATAGTAGGTAAGTCCTTAGTAAGGTAGAAGACACTTAGCCATGAATAAATAAGTCATTTCTTAGGTTATTGACTCCATCGTCCTCAAAGGGAATGCTAGGTACCCTTAGCCTTAAATAGGGAGGTCTTATGTTGTAAATCTTATAATAAAATATAAGGAGTGAGACATGGTTGAAAATCTTAAAGATTGACCTCTTTGGGTAGTGGACATACATCTCCTAGTTTGGAGGTCGGAACCACTATACATAGCTTGTGTTATTTCTGTTTATTCAATCTCTCTCTCCCTTACTATGTATGCTTAGCTGCTCTCAAATTTTATATAACCAACTTTCTCTTGGGATATAATTTGATAGTCTAATGAGTTTGATTTAAGTATTTTTATCTTTAGTCACCCCTCTCTAGACTCAATCATTGATCCAACAAGATCGAGTGAGGCTCACAAATTCTTTGATAGCCATACGCTCCCTCATGGCTCACTTACCGTCGACGACAATTAACGCGACAAAATTAGTGTACTTGTTATGATATTACATCTTTAGATTAGTTTTAAATGGGTAATAATAGTTTTAAATCCAAATGTACTTTAACTTGGTTTGTGGAGAGGCCAAACCACATTATGTATTAAATAGTGGTACCATAAGGGCCCATTTTGGGGAGTCATTGCTACTAATGAAAAAAAAAGCATGCGATCAATAAGATCAGAGAAACCGGAAGGTTTGGTGTCTTCAATCTCACACCACCCTCAAAAGTTGTCCAAAAAGTTACGAAGTTGATATCTTTCATAGGGTAGAAAGATGATTAGTTTAGTGTATTATTTTAGTTATAATGATTTATTATTTTTTTTCTTCACTATTATTGGTTTTATGAATAATTGAATTACAACATTAATCATTACCTATATTTAAATCTATTTGGCAATGCAAACAATAGACACTAGAGTTATGCGTTCGAAGTGACTTGTGGTAGCCGATACGGCTTGAAGAAATTAGGCAAAAAAACCTAAATGGCACATTTGCCAATTTTAATTACCTGAATGGCATGTTCTTGAACTTATTGCCCAAAATGGCACATTTTGGAGCAATACGTCTCCTGTTGGGACGCATTGCTCTCCCGCGAGACAATGCGTCCTGGTGGGGGACGCATTGGTCCCACAGGAGGGCAATGTGTCTCGAGCCGTGACGCATTGCTCTGTTGTGGGACCAATGCGTCCCCCGCCGGGACGCATTGCCACGCGGGAGAGCAATGCGTCCGGGAAGGGGACACATTGACCCCACAGGAGTGCAATGCGTCACGGCTTGGGACGCATTTCCCTTGTGTGGGACCAATGCGTCTCCAGGTGGGATGCATTGCGCAATGAGTCTCCATGCATGATGCATTGGAGCAATGCGTCCCCATGCAGGACGCATTGGTTTTTTTAATCATTTTTTACAGTCACTGATATTGTTTCATGATTATTGATATGTAAATTAACAATATTGATTATATTTATACATTTATAATTCGTTCACTTGTATTTGGATGTCTATAATATACTCAATTATTATAAATTTGTCAATTTCAATAGGTCATAACATGCATATGGAATATATAAGTGTATTGCAACCAACATTGGTTGGTTCCTAATTGATTATATAATACGAACTTAATCCAAATAAATGAGATAGAAATTAAAAACAAGATTAAAACATGAACCAACATGACGAGAAAATAATACACAACAGAACAATATGATAGATCCACAACAACATGATCCAAAATGAACCAATGTGATATCACAATATGATAGATCCACATACAATAGATGTCCTCACAAAGGCATACATACAAAACTGTACAATATATAAAAAACTAATTATGTCGTCCTCGCCCACGACGTCCTCGCCCACGTCCCTCTACATCAGGATCCTCTGTACCGATGTCATCTGGAGACTGCTGAATTGGGGACAACTACGTAGGAGGCTGCTGGCAAGCATCAGGGAAGAAATGAAAAGGTGGAGGTGGGGTGAGGGGTCTAGGAAAACCAGGATAGGATGCATCAGGTGGGGTGCATCCTGAGAAATCAAATGGAGTAGGTGAATATGTGACATAAGATGGTGGTCGGCTCTCGGGAATAATTGCTGGTGGGAATGGAGTGTATGGAGCAGAAGAAGAACTTGCTCCATGGTATGATGGTGGTTGAGGTGGGGTGATGAATGAGGAATATGAAGCAACTCCTGAAAAATATGGCCCTGTCGGTCCCCATGACATGAACTGAGAAGTGGGAGTGGGAGTGGGCTCAACCGTAGGAGTAGGAGTAGGAGTAGGAGTAGGAGTGGGCTCAGGGGCTGTGGTATGAGTGGGTATGGGATCCCACGGCCGAGCATAGTCAGGAAGACTATCAAAGTAACTCCCCTGGATGGTATAGATGTTGTCTCTGATCTGTGTAGGGGCATGCTGTACTGCCGCTCGGATCGCCACATGTGTTTGTACCTATAAAATAAAGTATGTACACATAATAAAGACCAATTACATATATTACAAATAACAAAGATAAATAATAACAATTTGTAAAAGAAAATAATAATGATACTCACAAATTCCTGCTGACGATAACTTTGCGGGTAGTATATGCTTGGAGGCATATCTAGAGGGGGCATAATGTATTGTGGATGATACCATGCATAGTGAACCTGAGGACTGTAGACTGTATCAGCTGGTGGAGCGGGAACTAAGCTCTCACGTCTGTTATTCCACATCTGCACCTCCTATCTATAATGAAGCATCCAATCCTCAGCCGCATGACCCCTCCCATCTATCCGGCTAAGCTTCGGCAGCTCAAGAGTAGGTTGTACTTGAACAAAGCCGAACTATCCAAGTACTCTGTCGGGAAAGTGCCACTCCACTATTGTGTAGCACAACAGAGGCACTCGTGCCAACCAAATATCACTACCATCTCTACAAATGGCAGGCAATCTCTCGAGAACCTCAGCAGTGTAAGGAGTCAACTCTATCTGTTATTCATATAAACAACGTGTATCATATAAAACGGAGTAAATTGTAAATAAATAAAACATATCAAACAACAGAGGTAAGTAAGTTATACCTGTGAGGGCAAAATCTGGTCAAATGTTGAATCGTAAAATTGAATTGTTCCCCTGATAGTTTGACTCCTTTGGACAAAGGTAGGCCACCTATTAAATTGAGAAACTAAATTTAGATAAACACTACATAATATTTAGACAAATAAAAAAGTTAATTGTGTTGATCTTTAACCTGTAGCCCAAGGGAACATCTTCTGGCCAATCATTCCAGCGCATTCTAATTGTACCTGAGCGTCCAATTCCCAACCTCTCCCAACACCACAACTGTAATAGGCACACACAACCTGATAGATGGGCTGTTCTCCTAGACCGGGTGGTTGCCTTATACAACTCCCTATATAAGAAAGCTAGAGTTGCAGCACCCTAAGATAGAGTGCCACAACGTTCAAAATCGGACACAAGAGGGAGATACCTAACATGAACTCTATCCCCTGTACTATCTGGGATAAGGTAACTACCTAAGAAATATAAGAGATATGCCCTAGTATACCTTGTCCTCATTTCTACTTGTTGTTCTTCATCACCCACAGTCAGATCCATATCCTTGAAGGTCTCACGCAACCAAATCAAGGAGATATGCCCCTTAGACATCCCATCTGGTGCATCTCCTAAGGAATTCTCACAAAGGTGAGTCCATGAAGAAAATTGCCCCTCATCTACACCTAAAGGATATGAAGCTATAACCGGTGGGCCATCAATCCTCAGGCCTAAAAGAACTGCAACATCCTGAAGAGTGACACTCATCTCAAAAGGGGGAAGCCTAAAAGTATTGCTAGAGTTGTCCCACCTGTTAACTAATGCAGTGATTAAACTAGGGTCAAGGTGGATACATGGTAGCCTATGAACAAGCCCAAAACCAGCTATGGAAATATTGTCTAAAACATCCTGGTCAGTAATAGGCCATTGTGCCAACATAATGTGGTGCTGGGAGAGTCGGTAGGTTTCTTATCTAGGAGCCATATCTATGAAAAGTGAAAATATTTCATTAAATGAAAAGTGCAAAAATTACATTACATGAAAAGTGCAAATAGTGTACAACATTTAAGATTGTCAAGATTCTTCATTAGATAAGATGAAATTACAACATGAATTACATGAACAAACAATATAAAAATACAACATGAACTACATGAAATTAATGCATTTGATTCAGTATCTCATCTAGAGGTTCATAAAATGGCCACACTTGATGTACCACTCGATGTATCTCTGGATGTGATACAACTAACTGGTTTTTTACTTGTTCATTGATTGGCATTACTTTCTGTTTTGTGTGATCCCAATACCAACCAGGTAGCTCAAGAAGTTCTTCATACATGTGAAACATTTGCTTTAAAAATTGCCAATGAAATTTTGCTTGTTCTTTTGTCACTATAAATCCTAACTTGTTGTGCAACAAATCTGGTACATCATTCCAGTCATCATCCAATAGAGTTTGATGAGCCATTTTTCCCTGTAGGCACTTCGTAGCTATTATTTGGATTAACTCTACGGACATGTGAAATGTCCATGTCCTTCGATGAGCCATCTATAAAAATTGAAATTGCAAACATTACATGACTTTAGTGAAATTGAAATTACAACCATTACATGAATTTAGTGAAATTGAAATTACAACCATTACATGAATTTAGTGAAATTGAAACTGCAAATATTACATGACTTGAGTAAATTGAAATTGCAAACATTACATAGCCAGCCATCATATGACATTAGGACAAGTGCGTCTATTATGGCCCTTTCTGCCACACTTATGACAGTGATATGTATACTGATTTGGATCAACATCCATAGTTGAATGCCTTCTCTTTTTCTTTGGTCTTCCAGCTTGCCTTCTTTTCCTAGGGGGTAATAAGGGATAAATACCTCTACTTTCATCAAATTGAGGCCAATACCTCTTGTCGGGAATGCCACGAAATTCAGTTCTGTATGCATTTAGATAAGCCTCATTTGTATAATATGCACTCACGAGTGCATCAAGATCCCAATTGACAGAGTCTGCAGCTACCCAAACATGAGAGCATGGAAAATGCCATTGTTGTGGAAAACCACAGCTGCATTGACTGCCACCATTTGGATGCACTATTACTTGAAATTTATATCCATCCATGTCACCAACAAGCCATTCATCATTGTTCACACGGATGTGTATTGTCAATTTTTTTGCATCCTCTCGAACATTATAAAGCTTATCATGAACCTTAAAGGGCCATTTAAACCCATCTTGTGCACGTTTATTTGCGAGATTACGCCTACACAGCCACATGGTCACAGAGTGATAGTATGTGGCAACAATTAACGCTTGTATTGGAAAACCTCTAACACCTTTTAAGACTCCATTACAACCTTCAACATGATTGGTAGTCAATGACCCATACCTGCAACCTCTGTCATATTCGAGAGCCCAATGTACTGGATTTTGGCCTAATAAATACGACTTCGCTGCTGGTTCTATGGTTTCTATAACAGTCATATGACAAACAAATTCATGTGTATCAGATGTGGATCCCACCTTCCACATAAGGTCCCTCAACTCCTTGGACTTGAACTGCTTATGGAAGTTCTCCCGAAGATGTCGAAGACAATAACGATGTTGAGCCCAATGAAATTTTGATTGAAGGGCTGGAAAAATCCCACTCATTCGATCAGAAATAATACACAAGTCTGTACGTCGTGGAATGATTGGAATACAAGTTTGTAGAGAACCAAAGAACCACTCCCATGAGTCCTTATTTTCTTTCTCGACAACAGCAAAAGCAAGTGGAAATAGACCATTATCAGCATCTATGCCACATGCAAGGAGAAGTATGCCAATATATTTTCCTGTTAAAAATGTGCCATCAACAGTAAGAACAGGCCTACAATAGGCCCAACCCCTCACAGCTGGACCAAATGCCCAAAACACTCACTTGAATCTACGAGTGCCTTCAGTTTGAAGGATATAATCATCAATAAGGTGGGCATATATAGTTCTTGGAATATATTGTGTCAGAGAAATTAGGAACGGCAACAAACTATGATATGATGATTCCCAGTCTCCAAATATTTTACAAACAGCCTTCCTCCTCGCTAGATATGCCTTCTTGTAAGATATATTGAGCCTTAGTTCAACATTCACCTTGTCACGAATTTCTCGTGTCGACATATCCAGCCTTAGACGAAATTCATGACAAAAATCTTCCACCCAGTCATCATCTTGAAAAGCTTCATAGTTGGAATCAATGTGTTCATGTCGGGGCCATTGGTTGTCAAATATGGATGGAATATGACTCAATGCTGCAATAGAGTCAGGGAATGGATGTGTGTGCTGATCATCGGTTTCAGTCAATGACTCATCCTCAGGTGGTTCACTGTTATTACCACCTTCAATGTCACTATTGTTATCACCTTCATGATCACTATCATTATCACCTTCATGATCAATATCATTATCTCCCTCCTCAACCTCAACACCAATATTCTCAGTACTAAGATTTTGAGAAAATTCAGGTGGTTGACTCCACTCAGCAGTTAAATTGCTAAGACTGAATTGAGGTGTAGGACTGAATTGAGGTGGTTGACTCCATTCAGTAGTTAAATGACTTTGACAGAATTGAGGTGGTTGACTCTGAGAGAATTGAGATTGAAATTGATTCAATAGACTCATTAAACAAGGTTGTTGGTGGATATATGTTTTTTCAAGAAACACATCAATATAGGCATCAGCTGAAAGTGATAACAAGGTTCTGTATGCATCATCATCATCAACTTGTACGAGCATATGATTTTCTCCAGGGAAAAGATAGGATATTTTGATAGAGAACTGGTTGGGATTGATGTCAAGTGTTGTATAGATATATGATTTTAGTTCAGATAGGGTATTAATAAGTGAAATGTTTATGGGTCTAACAGATCGACTAGAATAAGACCCATCAGAGAGAAATTGCCCATCATATCGCATCTTCACAATTCGTGAATTTGAACTAGATGCCATGTTCCTATATTTTAGAATATTATATTAACATCAGAAAGAAATTCATATTTTATGACATTATATCAACATAAATTAATATTTTAAAGCAATGACATCAATTTGGAATTAAATTTATTGGATTATTTTTTCTATAACATTAACAGTGAACAACAATTTTGCTAATTTTTTCAGTAAAATTAACTAACATTTCATAACAACAATTTTGCTAATTTTTTAGTAACACTAACATTTCAAAATAACAATTTTGCAATTTCGAACAATAATTTTTCAGGTATTAAGTAGCCTTCAATTGTCATTTTCTACATCATTATTTCAGTAATGTGCAATTAAAGAGCAACAATACAATTATTTCAGTTGTAATATTTCGTAAGTTCATATTTTGAAAATTAAAAATTTGGTAGAATAAATACCTGAAATGGAGAGTTATCTGTTGACAATCGAAGAATAGAAGAAGAGAAAGAAGAAGCTCCAAATAGTCTCCGAACAGCAGAAGATATCAGCTCCAAGATCGCCCGAAATAAGCTAGAAATCACCCAAAGCAATAGAAATTCGAGAAAAGCTCCAGAGCAATGGGAGTATAGAGCTAGATGAAGGAAATGAAGAATGGTGTGAGTTTGGGGGGTTGTTTTCAGCCAATATATATAGGGGAGCAATGCGTCCCGGTTGGGGACGCATTGCGCCCACGTGGCACCGCCCGGCGCCGCGCGGCGGCCCCAACGGTAAAATAGCCGTTGCGCTGGGAGCAATGCGTCCCCGTCCGGGACGCATTGCCCGCGTGACAATTTTATAGCCGTTGGGCGCGTCGCGGGCCGCGACGCATTGGTCCCACAAAGGGCAATGCGTCCTGAGCCGTGACACATTGCTCTCCCGCGTGGCAATGCG
Organism: Alisma plantago-aquatica; assembly: GCA_963693085.1. Lineage (NCBI taxonomy): Eukaryota > Viridiplantae > Streptophyta > Magnoliopsida > Alismatales > Alismataceae > Alisma > Alisma plantago-aquatica. The sequence continues at coordinate 143,713,497 of OY856409.1, read as the reverse complement.
TCCCGGTGGGGGACGCATTGGTCCCACAACAGAGCAATGCGTCACAGCTCGGGACGCATTGCCCTCCTGTGGGACCAATGCGTCCCCCACCGGGACGCATTGCCTCGCGGGAGAGCAATGCGTCTCAGCAGGGGACGTATTGCTCCAAAATGTGCCATTTTGGGCAATAAGTTCAAGAACATACCATTTAGGTAATTAAAATTGGCAAATGTACCATTTAGGTTTTTTTTGCCAAGAAATTACTTCTACAAACTGTGGACTGTGTCAAAGAAAACAATTAGAACGTAATTTACACCATCATCGCGCTGTCTCCAAAACCATTCTCTTAAAGGTAGCGGACATTTGCATGAATTCTTTCAAATCGTCAAAAGTTAAACACCTGGCTCACTTGCCGGGAACGAAGTTTGTGGCAAATGCCCAAGCGTTGTTGTTGACAGGGTCAGCCAAGTGATCCGCCAAGTTCTCTAGCGGTCCCTTCCCAGTTACGATAGCCTGGACAAAGAACCCAAACATTGAGAACATGGCCAACCTGCCGTTCTTGATCTCCTTCACCTTGAGCTCAGCGAAGGCTTCTGGGTCATCAGCAAGGCCAAGTGGGTCGAAGCTGCCACCGGGGTAAAGTGGGTCGACCACCTCACCAAGAGGCCCCCCAGCAACACGGTATCCCTCTACGGCTCCCATGAGGATAACCTGGGTGGCCCAGATGGCCAATATGCTCTGAGCATGGATCAAGCTTGGATTGCCCAAGTAGTCCAAGCCGCCCTCACTGAAGATCTGAGAACCGGCTTTGAACCAGACAGCCTCACCGAACTTGACGCCGTTGCGAGCAAGTAGCTCAGGGAAAACACATCCGAGGGCACCAAGCATAGCCCATCTGGCATGGATCACCTCCAGCTCCCTGTTCTTGGCAAAGGTCTCCGGGTCAGCGGAAAGCCCGGCGGTGTCCCAGCCGTAGTCACCGGGGAACTCACCAGTGAGGTAGGAAGGAGCCTCGCCAGAGAAGGGACCGAGGTACTTGACGCGGTCCGCGCCATACCATGGGCTTCCAGAGGCCGCGGGCTTGGCTTTAGCGCCACGGGTCTTGATCATTGTAACACGGCCGATGCCGAAGACCTCAGAGGTGGCAGGGGAGAGCTTCACAGCCTTCCCCGCAAGAGATGGGGAAGAGAGGGCCATGCTGGATGCTGCCATTGGGAATGATAGAGAGATGTTCGACTCCAGCAATGTAGTAAGATAGAATTGGGATGGCCGTTGTGTGAGTACGATGTGGTAGCCTTGGGGATATATGTACTGGTCCGGAGTGGACAGAGAAGGAGAGTGTTGGGAGTCTCTGTTTCAAGGAAATCTGCATCTTCGTTCTAGTTGGCTAAGGAGATTCTGCTTTCAGAATTGTGGGGCTAGGATGATGACATGGCCTCACGGGATTCACATATCTGAGATATTCAATAGGGAATTAGTGGCTGGCAGAACAAGAGCTCGGATTTTCCATCCATGTTGGAGGCTTTCCCCGCCATCACATCCGCAGAAGTCGTGGATATTTGTGATGAGTTATCTACCCAGAGTCGGATATTTTTTCCTCGGTATATTGTTTAGAATTCATAAAACGGATTACAGAATGTGCCACACTAGTTGTGGGGCTTGCCTTTAAGTTCTAATGTTTCGAACTACTAAAAAGATTTTATCCAAACAACGAGGTCAATTAATGCTTTAAAACAATACGTTCGGGTGATCTGTCCTAAAATAAAAAATAAATTCACGACATTTGATGTCATCTGTCTGACTTTTATATAAGCATTCGGGATCTAATAGAAACACCACATACGTGGTGATCTGAAATAATATGGAACTAGAGAAATTTGATACAGGAAGTACCTGGCATACAAGAAACAAAAACATCCGAGGCTAGGATACGGTACCAGATGGGGTAGATTCCTTTAAAATAACCCATAAAAAACAGATGAAAATGTAAATCAACTGGTAAAACAGATGTTCCGCCAGAAATTGGATAGCCACATATATTTTATAACTTTTTCTAATTATTTCATTTAGCATACTGGTCCATGCTTGTTTACTTTAGCTTCCCTCGGTGACATTAGAGTTTATCCCGTTATTAGTTTCTTTGGTAACTATTTTTTGTACATTACACTGTTTTCGGGTACTGATTTTTCAAGTTCCGGGATTTAATACGTGAATAACGTAGATGAGGTAGTTCAGCTCAACCGTCAATTACGTACTCGTTGTAGCAGGTAGGTGCCAAATAAATGGTGCGGGAAACAAGGAGCCGAAGCGGCACGGCATTTCCAAATTCTGACAATATTGACGTGATTCTGAAACACAAATTTTATTATTGAACCAGACGATTACTGGTATTTATAAAGTCAATGCGTATTAATAGGATGCAATAACCACAATAGAGAAATGCCGCATTTAAGAATCTTCTAACCAAACTAGGCCTTATAGTTAACTTTTTCATCTCGAATCCTGCCTAGAATTTCTTGTATATCTATGATGTCTTTTTCACATAGGAATTTTCTCAATCAACTTCAAATCAACCAGTTCAATATTTAACTTACGTAGAAGAGCCATAGGTAATGGCCTCCAATTCTGCTGTACCAAACTAGCTGTCCCCGTAGTGTTCTAGAATATTTTTGCCATACATTCACCAAAATACCCTCTCCTAAAAAAATTAGTGAAGTATGTGTACGGCAGCAATTTAATGGGACATATTCGGATAGGAGTTGGCCAAGTGAGTACCATCATTATGTTTGATAGTAGGGGTTACAAAAACATAAGGTAACCTACGACAAAATTATTGAAGAAACATGTTAGAAGAACATTGAAGAGAGAGAATCAAAAGACACGGAGGCCAATGGGAAAAAGTCATAAATCAAGAATGTTTACACAAATAGAATAATATTTTTTAGTTGAACTTGGGAGACAATTGCATTCATCCTGCTCTCCTGATGCAGACCTAGAGCAAATAGTACATTAAATATTCCATTATTTATGTCCTAGCTGACTCTCATACGTACTAGAGATGAATTTTGGACACATGTTCCAAGTTCCTTCCTCCTGTTCCTGTTTCGTGGCCCATTTAACTTTAGGTGTCAGCATATTTGTTTGATCTTTGTCTGCGAAAGTAGACACTAATGCATTGCCTCTATTTTTTATTAATCTGGTTGCATATTGCTATCATCGCTTCAGTTTGTTTTCTCTGAAGACGGGAACACTTATAGTTCTCTGTAAACACTCCCATGCAGGTCTCACGAGTTTGCAATCACGCAACATAAAGGCTTGTCTCATCTTCCTACCCACAAGGAGGGTATTTCCTGTCTATTGTGATTCCTCTTCTATAGTGATTTTAGTTGATCATGAGGCCCTCGTGGTAACAACCCCTTTATCTTTTAGGTGTCTCTATTCAGCTACCATCATAGTTTGTCATAAAGATGTTCTACTGGTAATGAACTCCCAACAAGTTTTCAAGAGAAGTGCTTTGTTTTGCATTCTGGCGGGCTTAATCCCCATACTTCCGTTGCTCCTATCTACAATAAGTTTGTTCTAAACTATCGCATGGATGTGCCTTAGGTTTTCTGGGTCGTTGCAAACAAAGTTACAAATTACTTGGTCAATCTCATCACAGATATAGGAATCTAGTTGCGCAGTTTCCATCACTCGGGGTAGTATTCAAAATAGACTTCATCAAGGTCACTTCACCCACTTGCGAGAGAGATATGTGTTAGGAATCGTGGTGCACAAATGACGATGATGTGCAAGACTAAAGACGCATAATTTAACGTGAAAAACTCTCCCCAAGACAAGGAGAGGAAAATCACGGGTCAATACCGACCAACAAATACTATATATGATATCAAATGTTGGTGGCGGGGTGAAAGAAGTCTGGGGGAAGTTAATAGCACTCTGGTAGTCCTTATACCAAAGATCGAGAAGCCGACAGCCATGGGGGAGTACCGTCCTATCAGTCTTTGCAATGTCATTTATAAAATCGCCTCAAAAGTGGTAGCAAACAGGCTGAAACCGCATATGGAAAATATTATTTTGGAAAATCAAAGCGCCTTCATACCAGGACGGTTAATTACTGATAATGCTCTCATCGCATATGAAGTTTTCCACAAGATGAAGAACACAACACAAGGGGGGAAGAACTACATTGCTCTCAAGCTTGATATGTCAAAGGCCTATGACAGAGTTGAATGGGTTTTCTTAAAGCATGTTATGCAATGCTTGGGGTTTGGAGAGAAGTGGAGGGAAAGGGTCCATGATTGCGTCTCAACTGTTAGCCATTCCTTTGCCATCAACGGAGAACGGACTAGATTGATCAAGCCCACCCGCGACCTTAGACAGGGAGATCCTCTCTCACCCTACCTTTTTATCCTTTGTGCGGATGCCTTTTCTACTCTACTTAGGACCGCTGCTGATGATAATCTCATTCATGGGATTAAAGTTAGTAGATCGGCACCGAGTATTTCTCACCTTTTCTTTGCAGATGACAACATACTTTTTGCTCGAGCAACTACCGCAGAGTGCCTGAAAGTTGCTGAAATTATCAGCCAGTATGAACGGGCATCCAGACAGAAGCTAAATTATTCCAAGACGGAGGTCGTTTTCAGCAAGGGTACGTGTCACCGGAAAAGGGAGGAGATAAAGCAACTGTTGCAAGTCAAGGAGGTAGATAGACATGCACGATACTTGGGTTTACCGACGGCCATCGGGAGGTCAAAGAAACAAGTTTTCAGCTATATTAAAGAGAGGATCTGGAGGAAAATTCAAGGCTGGGCAGAGAAGCTTTTATCAAAACCGGGGAAGGAGGTCCTTATCAAGGCAGTGGCACAGGATATCCCTACATATGTTATGAGTGTCTTCCAGATTCCGACAGGTTTGCTTGAGGAGATACAAAGTATGATTGCAAGATGGTGGTGGGGGGCAAAAGAGGGTGAAAGAAAGCTAGCTTGGCAAAGCTGGGAAAAGATGTACTTACCAAAAAAACAAGGTGGGATGGGATTCCAGAATATGAACGTCTTCAACTAAGCTCTTCTGGAAAAGTAATTATGGAGGATATACCAAAGGCCGAATGCTATGGTTACGAGAGTCTTAAAGGCAAGATATTTTCCTAACGGCAACATCTGGACAGCAAGGCGAGGTTTTAATCCTAGCTACACGTGGAGAAGCATGTGGGGGGGCAAAAGTACTTCTTGTCGAGGGTTTGGAATGGAGGGTGGGGCGGGGGACAGCCATTAATATATGGAATGATTTGTGGCTGCCGGGACAAGTGGAGACACTGGGGAGTAGGGAAGAACAGGTGAATGCTGGTTGTACTATGGTATATGAGCTTATGAAGGAGGAGGGAAGAGAATGGGATGTTGAGTTGATAAACGGGCTGTTCTCGGAGGAGGTGGCTTCAAAAATCTTGGCTATTCCCATTAGCCCGAGAGCACCTATGGATTCTCTGTATTGGTGGTCGGCAGTGGAGGGAGAGTTCTCGGTGCGGTCAACGTACTGGTTGGGTTTCTTAGGAAAGGATAATGCGCGAGCATACATAGCTTGTACGGGCGACCAACTTTGGAAGCATATATGGCGGGAAGGGTGGGCACCCAAAGCTTCCCATTTCTTATGGCGGGTAGCTACTGGTGGCCTGGCGACTATGGGGAGGCTTTTTGATAGGCATTGTGTTACAGACGGAAGATGCCAACTATGCTTTACGGAGAAGGAGACAATATCCCACATGCTTTTTAGATGCCCGAGTGCTCAAGAGATCTGGGAGACGTTGCCGACCATGCTGCGGCGAACGGTGGATGACGTACAGGACCGGCTGGTGGGGGAGGCGCTGAGTATCATCCTGGAGGCGGGGAGTAGAGAGGATAGGGAGGAGATGGTTGCGGCTATGTGGGCGTCCTGGTCTACACGCAACCATAGGATGTTTGGGAAGGACAACTCGGGTGGCTGTGTGAAGAAAGCATCGCTGCTTGCCTTCATATGTGACCATACAGGAGGGGCGGCAGGGGGAGGGGAGAGAAGAGAGGGGGGAAGTCAGCATGGGAGGAGAGCGAGATGGACGGTGCCAGAGGAGGGGAGAGTTAAACTAAATGTGGATGTGTCGGTCGGAGAGGATGGTACAGCGGCAACTGGTATGGTGATTAGGGATAGCATGGGCGCAATCCTTGCTATGGCGGGGAGGAAGTGGACACATGTATAAGGCGTTGACATGGCAGAGGTGCAAGGCATAGCGGAAGCTGTACAATGGGTGAGGAGCTGTGGGTACAAGAGCTTGCAGGTTGAGACGGACTCTCAAACCATAGCTACTGGTTTTGCTAGCAAGAGACCGAGAAGAGACTACCTTGGCAGTGTGTTGGATGATATTAGAGAGTCTAGTATGTGTTGTTCTTTCTTTTCTTTACAACATATTAGTCGTAATTGTAATGGGGTGTCCGATGCTATTGCATCCTACTCTCGTAGATTGTCAGTCGAGTCTTTTTCTTTGTTTGATATCTTTCCTAGCCGCTTTGTATCTCTTGCTCAGGTTGATTTGGCCGGTTAAATAAAATGGGGCACGACACCTTCAAAAAAAAAAAAACTCATACTGTCCCGATTTGTTCACTCATAAATCTGGGAATCTCCTCCTATCCGAGAACAAAGATAAGGAAGAACACGATCACACACAATGTGTATAAACCATCCCTTATCAACTTTTTCTCCTTATTACACCATTGTCACTGCTGGAAATTACTTGTTGCCGCTGCGACCGCTAACCGGGCCACCTCTTCTCCTGACGATATTGTTTACCTCATTAGGAACCAGAAGCTCTCTCTGCCTGAGAGAGAAGATATGCGTTATCCGCTGATTTGCCGGACCATTTTCGTTGCAACATCACCAATAGTGTGTCACCAACCGTGTGAGTCTTCCACTGCTCGGATCCACCATCGTGGTTGATGCACCACATCTGTGTCGCCGACTGATGCGCCTCCTCCAATGATAGGATAGAGCGTCGATGTCGATGTCACAACACCAACAATGTGCCACCAACTGATGTGCGTCCTCTACTGCTCAGACCCGCCTCCATTGTCAATGCATTATTGTTGTGTTGCAAACTGCCAACCACTACTCCGTCTCAAGATAAAGTCATTGACCCTCTTTCATCTATGAGAGATCAACACTATTGGTTCACCCAATGTGCCACCAATTGTCAGCCGCTACATTGTTTCAAGGTAAAGTCATTGACGCTCTCTTACCACAAGAGATCACCACCAGTTGTTATTGCTTTTTGTTTCTTCTGCTACAAAAGGCACCAACAACCAACAACTGGTGGGATCACACACCAACAAGTGGGATGTCTCAAACGCCTCTCCCAAGGCCTCTATTTATAGAGAACCATGTCATATAGATGCAACTAGGAATCCTAGTCTAATTTCTAGTCCAAGTCTATTGTTACACATAGGGAGCCATCTTCTTTCCTATTTGGATTTGACTCCTATTGTGATTAGTAACACAAGACAACTCCTACTCAAGTACAAATACAACTAGGCATGGGTCAAAACCTTCCGTATCCAACAATCTCTCCCTCTGATCCATGAGGGAGACTGTGTCTTCAATGATCATCTGGAATAGCTTCAGGACCCCATCACCACATGTGATAAATCTATTCTCCTCAAACATGTCAACACACTATTGTATTCATCCATCTTGTTGAGGTCCCACCATGACTTCACTCTATTCCCAAACAACTAAGAAGAAGTATCATGCCAACACCACTTCTCTCTCCATGTTTGCACCTAAAAATTTTCCTACTCCCCTGACCGGTCAGTCGAGCCACCTTGGATGAAAATCATATTTTAGACCTTCTGCAGTAAGCCTCAAAAACCTTCTTATAACTCTCCCCTTGTTGATGTAACCCCGCATTAAGAGATTTATCCTCCGTTCTACATGTGTCAAATATATGTGTATTGCATTGTCCTTCTTCCTTATGTGTGCATTGTCTCGAAGAAGTCTTTGGAGAGACCTTCTCTAACTTGGAGCTGTCGTGCTGCACATCATTATGCTTCCATATTGAATCCTGCATCCCAGACATGCAGTTATTCTGTGATTGCTTCTTGTCGACGTTGCCTTCCTGTATTCAGATGTAATCTCACTACGTCCACTATATCCTTCAAACCTTGCTCTGATACCACTTATTAGGAATTGTGGTGGGCAAATCACGATGCTATGCAAGACTGAAGACGTACAATTTAACATGGAAAACTCTGCTCAAGATAAGGAGAAATAAACCACGGGGCAATATTGACCAACAAACACTATGTAACATGAATTACAACTCACACTACCTAGATTTAATCACCCCTAAATCTAGGAAGCTCGCTCAGCCCAAGAACAAAGATAAGGAAGAGCAAGATTACACCCAATGTGTACAAACCCTCCCTCTATAACTTTTTCTCCTTACGACACCACTGTCATTGTTGGAGATTGCTTGTTGCCGCTGGGACCGCTGATCGGGTCACTTTTTCTCATGATGAGGTCATCTACCTCGCTAGGAACCAAAAGCTCTACTCGCCCAAGAGAGTAGATACACATCCTCCGTTGATCGGACAAACCGTTTTCGTTTCTATGTCACCAATAGTGTGTTACCAACCGCGTGTGTCTTCCGTTTCTCGGATCCGCCATTGTGATTTGATGCACCACCTCTATATCATCGACTGACGCACCTCCTCTACTGATTAGATAGAGCGTCGATGTCAATGTCACAACACCAACAAAGTGCCACCATTTGATTTTCATCTCCACTACTTGAACCCGCCTCCGTTGTCGATGCATTGTTGTTGTGTTGCTGACTGCCAACCGCTACTCTATCTCAAGACAAAGTCTTTGACCCTCTCTCATCCATGAGAGAGCAACACTAACGGTGCACCCAATGTGCCACCAACTCTCATTTGCTACTCACATCAAGGCAAAGTCACTGACCCTCTCTTACCACAGGAGAGCACCATCAGTTGTTATTGATTTCTGGTTCTTCTACCACAGAAGGCACCAACAACCAACAACTAGTGGGATCACACACCAATAGGTGGGATGTCTTAATGGCTTCCCCCATGGTCTCTATTTATAGGCCTCCATGACATACAGATGCAACTAGGAATGCTAGTCCAATTTGCAGTCAATTCTAATGATTCACATAGGGAGTCATCTTTTTTCCTATTTGAATTTGACTCTTATTGGGATTGGCAACACAAGCCAACTCCTACTCAAGTCAAAATACAATTAGGCATGGGCCGGAACCTTCTGTATCCCAACAATATTCCCCTCCGGGCCATGAGGTAGACTTTGTATTGAGTGATAATTTGGAATAGCTTCTGGACCCCATCACCACATGTGATGAATCCATTCTCCTCAAACATGTCAGCATTATGTCGTTTTCATCCATCTTGTTAAATTCCCTTCATGACTTCACTCTGTTCCCAGACAACTGAGAAGAAGTATCATGCCAATGTCGCTTCTTTGTCCATCTTTACACCTAGAACTTTATCGGATCCCCCTGACTGGTTAGCCAAGCCATCTTGGTTGAAAACCGTGTTTCTAACCATCTGCAGGAAGTCTTAAAAGCCTTCTTATGACGCTCCCCTTGTCGAGGTAACCCCACACCTTGGTTTGGTTTAGTTTCAATTCAAATAATTATCTAAGAAACTATATATTATTTGCCCAAAATTTCATTGACATTTCAACAATGTTTCTTTATCTATATTAACCGATCTAGCATTAAAAAATTATTTAAAAAATTATTGTTTATAAATAGATAATATTAAATAAGATATACAAATGATGAATCATTGTTATGCAAGCAACATCAAAGAAAAATACAATGTTTGGTTAATTTGGTTTCTAAAAAGAAACTTAATTTTATTTGTTTATAATTGGATGAAAATATACTAGAGAAAGATTATCTCCTATCATATAAATATTTTAGAAGTTTTATTATATAAGTATACAAATACAATATATATGTGAATAAATTTTCTTTTATTTTGGTTTGCACCATGAAACCAAATTAATCTGAATTGTTGCTTAACAATTTAAAACAATTTGTAACAAGTCAAACCTTTAACCTCCATGAAACCAAATGGAGCATGTCATTTTGATTTACTTGGTTATGTCCTTTTCTCTAATTAAGTATTTTTCTCAATTCACACATCAATCATGGTCAATGCTTGCCCCTTTATTGAGAGCCTCCTTAGTTGGAAGTCTTAGATGAGCTTAGTGAGGCAACAATGTCCCACTTGATGTGGTGTACAAAAATCTCTAGTCTTATTTTCCCATGAGTTGCCCCCTTACTCACCACAAGTGCAATAAGGTTATAGTATTAATTCCTAAAAAATATATTTGTTGCAGAGAATACTCAACCATCACAATGAGTGTTTGATGGTCTAATATTGTTTCCATGTCTTTCTTTGACATATTTAAATAATTCATGACATGGTGATAGGACCACCTTCAATTTCCCTTAGATCCTCCTTGTCAACATGACCCCTGTCTATTTCATGATGCATATGTTCACCATTGGTCATGTATATAGATTGAGGCATGATGTTCACTCTTTACTCTATGAAGTGGTTGGTAGGTAAAATGTGTTGGATATTTTCTTTGATCTCATCCAAATAGATACAAGGAGACCAAATGAAATTTGAATGTACACTCCCAAGAATAAACTCCTTGACCTATTTTAGCATGTCTATGTGGGTCACAATTGTTGGGATTGTTGTTGAAAGAGTTGTCTTTATCAATATTAACCTTGACCGATGACAACACATAAAGGAAAAGGACCATCAATTACTATTAACCCTCATTTTAATATATACAAGATGCTTTATGTAAACTCCATATGAGATTTTCAAAAAAAAGAAAAGGACTAGAAAAGGAATGTAAAAGTAGGAAACAAAAGATGTATTGAAGATTAATAAATATAAGGGTTTCATTTTCAAACACTACAACACTAGTGAAGACATGAAAATAGACTAGGATTAGTTATTTTCTTCCTTCGTAAACAACATTGAGGAGGTTCATCATGTTTTCTTTGAGACATGGAAACACCCTCCCGAGAAGGAGTCATTTTGGTGACCTCACCCTGACTGTGTAAACCCCACCCTCCTCAACTACCCACATACCAGAGTGTACATGTAAATCACATAGTGATCCAGCCTGTATGATGGTATATAATTCATTTATGAGGCGCATAACTTGGATTTCTAACATGGGTCCCTTCATTGGGAGCTCGTGCCCTTACCACCCAAGCTACAGCCTCGTTAGCGGTTCATATTGTTTTCATGAATATTGTTTATCAACTTAGACATAGGTATGGAGGAGGTTTCATTCCCTAGGCCTTTATTGTTGGCTAAATGGACATCATTAAAATCCCTTTGTTTTGAAAATAACAAACATTTCATTCTTGTGGATCTAATGTGCTACTTGAGTATTTCAGAAACAAGAATTTATGATGGTGGATAGCTAATCTTGGAGGATCTATATGCTCAAATTGTCTTATTTTTTCATGATTGTAACAAAATGTAAACTTGTACAAATATATAATGTACAAGCACCTAGATATCATGTAAATCAAGCATTTAGATCTTCCCTATCCACTCACAACACTTAGATAGGTCATCCCCTATGACAGCATCACAATAGCACTTTAATACATACATTTAGTAAAAGTCTAGACACACTAAAATAGGGACTTTCTCGGTCAAACAACTTCTCGACCGAGACACACTCGGTCGACAATCTTCTCGACTAAGAATCACCTAAGTCTATTCTTCTAGCTGGTTCTATAGCCGTTAGACTTGGTGGGAAAAAGTGGTTGGGAGTTGAGTTAAACGTTGCAATACACTTACTCCAGACTTACCATCGGTCGACGAAATGCTCGACCGAGAGACACTCAGTCGACAAACTTCTCGACCGAGAAAGGTTATGTCTACACTTTTCATAATTAATTAACTAGCCGTTACAAATGTAATTAGTGGATAACTAACGGCTAGTTGAGCACTAAGAACCCCCTAGAAAGTGTCTAGAATGTCCCTAAGCACTAGTAGGCCATTCTTATAAATAGGACATGCCTTAGGACACCTAAACTCACTTGAGTACACATACTTGCAATTGAGAATAAACTCTTGTGAGAAATTGAGCAATCCTTCACTTGCAAATCATTTCCATAAGCTTAGATTTCGTGTTCTATAGGCAAGCATCTCCTACCCACTACACTTTCATGTTTACACACATTGGATAGGAGATCAAAACGCTTGATATAGGATTCAAGCCTTGTGCTAAAGTGGTAAAGTGTGTTTTTCCTTCTTCCTTTCTTATTCCTTTTATTGCTTGTTTTCTCCTTTGCTACTCCTAGGTTGGAGGTTGCAGAAAGGAGGTTGTAGGAGATTCTTCGGTGGTGAAGGTAGCTCGGCGTGACTTTGGACTACTTTTAGAAGGTCTCAATGGGAAGCTACTTCAAGGAGGAAGGCTACTTCAAGGGGGAGCTTAAAGTTACTTCAAGTGAAGGCTGCTTCAAGGTTGGTGAGACAACTTTGGGGTGAAGGTTGTCCAAAGGGTTGTAAAGGTAGTTGTATCTTATGTAACATCCTTGTGAGGTAATAAAATAAAATTGTTTTCAAAATCCCAATTGGAAACAATTGGGTAGTGGACTGACTCCCTTAGTATTTTCTAAGGGTGGAACCACTCTAAACGCCTTATCTCCTTCTCCAATATTGTTGTGGTTGTTTGTTGAATTAATTTTAAAAATATCATAAAACCCTATTCACCCCCCTCTAGTGTTTTTCAATTGGTATTAGAGCAGGATTCAAGGAGCTCTAATCGAGTCTTGAAGAAAATGGGTGATGGGGTACTAAACAACCTCAACTTGGAAGGAACACTTGTAGCTCGACCTCCACCATTTGATGGCACCAATTACAACTATTGGAAGAGGAGGATGCAATTCTACTTTCAAGGGATTAGCTGGGATCTCTGAAGGATGGTTTCAAATGCCTACAATCTTCCTCGAACGGAGTATGCTACATGGGATGCTAACACGGTAAAATTAGCCCAATTAAATGCAAAAGTTGTAAGTATCCTTTATTGTTCAATTTCCGTAGGTGAGTTCAATATAATATCAAATTGTGAAACTGCATACAAAATATGGCATAGACTTTCTATCACTTATGAAGGAACTGTTCAAGTAAAGAACTCTAAAATTGGTATGCTTAAACAAAAGTTTGAACAGTTTCGTATGGAACCAAATGAGTCTATTAGTGAAATGTATGCAAATTTATCTTCTATTGTTAATGGTTTGAATGCATTAGGTAAAGCCATTAGTGAAGAGGATCAAGTGTAAAAAATTCTTAGGTCTCTTCCTCCCAAGTACAAGCCTAAAGTGACTGCAATTGAAGAAGCCAATGACCTCACTCGACTAAGGATGGAGCAACTCATTGGCAACGTAGAAGCACATGAGGCAACCTTGGAGGAGGAAGAAAGATGAGAGCGTGAACTTCAACAAGGGAGAAAGAAGGACATGGCTCTAAATGCTACAAAGGTCATCACTCAAGAAAGTGATGAGACAAGTGATGGAGATGAAGGAGAAGAAGTTCTAATTGTAAATGGTAAGAAATATAAAAGATTTAAATCTAACAAAGTTGTTGGTTCTTCTTCTTCTTCCCCTCCTAGGTGTTTTGAATGTGGAAAGAAGGGACATCTTAAGAATGAATGTCCTAAAGCAAAGAAGGATAAAAAAAAGTTCATCCAAGAAGAAGGGAGAAAAAGCATACAAAGTTGCATGGGATGAGTCAAGTGATAGTGAGAGTGGAGAGGAGAAGGTGGAGTGTCTCATGGCCAAAGAAGATGACAGTGACGATTCTCAAGAGGTAAGACTTTTTTATTTTCCAAAAGAAGATCTAATTGCTAGTATTCAAGATACACATGACAAATATGTTGATTGCAAAAAGAAACTAAAGAAAGCTACTAAAACTAATGAGGATTTGTATGCTAAATTAAATCATCTTTCTTTTGAAAAGGATAGTATTGTTTCTAAAAACTTTACCTTGAAATCATCTTTAAATGATTGCAATATGAAGTTGCTTACTTTAGAAACAAACTATGGTCTTCTTTTTCAAGAAAAGGTTGATTTCCTTGCAAAACTAAATAATTTTCAGACTCAACCTATCATATGTACTCATCTAGATTATGATGCTATTGTTAAAGAAAGAGATGATTTATCATCTGATCTAGATCAAGCAAAGTTAGATATAAAAAACATGGATGAGATTGCTAAGTTACAAAAAGAAGTTAGTAGCTTGAGAAATAATGGTATTCTTGATAAGATCCTAAAGAATTCTTCTGGTTATAGTGGAAGAAGAGGTTTAGGATATGTTCCAAAAGAAAACTCTTATCAACCTAAACCTAGGAGAAATTAAGCACCCAAGACCAAGATCATATTTGTACCCAAGAACACAACTCAAAATCCTAGAAAGAGATATGAAATTGACTCCATTTGTTGTCACTATTGCTTGTGTCTTAGACATTATTCCTTCTCATGCCCTTTCAAGAAAAAGGATGTTGAGTTAGTATGGGTTCCAAGACACCAAACTTAGCAAATTTAATATGATTAAGTTGAGATTTGACCTAAAACCTCATTTGAATATCTAAATGTCGTATCTCAACTAAATAGAATGGTACCTCAGCATAGTACAACGATTTAAGCTCAAACTGACATCAACAGATTGATGAAAACAAATAGAAACAACCTCAGTCAACAAATAGTTCGACTGAGACAATTCTCGGTCGAGAAAGTATTCGACCGAGGGAAATCCTGTATCAAATATGAAATTTGCTGTAGAAACAATAACAATTTTTGTCAAGAAAAACATCGATCGAGTCAACTTCGGCCGAGAGATTGTCGACCAAGAAATTTCCTGTTTCAATCTGTAAAACAACAACATTATCGGTCCACAAAATTTTTGACCGATACACATTCGGTCAAAGTATTTATCAACCGAATGAAGTTCTGTTCAGCTTAATTTGTTCAATCATGTTCAGTTTGTTATTAAATGTACCTAATCATAATGGCCCATCACATGGGTACCAAAACCTATATTTTATTGTAGGATTGGGTGGTTGATAGTGGATGTTCCAAACACATGACCAGAAACAAGGGTTCTTTTCTAACTTTTGAAGAAAAGAAAAGTGGAACAATCACTTTTGGGGACAATGGAAAAGGTAAAATTGTTGGAATAGGTAATATTGGTACAAACCTTAAAATTAAGAATGTTTTGGTTATTGATGGTTTGAACCATAACTTGATAAGTGTCAGTCAACTATGTGATAGTGGATATGATGTTTTATTTAATAAAAATTGCTACAAGTTGCTAGTAGAGAACACTACCAATGTTGTGTATGAAGGAAAAAGAAATGGAAATCTATATATTCTTAGACCTAACTGTATGCAATCTATAGTTGGAAAATGCTTGCTTCTAAAAGATAATTCTCTACAATTATGGCACAGAAAATTAGGTCATGCTAGTTCACATGCCATTAAAAAGTTAGTTAAATATGATCTTGTTCGTGGTTTACCTAAGCTATCTTTTGATAAATCTGAAAATTGTGAACCAAGTACTTTGGGTAAACAAACTGAAACTTCTTTTAAACCTAAAAACATGCTTAGCACCAATAGATCGCTAGAACTCATTCATATGGATTTATTTGGACCTATGAGGACACAATATATTGTTGGAAAAAGATATTGCTTTGTTATTATTGATGATTATAGTAGATATACATAGGTTCATTTTCTTGCAAATAAAGATGATACCATTCAATTGTTCATAAAATTTTGCTCAAAGATTGAAAATCAATTACAAAATAAAATATGCACAATTAGAAGTGATCATGGTGGAGAATTTTAGAATCATATATTTGAAGAATTCTGCACATCTCAGAGTTACACTCACAATTTTTCAGCTCCACGTACTCTACAAAAAATGGCATAGTTGAAAGAAAGAATAGGTCTTTACAAGAAATGGCTAGGACTATGGTGCTTGAACATAATACATCTAAAATATTTTGGGCTGAAGCAGTAAACACAACTTGCTATGTACTAAATAGAATAACCGTACATCCTTATTTGAAGAAAACTCCATATGAACTCATCTATAATAAGAAACCAAGGGTTGATTATTTTCATACATTTGGCTCAACTTGCTATCTTAAACACAAAGGATGATAGAGACAAATTTGACTCTAAATCACAAAAAGGCTTTTTCTTGGGATATTTAACTTCTAGAAAAGCATTTAGAATATACAACGCCATCTCTAGAAAAGTTGAAGAATCCAGTCACATTACTTTTCATGAAGAACTAAAATAAAATGACAAAGATTATGACATAGTTGATATTACTCATCAAATTGAAGATCATAACATATCAACTAAAGATGATTAAAATGCTGAAAATGATCAACAAATTGAGGCACAACAACCCATTCCTAGACTAATTAAAGATCATCCTCAAGAACTAATCATTGGGAATCCTAATGATAAAGTAAAAAATCGTTCTTCTTTTAGAGATGTTGCAAATATGACATTTGTATCTATAATTGAACCCAAAAAGGTAACTGAAGCTCTAAAAGATGATTATTGGATAATGCCCATGCAAGAAGAACTAAATCAATTTACTAAGAATGATGTATGAGACTTAGTTCTTAAACCTCAAGATAAAACCATTATTGGAACTAAGTGGGTTTTTCGTAACAAATTGAATGAAGTCGGGGAAGTAGTGAGAAATAAAGTTAGGTTAGTAGCACAAGGGTACAATCAACAAGAAGGAATAGATTTTGATGAAACTTATGCACCCGTAGCACACCTTGAAGCCATTAGAATGCTACTAGCTATAGCTGCCCACAAAGACATCAAACTATTCCAAATGGATGTAAAAAGTGCATTTCTAAATGGAATAATACAAAAGGAAGTATATGTTGCCCAACCACCTAGTTTTTAAATTCCTGGTAAAGATGATCATGTTTATAAACTTAAGAAAGTGCTTTATGGGTTAAAACAAGCACCTGGAAATTGGTATGAAAGGCTCAAAAATTATCTCTTTGATAATAGTTTTTCAATTGGAAATTCATATTCGACCTTATTTTTCAAAACATATAAATCCGACTTTCTAGTTGTTCAAATTTATGTTGATGATATTATCTTTGGCGCATCAAATGAATTCTTATGTAAACAATTTAGTGATATTATGCAAAAGGAATTTGAAACGAGTCTCATGGGAGAATTGACTTTCTTTCTTGGTTTTCAAATAAAGCAAAGGCCTGTTGGGATTTTTATAAGCCAAGAAAAGTATACAAATAAACTTTTAAAAAGTTTTGGAATGGAGCATTGTAAACATGCTACCACACCAATGGCCACTTCTACTAAAATTGACAAAGATGAAAATGGGGAACCCATTGATGATTCTTTGTATAGGGCCATGATTGGTAGTTTGCTTTACTTTACCACTTCTAGACCGGATATCATGTTTTTCGTTAGACTTTGTGCTAGATTTCAATCAAAACCCATGCAAACTCATTTTCAAGATGTCAAAAGGATTCTAAGATACTTAGCCGGCACTTCAAACTATGGTTTATGGTATCCTAAAAGACAATATTTGGATTTGACATCTTATACCGATGCGGACTACGCTGGTTGTCAACTTGATCGAAAGAGCACAAGCGGAAGTTGTTTCTTATTAGGATGAGCCTTAGTATCATGGTTTAGCAAGAAATAAAATATGGTTGCCCTTTCTACCACTGAAGCTGAATATATGGAAGTCGGGTCTTGTTGTGCTCAAGTGCTTTATATGCAACAAGTTTTAAATGATTATGGTTTTATATTTTCATCTACACCTATCTATTGTGATAATACTAGTGCTATAAACTTGGCACATAATCCTATTTTACACAGTCGTGCCAAACATATTGAAATCTGTCATCATTTTTTAAGGGATCATATTTCCAAAAAACATATATCCCTACATCATGTTGATACGGAAGATCAATTGACTGATATTTTCTCAAAAACACTTCCATTAGATCAATTTAATAACATAAGAAAGAAATTACTTATCACTCCCTTAGAAGATGTTTTCTTTGACATTTGTGCTCCTTAAAATTAGTTTGTTTCTCTGATTCTTACATTTTGACGGTAAATGGACATCTTTTAGCATGTTTTAACGGCTATCTTTCTGTAAGGAGAGTACCAATTAAGGGGGAGTCTTAAAACATATTTTTCAACGACTAACTTTTTGAAATGACAAAGGGGGAGAAATAATAATATAAATCTTAAATACTCAGTCAATGAGTTTCACACATACTCTCTTGGGCTTTACATCAAATGTTGATATATTCCCTAAAGAGTTAGATTTTATGTTCCATACTTCTTTGGGAATAATAAGCACACATTTCCTAAACAAGAGATGGTATGACAAGGTAAACTTCAGGTATGAAACTCAATATGCTTTTAAGATTATTTGATCTATATTTAAAAATGCTTGTCATCTTCAAAAGGGGGAGATTGTTGGTTAAATGGACATCATTAAAATCCCTCTATTTTGAAAATAACAAACATTTCATTCTTGGGGATCTAACGTGCTACTTGAGTATTTCAGGAGCAAGAATTTAAGATGGTGGATAGCTAAGCTTGGAAGATCTATATGCTCAAATTGTCTTATTTTTTCATGATTGTAACAAAATGTAAACTTGTACAAATATATAATGTACAAGTACTTAGATATTATATAAATCAAGAGTTTAGATCTTCCATATCCAGTCACAACACTTAGATAGGTCATCCCCTATGATAGAATCACAATAGCACTTTAATACATACAGTTAGTAAAAGTCTAGACACACTAAAACATATACTTTTTAGGTCGAACAACTTCTCGACCAAGACACACTCAGTCGATAATCTTCTCGACTGAGAATCACCTAAGTCTATTCTTCTAGCTGATTCTCGACTGAGAATCACCTAAGTTAGACTTGGTGGGAAAAACTGATTGGGAGTTGAGTTGAACGTTGCAATACACTTACTCCAGACTTACCCTCGGTGGACGAAATGCTCAACCGAAAGACACTCGGTTGACAAACTTCTCGACCGAGAAAGGTTTTGTCTGTACTTTTCAAAATTAATTAACTATTCATTATAAATATAATTAGTGGATAACTAACGTCTAGTTGAGCACTAAGAACCCCCTAGAAAGTGTCTAGAACGTCCCTAAGGACTAGTAGGCCATTCCTATAAATAAGACATGCCTTAGGACACCTAAACTCACTTGAGTACACATACCTGCAATTGAGAATCAACTCTTATGAGCAATTGAGCAATCCTTCACTTGCAAATCATTTCCATAAGCTTAGATTTCGTGTCATATAGGCTAGCATCTCCTACCCACTACACTTTCATGTTCATACACATTGGATAGGAGATCAAAATGCTTGAAATAGGATTCAAGCCTTGTACTAAAATGGTAAAGTGTATTTTTCCTTCTTCCTTTCTTGTTTCTTTTATTGCTTGTTTTCTCCTTTGCTACTCCTAGGTTGGAGGCTACAGAAAGGAGGTTGTAGGAGCTTCTTCGGTGGTGAAGGTAGCTCGGTGTGACTTTGGACTACTTCTAGAAGGTCTCAACGGGAAGCTACTTCAAGGAGGAAGACTACTTCAAGGGGGATCTTGAAGTTACTTCAAGTGAGGGCTGCTTCAAAGTTGGTGAGACAATTTCGGGGTGAAGGATGTCCAAAGGGTTGTGAAGGTAGTTGTATCTTATGTAACATCCTTGTGAGGTAATAAAATACAATTGTTTTAAAAATCCCAATTGGAAATAGTTGGGTAGTGGACTGACTCCCTTAGTATTTTCTAAGGGTGGAACCACTCTAAACGCCTTGTCTCCTTCTCCAATATTTTTGTGGTTGTTTGTTGAATTAATTTTAAAAATATCATAAAACCCTATTAACCCCCCCTCGATTATTTTTCATTTATGTATGTAGTGTGTGATATTTGGTCAAATATATATTTTGAAATGGTCATATCATTCATGTAAAGCATTTGGATAAAGTTATTTAACGTTACAAAATCAACCGTGGTCAACTTCGATTGTCATGGATATATTGTTATGATATTTTTCATAAATTTTCACTATGTCATGTAAATTACAAAAATACCAAAAACATCATATATATAGGTGGTTCCTAATAGGGGGAGGGAAGGGAAAAAGACACAACCTATCAAGAAATAAGATAACTAAAACATTATCAAGAATTATAAGATATGAAACCAAGGTCACTAGGACAAAAAGGTATAGGGGAACTAAATAACAACATGCAAAAGAGGTCTTTAGAAATAAAAAAAAACATAATGGTTATGTTGTGTCTATATGATTAACTAAAAGATAAACAATACAATAAAAAGAATAACATTTGTGTCATTATTAGGGAAGAGTTACTTTAGAATCTGGGAGACGCATAAGTAGATACAAAAGGGTGATATATACAGGTTAATTATCTAGGGCCTTTATTTCATCCTTAGTGTTTCAGGTACGTAAAGACCATTGTGAAAGATCTTAGATCAAGAAAGAAAATTGAATGATAGAAACAAAATAAAACAACACACTATAACAATTATATCCCGATGTATAACACATGTTTCACCTTCTTCTAAGTATATCCAAGTAATATCAAATATTAAATACAAATGTGAAAACAAGATTAGAGGCCATTTATCCTAACAAAACACATGCAAACAAAACTTTTAGCTTCCATGAACACAAATAAAACTTAGAATGAATAAATTGGAAATGATCTATGATTCCATGATTCTCATTAAAAATTAAATTTTTGCATCCCATGAATTACTCTCTGATTCATAATGAACAAACCACATAGTATCGTGATTTTTGGTGCTTACTTTACATGTGCACATGTGTTTTCCCTTAGGTAGTCGCTAAAATTTACTAGATAAGAGTTAAAGGCGGTGGAGGATTTCATGTTGCAATTTTCATTTAAAATAGAATATTTATCTCCTCTATCCTCATTTGTATTTAGAACAATCTTTCGATAATACTCTGGTCATTTTGAATGTAAGTTCAAGGAAACTTGAAAATTCACTAAAACCTATTGAAGTTAAAAAAATTTCTCAAAATATTAAATTATTAATAAATTTGAGTTTTGTACTACCCATCGTTGACAAATTTATTTTCTAGTGACAAATCAAGTCTCAAATATCCTTACACTAATAAGATTTTAGGCCAATCAATGTGCGTCAAATAACTCCTCTATGTTCTAATCATTGAATACCTTACTCAAGAAAGTCATTGCTAACCAAGGTAATCCTTTGAACACATACTCAATTTAAACTTCAAATAGAAAAACAAATAACAAAAATCAATGCAATCAATGAAGTAACTCATTTAATACTCAATTAAATTAGACTCCAATTATGAACGTTGACTAAATTCAATTAATCGATTTAGAAAATCATGATCAAACCTTGAACAAATAATGCAACATACTAACACAATAAAGCATTCACACTAATTCTAATATAACTTGAAGTCTTAGTTGGATCACCATGATTTTAAAAGGTATTATATGAATATCTATATAGTTACATGATTCTTTCTTAATAGTATACAAGCCTTTTGTCAAAACATGGTATCAAAGAATTTCAAAAGAGTGTTTCTCTACATAAAGCATTTAGGTGTCTAGATTTCACCAATTATTTGTAAGACCGTAATCCTTGCTTTGCTTTTAAACTTCTTTTTTTACCTTAGTTCAACATATTATGTGGTTTTTTCTGGATTTATTTGGAACTTATTTAAATATTACAAATTAGGTTGCATTATAATCCACATATATTTTTTAATGATTTGAAGAAGCCATCGTTAAAATTTTGGTTAAATAATGATTGGAAGTTCCATACATAAAACATATACCTTATAGGTTGCATGGATTGATTATTTTGATTGATGTAGTGGTAGATCATTATTGGGTTGGAGAGGGCCTCTTTAAAGGACTTGGTAAGTGGAAGTAGACTCAGTGGAGTGCTTCAACCCCTTTAGGCGGTCGATGTGTGTCAGGTCCAGTGAAAGTGGATCGCTCGATCGATGCAACCCATTTTGGGTTGATGAGTACCTATGAACAGTCGTGCAGGTTGATGTGAGGTTGAAGTATGTGTTTTTGAGTGGTTCATCTTGATTTGTAGTTGATGCATGACCTATTTTGGTTAAGCATTCCATTTGGAGTTACAAATTGTGTTTTGGGTCAATGTGACAAGGGGGCGTTGAATTAGAGATTAAAGTGAGTTGCAAAATGGCTGTCATAACCATGCCAATATGTAGAATGCTCTTCAATCATGGATCCATGTTATATTATTATAGATGTCAATAGGCTGACCTAAAGTTGGAGCAAGGTTATTTGTTAGAAATCTCTTACTTGTTGGTCAATTTACAAGATTATTGAAAGTTAGAACTGAGAACATCATCTAACTCTTGTAGATATGACATTAATGTATGTTTCATCCTTTTTTCTAATTGCTTCTACTATTTACTCCCCTCTCTGTATTATTGGACGAATTTCACCAAATTACTTGTTGGAAACCCCTTTTCTCTACCTAAAACTCTACTTTATACCCTTTTTCCTAGTTGGAGCTAGAGTTGGCCAAGGTTGGTGTTTTTTGACATGTTTGATGATCTTAGAGCTAGATTTCACGTATGCCTTGATGGATAGCTGATCATAGCCTTACTATGAGTGATTTCACTGGCATTTCATAATTTTTATGATGCAACTTCTACATATAATCATTTACTCTTACTAATTACATTTTATATGTACATGGATGTAATTTTTATGGTTGTTTCTCTCAGGCTTTGGGAACCTTGGGATTTTCAACTTCTTTAATGTTACTTGCTTTTCATGAAATTTGATCTTTTACTATGATATAGAACGTAGATGCATGTTTTACATGTAACTTCACCTAAATTGCCAATTTGAGCACTATGTACTATTTATAGAATAGTTCATATGATGGAATATTTGAATGACAAATTCCAAAATAGATTATTATTGTTAAAAGATGATGTTGCACAAGATAAAAGCAACATTAAGCCCAAATTGTGATATGGCCTACATAAGACCAAAATTGTTTTGTTTGTTAGGCATCTGCATGTTGGACATAAATTAGGATCTTGTCATACACAATTATTCAATTGTTCATACCTTATCATGATGTTGTCAATTCTACCTTCTTGTTCAATGAGATGTGGAAAATATTATGGAGGATAATTAAATAAGTTGTCTACAAAATCCCACTTCTATATATAGGATAGGGGAACACTTTCAAGTGGATCATAACTCTAATGGAACAAGTATACTTGAGCCCATATACATAATAAACTAATAAATATAACACTCCCCGTCAAGTTGGAGCACCAGGTGAGACACATGTCCAACTTTCTAATACATTACAAAGGGAATAACAACCCATATAGTAATTGATCTCTTGTAAGAAGAAATGATTAACCCCAAATCTTGGAATACCACAACTTGAGAACTCTAACACAACCCTAAGTGATATAAAACATGGAAGGTAGTAAGCATATTTTCTCTACTTGACAAAGAGAGCACCAAGGTAGAAGCAGTAAATGCAGGTGGGACTCCCCCTAAAATTTGACGATTGTCAGACGCATATGAGAAATCATGAATAAACATTAGAATTATTAGTGAGCATCGAAAAGAAGATAATAGTGTAAGATATGTGTATACGTTAATTAAGTTGTCATTTTTGTCAAGGTTCTACATAAGAAGTACCAACATCAGAATATTGCATGGTAATTGGGATAAGACCACTATTATAGAAATATTGCTCTATAGAAGGTCAACAACATGTTTGAGGCACACTATTATAGGAAATATGCATTATAATAGGTATCAACAAAGAATATATGAATACAAAGAAACTAAAAAACATATACTAATAAATAATATTCTATTTTCCTCTATATCTTCCTCTTAAACCAACTATGATCAAAGCAGTGGTTGTGGGTGGATGGACTACAATAAGGGTCTTCTTGGTATATTGGTTGCATTTGTACCAGCATTGGTATGATTTTAGTGTCTTGCTGCTGGCTCCGTGTGGCTATTGTAGGTAGTAGAGATGTAACATGATAGACATAAAAAATAAATGCCACTATTAGAATAAAACATGGAAGGAAAAATATGAGAAAAAGAAGCACTACCAAAATTTAGGGATAGTAAGAAAGATATGAGGAAAGGAAGAAATACTAAAATTTAGGCACAGTGGGATAAAACAAAATCAAAACAATGTGTGCATTATCATATGTAACAACAAAAACCCTTATTAAATGAAAATCCATCATCTATCTAGGTTAGGGGAACCACATGGAGAGGAAGAAGAATAGTGTGGTGTCACTTGTGCTTTTGTTATGGTGCTTTAATATACTAGCATAATGTCTTTTATTTTCCCTTTTATTTCTTAAAATCTGTTTTGTGGCATCCTATTTCCATTGATGTAGAACGTAATTAGATTCAATGTTCTACATGAACCAACTAGATAGATCTAGGTAGAAATACAAATAGATCTTTTGTCGATTATGAGAAGGCACCTTTGTCTGGCCATTATGTGGTGATAAAGCCCCCACGGTACAAGTTAGGTCAAAATAAAATCTGATTAGTAATAGGTATAGTTTGTATGCAGGGGGATTCACAAAAAATTGAGGGAGATACATTGTATCTGCAATTATTTGATAATACTACAATTCCACATTGAATCTCCATAAACATCAAAACATAGTGGTTGACTGTTGCATTGATGTCCAAGCATAGACTGCCACATATAGTTGTCATAGATGACCTCAATATTAAGCAAGATGGCAACATTGGTGTGCTCCAGGAGGAATTGAACCCATGGGGCACCACTCAGTGAACTATATGGTGCACTTGGTCTAGTTGATGTCGATGAAGACATTGACTTTCTCAGGGATGATGTTACCATGATACATGAGTCAGCTATCCATGTACTTCCAGTGGCAAGGGACACATTTGGCCGTCATTAAGGAAGTCTCAAAGGAGGAGTTGATGATCTCAATGATAGAGTGTTACTCATCAAAGGCCTTCTTCAAAGAGACGACTGGTGTGTAGGAGTAGAGCATGAAGTGGATCCTAGGGTACACAACAAGGTTGTGGGGGATGCAAGGAAACACAGGGAGAAAGCTCTAAAAAGACATGATGTAAACTAGTGGTTTGGGAATGATAATTGAATAGATAACAAGTAGGGATCTAAATAAAATTATAATATGAGTGGAAAAGTTTGCAAAAGACAAACTAATGATGAATAAACACATAGAAGTACCTACTAAAGTAGTATTTGTAATGCCACTAAATGACATAATATGATTGCTTATAGGTGGTAAACAAGGATATAGCTACAAGGCTTATAGGTAGTCAACTATAACCATGAGGAATGTTGAGGACACACAAAGTAAAAGGAGCAGTTGTTTTTCTTACTGGGCTCTCTTATTTGGGAGTTAAGGTTTTGTACATATGCTCTAAATATTATGAGATAAATTAGATGGAGGCTAATTAGATAATTTATTAAAAAGAACCCCATTCTTATACATAGGATAGGGGACCACATACAAGTGGAGTGAAACCCTAATGGCACACGTACGTGGGGCCATATACATAATAAACTAATAACTCCAACAAAAAGTAAATAACTTATCAATGAAACTCTAATTCACGTAGTTGGTTGGAGATCACCCCTATGTTCAGAATTTGGGGGAAGGAAAATTATATCCTTGTATAAAACAAGGATTTTGAGAAGGTAACTAGAGTTGTATACTTTTTAATTTGATTTATCAAAAATTTGTATGATGTATTGTTCCCTTGTCTCCTCGGATTAACCCATTTATGTGAGTGGTCAAGGATGTATCTTGTCTTGTTATATGGAAGCTCGGCTAATGTTATTGAAAATGATGTGATGTTATATGATATGATATGTTTGTATTTCCAATATGGTACATTTGTGACTTCAGCACCCATGATGGGCCTATAGTTTCTACATAGGTCACATGCTAAAATTTCATACTTTAATACTTTTATTAAATAAGGAATGGTAGATCTTAGTGAGACAAGACAATCCTTTCTAGACATGTAGGATTTAGTGTCATGGACAATGGCATTGAACTTGACTATCATCATTAGTTGTTGATGTAAAAAAAAGCACTACACAATTCATTAAGATATAAAATTATGGTTCTACCTAACTTGACGTCCAATAATCACCAGCCACAAGTAGACATGTCTTGTCGTAGTATAGTTTTAGGATAAACCCAAAGGACAACTTATATAAAAAGAACATGAATCTATATTCTAATAAATAATTGATAGACAAGGAGAAACTGAGTTAATTTTTTCTTTGAACATATAATTAACTAAGAAAGTAATTTAATAAAGATAAGGACTAAAACTAAAATGAATTAATGATAAAACAATTCACATAAAGATCTATATGTATATACATAAAGTATAATGGGTTGACTATCAGTATGGTTGAGTTTCACGTCCTTATAATTCATGATATCATCTGATCTAATGTTTAGCATTAAGAATATACAATTGTATACTTCCTTGTTACTAAATTTGGTACAAAATCTATATAATACATCTCTATACATACTAGAGGTTATGCAAAAGAATCTGAAAATTAAACAGTTGATTTTTTTTTTTATCAATAATATTATAGGTACTAATATCATCACTATTTCATTTTCCAAGATCTAAAATATAAAAGGTAGTCCTACTATTTTTTTTAACTTTCTCTTTTAAATTATAATGTATTATACACATATCAAACTGATACACTTAGTTACAATGGATCAACTAACTTTATGTGATTATGTGTTATGTCCTAAACATTCATTTAGTCAGTTAATGATTTACTTAACATGTTGTCTCTTATTGATTTTAGAACATACATGCAATGATGAAGCTACTAACATGCAATTCATGCACTTTGATATGCTCTTGCATGCATTACCTCGTAGCATGAGATCTGATGGAGGACTTTGATCAAAACCCAAAGTTATGATGTCAAGAGCCTTTCTAGATATATATTGGTTGATAGTTCTCTTTGGGAAAGTAGAAGAAGGAGGTTGCATGACCTTGCTATTTCCACTGTTGATGCTCAATAGTGCCCATCCAGCCTTGAGGTGGGGTCAAGAGGGAAAGGAGGGAGAGGGCTCTCCTTTATTCAACTTCTATAACTACCAGTGAATGAAAATGAGGTGGTAGTGGTGTATTGTTCTACAGAGACTTCAATTCAGATTTTTGGTTCTGGTCAGTGAAACACCAGCGATGTCTAACATTATAGGTAGCTATGGTGGGAGTTGTAGGAGTCAGGGTGTGTTGAGGTTGGTGATGGCAATAGGTGGAAGAAGGCTTTGATGCAGGTCATGATACTTCGTGGAGGGGACATTTGAGAAGGAAGTAACACTAGGATTAAGAGAATTCCCTACAATCTAGTGGAGTGAAGATATTAGGATCTTCATGTTCCAAGTGATACCAGGCGTCCCATGATGGTTTCATTGTTGTTTCTGATCAGGAGAGAGGGTTCTCTGGTTGGCTTAAATTTTATTAGAAAAGTCATTGGGGTATAGGGTTCCTTTTATAATATTATGCGACGGATCATATAGGCAATGATCTGTATTATTAGAAACCAGTAGTAGAGTGTAGCCGGTAGTAGAGGGAAAGGTAAATCGAGAGGGTATAAGATAAATGTATTAGTTTCAATCTATTTGTAAAAGACGAGCACATATGTGTGTCAGATATCTTCCATCTTTGCTGAGAAGTTGTCCTTGACAGCTAGCTCAGTTGGTTTAGCCTACTGCTTGTGAAGTAGAGGTTGCGGGGTCGAATCACACCGGATTCCGTTGGGACATTATAGGTAAGGATAAAACATTACTTTGGTATTAGCTACTGGCAGTTCTCCCTCCTGATTACCTTAGCATGGGTGAAATTCCCCAAATCATCTTAAGGAGTTGAACAAGGAACTTTATTACAATTGCCTAGTGTATTGCCCTTGTCACGGGACGATACATGTGTAGAGATAATTCAATTATATATGTTGATTGACCAACGGATTTTAGGAATAGGATAATGACCACCATTGTCATTATTTATATTATTAAATTCAAAAGCAGTTAATAGACTATATACTATGTTAAACGAAAGATACCCATCTGTCTTATATATATGGTGTTGTATTATATAGTTCAACAAGTTATCAATTTTTCAAACCATGAGTATCCCATGTTTTTTTTAGAATTGCCTTTCCAAAGAGCCATCCACCACGATCTTAACAACCAAATATGTTTATATGAAATCAGGTACTTCTCTCGTCGATAAATATGTATATTATTTCACCCTTAATTATCTAATATTAAAATTTCAGATAATACAAAATAGATTTTAAATCGATTCCGAAGCCCACGACTTGTATCTGGGTCTAGCTAACCCATAGTGGGTCCTGGTCTAATTAGATCAAATTGAAACATCAGAAACTCAATTTTATATCTGACTTTCAAGGCTATTTAAAAGATATTGAAATACAATCAAGGAAAAATTATTGAGGTTTCAAAGTGGGGAGAATAATATATTAAAGCTCAAAATAAATTAAGTAATAAATTTTGGTATGTTACATAGTCCACCCATTAAAGAGGATTTCATCCTTGAAATCAACATATACATGGTCTAATCAGGTACTACTCTCAACCCCTTATAAGATTCAACTAGATATCAAAATAGGCATGTGAGCTACAATATAGTATCCTTCACTTTCACTTATCCATTACCCTACACTAGTCCTATGTTTGAAGGGTTGATGAAAGTGTTCTTTAGGTTTTTACCCATACCTCCTTGATTGTACTTACTTCAGGAAATTATTGACATAATTGTAAATACTCTTCTTTTTTACATCTACTATTATAAATCAAATAATTTGTTAATGGGAATTTTTTTCAAGGTAAAACTTAAATGTCTTAAATCAATGTGAGAACCAAGTCACTATCACATCTTATAAGAATTCTACTTACTACTACTCCACTCTTCTAATTGCTTGACTCATTGTGAATATAAGATCTCAATAGAACCTAATGGGATACTAGACTGCCTTTACTTATGGCGTAAGGGTGAGGGATATTATTCTTAAACAAAGGGTATTCACAAATTCATCTTTGGGCACTCCATCCCACTTTGGCCTTTGTATATCCAAAACTAGTCAACTTCTAAGTGTGTTTACAAGTTGTAATTACCTATTCTTTAATTTGTTTCTTCAAAAATAAATTTTATTTTGTAACAAGTGTTGAGTAGGGGTTTCCTATTATCCATTTTTCTCTAAGGATGGAGGTTACATTTCCAAGATGATGAATTGGTTTATTATAATGTCAATTTATGAGAGGATAAGCAATTACAATATTTATTTGCTCATATTGCTTTGATATCTAAATTAGGTTGGATACTTTATTCAAATATTAAGGCTCAAGTAGTAGAAATCATCTTTTCTAGGTCAACATGTAAAGTGAGGAAACCCCACCAATAGCTCAGTGGATTGTGAGTAAATATGCCAGAATCTTCACTAAACATCTTATCTTAGACATGACAACATATTTCCACTCATGTGGTGATTGTGATCTTCCATTAATTGAAGTATTATACAGTTTTGTGTAAAATTCATTCCACCTAAGTTTCATAATTGATTCAAGGTTTGATGTGAAACCCCTAAAAGGGGATGTGTTTTTGAGGTTATAATAATATAATAAATAAATAAATTAGGGTTTATACATTTTTTTCATTTTATCCTTAATAGAGGATATTATCACGAGTAACTGTATACTATGCTTATTTCAATATATAGTAAAGGAGGTATATAAGTTACTATATTTCTACTAGGGTATGTACATAACTACCCAAGTTTCTAGAGTTTTCTATTTATATTCTAAGTACACGTTACTAGGGTTTGTTGTCAAATACCTCCCTAAAGATCTAATTGTCATAGTACTAATTGCTAACTAACCATATAAATCTAAGAGAAATGCATGAGTGCTGACTATTTATATATCCAAAATCATGTTGTAAATTTTTGGTTTTTTTGGAGCAAAATTTTCCAACATGTTAAATCAGAATATATAAATGAATATGTGTACGTTGATGTTTTGCAATCACAATTCAGAAAATATTATACATAAAGATTACAAAATAAAATTTACATGAGATGTATCACTCTTTATTCAATCAAGGACATCTCTTGCACTTCTCTTGTATGTCTTCTTTGTATGACCTAGCAATGAATTATCATAGGAATAAATCCACACATGGACAAAAATAAAGGGTTGGGTTAGAAAAGTTTGTTGTAAATCCTTATTGTTGAGCTATTTTCAAATATGCAATAAAAGAAGATTCAATGTGCTTGCAAACTAGGTAAGGGCTATTTGGTGGACTAGGTTATAAAGATAGAATTTCAAGTATCAACATTGACAAGATTTAAGTATCTAGATTTCAAGTTCCTATGAATTCAAATAGACACAATTACAAGATTGTTCAACATTATCCATAAGATAATAAGATAATAAGATAGTAAGTTCAAATTGAATATTACATTTGAGCATTATAACATCATGTCTAAAAGGGAACTTAGTTCCAAAAGAATTAGTGGGAGTAAAAGTAGAACTCGAAATGTTTGAGACAAACAAGAAAACATAGAACCTAAAGAGGTACAATAGGAACAAGGAGAATCATAAGTTGTTGTGGAATCACAAGTTCCTTAAGTAAAAATAGGACTCATAATTCTAGTAGAACACACATTGAGTTTGAAAGGTAATGATATATTATAACTCAAAAGGCAGCGAGTTGATCATAGATATGAGTCAACAACTTACCTAGAAACTATTGAGGGACCAGAATCTAAAAAATGGCTTAAGGCCATGAGATCAATGATGGACTCCATGTAAAAAAACAAGGTATGACCTTGATGGATCCACCTGAAGGGACAAAAACCGTTGGATGCATTTGGGTCTCTGTAAAAGGAGCAACATGGAAGGGAAATTTGGTTCCAAAGACTTTTCAACCCAAGAGTTTCAAACTAATTCAAGGTGTTGAACATGATGAAGTCTTTCACCAGTTATCATGGTTAAATCCATCTAGATCATGCTTGTTGTTGCAGCTTAGTCTAACTTTGAGATTTGGCATATGGATGTTAAAACCGCATTCCATAATTGGAACAATTAAAGTATGTGTACATGACACATCCTAATGGTTTTATAAATCCATTAATGCAAATAAAGTCTATAAGCTACAAAGGTTAATCTGTGGATTGAAGAAAGCATCTTAGAGATGGAATCTTCTATTTTACAAGACAGTCAAATGGTTTGACTTGAGTCAGAATGAAGATACAATTTGTGATTATAGAAGATTTAGTGGGAGCATATTTATATTCCACACAATGATGGGGAATAATGTCCTTATACTGAATATGTTAAAACTGAAAGATCTAGAGGGGGTGAATATAGGTTCTTATACTTTTTAAATTTAATTAAAAACTTAATGGTAAAGAAGGAGGAGGAAACAAGGAAGACACTTCAATTTAGAGTGGTTCCAACCTTTGAATCAAAGGTTGTCAGTCCACTACTCAATTGTTTCCAATTGAGATTTTGAAAGTGATTTATTCTATTTACCTCGAAAGGATGTTACAACAAAATACAATCACCTTCCACTCAAAGTAGCCTTCACCTTGAAGTAGCCTCAACCTCCTTGAAGCAGCCTTCTTGAAGTAACCTCAAGCAACCTTGGAACAACCTTCACCACCTTGAAGTAGCTCCATGTAACATCCCAGGATTTGAGGCTTTGGATTAGTTGATCTTAAAAGGAATGATTGAACTACCTATATCACCAAGATGCACCTCCTTTTCTGGGAGCCCATCACTAAAGAACTCCATAGTTAAGTGTGCTCAGCTTGGAGTAGTACTAGGATGGGTGACCATTCGGGAAGTTGATCATGGCTTGCGCGTCAGTGTGGACAAAGTGCGCAGTTAAGGCTAGTGGTGGTCTGTGGGGCCAGTCGTCATTCTAGAAACTCTAATAGAGCCTTGGGCAGTGGGCCCAGACGTTAAAAATGGTATTAGAGCCATAACCCCTCCAGTAGGTGGGTCCCACATGGGCATGGCATGCCAGTCTTGAGCCGTGCGGTCCAGGCATGTAGGAAAGGGCTGTCCATGGTTGACGTAACCACCCTTGCACTGGTATTCCGTGATCGAGAGTTGGGTTTCCATGGGCCATTGTGGGTATGTACTGAAATGGGGTCAGATTATGAGGCCATATAGTTGAGCCTTGATGAGGACATCAAGAGTCTAAGTGAGGGAGATTGTAACATCCCAGGATTTGAGGCCTTGGATAAGTTGATATTAAAAGGAATAATTGAACTACCCATATCACCAAGGTGCACCTCCTTTTCCGGGAGCCCATCACTATAGAACTCCATAGTTAAGCGTGCTCAGCTTGGAGTAGTACTAGGATGGGTGGCTAGTCGGGAAGTTGATCCTGGCTTGCGCGTCAGTGTGGACAAAGTGCACAATTAAGGCTAGTGGTGGTCTGTGGGGCCAGTAGTCATTCCTGAAACTCTACTAGAGCCTTGGGCAGTGGGCCCAGGTGTTACACTCTACCACCTTGAGATAGCCTTCACCTAGATGTATCTCCAACCTCCTTTAAAGCAACCTTCTTAAAGTAACCTCAAGCAACCTTGGAGCATCCTTCACTTCCTTGAAGTAGCTCCACCTCCTTGAGATAGCCTTCAACTAGAAGTAGCTCCAACCTCCTTTGAAGAGGCCTTCTTGAAGTAACTTCAAGAACACCTTGGAGAAGTCTTCACTTTGTTGAAGTACCACCAAGCAACCTCCTTTCAACAACCTCCAACCCTAGGAGTAGTCAAGGAGAACAGAGCACAATATAAAAGAAATAGATTGGAAGAAAGAATTACTTAACCAATGAAGTACAACGCCTTGATTCCTATATCAAGCATTTAGATCTCCTATCCACTTAAGACCAATGTTGCTATGTGGTGTCTATAAGATAGTAGCTATAGGATACAACTTTGGAGTAGAAGGAAAAAGATAGCAAGTGAATCTCAGCTTTATTGCTCTCTAGAATGGATGCTCAAGTGTAGATTGTGTATTGTGTATGCAAGTGATGATTTGGGTGTCCTAAGGCCTCTCCTATTTATAGGAATGGTTTATAAGTGAATAGGGACATTATAGGGAGTGTCTAAAGTGTTATTAGTGCTTAACTAGCTATTAGGTAGAAAGTAGTTGGGTTGTAACAACTAAAATGTTTGTTAAATGTGAAGTTTCCAAAAATTTTCTCCGTCGACAATATTGTCGACCGGATGACTCTTGGTCCACAATATTATCGACTGAGTGACTGTCTAGTTCAGATTTCTCTAACAATTATATGTCAATCTCTCTCTTGTTTAAATATATTACAAGGGCCATATCTCAGTCGACAATATTGTCAACTGAAATTGACTCAGAACTAAAGATTTGCAAAGTTATTTCTTGGTTATTCGAGTCTTTGACCAAGTGATTCTTTGTCGACAATTTTGTCAACCAAGAATGACTTTTTGCAAGGATTTGCAATGTATGTGAGGTCCTTTTAATGACTCATTTGAGACCTATCAACCCTAAAGTCTTCATGTGAGTGTAAGATAGGGTTTTGGGTGGATAGAGAAAATATAACGTTTGATTTACATGATATCTAAGTACTTGTACATTACATACGTGTACAAATTTTTACATTGAGTACAATCATAAAAATATTAAACATTTAAGCGCACCATTCTTCAACTATCCACATGGTATAATTTCCTCATCTTCTTGAACCCTGAAATACTCAAGTAGCACGTTAGATCCACATGAATGAAATGTTTGTCATCATCAAAACAAAGGGTATGATAATGCCCAATTTTTTCAATTTTTTTTGGAAAGGAAGGTACCTTCTCAAAAGGGTTTAGGCAAATTATCCTATGTGATAGGGATCAAGGTCTATATAGATAGATCTGGAAAGCTTTTTAACCTAAGAAAAATCACATACATTGACAAGATACTGAAGGGTTTAGCATGTATGAATAAATGAGAGAAAATTTGTCCATGTTCCATGGAGTTAGTCTCTCAGGAGCCTAGTGTCCCAATTCTTATAAAGAATAGGAACACATGGATAGTTTCCATATGCAATTGATCTATATTGAATGCAATGTTATGTACTTATCCCATTATCTCGTTTGTATTGGACATGATGAGAAGATATATTGTTATCTAGTATGTATTGGACATAACTAGAGGATATCTAGTCATCTCATATGTATTGACATGATGAGGGGACATATATACCTACTTAGCAAACTCATATGTATTGGATGTGGCAAGAAGGTATATGTCAGATACCAGTTAGAGTCACTGAAATACCATAATGAAGATCTTTAGGTGCTTGTAAAGCACTAGAAGGATATGTTCCTTGAGTATGGTAATAAGGAAGAGTTGGGTGTAAAGAGTTACACTGATGCAAGTTTCCAAACTGACAAATAAAGGATCACAATCTAAATTAATGTTTGACAATAACTGTAAGCTAGAAAGGGTTCTGAGCTAACGACAATTGTTTAAATCTACAAAAGATATAGAGTATCTCTGTGTTATAAGAACAACAGAGGATACTATATGGATCAAGAAATTCATATGGGTGAACTTGTGTGAGGTTTCGACCATTGATGATACACTAGAAATACTGATGAAAACAATGGAGCTACGAGTTAAACTGGGAATATTAGATAGCATACTACAACACTTCCATCTCATACAAGTAGTTGTACAATGAAGAGATGAGAAAATTGCAAAATATTGACTTAAAGTATACATTGCTAAACCCTCTATAAAAGCACTTGCTCAATAGAAGCTTGATGATCATGAAAGGTCACTCGAGATGAGATCCATGGGTATTGTCTCTAAGTACAAGTGGGAGTCTATTGGTATGTATGCCCAGAGAGCCAATCATATGATGATTGTAATGGAATAACATGTAAATGATTTGACTAATAATAAAGTAAAGCTTCCAATTTATTTTGTATGTTCAGTTATTAGATAATGAATAACATAATATATATCTAGAGAATGATATTACTCAATGAAGTATGTGTTCAGGTTGAGGACCTAAAAAATAGATAATACAAATGTTAAGAGTATATACATTCTCATTATGTCCTTGATTGGTTGTTATTGTGGAAGGTAGATAGACAACAATAACACATAAGATTAGAGTGTGAGTTGGTAGATGATAGAGTCTCATTAGTCATGATATGGCAATATCAAAACCAAGCATACAGATACATGTTAGAGAATAGTATATCTGATAGACCCACCATGAGACTGACACATGGAAGCCATCATCATGGAAGTCATAGTCAACTCTCATAGTGATGGTGGTGGTCGTAGTTCTTAGAACTAAAATCACTACACTCATCACATGTCATTGAGTACACTTTGACATCATCAAATGTAGTCCTGAAACATGGGTTGTTATAACAGTGATGATTGGGTGACTTTGACACATGGGGATAGATTGTTAGTGATAGAGATGGGATTTTTCCCTCTGGAAGGAGTATGATATCCAAGGCCTCTTGATTAGTGAGACTGAGAAAAGTATGGCCATATGCATGTGAGTCAATATGTGATATTGAGCTTACATATATCTCATGCAGTCTGCTTTGGTTCAAGAAACAAGATTATATAATAATGAGGATGACTGCTCCATGCCTCTAGTTCAATTTGGATATCAGTGATAAAGGAAATGTACATACACTATAACACCATACACAGATTGTAGGTTGAACTTGTTCTCTAGCTTTCCATTTACTTGGGTAGCAATGATGTGTGACTAGGCACTGCTCATTGATTGTGACGTCGTAAGTTATTATGGACATTCACTGCCAACGTTATATGGGACCTATAGGGCCACACAAATAGGAACTTATCTAGAAGAGGAGTTTGATCTTGAATGATAATTGAATTTATTACTAAAATGTTTAGGTATTTAAACTCATGCAACATATGAGATGACTAGACTGCCAAATGACCGGTTCAAGTTTTAAAGCAATCGTTTGGGTGTAATACTGATTATATTGTAGATTGGCTAAAATTCTACCTGACCCGGCTTGTGAGACACCCGTCTCGCTTATGCGAAATGGCTATCTGACATGGTGAGAGACGACCATCTCATATGCACTAAACAGCCATTTCAGGGGTGCAATTCAATTGCACATAGGATTGGTGCCGACATAATCACGTGCACTAATTGGAATTGAATTTTCGAAATATGTGCACAATTGGAAAGTGTGAGATGACCGTATCGGCTATCACAGGTTGTGAAACTTCCATAGTTATTGTGAAAAGTTGAGATCTTTCAGTCCCTTCCACTCCCGCACAGACTGGGAACCCTGACCCTGACCTCTACTATAAATAGAGGGATGTTGGGGGCTTCTCAGAGTACAACACAGACAATTGAGAATCAGTTGCTCTGACAAACATTGTCCTCTATGGTTGTGGTAACCACGAGAGCCCAGACAAGTCTTACCTGACTAGGGAGGGATAGCCATGGGAGAAAAACAACTAAGGATCATTGTTGTGGGAGAGTAGGTTGGAGACTAGTACGCCAATGGGAGAGACAAATCCTTCATGTCCGTTCTAGTAGGACGATAAGAGTTCTAGTTGGTCTGTGTTGACTGATCTAGAGGCAAGAGTCCTTTGGCTTCTAGAAGGGAAACATCAACTCACAGTCTGTAGCAAGCTCAAAGGAGATGCTACAGTAGTTGTCTGAGTCTGTTGTCCTTGGAGGAGCAGTTATACGAGTCCCAATGCAACCAAGAGTTATAAAGGCACCATCTAAGATAGAGTGCACATCTACATCGA
This sequence comes from Alisma plantago-aquatica, assembly GCA_963693085.1. Taxonomy (NCBI): domain Eukaryota; kingdom Viridiplantae; phylum Streptophyta; class Magnoliopsida; order Alismatales; family Alismataceae; genus Alisma; species Alisma plantago-aquatica. The sequence goes on along the minus strand of OY856409.1, from coordinate 143,676,415 downwards.
TGATGACTGTCATTGTGACTTGATCCAGGACCAGGTATATCTTTATGAAACATCCTTCCCATTGCATAGTTATTGACGCGGTCTGTTGGTTAATGGGAAATATGTTAGTAATTTTTTTGTTTTTGCTGTTATCTGATGCCGTATTTCCCTACATCACCATGTTTATGTTTCAGCCATCATATGTTAGATAGAGGTTTTGGTTCTTATGTTCATGTGTTGGAAGATAGTTTTCTCTTTCTTAGTATGGTTTCCTTGTTGATCTTGATGATGATCGTTTTTAGGTTTTGATGCTCATCCTTTCTTGAGGTTTCATCTTGGTGATGTTTGTATTCTTGATGTTAAGATTTTGATTCGGTAGACATGTATCTTTGGTTTCTTGGAGTTGTTATGATCATGTTGATGGTGTGCTAAGGTTCTGGATTGGTCACTATAATCCTAACCCTAAGCCACTTTGGTCGCTGCATAAGTTTTTGTGTTTAGTCACTTCATGTTGATCTTGGTGTTGGCCGCTACACTTGGTTTTATCTTAAGGTCTCTATATATGTATATACTCTCTTATGATCACTACCTTTGGTTGATGGTTGTGTTGTAGTCACAATAACCCTAACCCTAGTAAGGGTGGTTACTACATCTAGTTTCTTGCAGTGGCAACACCTGTTTCAGTTGGTGTGGTCACTGCACTTAGCTTTGTTCTTGGATGGTCGCAATAGTGGTCGCTACATGGCTAAATGATAACCCTAATTCCTTATGGTCTCTACACATGTTGAGCCATGTGGTCGCTACACATGTTGAGCCATGTGGTTACTACACATTATTGTTTACATGGTTGTGATGTATGATCAGATGTGCTCCAAGCATGTGGGAAGTGATGTACCTAGGGTTTGTTGTTAAGTGTTATGATAGAAACCCTATCCCTAATTTGAGCATATTATGTAATTGCTTATCTTGCTTAAAGTGATTAACATGCCATGATGTTTTCTGTCTCCTACTTGAGTAACACTAATGTTGCAGTTTGAATACACATCATAACTTGTAATTGCTATGATACCTCTTATATGACTCAAGGTGATGATTATGAGCCTTTATCAGGCATGATGATATAATGTTGTTATGCAAGAACTATGTGAGTTGGTCTTGTGACCTGGAAGAGGCTTAATGCCTAATATGAGGTGATATCCTCTAGTGATGTGATGAGGGATGGTTATCTCATGACGATGTGATAATGTTAATGCCCTCATATGGTAGTGGTATTGTAAGGACCATGACCTGAGTTTTGGGGTAACCCTGTTTTCTTTGTCTTATTCATGTTCTTAGAACCATTCTCTCACCCCTTGAGATGGGTTTTGACCTTATGGAGGGCTTAAGTTTCCAGTTTGAACTTGTCTGGATGTTGTTTGTGCTTTATGTGCTAGTTTTGGTGCAAATTGCAATTTACCCAAAGTAGGGGATTGATATGCAATTTTTCACCTCTAGAGTGTTTCTTATCTCTCTTGTCTTCATGAGAGAGAGTGGCTCTTTGTAGCATCTTGGTTGAGCCTTAGATGAGTGATGACATCACTAGGGGTGATAAGGGTTTCTAGGGTTTTGATGTACCTTGACCTTCTGTGCCTTGTTGGGGGGTGACCCTTATCTCAACCTTGAGGGAGTGTTTAGGGAGTGTCATGACTGAGATACCTCCATTTATTGGTTTTGTCTTAGCCAAGATGGTTGTGGGTTGTCTTGGGTCGAGACGGTTGTCTTTTAGTGAAGTGTCTCAACCTAAGTGTGTTGGTGTTTCTTTTGTCTCGACCATGGTGTGCCTTAGTACTTTATCTCGACCATGTGATGGTCGTGACCGTGACCATGTGTGTTGGTTGAACCAAGCAGGTCGAGACCCAACCTAGAGTGTATCACCATCTGGTGCATGTATGGCTAAGGTGGTTGCATGTTGGTTTCTTGAGTGGACAAGTGTCTCCTTGGTGTTTTAGGGTGTTGACACCTCATCTCCACCCTACCTCCCTCCTCCTTTGGTATATAAACCCTTTTTCTTCTTGCAAGTGAATATTTCACCCCTCTATCTTCCTCACTCTCTCATGTTCGTCCTTGGAACCTTGAGGAGCAAGAAGGACTGATCTTGGAAGTTGTTGGTGGCCAAACTTCCCTTACATGTGGTGCTTGTGGTGACTTTTGGTCATCTTCAACATTTGTGGTCTTTTGGCCAAAAGAGGAACCTTTGGTGGAGCTTCTTCAACCCTTGAGTCGTGTGTTTGGAGCCCTTGATCTTGGAATCTGGACCCTTGATTATTTGAGCTTCTTAAGGCGGGTTTTATAACTTTCTACCCTCCTCTATTATTAGTACTCTTAATCTAATTTGCATGCTATTTTTTCTCTCACTAGAATGTACCCTTAATGTGCTAGTAGATTATATCATGACCTAGAGCTTAAATGAGAGGAGTTATCATGCTTTATATGCTTAAAATTTGAAATCCTAATATAAAGAACCTGATTTTGGAAAGAGACATGTTATGGTGGTCTATCTCTTAGGTCATGATCTTGGTTTTAATCATATGCATGATGGACGAGTGTCTTGATGTCCTTTGAGGTTTAAGTCCTAGTTTAGTGCTGTCAAACATGGTTGATCTCTCTTTCTTAAGGATCTTTTGCAAGGATTTCATGCCACACATTTTATGGTTTTTCATGAATGTTTTGATATGAAGTTTCACCCTTTGTGATGATGGGTTTATTATGGTGTACCCTTCTATTTTAGTCTCCACATTATGTTAACGAGTTAGGTTATGTTATCATGAATTTTGGGTTCAATACTTTAAAGTATTCTCATAAAGATTACTCTTTTTCTTAAACCTTAAATTCATTTATTTTATTTATTATGTGTTGATTAGGGAAATCTTGATACATGATACCTAAGCTTTGGTTTTATCACCATGACTTAGAGTCCTTATGTTTACCATGGAGTTTTGGATGTTTTCCTCTGGTATTAAGGTTCAATTTTCTATTTTCTGATGGTGTTTTCTGGATGATCATCTTGGTGCTCGTTTTAGGGTTTGATGGTCTTGGATCCATGAGTTTTGAGCTCAGTGACACTTGGTGTTCTTCCTGTGGACCTTGTCTCAACTGAAACATAGGTGTTCTTGGTGTTTTAGGTTGAGACATGCACTCATGTGTAGTGTTGGGATTGAGACATCCGTGCTTTGTGTTTGATTTGGGTCATGACGCATTGTTAAGCTACGACCGTAATGCTTGTTTGCAATGCTTGGTTGAAATGCCTAACTCTGGTTCTGATCACAATGCCTTGTTTTGTTTTGGTGGTGACACTCTGGTGTGAAGTGGTTGTGACATGTCGTTCATGTTTTGTATGCAACACTATATTATGGAGATGGTCCCGACTCTACTTTAGGGTCTGGGTAGTGACGTTGCTAGGTGGTTAATGGTCGAGACGCCATGATGTTGGCCGGTCATGATGCCTTGTTCTGAACATTGGTCGAGACCCTTAGATGGGGTACGTTATGGTCATGATCATGCGATGATGTGTCACGATTGTGACCAGGGTGAGGGAGCGTCATGACCATGACTATGTGTTGAGGGTGTTAGGGTTAAAACCATGTGTAAGTGTGTTATGGTTAAGACATCTATTTTAATGTAATTGTAACTCTTATGCGATGAATAGTTGACATACATGATGCATGGAAGGTATTATCTACATTATAGTGGGATAGGTACACATGTATATATATATGAGAATGGTAATAACACTTAGTGATGTTGGTTAACAACAGAATCATGAACGAGTAATGATTCTTAACCCTAACCCTAGGTATCGCCGGTGCGACATGACGTAGAGGGTGGAGGTCATGACCTGGATCATGGTGGGTGGTCGCTACCTATGTGGTTATGTGATCATTAAAGGGTGATGATAAGTGGGTGAGAAGCACATGTGAATACTTATGATAATCATATATGAATGATACATATAAATATAATGTTGTTTAGAATGATATCTAATCAACTCTAATGATATTTCCTAATCATTACACTGCAAGATGATGGAGGGTGATGGTTTTGGTGGTTGAGCCTAGTCTTGTAAACTCTAATAGGCTAAGAGGAAATCCTAACCCTAATAATGAAAAATGATGTTGCTTGTTTATCTATCATTAAAGGATTATGATGTTATATGGTTAGCTCTCTCTTGTTTATGAACTTCTTACCATGCAAGTGATATATACTTGGTAATCATAGCTAGTAGAGGCTATGGTGATTATGATATGACACAGGTTCAATATGCCCTTGTGAGCCATGTTGAGGAACTTGTGATACAGGAATAATTTGAATGTGTCCTATGACTCGATAATGATTTGTTGCATAAAATGAGGTGGCTTTTCCCAATGTTGAGTTGAGGGATTGGTATCGCCTGATATGTGGCCTTGTTGACGATGTGGTGAATGACATTAATACATGTATCATGTGATGATAGTGTGACAAGCTCACACCCTATATGCTTATATCTTATGGAAGTGTATCATGCCCTTATTTTTGTAGGGTTGTTATGATTTTATACATTGTAACTTGATTGATGATAAAAGACACTTAATTGCCTTAACTAATAAAATGGAACCTAATCATCTAGTTTTTCCTTGAGTCATAGATCCATCTCAGTGTCAGTATTTACTGGATGGTGAAATAGGTTTTCCCTTAGAGGAAGCCTGGAGTCATATAATGTTGACTATATGCATTCGTAGGATTGTATACGGGCCATACCCTGGAAGGAGTGCAGTTGTGGGCCGTAGCTCAGTGATATGTTCCTTATGAGATTTCACATGATTGACTGCGAGCCATACCCTGGTAGCAGTGCAACTACGGGTCCTAACTCAGTTCACTAGCGTTGTTGCCAATATCAAGGTGGGCTAGGTTGTTATATGGATGACCATGCGTGAATCGATCTCTCAGATTACTATATGTCACTTTCACTCTTGTACTGACCAAGAGACTTTTGGTGAGGTCATGGATTCTGACTCTTTCATAGACCTTGTATGTCACCAATTTCGACTTAGTTGTGGTATGTTAGATTCAGACGTACGACTCAAATCCTAGGGGAATAATAAAATACGTAATCAGTCGTGAAATATCTTTCTTAGGTTCAAATATGAAAATATTGGATGAGGCCTTGCTTTCTTTTGTATAGTATAGTTGGTAGTGAATATACATGTTCTTCATGTTCCTTTAAAAAACATACAATGTCCTACTACTCAGTTGTAGATACTTGAACTGCTTAAACAATGTTAATTGCTATGCTTATATCATTTAGTTGAATCTGCTTATTTGTTAATAGTATAATCTAGTATTTTAGTTATATGTGCTTTTAATAGATGTTGGTGGAGAGTTATAACTTTTGCTGTGACATTTGGTCTCACCCCGTGGGTTCCACAATCTTTTAGTTGTATGTGCATGCTGGGGCAGAGAGTGTGTTGCTGAGGTAGATATCCTGAGGAGTGTAGCTATTGGATCAGGGATATACAACTAGTGTCTAGTAATAGAGTCTTATGTGGCGTCCCTATATACTCAGGTCCTTGGGAGTGTTTTATAAATGATGTACATCGCTTTGAGTTTTTGAATCTTTATGATGATGGTACAGAGGTTATTTGTGTACGTAAATAGGTTGTCACATGTAATAGGTTGTGGCTAGTCATCTAGTGAACTATGTTAGTAACATATTTTATAATGAATGAAATACATGTGGCTCTAGTTTAAGGCTTCAAACATGCTGAGTTTATCTTGATGGATTGTTATGAAATTGGTTTTGATTTCTCGTATTTTTCAGCAATCCACTTACTTAGTATTAGTTCCTTGTTCGGTTTTGAGTAATCTCACTTTGTGTGACAAAGGGTGTCACATTTGGTGATACCAGAGCCCTAGGTTCACCGAGTCTATAGGGACACTAGGACTAAGACTAGGATGGTGTTTAAGATGAAAACATGAATAAAACATGGTGCAGACTATCTAATCTCAATACTTGAGTGCCCTGGCCAGGCATCCAATTATTGAAGAAAGGTGAGTGTGTAACTCTTAGGTTGCTTTCTTTTTTATTACTCTAATCAAGTAGTCACTCTGAAACAACCTAAAGAGCATAATTAAACATCAATCATACCTTCATTATGCTCTAAAGGAGGAAAGAACTATATCATAACCTATTGTAACATGAATGATTGGTGATCCTAAGATAATAATATGACACTATAAAACCTGAGCTTGAACACAAGCAAGCTACAAGAGATCCCTAAAGTGATAATCTCAAGAAGTTTCAAAAGTAAAAGATAACTAAATTTGTGTCAATAAAGTAAACCAAGGTGTAAATTCACATAAGATGAAGAGAATTCCTCAGATAAGTATGACAAAAGTTGACACATAAGAATAATGACGAACTAATAAAGTGGAATATGAGCTAATATCAGACCAACCAATGAGGACAAGGAAGTACAAAATGAAAACTTTCATGACATATGAAAGAGTTAAGGAGGAATGACCTATGTTTAATGAAGGAAATGTGAAATATGATGGTTTACGTTTTAAATAGGAGTTAGAAAATGTGATAAAACAAGAAAACATCCATGAGAATGATGAACAATAACCAGAAAAGAAGTAATAAGATGCTTTAACCTTAATCATTCCTATGATGATAGAAAGGAAGCCAAGGTGAAGTAGGTAAAATGACATATAAAAAAGTTGTAAAACTACATAATAACACAAGAGAGTTGATAATCCTTTCCCCTTGTGTCAATCCCTGGGTGGTGTGGTGATGTCAAGGGTAGTGTATTCCAATTTGTGTTTCTTTGCGACTGTCAAGTGAACCTTATGTCACTTGATGTGCTTAGTTTTGATGTGACCCTGGTGATGAATACTTTGAGAAGTATCGAGTAATCTTGGAATGTAATTCCAAGATGTTGACATTTTCATATGATGGTGTTTCATAGATCTTCTAAGATGGAAGGATAACCTTTTCGATGTGTTTCATGTTGGCAAGGACAGTCGATAGGTTTGATGAGACATGGATGTGGTGTGTTTCAACATACATGATGGATACCAATGTGAGGAGTTCTAGTATCCAGGAAATACCAAGTGTCCATGAAGTTGATGATGATATTTAGTTAAGATCCTAAGTGTTTTGTCTCCTAGAAGGAGTAAATTTGGAGAAAAATATGCTTATCAATGTCCAACCTATTGTACAAACACCATATGTTAGGGGTTCATCCACCATATAGAATGGTACTAGCTGAGATCACAGAGTTGAAGGTACAGTTGTAAGATCTGCTTGGGAAAGAGTTCAACAGTCTGAATACATCTCTTTGATATGTATTTGTTTGGTCGTGAAGAGAAGAAGGGATCTATGAGGTTGTACTCTGATATTAGATAAAGCCAAGGATTAGTTAGCAGATCAGAGTAGCACAACAGAAGTGTGGTAGGCCCATAACCCACAGGTCTTGTGGCATCACCATGGTATAGTGGAAGTTATGTGGGAGATTGAGGAAGAGATGTGTAGGAAATACTAGTCTCTTTTTTCTTTTGATTTTGGAAACGAAATCCCTATTAGGGGTTTATGGATTGTAAGGCCCTTGACCTGAGTTTTGGGGTAACCCTATATTCTTTGTCTTAATCATGTGCTTATATCCTTTCTCTAATCCCTTAATATGGTGTTGGACTTTGTGGAGAGCTTAAGTTTCCAGTTTGAACTTGGCTGGATGTTGTTTGTTCTTTATGTGCTAGTTTTGGTGCAAATTGCAATTTACCCAAAGTAGGGGGTTGATATGCAATTTTTCACCTCTAGAGTGTTTATTATCTCTCTTGGCTTCATGATAGAGAGAGAGAGTGGTTCTTTGGGGTGTCTTTTTTGAGCCTTGGATGAGTGATGACATCATTAGGGGTGTTCAAGGTTTCTAGGGTTTTGATGTACCTTGACCATGTGTGCCTTGTTGAGGGGGGTGACCCTTGTATTGACCTTGAGGGAGTGTTTCGGGAGTTTCAAGATCGAGACACATCCCTTTCTTGGTTTTGTCTCAACCAAGATGGTTGTGGGTTGTCTTGGGTCAAGACAGTTGTCTTTTAGTGAAGTGTTTCAACCTAAGTGTGTTGTTGTTTCTTTTGTCTAGACCATGGTGTGCTTTCGTGATTTATCTCGAACATGTGATGGTCATGAGTGAAACCATGTGTGTTGGTTGAACCAAGTAGGTTGAGACCCAACCTAGAGTGTATCACCCTCTTGTGCATGTATGGCTAAGGCTGTTGCATGTGGTTGCATGTTGGTTTCTTGAGTGGACAAGTGTCTCCTTGGTGTTTTAGGGTGTTGACACCTTATCTCCACCTACCTCCCTTGTCCTTTGGTATATAAACCCTTTCTTCTTCTTTCAAGTGAATCTTTTGGCCCTCTTTTTTCCTCACTATCTTGTGTTCGTCCTTGGAGCGTTGAGGAGCAAGAAGGACTGATCTTGGAAGCTCTTGGTTGTTGAACTTCCCTTGCATGTGGTGCTTGTGGTGGCTTTTGGTCATCTTCAACCTTGGTGATCTTGTGGTCGAAAGTGGAACCTTTGATGGAGCTTCTTCAAACCTTGGATCATTTGTTTGGTTCCCTTGATCTTGGATCTTGGATCCTAGATGATTTGAGCTTCTTAAGGTGGGTTTTATTACTTTCTACCCTTCTCTATTAATAGTATTCTTAATCTGATTGCATGTTGTTGTTTTTCTCCCTAGAATATACCCTTAATGTCCTATTAGATTATATCATCACCTGGAGCTTAAATGATAGGAGTTATCATGCTTTATATGCTTAAAATATGACATCCTAATATAAGGAACCTAATTTTGGAAAGAGACATGTTATGCTGGTCTATCCCTTAGGTCATGATCTTGGTTTTGATCATATGCATGATGGACGAGTGTCTTGATGTCCTATGCCGTTTAGGTCCTAGTTTGGTTCTGTCAAACAAGGTTTATCTCTCTTCTTAAGGATCTTTTATGAGGATTTCATGCCAAATGTTTTATGGTTTTTGATGAATGTGTTGATATGAAGTTTCCCCCTTGGTGACGATGGGTTTCTTATGATGTAACCTTTTGTTTTAGTCTCCACATATGATTTTAATGAGTTAGATGATGTTATCATGAATTTAGGGTTCAAGACTTTGAAGTATTCTCATGATGATTACTCTTTTTCTTAAACCCTAAATTCATGTATTTGGTTTGTTATGTGTTGATTAGGGAAATCTTAATACATGCAACCTAAGCTTTGGTTTCATCACCATGACTCAAGATTATTCTTTATGTTTACCTTGGATTTTCATATGTTTTTCTTCATGTGCTAAGGTTCAGTTTTCTCTTTTCTAATCGTGTTTTCTAGATGATCATCTTGGTGCTCATTTTAGGGTTTGATGGTCTTGGATCCATGAGTTTTGAGCTTGGTGATGTTTGGTGTTCTTTCTTTTGACCTTGTCTTGACTGAGACATAAGTGTTCTTGGTGTTTTAGGTCAAGTCATGTAACACCTGGGCCCACTGCCCAAGGCTCTAGTAGAGTTTCAGGAATGACGACTGGTCCCACAAACCACCACTAGCCTTAATTGTGCACTTTTTCCTCACTCATGCACAAGCCAGGGTCAACTTCCCGACTGGTCATCCATCCTAGTACTACTCAAAATTGAGCATGCTCAACTATGGAGTTCTTTAGTGATGGGCTCACAGAAAAGGAGGTGCACCTTGGTGATATGGGTAGTCCAATCATTCCTTTTAAGATCATTTTATCCAAAGACTCAAATCCTGAGACGTTACAATCTCCCACACTTAGACTCTTGACGTCCTCATCAAGAATCAACTATATGGCCTCATAATATTTCCCCATTTAAGTGCAGACCCAAAATGACCCATGGACACCTAGCTCCTGATCACGGAATACTAGCGCAAGGGTGGCTACGTCACCATCGACAACCCTTTCCTACATGCTTGGACTGCACAACTGAAGACTGGCATGCCACATGCCCATGTGGGCCCCACCTACTGGAGGGGAACCTGGCTCTGATACCATTTGTAACACCCGGGCCCACTGCCCAAGGATCTACTAGAGTTTCAGGAATGATGATTTGCCCCACAGACCACCACTATCCTTAACTACATGCTATTTCCTCACTCATGCACAAGCCAGGGTCAACTTCCCGACTGGTCACCCATCCTAGTACTACCCCAATCTGAGCACATTTAACTATAGAGTTCTTTAGTGATGGGCTCCTGGAAAAGGAGGTGCACCGTGGGGATATGGGTAGTCCAATCATTCCTTTGAAGATCATTTTATCCAAGGACTCAAATCTTGGGATGTTACAAGACATACACTCATGTGTAGTGTTGGGATCGAGACATCCATGCTTTGTGTTTGATTTGGGTCATGACACATTGTTAAGCTACGTCTGTAATGCTTGTTTGCAATGCTTGGTTGAAATGCCTAACTCTAGTTATGATCACAATGCCTTGTCTTGTTTTGATGGTGACGCTCTATTGTGAAGTGGTCGTGACACATCGTTCTTGTTTTGGCTGCAACATTGTGTTATGGATATGGTCACATACTTGTCAAGACACTCACCTAGGCGCGCCTAGGCGGCCACCTAAGCGGCAAGGCACCCCAGGGTTGCGCCTAGGTGAGGACGCTTTATTTATAATGCTATAATGACCTAGTTTTATGGGTCTGGTTGTACATTCGCTTATTTTAATATTTGATATGGCTACACCAATGTTTAAAATTAATAGTGTTGCCTATTTTATGTGCCAAATATCACTTTTAATTGGATCTAATACTCTTTTTTGGGTTTGACTGGATCTAATACTCTTTTTTTGTTTGACTAGATCTATACTCTTAGTACACATTTGATTTTTCTTAGGTTGCACCTTCAATTCATATTGTACTAAGTAGCTATTCTATGAAGGATAGTGATTACATTTCTTAATACTTGTATCTATGCATGACAATAAATATATATTTATTTGTTGATCACTCTCTTACATTCTTTACAATAATTCTTTTCATGTTCTTGACATTATTGTCAATGATAATTTATTAGAAATGTAATTGGTTATTTTTTCATACAATAAAATATATATATGGGGAGATCGATTATAAATATGTAGATAACTACATATATAACTATACAATGTGTGTATATGAGTGGGAAAAAACCATGACACATGTATATATACATAAATTATTTTTTTTAAGGTCGCCTAGGCACGCCTAGTCGCAGCTAGGCACAAGGCGTCCAACCCCAACACCGTGTCACCTTGACGCCTTAACAAGTATGGATGGCCACGACACTACTTTAGGGTCTGGGTAATGACATTGTTGGGTGGTTGATGGTCGACATGCCGTGATGTTGGTTGGTCATGATGCCTCGTTATGAACATTGGTTGAGACACTTAGCTGGGGTATGTAACGGTCGCTATCAGGCAATGATGTGTGGCGATCACGACCAGGGTGAGGGAACGTCGCAGTCACGACTATGTGTTGAGGGTGTTAGGGTTAAAACCACGTGTAAGTGTGTTATGTTGTGACATCTGTTTTAATGCAATTGTAATTCATACTTGATGAATAATTAACATACATGATACATGGAAGGTGTTATCTATGCACATTATAGTGGGATAGGTACACACACACACACACATATATATATATATATATATATATATATATAGAGAGAGAGAGAGAGAGAGAGAGTACAGATTGCACAGATACACTCAAGTATGTTTACATATCAAGATTATTTTTTGCAAGATGTAAACTATTGATCTTCATTGTCATACTATAATTAGGCTACATACAAATTTTAAGCTCATTTGGATGAGTGTAAGTCACTCATCCGAGGGCAACAAAATCGACACACGAAACTAATTTGAAATGCATAATTTTTGCGGTCTTTATTACATGATCTATAAATGTCCAAATGCGCTCAAATTTTTTATATGAGCTATTCACAAGATGATTAAGAAGATCAACAGATTAGATTTTTGAAAAAAATATTGCATCATGAAAAACTACTTGAGTGTATTCTTCTCCGAATACACTCGAGTGTATTCTAGCCTATATATATATATATTTATTTATTTATATATATTTATATATATATATACATACATACATACATACATACATACACACACATATATATATATATATATATATATATAGAGAGAGAGAGAGAGAGAGAGTCAGACTGGAATACACTCAAGTATATGGATTGCACACTACAGTCAAGTTGTGTTTGCATATCAAGACTATTTTTTTGTAAAATGTAAACATTGATCTTCATTTTCATACTATAATTAGGCTACATACGAATTTTGAGTCCATTTGGATGAGTGTAAGTCACTCATCTGAGGGCAACAAAATCGACGCACGAAACTAATTTGAAATGCATAATTTTTATAGTCTTCATAACATGACCTATAAATTTTCAAATGGGCTCAAATTTTATATATGAGCTATTTATAAGATGCTTAAGAAGTTCAATGGATTAAATTTCTAAAAAAATATTGCATCTTGAAAATCTACTTGAGTGTATTATGCTCTGGATACACTCGAGTGTATTCTAGCCTGACTTTATATATATATATATATATATATATATATATATATATATATATATATATATATATATATATATATATATATATATATATATGAGAACGATGATCAAACTTAGTGGTGTTGGTTAACAACATAATCATGAGCGAGTAATGATGCTTGACCCTAACCTAGGTGTCGCGGGCATGACATGACCTAGAGGGTGGAGGTCGTAACCTAGATCATGGTGGGTGGTCACGACCTATTGGTTATGTGATCATTATAGAGTGATGATAGGTGGGTGAGAAGCACGCATGAATACTTAATGACAATCATATATGAATAATACATATATAATCTTGTTTAGAATGATATCTAATCCACTCATGATGTTTCCTAATCGTTACACACCAAGATGATGGAGGTTGATGGTTCTGATGGTCGAGCCTAGTCTTGTAAACTCTAATCGTCTAAGAAGAAATCCTAACCCTAATAATGAAAAATGAACTTGCTTGTTTCTCTATATGAAAGGTTATGATGTTATATGGTTATCTCTCTCTTGTTTATGAACTTCTAACCATGCAGTTGATATGAGCTTGGTAATCATATCTAGCATAGGCTATGGTGATTATGATATGACAGGTTGAATACGCCCTTGTAAGGCATGTTGAGGCACTTGTGATACAGGAATAATGTGAATGTATCCAATGACCTGGCAGTGACTTGTTGCATAAAATGAGATGGCTTTTCCCAATGATGAGTTGAGGGATTGGTATCCCCTGATATGTGGTCTTGTTGATGATATGGTGAATGACATTAATACATGTATCATTTGATGATAGTGTGACAAGCTCACACCCTATACACTTATATCTTATGGAAGTGTATCATACCATTATTTTAGTAGATTTGTTATGATTTTATATGTTGTAACTTGATTGATGTGAAAATACACTTAATTGGATTAACTTATCTAGCAGAACCTAATCATGTAATGTTTTCCTGTGCCATATATCCATCTCAGTGTTAGTATTTGTTGGATGGTGAAACACGTTTTCCCTTAGAGGAAGCCGGAGTCATATACTCTTCACTGGATTGGTTGCGGGCCATACCATTAAAGGAGTACGGATGTGGGCCATAGCTCAGTGATATGTTGCTAATGAGATTTCACATGATTGGTTGTGAGCCATACCCTAGAAGGAGTGCGACTACATGTCTTAACTCAGTTCAGTAGAGTCGTGACCTATACCAAGGTGGGCTAGGTTGTTATATGGACAACCATGTGTGAGGCGATCTCTTAGATGACTATATGTCACTTTCACTCTTGTACTGACCAAGAGGCTTTTGGTGAGGTCATGGATTTTGACTCTTCCATAGACCTTGTATGGCATCGATTTCAACTTAACAGTGGTCAGTTGGATTTGGGTGGTACGAATCAAATCCTCAGGGCATAATAAAATATGTAATAAGTGGTGAAGTATCTTTCTTAGGTTCAAATATGAAAACATTGGATGAGGTCTTGCTTGCTTTTGTATAGTATAGTTGGTAGTGAATATACATGTTTTTCATATTCCTTTAAAATTCATAGAATGTCCTAATACTCAGTTGTAGATACTTGAACTACTTAAATAGTGTTAATTGCTTTGCTTATATCATTTAGCTGAATTTTCCCATCTGTTGATAGTATAATCTACTATTTTAGTTATATGTGCTTTTAATAGATATTGGTGGAGAGTTATTATTCTCGCTGGGACGTTTGGTCTTACCCCATGGGTTCTAGGATCTTTTAGGTGATGTGGATGAAGGGATAGAGATCGTGTTGCTGATGCAGATATCGTAAGGAGTGTAGTTGTTGGATCATGGATATACAACTAGTGTCTAGTAATAGAGTCTTATGTGTCGTCCTTGTACACTCAGGTCCTTGAGAGTGTTTTATAAACATTGTACATCGCTTTGAGTTTTTGAATATATATGATGATGGTATAGAGGTGATTTGTGTACATGAACAGGTTGTCACATGTAACAGACTGTGGCTTGTTATCCAGTAAACTATGTCAGCAACATCTTTTAAAATGAAGGAAATACAAGTGGCTCCAATTTATGGATTCACACATGATGAGTTCAGCTTGATGCATGGTTATGAAATTAGTTTTAATTTCTCGTGTTTTTTGGTAATCTATTTGCTTAGTATGAATTTAGTGTTCAGTTTTGAGTAATCTCACTTTTTGTGGTAAAAGGTGTCACACGTATCATATGGTGATGTAAAAGTTTATACGACATTCGTTTTATATCTTTTGACGTTGCAACCTACTCTTATTTTTTGTAGAGTTTGTTTTGGGTTTATACGTTGTAACTTGATTGATGTATTAAAAGACACCCAATTAGCATAATTATTCAAGTGAAACCATAAACATGTAGTTTCCCCATGCCATTGATCCATCTTCAGCGTCAGTACTTGCTAGATGGTGAAACGAGTAATTCCTATAGGAAACTTGGAGTGCATATTGTTGAATATGTGAGGGTGCAAGTTGAGGATATATCCTTGCATCCACAATCACAGATTTGGAGGATGACTGCGGTCATACCCCACCAGGAGAACGATTGAGGTTGTATCTCAAATAATATGTTTTCAGGTATGGTTGCAATCATATCCTGGTAGGAGAACGACTGTGGTCGTGTCTCACTAGTGTCATGCCTATATACCAAGGATGACTAGGCTGATTTGCAGTTTTACGCCATATGTCATTGTAGTGGATTCAGACTAACTAAGGGTGTGGGAGATCATAGGAGCCCAACTCTCCTAGGTCTTTTATGGAACATATTTTGACTTAGTAGTGGTCACTTGGAGCATGAGTTATATACCTCATCTCCTTAGAGCATAATAAAATTTGTAATACAAGAGTGTAGTATATTTCTTAGGGTTAAATATGATTCACATTGGATGACCCCTTTGCCCTATTTATTATATTGCTCAAATATTATCTTGTATACATGTTCTTCATATTCCTTCTGAGAATATATGATAATCCGTTTTTTAGTTGTAGTTACTTAATCTGCTTAATCTGTGTTATTAGTTTACTTTCTTGCTATATATGTATCTGTGTTAACAATAGTTGATGGCAGATAGTTATCTCTCTCGCTGGGACATTGGTATCACCATGTGGGTTTCCACATCTTTTAGGGGTCATGCACAGTGAGGTAGAGATTGTGCAGTTGAGGAAGAGAAGAAAGGAGAGCAATAGTTGTTGAAGGTTGGATATGATGATAGTATTTTGGAGTAGAGTCCTATGTGTCGTCCATGTACTCTCATGTCCTTTGGGAGGTTTTGTAAATGTTGTACATCGATATGAGGTTTTGGTGGTATGCCATGTTTGCAAATGTATGGCTTGTATATATGAACATGTTATCTTTGTAATAGGTTGTGGCAAGTTGGCAAGTGAACAATGATGTATATACCCTTATGGTATGAAATTTAATACAAGTAGGATAGTATATGGACTTGGATGTAATATGTTTCCACTTGAGATATATATAAGAAATCAGTTTTAATTTACTATGTTTTCTGGTAATCTAGATGTTTTGTGTTAATTCCACGCTTTGTTTTGAGTAATCTCGTCTTGGGGTGACCGATGTGTCACATGTATATTGATATAATTTGTTTTTATGCATACTAAAACACAAATAGCTTAAATTCAGATTTCTTAAATAAATATGTCTAGAAAAAAATGTAAAACATGTAATCGACAATGAAGAAACAATAAAAGACACATGTTTATAGTGATTCTGGAATAAAATGTCATACCACCAATATCTCATTGTTGCCAACCAATATTTATCAACCTTTAATTGATTATATTTCTATATCTATGCAAGTTACAATGCTATAATACAAAGAAAAAGACAAAAAAATAAACAATTTCAATAAAATATTACTATTTAAGGTCCTAGGAACAAATGATGATCAACTCCACATGGTTTATCCAAATCTAGATGAGGTGGGGTATGACGATGAAGTTACACTAGGATTAGGATTATTTGGAAGCATCTGGGTACCACAAACAAATGTTCTAAGATCAATCTGATAGCAAGTAGTTAGATTGATCAATTGTAATTTTTGTGTTCATGTATCATTCCAACATATAGGAAACAACCATGAATATTTTAGATGATTTTTTATAGTGTTTATGATTACTTTACAAACAACCCTACTTGTTAAAGGATAGTTGGTGCAACGAAAACTACAAGTTGTATACTAGTTATAATATTACATTAAAGGAGCTCATTCAAATTGAAATTTTATCAAGAATCATTTTGGTTGAATTAAAAGTCGACCAAGAATCATTATGTTCAAATCCCTTTTGGACCCCAAAAAGACCTAAATTTTAAAAAATGGCTCACAATAGTTTCCCCAATTAAACATACCTATTATAATTTGTGATACAACTATAAAACCAGGGTTAAGATGGTTTTTGTATGTTCATTAGTCATTCTTGTATGAAATAAGTTAACTTTTACAATTTCACTTGTTCAAATCATAACTTTAAGTGCACCGTTATTTATAAGTATCCAAATGGATAATATTTAACAGACTTCTGTAGGATCTTATCTAAGTTTTTTAATCACCTGAAACACTTAATGAACATGCTAATAATGACATATATGAGAACTATGTGCATCATAAAAATTAGAGTGTGTCATATCCAAAACCTAACAATATCACTCTTTGTGATGGTGATAAGTTTTTACAAAGGAAATTTTTAAAATAGAAAAATTAAGAGTATTATACATTTGATTTGTCAGAAAAAAATAGTAAATGATTCCCTCACCTCATCAATTTAGAAGTAAAAAATAAGGGAATGGACACAAAACCTTCCCTAAGAATTATAATTATAAGGAGAAGACATGTTTAACAAAATGACACAACAAGATGGAGAAAAATTATTAAATAAATTCCTCAATACTAGTGTGAGGAATGTTAGGTATTTCACGATAAAGATATTCCATTAATTACATAACAAATCAAGAGAGATATTCTAAGACAATGATAAGGAATGTAAATTATACCATTGGTAGGATTGGCAAGAGAAAAAAAAATGAACAAAAACAGTAAGACATGTCATGAGGTTGAGATACTCTTTAATCATATACTCAAAGTAATTTGGGATCAAACCAAAAAAATATAAACCAACGAAAGATATCAAACGAAAATATAAACATGCATTAATAATAGTTAAATGAATTATTTAAGACCCAAAACACCATACTTTTTAGGGTAATTAGGTGCATTAAGATTAAATTAACCTATACCACGTATACAAAGGTGACAGATAATGACAAAAGTGATTGAGAAAAAAGATACACTTGAGACATGAGATTGTACATATTTATGTCATTTTTGCACAAAATCCTTTGATTAAGCACAATACAGGATTTTTTTTATGAATACCATTATTAGTTTTGAACACAACTTTCTCAAAGAATACCTCTATCAACATCACCCATGTCATGATAACATTCATCAATTCATCAGTTGTCAAACTCCCCCAAAATATGGGGAAACACCAAGACCACACACCTAAACAAAAAAGGGAGACCGAGAGAGGTAGAGGGGAAACACCACAGAGACAGAAGAAAAGGAGAGAAACCCAAAAGCATCATTAGTCATCAATTGGGGGCACAAATTAAAGGCGACCCTTAAATCCAACCACCACCCAGATGACAAAGTCATCTCTTCAAAGCATCCAATTATCCCCATCACAAGCCTCACAACGGAACCAAAAATAAATAAAGAAAGAACTGGAGGATCCCATTTGCATCAACTTCAGTAGCTCTGTCTCATCAGATAGGGAGACAATCGAGACTAGTAGCACACAAGGGAGAATCAGAATGGCTATGGTGGGGGAGATAACTCCCAATAGCCCATCGCTCCTCATTGTTAACTAACATCCTCATTGTGGAAGACACCGACTAAATCTCTTCTAACCAAAAATGAACATTCCTATGTAGAATAGGAAATGGGAGGGAGATACCAGAGAGAACCCCCAGGGAGAATTGGAGGATCACACCAGTCGTTGCCCCTCTCCCTCAGGATGGTAGGAAACCCTAGATCATCAAGTCTATTGCCTGAGCAGAGAGTTGAGTGGAGTGAACTTATGCATAATATCAACTCAAAACACCATAAAAAAGTGAACCAAGATGAATTCATAACCAATGCAAAATTAAAAAAAAAACATAAATTTCCTTTCATTGTTTCAATAAGGTTCTAGTTGACCAAGTTTCCCCTCATTTGAACTCCAATAAGAATAAGATACAATTTGTTGGGAAAATAATTAGAACAAAATGCATACATCAACAAACACACATTAGTTTTGCATGTTCCTATTATGTGTCACTTAATAATTTACTTATTATAGGGATTTAGTAGTTTATACAATGTATTTGGTATTTAGTATATTTCTGTATTATATTTGTAGGATCGATATAAGCAAAAGACAAGAGAAATTACCCCTTCATGAAAATCCTAATACAATCATCAATAATTTCATATACTTACTCCCCAATTTGGATGACTGAACTAAAGGTCACTATAGTATAGATGGTGAGAATAAAATGCTCTAAATTTTTGCATTCAAATTTAGAGTCAAGAGATTAAAAAGATATTGGATGCATACTTTAATTACCTAAGAAAGAGTATATATATTAATACAACTAGATGACCCTTGAACCATCTAGTTGAGAAGTCAGACGGGGAAAAGTATTATAGGTAAATTCATCATTTCATATCTTGAGTCAACCAATTCATTGTTTTTTGAAAAAATTGAAAATACAAACCGGATGATTTGATCAATGAATCAACCATCTCCCTTGTATCAACACTTCTATGGTAAAGCCTCCCGTCATTCAGTTGTCTAGTTCATCCATGAGTCGACTGGTATATCCACGATTCGACTGACTCATGCACTGAGTCTACATATTAGAAAGCATACACATGCACTCTAATTCCTCTAGAGTCCACATCCAATGTTGGAATTAATAGATTTAAGATGTTTGGGGAGTAGAATTCATTTATCTATAGAAAAATATATTTATTGACTACTTCCAGTCAATGGAGTAGCCCTCTAGTTATCTGACTCTCCTATGAGACAACTACAACAAACTGATGCCAAGCATTGGATTTTCATATATTTTGAGGTTTCAATAGTTTGATATATAAGAATTTAAGGAATTTATATGGAAAGATATTACGTCCTATATACTCTACCTACGACCTTATCCATCATTAGGGAAATTTGGAGTTAAAAGTCAATGACTTGATGTGGAGAGATGCTCTGTTAGTGATCGTGATCGCATATTTCATAAATTTTTCAGGAGTGGTGAACAAGTCCATAGATCATCTCCTCCACAATGTTATATTCTCTGGGAGCTTCTTCTTCTTTTCTCTTTTTTCTTATATCTTGAATATGAATGGAGAGTAGCTCGTTTTTTGGGATAAAGAGATTACATCTGTTGTCCATACTCTAGTTTTGTGATGTGAATGTTATTTGTATGAACCACCGAACATATTATTTATTGTTTAATATGTGCTTATAGTTTAATCATCTATTTTTGATGATTACTATAATACTAGACATAGAAACTTTAAATTTAGGATTAGAACACCAAATGATATCATTAAACCTCAGATGAGATCATAGAAGGGTATTCTTTGGGGTGATGGGTTAATGATCCGTAGGCAACAAGATGTTGATCCTACTAAAAAATCTATCTAATAAAATTTATTTTTCCAAAAAGATATGAAATTATTTAATCACCTCTAATCCATTAGTCATAAAATAAATGATGTAATGCTAGAAGAGTTACAGAGACTGTTGCAGTGAAACCCATCATCTCAGTAATTTTATCATTGTTAACAATCATTTATAGCATAGTTTGGTTTCATTCCTTACTTGTTAATTTAATTAATAAACAAATAATCATCCATAAATCACTGTTAATTGTTTTTTCTTAATTTGGCTAGAAAACTCGTTTTTTCTTATAAATATTATCCTTTGAATTCGATTCTAAAGCTATATTGTGATAACACCCTTTCACCTGTGAGTGGTTATTATTGCATGTTAGGTTAGGTAAAAATATAGGGATTCTTCCTTTCTGAATTTCTTGTGCTCTAATCATAATCACATATCCACCTATTTTCCATGGTAAAATGGCAAGAATTATTTAACACATTTTTGCAATCAGAAAATTTATCTAAGAAACTGATTAGTTTTTTTTTCACCTTTGGAAGAATCACATAGTTTTTAGTAATATAGGTAAATCATTTTTACTAGTACAAGGATTACCTTCATTGTAGAGATTGTATCATTTTTATCAAAATTGACTTGCAGTATAATATTTTAATCACTATGAAATCATAAAATAAATTGTTTCTCCATATCAATCAACTTTTCTAAAAGATTAATAACTTAACTTTGTAAAGAAGTATTATGATAGGAAATATCATCAATTCTTTTGTTTTCTTTCCACTAACATAACTATGATTTAACTCACTAAGTTCATCATTTAAAGGATGAATAGAAGTACCTAGTTGTTTTCTCTTTTTCTTATATTTAAACATTTTGAACTATATTTAATAAGTTCAATTATATTGATAGATCAAAATAGACACCTCACTTTAACACTTTGTGCTCCTCATTCCTATTTCTCATAGTATTCATCATGTTCATCTACAAGGCATTCAATAATGTGATGGAAAGCTTATTCACCATTATTTTAGCCAATATCTAAAGTAGAGTCACAAGGAGTTGGATATGCCTTCTTCTTTACCATGGATGTATTCTTCTTTTTCTTTCTCTTGAGTTCCAAATATCCATCCTTCAAAGGTCCCTTTTCTTAGAAAGAACTACATGTAATAGAGAAGAAGTTGAAAATTTGTTCAAAACATAAATTTATTTCTTCTTATCTTGAGAGGTCTTATCTTCTTCACTACTTCTTTCTCCACTTAAAAAAGAGGATGATCACTTCAAAGACCTTGCTATAGGAGAGAAGTTCTTTTTTTATAATCATTTTCTTCCTCTTTTTGCATCTCACAATCTCTAACCTCAACTTCTTTTTTTCAATGACATTGAAACCACCCTCGAGGAAGAGCCACTTTGATGACCCCACCCCGAATGTGTAACCCCTTGACTACTCATACATGGGAGAGGACATTTAAATCACACAGTGGGTCAGCCCGCATGATAGGATAATTTTTATTTCAAGGTGCATAACATGGATTCCAAATCCAAGTCTTTTCACTGAAGATCACGTGCCTTTACCACCCAAGTTGCAACATTGTTGGCTCTAACCTCAACTTCATAAGTGTCAGTTACCTAAAAGTATTCAATATGCAATGAATAAAGATTAGAATAGTCATCTATAGTAGTAACTTTATATTCATACTTAAAGGTTAGAGAATGCAAAATCTTAATAACAATCTCCTTATCCTTAATATCATTTACAAGATTAAATTATTTGTAATCACATTAAATATAGGGTACATTTCAGAAATAGATTCATATTTTTTCATATGAAATAACTCTATTTTATGAGAAAACATGTTGATATAATAGTCTTTAAATTACATAGTTCTCTCATGATAAATAAATAATTTCCTCCAAATATCATGATACACTTCACAATCGTAGATTCCATAAAATTCACTGAGAGGAAAATATAGAGAAATCTTATGACCATAGCATTTAAATTAGCATCTCTAATTGTTCAACATCCCATAGCTCAGGAGCCATCATTGGAAAAACATATGGTCAGATGATTACCTTTAAAATATCATAGCTAATTCCTTCAATGAAAAATTGCATACAGATATGCCAAGTAAATTATTTTCATGTTGTTAACGAGTCGTGTAGATATGTACTCCTTCAAGATTTGGTTGACCTAGTAGATTTTTTTCCCATTGTTCAAGACTCGTGTGAAGTCCATGAAGTAAGATTTTGATACCAATTGAGAGCTCTAGAGGGAGGGTGAACATAGATAATTTCATTTTATGCAAAATAAATCACAAAGTGGTTAAATGATACTTTCTTAAAGATATATGTGCAGTGGAAATGTAAAGAAAGAATAAAATATGAGGCAAAAGAAAAGGAATTCTTACTCGAAATGATGTAGCTCTACTACCTAGTTATTTCCAATCAGACTTTCTTAACTTGTAATTTATGAACTTTTCTTTAAATATACAAAATATTATTATTGATTTTAGATAATAACAACTCACTTTTTGAGATCCAGCATACATTTCACCTTTCTTATGGGACATTATAATATCATAATCTCTTTTGTATCCTTTGGGTGTAACCTTCTCGTAAGAAGTAACTCTAAAGCTAAAACTATGGTGAAGCGTTCAAAACATACGTCATTAACTAAGCGGAAGTAATTACTAACAGCGGATTACTAAAAATCACTAAAAATTAAAACCTTTTTCAAAGAGATCCAATCGTAGGAAAACTCTTTCAGCAAGAACCAATGTATTATATTTACATACTGGTTCATAAGTACATATCTTGTACCATCTCTTCTCGAAGGTTACAACATCAATTGCCTTGTTAAAAGCTAAACACAGACAACATAAGGACCTCGAGGCATTAAGCCAAAATCTCAAACCGATTGTTAAAAGTACTAACTACTGACTCCGAGGACCTGAGAGTACAGAGACGACACATAGGACTTCTATCTACAAACACGACAGACAACACATACCACCTGAGCTGTTGCTGCTGCTGCTGAAGTTCTTCCTCTACAAGGTGTTCTCAGTCTGCTTTTTACTCATCCACCTAAAAATGTTGGTTCCCAAGGGGGTGAGACAATTGAAAATTACCCCAGCGAGCGATATAACTCTCCGCCAGAAACATCATTATTGCAGTTTAATTAACATAAAACTGAGCAGAGGATAAGAAGTTTAGATCATTCTCACCTTTAAAGTATTGCAACTATTTATAAAAGAGCAGAAATTCATCTATTCTCTTTATAAGGAATAGGAAGGATATGTATATCATTTATATGTTATATTAACTCAACATCCCATGCTTTTCTCATGATACTCATTACTCTGATATGTCACCCATGAATCTTTCTTGTTTCTATCGGTTGGCCTTAGCCAATCTGCTAAGCATATTTTGGTTTATACTGAACATGAGAGTGTACATCATCATGTCTTATTCAGGCATTGGTCTATACCAATCCTGTATAAATATTCCAGGCGTTGGATTATACCAATCCTGTGCAACTAGTACAAGAATTAGACTTATATTATTCCTGTGTATCTATTCCAGGTATTAGACTATGCCAAACTTGTGCATCCATTTCAAGTATTGGAATATGCCAATCTTGTACAACTATTCCAGGTATTGAACTATGCCAATCCTGTGCAACTATTCCAGGTATTGAACTATGCCAATCCTGTGACATTATTCCAGGTATTGGGTTATTACCAATCCTGTGATATTATTCCAGGTATTGAACTATGTCAATCCTGTGTCATTATTCTAGGTATTGGGTTATTACCAATCCTGTGATATTATTCTAGGTATTGGGTTGTTACCTGTAACACCCCAATTTTACAAACTAAGTGGAAGCATACATCTTATTGGAATGTCACAAATATGACTATCATTGCATAAAAATAAAGTTCATATATATACCAACACAGGATAAAATAACAGTTCTCATACTCATGTCCTCAACATAACCCATACATGAACAAACTAAACATGTTTACCCTTAAACATCCTACACTTTCTCATAAACTCACGCTAAAACTAAAACACACGATTCATAAACATAAAGGAAATCTAATCTATGGATAGTTGGCACCCCACCAGGTCTGGTCTCCGATGTCCTAGAACTCCTTCTTCAACTGGTCTTCAGCTAGCTTTGTCCTTGACGTTGCTCCTTTCCTGCGGGCATCACGCCCCAGCCATGCATCAAACAAAATGGTAAGTGGAATTGAACATATTACAATTTAAGAAAGCATGTAAACTTGAAAATAAACTTTAAGCATTAGACATTGAAAAGAATACACAATTGTTTTTAAATTAAGTCTTTTATCTTGACCTATATAAGAATCCTTGGGTTTTGCACCGAAGTGCCTCTTCTCTTATGCACCGAAGTGCCTCTTGGGTTGCACCGGAGTGCCTCTTCTCTTATGCACCTAAGTGCCTCTTAGTTTTGCTCCGAGGAGCCTCTTGGTGAGGCTCTTATATAAGTTATCTTTTAATCATTATCTTTCTCTTAAAACTCTTACTTTGCTCTTAAAACTTAACTTTAAATTTACTCTTAGTGTGCATGAAGATGATACAATAATATTGACATTAAACATGGCATTCAGTTTAGTATAAATTCAATGACTTTTAACAATTAAAATAGTAAATAAGACATTCAACATTCATTATGCATACATATATATATACAATCAATCAAATATTTATGTTCAAAGTGCATGGACCAATTACCTCTCTCTTAGAGAAGACCTAGATGCTCTTCTTAGGTTTAGGAAACCCTAATCTCATTCCTGAGGCTTAGAAACCCTAATTAACCTGTTATAACAATTATCATTTATTAATAATTAATATTCAACCTAATTTCTAGGGTTTTAGGGTTATTGATCAAAACCGGGAAAAATGGCATCAAAACAGGCTCTAAAAGTTATTCCATCTTGTAGATCTCGAAAAATTGATCAACTTTCATATAGGACTCGTTTCCATAGGATGATCCAATCAGAAGTTATGAATTATTAAGGCCTGACCAATCAGGAGCAAGATAAAAGAACCTAAAATTTCTTGGAGATCGGATAAAACAAAACCACAAAGACCGATATACCCATACCCTATTTTGTGATTATAGGTGTGACACGGGGGGGTGGGGGGGTAAACTGGAAAAACACCACCTGGGGTCTTCGTTTTCCCAACGATGAACAACGAGAAGAACATCGTTGAATTGGGAGCACAAAACTCAACCTTGAATCTTGATTGCGGTAATCTTCGTTGAAAACCAGTGTGCTAGGCACATTCCTTGACTCCGATCGAACTTAACGGGCTCTTACATGGCCCCTCTGATGATCTGGAGCCCGAGCAATCCCTGCCGCCAAGAAGGGGCAGAGAAGAAACAGGGGAGCCTATCGGAGTTGGCTGGAGCGAAGATCAAAAGGGAAGGCCAGGTCAGGAGAACTGGAGTTGTGGGTAGCTTCAGTCAAACTCAGTGAAGGTGTATCTACAACAAAACATGACCAACGATGGACCTTAGATGCGGATTGCGAACAACTGTAGAAAAAGAAGAAAAAGGGGAAACGAGATTTACCGAGCAAGAGATGAAATTCATGAGCAGGAAACGTTCGTGATGATTCTGTGATCATGCCTAGGGCATCAGGGAACCACTGGGTATCTTGGCTTCTTGTCACCAGCCGTCAGAGGTAGCTGGAGCAAGGTTCAGTAGGGCGGGTAGTCCCGAGCGAGTAAGAGAGAAAAAAGGCGGCGGAAACTGATTTCATGATGGTCCCTGATCATTTTAGAAAGGTTTCTTATATAGGTGATGCCCTAGGGAGGGCTGGAGTCCCCGCCGGGATGGGAAACAGGGGAGGATGGGAGAGTTCTTGTCGACCGGGAGATCTACTGGATGAAACCCGAACAAAAACAGTATGGGGGAGTCCGGCTCAGTGCGAGGATTGAGAAAATCCAGTTATTTCGTGTTGAGGTGGAGTGGCGTGGGAGATGCGATCACGGAGGAGAGCCTCTTGAGAGGAGTCCGCTCTGCGCGGGACTCAGGTGGAGGAGACGATCTCCCCACGCGCGGTTGGATCTGTGAGAATCCAGTTCAGTTGGGTCAGCGTGACCCTAAAATAAACAATGGACCAAAGTCCATATCAAATAAGATATATTAGGGTTATATAAATTAAATTAGGTTAATTATTTTCTAGTTCAAATTAGGGTATCTAGGATAGTCCAAAACTCCTCAAATTTTGTGTGTTACCTAAATGAGACACAAGGAATCCAAAAATATAGTTATTTTCCTTATTTGATCACTTTAGCTTATTATATTTCTCTTTTTAGCATTAGTGTTTAATTAATCATATAGGTTGACTTAAAATGAATTTGAGGATAAAAATTTGGGTAAATCATTAAATTATCAACACCAACCTATAGTAAAATTATTAGGCCAAAGCAAGAACTTTTACTGGGTAAATTTCATGTTAAACACTAAATGTTACTTATTTAATAATTAGGGCTAACTTGATGATATTGATTTTCAATTAAGTTCAAAATTATCGCATTTTCTTTATGTAACATATTTGGGAACCATCATAACATTATTATATGTTTTGATCATAATTTTCAAAATAAAACAAATTAGGGTTTCAAATTGGGTCATTTTATAAGGTTTGAAAATTTTAGGATGTTACAATTCTACCCACCTTATAAAAATTTCGTCCTCGAAATTTTCAGAGTTCTACCCACCTTAGGGTTTTCCTTATCCTTAACATGAAAAGGTTTAACTCTTAATCCTACACACGTTCATACATAAGATAAGTCTAACTACAACTATAACCTCAAAGAAACTTAAACCACACCTTGTTCATTCTCATCATCTTCATCATCCACCATGGTGAAAATTCTAGCATGTCGCTTCTCTCTAGGTGCTTCATTGACTTTGGGTTCTTTCTTTTGAAACTTGAGGCAGTTGGTTCTAATGTGGCCTACTTCACCACATGCATAGCACACTTCGGTTCCAAACCTACATTCTCCTAGATGATACTTGGAGCACTTGGCACATTGGGTCTTGGCAGGTTGATTTGCAACAACCTCATCTGGAGCCTTCCTCTTCTTGTCATTATGGTGGTTGTTGTTGTTGGAGTGGTTGTCCTTCTTCCATGCTCTCCCTGGGTGGTCTTCTAGTTCAAGGGCAGCATCTAGGGCTCCTTGCACGGTGCGGTTTCCTCGTCCAGACAAAGCAAAGCTAAGATCCTCCTTGAGACCTATAATGAACTTCTTTGCCTTGCGTCGTTCATCATAATCATATCCATACTTCTGCAATATTCTGAACTTCATGGCGTATTGGGTGACTGTCATATCATCACGTTGACGAAGATTGCGAAACTCCTCTTCTTTCTTCTCGATCATAGCCTCAGATATGTAATGGTATTTCAAGGCTTCTATGAATTCCTCCCATGTGAATGGAGGAGCGTCAACTTCACGAGAACCTATAAAGTTCTCCCACCAAGTCCTAGCAGCACCTTTGAGCATGTGAGTCCCAAAACGAACCCTAGATGGGTTAGGGCAACCTAGGTCACAAAAACAATGCTCCATGTTCTGCAACCAGCTTTCTGCTTTTCCCACCACGTCCAGCTCTTCCTCTCCAGCAAAAGAATCAGGCTAGATCTTCAAGAAGTCAACTAAGGTCAACTCCTGGTTCCTCGGTTGATGTGGTCTTCCTTGTTGTCCAGTGATAGCATCAGTCAGAGCCTTGATGACCACTTCTAGAGGTACATTAGGGTTACCATTAGGGTTAGCCCCTCCAGAAGCACTATGATCACTCTCTCCATTGGAAGAGCTTCCTTCTCCATCTACGTGCTCCTTGCCCTTATCAGATCTCTTCTTTGGAGCCATCTACAAGAGGGAACATAAACTATATGAGATTTTGAGAAAAGCCTGGTGGCCAACTATATTTTTTGCTCTGATAACATATTGTAACACCCCAATTTTACAAACTAAGCGGAAGAATATATCTTATTGGGATGTCACAAATATGACTATCATTGCATAAAAATAAAGTTCATATATATACCAACACAGGATAAAATAACAGTTCTCATACTCATGTCCTCAACATAACCCATACATGAACAAACTAAACATGTTTATCCTTAAACATCCTACACTTTCTCATAAACTCACGCTAAAACTAAAACACACGATTCATAAACATAAAGGAAATCTAATCAATGG
The DNA here is from genome assembly GCA_963693085.1 of Alisma plantago-aquatica. Lineage (NCBI taxonomy): Eukaryota > Viridiplantae > Streptophyta > Magnoliopsida > Alismatales > Alismataceae > Alisma > Alisma plantago-aquatica. Next base: position 143,647,848 of record OY856409.1, on the reverse strand, counting down.
ATAGTTGGCACCCCACCAGGTCTGGTCTCCGATGTCCTAGAGCTCCTTCTTCAACTGGTCCTTAGCTAGCTTTGTCCTTGACGTTTCTCCTTTCCCGCGGGCATCACGCCCCCAGCCATGCATCAAACAAAATGGTAAGTGGAATTGAACACATTACAATTTAAGAAAGCATGTAAACTTGAAAATAAACTTTAAGCATTAGACATTGAAAAGAATACACAATTGCTTTTAAATTAAGTCTTTTATCTTGACCTATATAAGAATCCTCGGGTTTTGCACCGAAGTACCTCTTCTCTTATGCACCGAAGTGCCTCTTGGGTTGCACTGGAGTGCCTCTTCTCTTATGCACCTAAGTGCCTCTTAGTTTTCCTCCGAGGAGCCTCTTAGTGAGGATCTTATATAAGTAATCTTTTAATCATTATCTTTCTCTTAAAACTCTTACTTTTCTCTTAAAACTTAACTTTAAATTTACTCTTAGTGTGCATGAAGATGATACAATAATATTGACATTAAACATGGCATTCAGTTTAGTATAAATTCAATGACTTTTAACAATTAAAACAGTAAATAAGACATTCAACATTCATTATGCATACATATATATACAATCAATCAAATATTTATGTTCAAAGTGCATGGACCACTTACCTCTCTCTTAGAGAAGACCTAGATGCTCTTCTTAGGTTTAGGAAACCCTAATCTCGTTCATGAGGCTTAGAAACCCTAATTAACCTGTTATAACAATTATCATTTATTAATAATTAATATTCAACCTAATTTCTAGGGTTTTAGGGTTCTTGATCAAAACAGGGAAAAACGGCATCAAAACAGGCTCTAAAAGTTATTCCATCTTGTAGATCTCGAAAAATTGATCAACTTTCATATAGGACTCGTTTCAATAGGATGATCCAATCAGAAGTTATGAATTATTAAGGCCTGACCAATCAGGAGCAAGATAAAAGCACCTAAAATTTCCTAGAGATCAGATAAAATAAAACCACACAGACCGATATACCCATACCCTATTTTGTGATTATAGGTGTGACACGGGGGGGGGGGGGGGTAAACTGGAAAAACACCACCTGGGATCTTCGTTTTCCCAACGATGAACAACGAGAAGAACATCGTTGAATTGGGAGCACAAAACTCAACCTCTAATCTTGATTGCGGTAATATTCGTTGAAAACCAGTGTGCTAGGCACACTCCTTGACTCCGACCAAACTTAACGGGCTCTTACATGGCCCCTCTGATGATCTGGAGCCCGAGCAATCCCTGCCGCCAAGAAGGGGCAGAGAAGAAACAGGGGAGCCTATCGGAGTTGGCTGGAGCGAAGATCAAAAGGGAAGGCTAGGTTAGGAGAACTGGAGTTGTGGGTAGCTTCAGTGCAACTCACTTAAGGTGTAGCCACAACAAAACATGACCAGTGATGGACCTTAGATGCGGATTGCGAACAACTGTAGAAAAAGAAGAAAAAGGGTAAATGAGATTTACCGAGCAAGAGATGAAATTCATGAGAAGGAAACGTTCGTGATGATTCTGCGATCACGCCTGGGGCATCAGGGAACCACTGGGTATCTTGGCTTCTCGTCGCCAGCTGTCGGAGGTAGCTGGAGCAAGGTTCAGTAGGGAATCTAGTCCCGAGTGAGCAAGAGAGCAAAAAGGCGGCGGAAATCGATTTCCTGATGGTCCCCGATCATTTTAGAAAGGTTTCTTATATAGGTGATGCCCTAGGGAGGGCTGGAGTCCCCGCCGGGATGGGAAACAGGGGAGGATGGGAGAGTTCTTGTCGACCGGGAGATCTACTGGATGAAACCCGAACAAAAACAGTATGGGGGAGTCCGGCTCAGTGCGAGGATTGAGAAAATCCAGTTATTTCGTGTTGAGGTGGAGTGGCGTGGGAGATGCGATCACGGAGGAGAGCCGCTTGAGAGGAGTCCGCTCTGCGCGGGACTCAGGTGGAGGAGACGATCTCCCCACGCGCGGTTGGATCTGTGAGAATCCAGTTCAGTTGGGTCAGCGTGACCCTAAAATAAACAATGGACCAAAGTCCATATCAAATAAGATATATTAGGGTTACATAAATTAAATTAGGTTAATTATTTTCTAGTTCAAATTAGGGTATCTAGGATAGTCCAAAACTCCTCAAATTTTGTGTGTTACCTAAATGAGACACAAGGAATCCAAAAATATAGTTATTTTCCTTATTTGATCACTTTAGCTTATTATATTTCTCTTTTTAGCATTAGTGTTTAATTAATCATATAGGTTGACTTAAAATGAATTTGAGGATAAAAATTTGGGTAAATCATTAAATTATCAACACCAACCTATAGTAAAATTATTAGGCCAAAGCAAGAACTTTTACTGGGTAAATTTCATGTTAAACACTAAATGTTACTTATTTAATAATTAGGGCTAACTTGATGATATTGATTTTCAATTAAGTTCAAAATTATCGCATTTTCTTTATGTAACATATTTGGGAACCATCATAACATTATTATATGTTTTGATCATAATTTTCAAAATAAAACAAATTAGGGTTTCAAATTGGGTCATTTTATAAGGTTTGAAAATTTTAGGATGTTACATTACCAATCCTGTGCAGTTATTCCAGGTATTGGGATTTAACCAATCCTGTGATATTATTCTAGGTATTGGGTTGTTACCAATCCTGTGCAGTTATTCCAGGTATTGGGATTTAACCAATCTTGTGATATTATTCTAGGTATTGGGTTGTTACCAATCTTGTGCAGTTATTCTAGGTATTGGGATTTAACCAATCTTGTGATATTATTCCAGGTATTGAACTATGTCAATCCTGTGTCATTATTCCAGGTATTGGGTTATTACCAATCCTGTGATATTATTCCAGGTATTGGGATTTAACCAATCATGTGATATTATTCCACGTATTGGGTTGTTACCAATCCTGTGTTATTATTCCAGGTAATGGACTATGCCAATCATGTGCATCTATTTCAGGTATTGGACTATGCCAATCCTATGTATTTATTCCAGGTAATGGACTATGCCAATCCTGTGATATCATCCCATGCTTGTTTACACAGCACGAGGTACCTTATTCTTCTACTGATACTTAAACTTTGTCCATGTCATCATACTCAATCACATTCTTTATGTAATACAAGTATCCCTCTCTTCTCCACACTTGTATAATCAAGGTTCCATCATTATTATTGTATCCTTTTGTTATAATTATTATGTTACTAAGTTTCCATTTTCTTGGTTTATTAAGAACATTATTATCTCTTACAGGGGACTTTTGTAATTATCTTGGTACCTTTCACTAGATATCAACTTACTCATGTGGTTCACAAAGCCTATTAAAATATCTTGTTACCTCTCACTAGTTAACAACTAATCTCATGGCTCATAAAGCACATTTAACATCTTGTCACCTTTCACTAGGCAACAACCATTCTCATGGTTCATAAAACACATTACATCTTGATGTGATGATTAGGATAGCACTCTTTATATGTTACTCATCCAAATATGTTGGATTTAAGATGCATCAAGGAATATCATTTTTAAAGAGATGGATGTGATATCTATGATGTCTTGATATATCACTTCCCTCAACACTTTAAACTTACTTGAGTTTATCAATTTATATTGTATTAAGGTATTTCCCCATCTAATTAATACTTCCATACACTAACCTATCACCTTTATTGTGAAGTGCATAGGTCATAGAACAAACATAAGGATTGTCCAACTATCTTCAATGATAGGGACTTATCTCAGATTAAGGCATTCCTTGCTATAAGGTTACTTATAATAAATCACTTTAGGTATTTCCTTTATCAATGTATTAGTCATCATTCCATTATTAGGATTATGGTCTCCCATACCATCACCCTTTATTAGGGTTTAGGGCTTCACATACTATCATACTTCATTAGGGTTAGGATTTCACATACCATCTCCCTTCATTAGGGTTAGGATTGCATATAGCATCACCCTTCATTAAGCTTTCAAATCACATTACCCATAATTAGGGTTTACTATTCATCCCAACTAAGGTATCTCATGGCATCACCCTCAATTAGGGTTTCTCATGGAAGCAACCTCAATTAGGGTTTCTCATGGAATCAACCTCAATTAGGGTTTCTCCATTCATATCAATACATCAGAGTTTTACATCACATTACCCTAGTTTAGGGTTTCATGCACTTTACCCTAAAATTAGGGTTTCTTATTCAACTATCCATAATTAGGATTTACTATTCATCCCAACTAGGGTTTCACTCTCCATTCCCATAATTGGGGTTTTACATTATGTTGCCCTGAATTAGGGTTAGGGTTCATTAACCTTCTAGATTAGGGTTTCATGATCTCTTTACTAAGGATCATAACCTAATCACCACATAATTAATACTCATTTATGAATTCCTTTCTATAATCCTTTCAACTTGATTAGGTTGACATCAACCCTTCAATCAAGTACATACATCTATGATTAACATAGTGTACTGAGTCATTGCTTACTTAAGCTTCAAGGACTAACTCATCTAAGGATTATCAATCACTTAGTATCTTAAAGGTACAACCCTAGTGATTATCTTTAAGAAAGATCAGTAACAATTATAGGATCAATTTATATTTCATCACCTTAGGTTTCTAATTGACTTAATCACATTGAAACATCCAAACGTTCTTGACCATTGATGCTCCAAACGGTTTGAAACCGTTTAAGCAAAACAATGATGAAACCGTATGGGCAATTTACTTTTGAAATCACTTGGGTCTCCAAATGGTTTGAGACCATTTAGTCTCAAACGGTCTTGAGACCGTTTGGGCTCAAACGGTCTTAAGACCGTTTGGTCCAAACTCTCTCAAAACCGAATGGACCAAAAAGGTCTTCCATCACTTAATCAATGCACGGTTTCAATCACTGAATCATCTATCAATTGAACCAATGATTTATTATTCAATTGAACCATTGAATAACCCTTCAATTAGGGTTTGGAACCCAATTGAACTTGGGTTTATAATCAGGATATCATCAATTAAGGTTTTGAAATCAAGGAACCATCAATAGTTGACATTGTGGAACAAATTCAATTGAAATCAATGAATCATCATCAAATTATGATATGACCTGACCTCAAACGGTCTTGAGGTCATTTGGGTGACCTCCAAACGGTCTTGAGACCATTTTCCTCATCCCACCATTAAAATTTGTGAAATTCAATTAGGGTTTAGATCATTGGATTGATCATCAAATTAGCTATTGATTGCATTTCAATTTGATATCTCTAGATATTCAAATACTCAACCATACTCAACCCTAGACCTCCAAACGTTCTTGGTTGACCTCAAAACGGTCTTTAGATCATTTGGGGTGACCTCCAAATGGTCTTTATACCGTTTGGGTTAGTCAACCCAAAAATTAACCCAAAACAATTAAGAATTCAGCACTCAACCCGATTAGGGTTTGATACTTGATGGACCTTTAACTGATGAACCCTTTCAAACCAATAAATTGGATTTAATGGATTATCAACCATAAATATCAGCATATTTCCTCAAATGGTCAACCACTCCAAATGGTCAACCACTCCAAACGGTTTGAAACCGTTTGGTTTCAAACGGTTTGATGAAACCGTTTGGCCAATTCATTGAAACCGATTGGTCCAACATTTTGAAACTGTTTGCCTAGGATATTAATTGAGGTGTGTGCTTGTGATGACATCATCATATTCAAGCTACAAACCCACGAAACTTTCTGTAATTTCCATGGTGATTTCACCAATCATTCAAATAAAATTTTGGGAATAATGAAGGAATCAACAATTGATAAAGATATGGAATCAATAACAAAGTTCAAGGGTTCAAGTTATATAACCCACCTTCAATTGAGCTCCAAAGCTCCAAACTCCACGTCTTTAATGGTGGAAGAAGCTTTCTCAACTATCCCAAGCTCTTCCTCAAGCTTTTGAGTGAAAAGAAATGGCTAGGATAGAAGATTGCATGGAGAAAAGAAGAAATCCATCATTTATTTTCGATTTCCACCATGAAATCATGGTGAAAGAAGGTCAAGAAGCTTACCAACAGGTCGAGGGTCGTTCTCCTATTTCTCCAAGCTCCCTTGGTCATTTTTGAAAGTAAGAAATGAAGGTGGATTCGAAATTCCCCTTCCAAGCTATGGATAAATGAGCTTATATGCATTTTTATTTAAAATTCATTTTAAGAGAGAGAAAATAGAAGATAACTCCTTCATTTCCTTGCCAATTGCCCCCTCCTCTTCCTTGGATACGAGGATATCTTCCTTGCCTCTTATTCCCCTCAATTATCCAAGAAATAAAGAAAAGCAAATTAAGCACCTTAACCCTTATAATAATAATATCCTAAAGTGAGTGGATATTTCTTTTTCTTATAATAATGTGAGTGAGTTATCCACTTCCTTTGGATATTTTCGTGCATTTGCAAGACACAAGGACGTCCATATATATAGATTTCAACCAAAAAAATTTTGGTTGAAGAGCACTTCAATTAATATATTTATTTTTGCATTAAATTGAAGTAAGGTTCCAATTATGCTTAAATCTTGATTATTTTAATATCAAGATTCTCTCTCCTCCAAAGTGATTCAAATGAGACGCCCCTCTCATTTTATTTTCTCTACATGATGCCAAGAAACATTAGAGACTATTTTGAAGTGGTAATTTGCATATTGAACCTTGGGTTTTGGGTAATTTACATATTACACCAAAACTAGGTTTTAATGCACAAACATTGTTTTATCAGCTCTTTCTTGGTACTCAGGCTACCACAAGCCATACCTCTGCATCATATTCATTCTCATGATGATTCAACACATGAGGAACATCTTATCATGTAACATTTGCAATCTAACCCCTCAACTTGGGTAATTTGCACTTTAGTCCAAAATAAGCAAACATTGCTTCAACATTATTCAAATAGGACCAAAATTGAAACATAAGTTCCTCTTGAGCCTTAATTATTTTTCAAAAGATAATAGCAAACATATAATCAAACTTATTAAGCAAAAAGTCTAGGGTTAAAGCTTAACCCAGGTCAGGGATGTTACAAGTTATAAACTCCTAACAAGGATTTTGTCCCCGAAATCCCAGATAAAGGGAGACATATATTATTCATATATCATCTCATCAAGTCTTCACATAAAATCTAAATTTCATGTTTATTCAAGGCATAAACCCCTAACATATGATGTCCATGCTATATTATATAACCAAACTGATTTCACACTTAACCCCTTCTAGGTAGTCAACATAAATTATCTGATACCAGAATTCCTTACCCTGGTATTCATCACATGTGCTTGAAACACATCACATTTTCATCTTTCATCCTGAGACATTACTTGTTATATATATCTTTTTCTTGGAACCCAAGTCTAAGACAAACTGATACTTTTCTCAGTATCCATGAAAAGAGGTTATCCTCTCCTCTAATTATTGCATGAACTTTCTGTGTTCATGAGTTATTTACCCTTATTTTATCCTTGGTTCCTTGCCATCAACATAGGAATCATATGGATGATTACTTGTCATCATTTCTTAGTATCATTTTCACCATGATTACTAGATATAGGTATTCAAACCTTTAGTTCATCACTAATTATTGTTACCTTCTATCAGGATACTATTACCTCTAGGTCTTCAGACTAGGGTATACATTATACTAAACATCTTCTTTTGTTTATAAATTGATTTACAATTAAATCAAATTCCTTTATATATCAATTAGAATGTGGTAGAAATATCCATGCCACATCTCCTACTTCTTTCTTTAGATTGTTTCAGAATGATTACTTGATCAGAGTAATAAGAAAGATAACAATCTAGTATGTGATACTTACCTTGCCTTCAATAAATGAATACCTGGCCAGGGTATTCAAGAACTGAAATCAGGTAGTATGTATTCATTTTATTTTATGTTTTTGTCCCTTTAAGTTTGATATACTTAATATCTCAGATTTTCTCTGAGTTCCTTTTACATCTCTTCCCTTTATTAAAGAAGAGAGAGAGAGATTTCAGAACATATAAGAGAATATTAAACTGAACATAAGTTTTCATCCTTTTTATCTCTTCCTCATATCCTGAAAGGATTATACAGATGAACTAAACAACAACTACCTTTCTTATAGTAGGAAACAAAAGATAATTCAAAATAGAAACTTCTATCTTGACAAGTCTACCTTTTACAAGTTACCTAGCATCTTATCTGACCCAAAACATGGAGCTAGTTGTTATCTGTTATTGCCTTTGTCCTCTACTACCATAAGTAGATGGACCAAACCGTGACACTTGTCTTCGTTCTCTACCATCTGCTCCACTGGACTGAGGTCCTTGTGGATTTTGCAGATTGTACCCTGACTGTTGGGTCACCTCATTGTTTCTTCTTGGACATTGTTGTCTAAAATGTCCTATCTGTCCACATTTATGACAAGCTCGACCCTAACTTGATGACCCCTGCATAGGTGCACTGTATTGAGGTTGAACTAGTGGAGATTTTGGTTGTTTAGTACCACTAATCATTGGTCCTTGTGATTGTGTAGACTTTCTTTTGAGGTTTGTCTCATGTTTCTTTATCATAGACCTTTCTATCCTCCATATAGACTCCACGAATGTGGCAAACCTCTCTCTACTTTCTAGGGCAGATGTCGAGATGGACATCTCAGCATTCAATCCCTTCTCAAAATGTCAGATCTTCTCCTCCTCAGTAGCTGCCATTTGAGGAAAAAATTGCAAAAGTTCCATAAACTTAACCTCATATTCATTTATCGACATGGCTCCTTGTCGAATCTTCTCAAACTGTGAGATCTTTTCATCTAAGTATGTCTTTGGAAAATACTTATTGATGAATTCTCAACGAAATTCCTCCCATTCAACCTCTTCATCATTCCTTTTTATTTATTCTATAGCCCACGAGTGTCCAACACTACCCTTCAAAAGGTACACCACATGTTTAACTTTGTCAACCTCTGGGATACTAAGGATCTTAAAGGCTTTTTCAAACTCAGTGAGCCAGAGATCACCATATGCTGGGTCAGATGTTCCAGCATATTCTATGGCTCCTATACGACGTAGTCGTTCAAAGGGCTTACCAGACCCATATCCCTCATTGGAAACTGGTGCCCTAGGTGCCGGTGCTGGCATATGGTCTGCCATATACCTTAGTGTGGTCATGAGTTTCCCAAAAAGATTATGAACATCTGGGTTTCCTCTCATGACTTCATCAACATGAGGATTTTCAGGCACTGGTTCCTCCCTTGCCTGATCCCTGGCACCTTCTACTGGTGCAGCAACATTTCTCTCAGTAATGGGTCCCTCTTGTTCTCCAGACATCTTAGAGCTATATATCTTATTCTACATAAGCATAAGGCACTATACGATACACTAGTTACACTTAGAACAGACTCGATACCTTAGTCCTATGTCTTTGTAGACTCAGCGAACCTAGAGCTCTGATACCACTAAATTGTGGCGAAGCGTTCAAAACATACACCATTAACTAATAGGAAGCAATTACTAATGGTGGATTACTAAAAATCACTAAGAATTAAAACCTTTTTCAAAGAGATCCAATCGTAAGAAAACTCTTTCAGCAAGAACCAATGTATTATATTTACATCCTAGTTCATAAGTACATATCTTGTACCATCTCTTCTCGAGGGTTACAACATCAACTGCCTTATTAAAAGCTAAACACAGACAACATAAAGACCTCGAGGCATTAAGCCAAAATCTCAAACCGATTGTTAAAAGTACTAACTACTGACTCTGAGGACCTAAGAGTACAGAGACGACACATAGGACTTCTATCTACAAACACGACAGACATCACACACCACCTGAGCTATTGCTGCTGTACCTGTTGCTGCTGAAGTTCTTCCTCTACAAGGTGTTCTCAATCTCCTTCGTACTCGTCCACCTAAGAATGTTGGTTCCCACGGGGGTGAGACAATTGAAAATTGCCCCAACGAGAGATATAACCCTCTGCCAGAAACATCATTATTGCAGTTTAATTAACATAAAATTGAGGAGAGGATAAGCAGTTTAGATCATTCTCACCTTTAAAGTATTGCAACTATTTATAAAAGAGCAGTAATTCATCTATTCTCTTTATAAGGAATAGGAAGGACATGTATATCATTTATCTGTTATATTAACTCAACATCCCATGCTTTTCTCGTGATACTCATTACTCTGATATGTCACCCATGAATCTTTCTTATTTCTATCGGTTGGCCTTAGCCAATCTGCTAAGCATATTTGTGTTTATACTGAACATGATAGTGTACATCATCATGTCTTGTTCAGGCATTGGTCTATACCAATCCTGTATAAATATTCTAGGCATTGGATTATACCAATCATGTGCAACTAGTACAAGCATTAGACTTATATTATTCTTGTGTATCTATTCCAGGTATTAGAATATGACAAACATGTGCATCCATTCCAAGTATTGGACTATGCCAATCCTGTGCAACTATTCCAGGTATTGAACTATGCCAATCCTATGCAACTATTCCAAGTATTGAACTATGCCAATCATGTGACATTATTCTAGGTATTGGCTTATTACCAATCCTATGATATTATTCCAGTTATTGAACTATGTCAATCCTGTGTCATTATTCCAGGTATTGGGTTATTACCAATCCTGTGATATTATTCCAGGTATTGGGTTGTTACCAATCTTGTGCAGTTATTCCAGGTATTGGGATTTAACCAATCCTGTGATATTATTCTAGGTATTGGGTTGTTACCAATCATGTGCAGTTATTCCAGGTATTGGGATTTAACTAATCCTATGATATTATTCCAAGTATTGGGTTGTTACCAATCCTGTGCAGTTATTCTAGGTATTGGGATTTAACCAATCATGTGATATTATTCCATGTATTGAACTATGTCAATCTTGTGTCATTATTCTAGGTATTGGGTTATTACCAATCCTGTGATATTATTCCAGGTATTGGGATTTAACCAATCCTGTGATATTATTCCACGTATTGGGTTGTTACCAATCCTGTGTTATTATTCCAGGTAATGGACTATGCCAATTATGTGCATCTATTCCAGGTATTAGACTATGCCAATCCTGTGTATCTATTCCAGGTAATGGACTATGTCAATCCTATGATATCATCCCATGCTTGTTTACGCAACACTGGGTACCTTATTCTTCTACTGACATTTAAACTTTGGCCATGCCATCATACTCAATCACATCGTTTATGTAATACAAGTATCCCTCTCTTCTCCACACTTGTATAATCAAGGTTCCATCATTATTATTGTATCCTTTTGTTATAATTATTATATTACTAAGTTTCCATTTTCTTGGTTTATTAAGAACATTATTATCTCTTACAGGGGACTTTTATAATTATCTTGGTACCTTTCACTAGGTATCAACTTACTCATGTGGTTCACAAGGCCTATTAAAATATCTTGTTACCTCTCACTAGGTAACAACTAATCTCATGTATCATAAAGCACATTTAACATCTTGTCACCTTTCACTAGGCAACAACCATTCTCATGGTTCATAAAACACATTACATCTTGATGTGATGATTAGGATAGCACTCTTTATATGTTACTCATCCAAATATGTTGGATTTAAGATGCATCAAGGAATATCATTCTTAAAGAGTTGGATGTGATATCTATGATGTCTTGATATATCACTTCCCTCATCACTTTAAACTTACTTGAGTTTATCAATTTATATTGTATTAAGGTATTTCCCCATCTTAATACTTCCATACACTAACCTATCACCTTTATTGTGAAGTGCATAGGTCATAGAACACACATAAGGATTGTCCAACTATCTTTAATGATAGGGACTTATCTCAGATTAAGGCATTGCTTGCTATAAGGTTACCTATAATAAATCACTTTAGGTATTTCCCTTATCAATGTATTAGTCATCATTCCATTATTAGGATTAGGGTCTCCCATACCATCACCCTTTATTAGGGTTTAGGGCTTCACATACTATCATACTTCATTAGGGTTAGGATTTCACATACCATCTCCCTTCATTAGGGTTAGGATTGCATAAAGCATCACCCTTCATTAAGCTTTCACATCACATTGCCCATAATTAGGGTTTACTATTCATCCCAACTAAGGTATCTCATGGCATCACCCTCAATTAGGGTTTCTCATGGAAGCAACCTCAATTAGGGTTTCTCATGGAATCAACCTCAATTAGGGTTTCTCATGGAAGCAACCTCAATTAGGGTTTCTCATGGAATCAACCTCAATTAGGGTTTCTCCATTCATATCAATACATCAGAGTTTTACATCACATTACCCTAGTTTAGGGTTTCATGCACTTTACCCTAAAATTAGGGTTTCTTATTCAACTATCCATAATTAGGATTTACTCTTCATCCCAACTAGGGTTTCACTCTCCATTCCCATAATTGGGGTTTTACATTATGTTGCCCTGAATTAGGGTTAGGGTTCATTAACCTTATGGATTAGGGTTTCATTATCTCTTTACTAAGGATCATAACCTAATCACCACATAATTAATACTCATGTATGAATTCCTTTCTATCATACTTTCAACTTGATTAGGTTTACATCAACCCTTCAATCAAGTACATACATCTATGATTAACATAGTGTACTAAGCCATTGCTTATTTAAGCTTCAAGGACTAACTCATCTAAGGATTATCAATCACTTAGTATCTTAAAGGTACAACCCTAGTGATTATCTTTAAGATAGATCAATAAAAATTATAGGATCAATTTATATTTCATCACCTTAGGTTTCCAATTGACTTAATCACATTGAAACATCCAAACGTTCTTGACCATTGATGCTCCAAACGGTTTGAAACTGTTTAAGCAAAATAATGATGAAACCGTATGAGCAATGTACTTTTGAAATCACTTGGGTCTCCAAACAGTTTGAGACCATTTGGTCTCAAACGGTCTTGAGACCGTTTGATCCCAAACAGTCTTAAGACCCTTTGGACTCAAACGGTCTTAAGACCGTTTGGTCCAAACTCTCTCAAAACCGAATGGACCAAAAAGGTCTTCCATCACTTAATCAATTCAGGGTTTCAATCATTGAATCATCTATCAATTGAACCACTGATTTATTATTCAATTGAACCATTGAATCACCCTTCAATTAGACCTTCAGTTAGGGTTTGGAACCCAATTGAACTAGGGTTTATAATCAGGAGATTATCAATTAAGGTTTTAAAATCAAGGAACCATCAATGGTTGACATTGTGGAACTAATTCAATTGAAATAAATGAATCATCATCAAATTATGATATGACCTGACCTCAAACGGTCTTGAGGTCGTTTGGGTGACCTCCAAACGGTCTTGAGACCGTTTGCCTCATCCCACCATTAAAATTTGTGAAATTCAATTAGGGTTTAGATCATTGGATTGATCATCAAATTAGCTATTGATTGCATTTCAATTTGATATCTCTAGATATTCAAATACTCAACCATACTCAACCCTAGACCTCCAAACGGTCTTGGTTGACCTCCAAACGGTCTTGAGACCGTTTGGGGTGACCTCCAAATGGTCTTGAGACCGTTTGGGTTAGTCAACCCAAAAATTAACCCAAAACAATTAAGAATTCAACACTCAACCCGATTAGGGTTTGATACTTGATGGACCTTCAACTGATGAACCCTTTGAAATCAATCAATTGGATTTAATGGATTATCAACCATCAATATCAGCATATTTCCTCAAACGGTCAACCACTCCAAACAGTTTGAAACCGTTTGGTTTCAAACGGTTTGATGAAACTGTTTGGCCAATTCATTGAAACCGATTGGTCCAACATTTTGAAACTGTTTGCCTAGGATATTAATTGAGGTGTGTGCTTGTGATGACATCATCATCTTCCAGCTACAAACCCACGAAACTTTATGTAATTTCCATGGTGACTTCACCAATCATTCAAATAAAATTTTGGGAATAATGAAGGAATCAACAATTGATAAAGATATGGAATCAATAACAAAGTTCAAGGGTTCAAGTTATATAACCCGCCTTCAATTGAGCTCCAAAGCTCCAAACTCCACGTCTTTAATGGTGGAAGAAGCTTTCTAAACTATCCCAAGCTCATCCTCAAGCTTTTGAGTGAAAAGAAATGGCTAGGATAGAAGATTTCATGGAGAAAAGAAGAAATCCATCATTTATTTTCGATTTCCACCATGAAATCATGGTGAAAGAATGTCAAGAAGCTTACCAACAGGTTGGGGGTCGTCCTCCTGTTGCTCCAAGATCCCTTGGTCGTTTTTGCAAGTAATAAATGAAGGTGGATTCGAAATTCCCCTTCCAAGCTATGGATAAATGAGCTTATATGCATTTTTATTTAAAATTCATTTTAAGAGAGAGAAAATAGAAGATAACTCCTTCATTTCCTTTCCAATTGCCCCCTCCTCTTCCTTGGATCTTCCTTTCCTCTTATTCCTCTCAATTATCCAAGAAATAAAGAAAAGAAAATTAAGCACCTTAACCCTTATAATAATAATATCCTAAAGTGAGTGGATATTTCTTTTTCTTATAATAATGTGAGTGAGTTATCCACTTCCTTTGGATATTTTCGTGCCTTTGCAAGGAAAAAGGACGTCCATATATATATATATTTCAATTAACAAAATTTTGGTTGAAGAGCACTTCAATTAATATATTTATTTTTGCATTAAATTGAAGTAAGGTTCCAATTATGCTTAAATCTTGATTATTTTAATATCAAGATTCTCTCTCCTCCAAAGTGAATCAAATGAGACGCCCTTATAATTTTCTTTGCTCTACATGATGACAAGAAACATTAGGTACTATTTTGAAGTGGTAATTTGCATATTGAACCTTGGGTTTTGGGTAATTTGCATATTACACCAAAACTAGGTTTTAATGCACAGACATTGCTTTATCAGCTCTTTCTTGGTACTCAGGCTACCACAAGCCATACCTCTGCATCATCTTCATTCTCATGATGCTTCAACACATGAGGAACATCTTATCATGTAAAATTTGCAATCTAACCCCTCAACTTGGGTAATTTTCACTTTAGTCCAAAATAAGCAAACATTGCTTCAACATTATTCAAATAGGACCAAAATTGAAAATAAGTTCCTCTTGAGCCTTAATTACTTTTTAAAAGATAATAGAAAATCAACCTTATTAAGCAAAACATCTAGGGTTAAAGCTTAACCCAGGTCAGGGATGTTACAAAAACGAACAAGGAACAACAAAGAAATAAAGGAAATTACATTGATAATGTTGAAAAATTAAATTGAAGCTCATATGTACAAGTGTTGATCAAGTCTACATAGTTTATTCTATGCTAGATAAGGTGAAGTATGTCACTTAAGAAAGAATAGCCTTTGGCTTAGTTGGAAGCAACTCGACATAACAAACTATAATTCTAAGGTCACTTTTATAGCAAGTAGTTGGTCGGATTGCTCAAGTGCATTTTGAGTATCTATATTTCACTCCTGTAAATAAGAAACACTTAAGAATAGTCTATATAACTGTTGTGAGCATTTAGGACGAGTATAGAACCATAATATTTGTTACAAGATAGCTAGTGGGTTAAAATAGCTAACTACACTCTAATTTAAATTCTACAAAGTTGATTTTTTGTCAAGTTAAAATTTGACTCAGAATCATTCTGTTTGACTTGGAAATTGGCCACAAATCAGTTTGGTATAATTATGATTGGATCAAGTATCATAATGAAATATATTTTATAATGTTGCCTACCTAGCACAATGGGTATGAAGACGTGTACAACTAAATTTTCGATGATTGTTGTATGTTCGTTACTGGTTTTATATGAAGTCTAACAAGTTGTAAAATTACACATGTACTTTTAAGAGTAACTTGATTTACAAGTATCCAAACACAAATTTTTAAACAAATTTCATTATTAGATCTTGTTTAAGTTATCTAATCACTTCAAATATGTAATCCACATGTTAATTACACAATGGGTAATATTTAGATCACCAAGATTAGAGTGCAACTTATTCAAAAAACCAACTAGAACGTCACCTTTGTAATATCTCATTTTATTACATAGGTGACTTGTAATAACGGTTCATTATTTTATGCTATATTTATATTTTATATAGAAATGATCTTAAAGCCAAATTATACCCTAAAATTTAGTATCCACACCGAGTTTTCATTTTTTATTTTGTTCCACTTCGGGTTTAAGTATGATCCCAGCTAAGGTCTCAATTAGATATTAACAAAATTATGATATGTATAGGATGTATATGATCTAACATAATAATGTTAGTAGATAACGCCAATTTTTTATTTAATAATACTTCTTATAGAATCGATCAGAGAATAACATCACTATTTGACTATGTACTAAAGCCTTTATAATATAATATTATATTAATGAATAATTAGTTATATTTCTATAATATATATTGATAGATAAACTTGACTCCGGCGGAAAGGTATTACAAGTCACGATTTTCACCCTCACTAAAACTTAGATTGTTCGAATTCGTCAACTTGGAACCATTTTAGATTTGGCAGTATCCAAAGTTTTAACGAGCCACGTTACAAATCAGAACCGATCACAGTTTCAACCGAACATAGACTTCGGAAATTTTAACCAACCCTTATTGACAAAACTCAAACCCAAGATTGGATTTTCCAAGGTCAGACTAGATAAAGTGCATTTATTTGAATAAGAAAATCTGATAGCCCTATGCTCCTTCATGTCTTTCTAACTTGTCAATGACAATTAGCATGACAATTTTAATTTAATTGTTAATATATAATTTTTCAGATTTACTTCGAATAGTTGTAGTTTAAATCCAATTGTAGTCTGATTTGCTCTATTGATACGCCTCACTAAATTGGTATCCGTTAATGATACAGTCGAACCCGTTTGGGGAACAATTGCTGTTGAAACTAAAATGACACTTGACGACGAGTTCAATTTTTTTGTTGCCCTGAGTCTGTTGTCCCAACATGTATCTTAGTCATACACACCATATTGAAATTTTTAAAGGATGAATTTTTGAATAAATATACGGTAGGAAGGAATTTTGAAAGACACAATCGGAACAATAAATATGGTACAACATGTTTGAAGGTGGTTTCATACTATCCCGATCATGTTGTTCCGGGTTCAATTTCCCTATTCCCAGTTCGTTGTGCGGTCATATCTCACCATACATAACTCGAAGTGGAAGGAAAGAAGTCATCAACATCGGCGGAAAGCACATACAAGATGTACTCGTCACAGGGTTCGTCACAAGAACATGATGTCCTTGTTAATATTTGTCATACACACACCACATTAAAATTATTTAGCATAATTTTTTGAGTAAATATATGATAGGGATTTTCAGGGACACAACTAGAACAACAAGCATGATATAGCAGATTTGAATGGCCTTGACAATAGGGATGCAAAAGTTGAATAGTTTGACCTTTACACTCTAAACCTCCTTGGCAAGTCAAACAATTTGAAAAGTTGATTAATTAGTGACTACATCGGAATTATATTCTCGAAAAAGAATGTTCATCACAGCGTGGCACGGATTGAAGAAATACTAAAACAGCTCTTTTCATTTTCGAGAAACAAATGAAAAAGTAATTACACCATCGCAAAGCATCCAAAGCCGTCCTTAGACGGCAACGGACACGTGCATGACATCTTTCAAGTCGTCAAAAGTTACAGCACTGAAAGGCTCACTTGCCAGGGACGAAGTTTGTAGCACACGCCCAAGCATTGTTGTTGACGGGGTCAGCCAAATGATCTGCCAAGTTTTTTAGCGGTCCCTTTCCAGTTACTATAGCCTGGACAAAGAACCCAAACATGGAAAACATGGCTAATCTGCCGTTCTTGATTTCCTTCACCTTGAGCTCAGCGAAAGCCTCAGGGTCATCAGCAAGGCCAAGAGGGTCGAAGCTGCCACCTGGGTATAGTCCACCACCTCACCAAGAAGCCCGCCGGCAACACGATATCCCTCCACGGCTCCCATGAGAATCACCTGAGTAGCCCAGATGGCCAAGATGCTCTGAGCGTGGATCAAGCTTGGGTTGCCCAAGTAGTCCAAGCCACCCTCGCTGAAGATCTGAGAACTAGCTTTGAACCAGACGGCCTCACCGAACTTGACGCCGTTGCGGGCAAGTAGCTCAGGGAAAACACAGCCGAGGGCACCAAGCATAGCCCATCTGGCACGGATCACCTCAAGCTCCCTGTTCTTGGCGAAGGTCTCCGGGTCAGCCGAGAGCCCGGCGGTGTCCCAGCCGTAATCACCGGGGAGCTCACCAGTGAGGTACGAAGGAGCCTCGCCAGAGAAGGGACCTAGGTATTTGACGCGGTCGGTGCCGTACCATGGGCTTGCAGAGGCCGCGGGCTTTGGTTTAGCGCCACGGCTCTTGATCATTGAATAGGTCATTTATTCAATAGGAGCAGCGAATCGTCGACCCTTGAGCGTAAACGCTCCAAAGTACAAGATTGTTTTGCGAGATAAAAAACTATCCTGTCTAAGTGGCTCGTAGGCCATGACCCAAAATAGGTCCTAAGTAATACCTGACTTACGCTTTTGGAGATTCCGTCCCCACTAGGTGGGTTCAGATTCTCCAAAATTCAGTCAAGTATTGACCATCAAGATGGTCCAGAAACAGCCCTTAGTACTAATTCTGGTCGACCGTCCCCACTAGGTGGATTCGTCCAAACCAAAACTGACTAAGTGCTGGATACTTGTCCATGGGTTGGGCAAGACATCAGAGACCCGGCATCAAAGGCACCGGCTAACACGGACTCAGAGTGAAATCCGTCAGACTGACCTTATGGGCCTAATTCGCTCCAGACTTAAAGTCTTTTGGGTCTTCAGCTTCTAAGGCCAGTCACTCCTGCCTCCGGAAAGGGAGGAGTCACTGAGGTTTGGCCACGCAGGGCCTAGAAAACATTAAAGAAATTTGGCCACGCAGGGCCGAAAAAACTCTAAGTAAGAAATGTGCAGGCCCCTTTAGAGGGCCGAGCTCTTTCAATGAACGTCCCAAGCCTTCCTTGTCTCTTCGGGCAGCAAATTGGAGAAGTCAGGGTTAGCAAACAGGACCCCTCGAACAGCATTGCGGGCCACACTTTTAAGGTCGGCCAGCGTTTGTCGTTGTCCACCATGCTTCCTGCTGTTTCGTTCCTTCCAGATGAAGTATGAAACTGCACTCATTGCTAGGATGATAAGTTGGATTTCCGCTTCGTCCTTCCTCGCTTGGATGGGCTCCCAGTCCATGAACGGACTGAAAGTGTTGGCATGTTGGCCGCATTTTGAGGCGCTATCTTCCCAGAGTGCCTTAGAGAAATGACACTTGAAAAATAGATGCTCACCGTCCTCATCTTCCATGTTGCAAAGGCAACATTTGGCTTCGCACTGGGGCGCCCATTTCATGATTCTATCCGCCGTCTGCAGAGCTTTTTGTGCCGCCTTGTACACAGTAACGGCCCATCTAGGCATATTGAACTTGTGCCATAAAGAGTGTCCCAAGGGCCAATTATGACCCTTAGTCCTGACAAAGTCCCACAGATTGGGCGCCTCGTCCTTGAGTGAGATGTCCCCTGCCTCCGTGAAATTGAGAAGCTCGTCGCAGTTGCAGAACTCTTCGACCATTCTTTTCCACGTACAGGAGAAGCCTTGTCTGTGATTTCTAGTATCCGCCAAGGTGTGTCCGTAGCGTCGACTCATCCATTCAGACCATATGGATTCCTTGTTGGTGCAGAACTTGATGACCCGCTTCACAGTCGCCCATCTGTTGACTTCATGAAAGTTTTTAAGGTTCAGTCCGCCTTCTCCGAAAGGGCGAGCCATGCGCTCCCAAGACATGGTGTGGGCCGTTCCTCCCCAAAGGAATTGTGAGGCAATGCTTTGCAATCTGTCAATGACCGCCGGGGGTACATAACCTTGCATCACCCAAAAATTTAGTAGACCCAAAATATTGGACCTCACTAGGACAAGTCTGCCTGCAAAGGAAGTCCTGTTGGCCGGCCATTGTTCAATCATTCTTCGTAGGCGATCTGTGCATGCACTGTATTGTTGAGCAGTGACAGTGCCTGCAGTCAGCGGGAAGCCCAAATATGTGCAAGGCGGTGAAGATTTCCCCTGATACCTCTGAGGTATTCGGCACCGGTCGTGTTACCATGATCAAGAGCCGTGGCTCTTGATCATGGCTCTTGATCGTGTTACCATGATCAAGAGCCATGATCAAGAGCCACGGCTCTTGATCATGGTAACACGACCGGTGCCGAATACCTCAGAGGTATCAGGGGAAATCTTCACCGCCTTCCCGGCAAGGGAGGGGGACGAGAGGGCCATTCTGGCTGCTGCCATCGGAAACAGTGGAGAGATGTTCGACTGCAACAAGGTAGTAAGATACGATTGGGATGTTAGTTGCTGTGAGTAATGATGTGGGAGCCTTGGGGCTATATGTACTGGTTCGGAATGGACGGAGAAGGGAGGTGTTGGAGTCCCTGTCTCACGAAAATCTGTCTTCGTTCTAATTGGCTAAGGAGATTTTTGGTTTCAGAAACGTGGATTTAGAATGATGACATGGCTCCCGGATTCACATATCTCAGACATTCCAGTGGAAAATAGTGGCTGCAAAACAAGAGCTCGAATTTTCCATCCATCTTGGAGGCTTTCACATCTATCCCATCTACAGAAGTCGTGGATATTTCTGATGGAGTTATCCACCCAGAGTAAGATATTTTTCCCTTGCGAAATAGTGAGAAA
This sequence comes from Alisma plantago-aquatica, assembly GCA_963693085.1. NCBI lineage: Eukaryota > Viridiplantae > Streptophyta > Magnoliopsida > Alismatales > Alismataceae > Alisma > Alisma plantago-aquatica. The sequence goes on along the minus strand of OY856409.1, from coordinate 143,627,052 downwards.
GACATTATCCAAACAACGAGGTTAAAATAATGTCTTAAAGTAATACGTTCGCGTGTTCTGTCATAAATCAGGACTATCGAAGCCCTGCACCTTGTATAGCCACACATATATTAACTAGTTTCTCAAAATCAAATTATTAACTACATTGTTCCATGTTTGATTGTCTATTTTTAGCTTCCCCAGTAGATTAGAGCTCATTTCCGTTTATTTGATTTAAATAATATATTATTCTGTTCATGCCGTCACTAGAGCTTGAACTTGAGACATTTTAATAACAAATTTAGAATCTAACCAACATTGTGACCCACTTGACTTACCCTTATTAGTTCCTTTGTTAACGATTTTTTTTGTTTTTATATTACGCTTACCTTTCTCACCTAGAATCATGCTTTGTCTGGGATGCCTGTTTCACATAAGAATTTTCTCAATCTAAGTACAAACCAACCAATTTGGTATTTAACCTCCGTAAGGAATATAATTCGTGAAATCCATAGCTCAAGGGCTGTTAGCCAAGTGAGTACCATCAGTGGCGTAGCCACATGGAGGCACAGGTGGGCACGTGCCCCACCCGTACTTGCCAAAATGTACACCGATTGAGTTGTATTTGCTACAGATTTTGGGAAAAAAGTATGTGTTACCTTACAGTGTGCCCTACCTACTTAGCTGCAGCTATAAGGTGCCTACCCCTTCGTTAAGTTCTGGCTCCGCCACTGAGTACCATCACTACGTTTGACAATATGGGTTACAAAGACATGAAGTAATCTAGGAGAATTTTGGTGGAGAGATAACATCCTAGGAGAACATTGAAGAGAGAGACAACAAAAGTCACGGAGGCCGAAGCAAAAAATCATATATATAACATGTTTAGACAGTTCAGATTATTAATTTTGAAATAATGGCAAATACAAACCTATATTACTGTTTTTGAAGCCCATGCTAAATTCTACTAACGATGTGTTTTGGTGATGTATATATACAAATCATTGATAAAAAATATATATATTTTTTACTTTGCAAATGTATACTTTAGAAGGGAGAGCGGACATATTATAGCATACTATACCAGCCCTAAGTTGTCAAAGAGAGACCAAATTTACTATGACGACCAAAGAGTACTCGGAGTAGATAATTTTATAATTCCAAATTAGCCTGAGTAGATAATCTTCAATGAGGCCCGCCAGTTGGATAGAATGACGTCTTTAAGGAAGTACTCATGAGCATTGAAGTATAAGATGTTTGGCCAATCAATGCACATCATATAAATCCTATTTTCAATTCGAATAACTAATACCTAACGTAAGAAATTCATTTACAACTAAGGTAACCCTTTAGAGATGTACTCTATTTGAGCATCAAAGAACAAAACCAAAATTCAAGCAATGATCAACTCAATCAAATGAATCATTTAAAAATCAACCAATACACTTCGATATTCAAACATGACTAAATTCCAGTTATTGATGAATTAAATCGTGACAAAACCTTGACCAAATCCAAGTAACATATTGAAACAATCTAAAATTCACATGTATACTAATCTAGCTTCAAGTCTTAGTCGGATAACCATGATTTAAAACCTTTTTAATGTAAGACTCATATCATTAAATGAAATTTTCTTAATGATCTCCTACCCTCTTTTGGTCATTGTATATTATAGTAAAATATATAAAACTATTCTACATACATCACTTAGGTTTGAGGATATCACCATATATTGTGAGACTATGATTCTTGCTTCTCTTTAATCATGATTTATCTACCTTAATTGCACATATTATGCGAGTATGTTTTTTTTCATTTTTAACAGATTTGAGTATCATAAATAAATTCAAATTATAATTCACATATATGTTTTAATGATGTGAAGAAACTATAATTAAAAGTTGGTTCAATAAACATTGGAAGTTGACATTCAAAAGAAAAGTCATAACTTACAAGTTACGTTGCTCGATTGGTTTGAACAATGCAGTGGTTGATGATCGATGGGATTTGAGTGAGCCGCTTCCATGGCCTTGGGCTAGTTAAAATGGATTGTGTTGAGCACTTTGATCCCTTGAGGTGTTTGATGAGTGTCAGGTTAGGCCAAAGCAGGTCACTAAGGGATGATATGACACATTTTGGATATATGTACCTATGATCAGTTGATACGAGGCAAAATGAGGGGGAAGAGGGTGTTTTTGAGCACATTGATTGCATTTTGAGGTTGAAGAGAAACCTTTGTTTCTTAACAAGGCCAATTTGAGGGACTAATTGTGTGTTGGGTTGTTGTGAATAGTGGGAGGTCAAAGTGGAGGTCAAAGTGAGTTATACAATGGATAGAATGTAATTTTCTCATAAGAAGGCCTATAACTATAGAACCAATTTCAGCCATGGAGCTTTGTTAGATTTTTTAGAGATGTTGTTTGATATAGAGCTGGAAGAAGGTAGTTCTTATTGGAAATCTTTTACATGTTGTTTTATTCTTTAAGATTCTTGAATATTATAGTTTAGAATCACCATCTTACTCTTATTCAGATCATATCCATAAAGTTTCTACCATTTTTCTCATCTTTTTTACTATTTTCTCTCCGTTTCTACCGCGTTGGACAAAGTTCACCAAGTTACTTATTAGAAACTCATTTTCTCTATCCAAACTCTACTTCACACCAATTTTTCATAATTGGATCTATAGCTTGCTAAGTCGGGCATTTTTGGAGTTGTTTCAGATCTCGGAATTGGAATTCTACTTAAACTTGTTGAAGACATACATTTAACCCTTAGACAAGTGATTTAACCTCTGTTTTTAATAAAAACGTGCGAGCGCCGCAATGGCATTTAGGGAGAGCGACTAGGGCTTCCCCCAACGGGCAGCGACAGCTCAGGGGAGGGGTTTCGGCCGCTGTTCTTACGCTGACCCGCTCCCCCAGTGTCTCTCCTAGGCCGCCTGGTGCTCAGGGAGGTCGGAAGGTAGGGATCGCGCGTTGGGACTCTGGGCTCTAGACCCTGATGGCGATGGACGGGTAGCTCACAACGATCTGGAGACAAAGGAGGGCTCTGGATCCCTTGTGGTCGTAGAGCCTCTTGGCATCTCCAGCGTTTCTCCGACTCGGGCTTCCTCAACACTGGGCTCCTTTCTTCCCCTTTCCGTCTTCTTTTTAGTTTTTTTTCTCCCTGTTAGTTGTCTTTGTGTAGTTTGTAGGTAGTTTGTAGGTCTAGGTTGTTGGGTTCTTCCTTTCTTTGTGTCTTGTGTCTGTTCTGCCGTCTGAGGTTTGGTGGGTGTGCCCTCAGTTTCTCTGTTGGCTTGTTGGGGTAGGGGATAATCAGGGGTCTTGGGTTTGGAGGCGTTGCTTCCGTTCCTTTCTTGATTGCGATCTAGTTAGGATTCTTGGTGAGTGGTGGTGGGGTTCTGCTGTGTTTTTTATCCCCCATCCTTGTTCTTCCTCCGACCTTTTATGCTCCTTTGCTTGTCCTTGAAAGGGATCCATAGTGGCTTTTTCTGCTGGTGACGTAGTGCGGTGTGTTATCTATTATCTTTCTCTCTGTTTGTAGTTTTCTTTAGTGAGTTATAGCTTCTTTGTTGTCGTGTGGTTTGTGTCCTCCTTTCATGTTAGGTCTTCTTTTGTTTCTTTGTTATATGGAAGCAAGTGCGAAGGTGATCCCTTCTTCGGTCACTGGTTTGGAGCATATACTGTATATCAGATATTATCTCAGGTTGAAGGAATCTCTCATAAAAAGCTATTTTGGTCAGCGATATAGAAGAGAGATCAACACAACATTGTTCTTATCACATTCCAATATGAGTTTCTGGTTATTGTATCTGGTCTTTACTTTTTTGTGTCCGGTTGGTGTATCTCCCTTTACATGTAGATGACGTATGGCTTTAATGTAATGAATGTGGTGTCTTTAAAAAAAACCTCTATTTTTAATACTTGTGATGAAATTCCTATATAATCACTAAACCTCACTAAATACATGTTATATAAAGCTAAAGTATGGGTTTTTCTAGTAGTTTTGGTTTAAACTATGGGAACTTAAAAATGTTCACTATGTTTACTTTTATTGCTATTCTAGATTGAGAAAGATGATCCTTTTTAGAGAAATATTGTTGAAAGATGTAAAATTTACATGTAACTTTCTCTAAATTGTCAATTTGGGAACTTTCTAGTATTGTTACCTTTTTGAGTTCATATGATGGAATGTTTGAAAGAAATTTCTAGAATGAATAGTTTATGATATACTATGAGCTATGGAAGAAAAGTGGATTTTGATCCTGATTGTGATATGCGTATGTATGGCCTAAATTGGAAAATTGATAGTAATTCATGTGCATTTAGGATACAAAATAAGGTTTTGTGATATATGATGCTTTATTTTTTATATTATATCATGATGTTATGACTTCTACCTTCTTATTCAATAAAAGATAAGTGAATGTATTAATTAATTAGTGAAATGCTAATTCATGTATTGCATTATCACCATATAAGTTCCTCATTAGTCAAAAGTTGTGGAAGAGAAATGGTATCTTTGTAGAAATCTAGGGGTTGTGAAAAGGTATTCTAATTTGTATATTTTTGAAAATATTTGTGCTACTGAGAATACATATGACATATGGTTCCCTCAACTCCATAAATTTAGCCATCTATATGAGTGTAGTTGAGGATGTATCTAACGATGTTATATGGTAATTCTTCTAATGCAATTGAAAATGGTGTGATATGATGTTATATGTTAGTGTTGACAAAGTGATATGAGAAGTTATATGAACAAAGTAGGTAGAAAGGTCCAATACTTTAAATGTAGGTCATAGGCTAATGAGAAACTCTCAGTAAATGAGGTGTGATGGATCTTAGTGAGATCACATAATTCTAAGATCCTCTAAGATGGATTAGGGGAATTCACAATTAATAGATACTAGTTTTGGATTTGCATCGTAGATACCAAGGGCTTAATAGTAAAATATGTAATCAAGTAGAGTAGTTATACATGTATAGTTATCTTACAACTTTTAAGTTGTATTGCCTTAATTCTCTAGTGTTCCTTGTAAATATTACTTGAAGTTATAGAATTGTTAAATTCATTGAATATAGTAATACTTGCATACTTTTATTACTCTACAAATGTTTTTTCTCTCATTGGGACTTCAGATCACTCTCATGTTTTGTCGCCCTTTTTAGGTTCTCAACACCTTACTATTGGTATGGTATTCCCAGAGAGCCAATCATATGATGATTGCAATGAGGCATGTGATACTTGATTTGATAATAATAAAGGCAATTTCCGTCTATATGTTTTAACTATTTTGAGATAATAGTATAACATATTAGATGTCTAGAGGGTGATAATACTCAATGACATATGTCTTCAAGCACGTGACTTGAACAATGAGATCATACAGATGTTAAGAGTATGTACATTCTCACTATAGTCCCTAGTCAGTTGTGATTATGGAAATAAACATAGACATCAATAACACAAAAGACTAGAGTGTGTGTTGGTTGATGATAGAATCTCATCAGTCATGATATATGATATCAAACCAAGCACATAGATACATGTTAGAGAACATTATATCAAACAGACCCACCATAAGAGTAATGCATGAAAACCATACTTGGTTAGTTAGGATCATCTCTTATTGTATTGGTGGTGACTGTGGTTCTTAGACCTGAAATCACTACACTCATCATGTGGCATCCAACTCACAAAAACAAGATTAACTTAAGCGGAAGCGAATTATTTGTAGTGGATTACTGAAAATCACTAAAAATTAAAACTTTTTGCAAAGAGATCCACACATAGGAAATCTTTCCATAAAGAACCAATGTATAACATTTACATTCTAGTTCAAACGTACATAACCTGTACCATCTCTTTTCAGAGACTACATCCACAACTTCCTTATAAACATTATATATAGATAGTATATGAATCTTGAGGCATCAAGCCAAAACCTCAGATCGATTTATAAAACACTGACTAAAAACTCTGAGGACCTGAGAGTACAGAGACGACACGTAGGACTTTCTAGCTACATAACTTGACAGGCAGTATCTCCACCTGAGATCTCACTGTTGTCCCTGTTGTTACTGTTGCTGTCTATTTCCTGTAATGGGCTTCTGCCTCTTTGTCCGCGTCCACCTAAAACGTTGGATCCCACAGGGGTGAGACAATTGTAAATTGCCCCAGCGGGAGATATAACTCTCCGTCAAAACATTGTTATAGCAGTTTATTAAAATAAACTGAGCAGAAGAATTTATATATTTAATCAACAACAAGTATGTCACTTGTATGAACAAAGTGAAGTAATCTTCTTTTTCAAGGATAACCTTGCATCTACTCTTAGTAAACTCATAGTTCATCCATCTACTTGTAATGAATACAACAGATATGAATAACATCAATGAACTACAGATAAATAACAGAAATGTAACATCAGCCAATGAATTTCCGTATTCAATCATTAAGCAAACATGTTAAACGACTGATTTCATTTTACAAACACACGTATGCCCTGAGGAGATGAGGTATACCGCTCATACTCCAACCGACCACTGCGAAGTCAAAATCGGTACCATACATAGGTCTATGGAAGAGCCAGATTCCCATGACCTCTCACATCCCGGTCAGTGTGGGACAACAAGCAGGACTGTGTTAACTGCTCAAATAGCTTTCCAGGGTATACTGGAACTTTGCTATAGAGTTACAACATCAACTACACTCTCATCGGCCATCGAGAGATTTATTGTTTATCTTCATCGACCCGACATAAGTATTATGGGAAGATGTATACGGCATCTATCCCAATCATCAGGAGATTAGTGATACATCCATCCCGACACATGAAGGATTGAGAGGTTTGTTGTTTACCTTCCCTCAAATCTCTTCACCGGACGTAAGGATAATTTTCGCCCATTTACCCCCACATATTCAATATATGTGTTCCGGGTTTTACCGCGGAGCACCCGTTTCACCATCACCTATTCCTGACGATGATGGATCTATGGTCAGGGCTCTACATGAATAGATTTCACTTGATTAATTAAGTACATTTTCATATTCTTTTAGCATCAACCAAGTTCTCAAACAAGACTTATTACAACAATGCTATAAAGAGACATGTACTACTTTCATCAGATACTTATCAGTCTTTCAAAGACCTTGGGAACTCAGTCCCTCATTTCAAAACTGGGAATTCTCATCCCTTCACATTCTCATTACCAGAATCATATGGTTCTGGGTATTCAAACCCTTAACTCATCATTGAGTACCATTACCATTTACTAGGTAACTATCACCTTCAGGTCACCTGACCAAGGCATTCATGATACTTGTTACACAGGTGTCACACATGGCTCTCAAGGCAACAACTTACTCATATGACTTATAAAATCCATGCACATTTCTACTTTTACTAAGTAGCAACAACATTAAGGCACATAAGGCCAATCAACATTTATTATATACATGTCACAGCTCAAACCTGGCTATATACATCATGTCATAATACCTACATGGTTATTAGACATGATAACAGTCATACAAGTTATTCATCACATCATGTGACACAACAATAACACCATTATTCCTTTATCAGGAATTAGGGTTTACTATCAAATAGGGCTTATCATTCCCTTTACCCAAATCAGGGTTAGGGTTCCCATTTCTCATTAATTAGGGTTTCCTTGTATCCTTATTTAAAATTAGGATTATGATTCATTGTCATATTGCCCAGGATTAGGGCTTTATGCATTATGAATTCACATTAGAGTCTCATATACCTTCACCCTTCTTAGGGCCTCTCATCACAACATAGTATTAGAACATCATGTGATGTTAATACTTAGTCAGGGTTTCTCATGGAATCACCCTCAACTAGGGTTTCACATGGAATCACCCTCAACTAGGGCTTCACATGTCATTACATGATATCATCCTAAGATGATTCTCACATCACATTACCACATCAAAGTTCCACATATATCATTCTAACTTAGGGTTTCTCATAACATAACCCTAGAATAAGATTTCTCATGAAATCATACTTAATTAGGATTTCCACTATGGTTACCCACAAATTGGGTCTACTATTCATCTCAATTAGGGTTTTACATCTCATTTCCCTAAATTGAAGTTTCACACATCACTTCCCTAGATTAGGGTTACATCCTCACCCTGGATTAGCATTACATTTAGAATTGCCCTCAATTAGGATTAGAATTCAATAGTCCTATCAATTAGGGTTTATGTTCATGATTAGGGTTTCATGATCTCTTTACTTAAGGATCATACCCTTAATCACCACATGAATCATATTCATGTATGAACTCATGCTATCATCATCTCAACTTCATTGGGTCATATCAACCCTTCAATCAAGTACATACAACTATGGTTAACTTAGTGCACCAAGTCATCGATCCTATAAGCAATTAGGGTTCATCTCTTAATTGGCACTAATCACTTAGGTACTATTAGGGTTTCAACCTTTGTACCCTCAATGATTATCATTACTAATTATCATTGGATCAATGGATGATTCATCATCTCTATTCTCATGAGATTCAATCACATTGGACCTCCATTACATAAGGTATCCAAATGAATTGACCAATTGGATCTTCAATTACAATAGGTTTCCAAGTAGATTAACCAATTGAGTCCTCAATTACATTAGGTATCCAAAGGGATTAACCAATTAAATCCTCAATCAAATTTGACTACTTGAGCCCCAAACGGTCTTGGTCTTTCAAAGTTCAAACGGTTTGAAACCGTTTGCTAAAGCACCTTTTGAAACCACATGGATCAACCGGTTTGGGATTGTTTGGTCCCAAATGGTCTTGAGACCGTTTGGCCCCAAACGGTCTTGAGACCGTTTGGTCCAAACCTCCTCAAAACCACATGGACCAAATATGGTCTCAACCAATCAAATTGGATTAGGGTTTCCAATGTTGATTCCTTCAATCAATGAATTCATGGAACCAATCATCAATTGGACCTATCCTCATACTTCAATTGAGTTAAATAGGTCAACATTCACCTGATTTGACCCTCAATTAACCCTCAATTAGTCATCAATTAGGGTTTGAATCAATTGAATTAGGGTTTCGAATCGATGATCCTTCAACACTAATCAATGCAAGATTAGTTACTTTGAAACCATTGAACCATCATCCAAATTGAACATGAACTGAACCCAAACGGTCTTGAGGTCGTTTGTATGACCATCAAACGGTCTTGAGACCGTTTTCCCATCATATCATCAAAATCCAAGTCAACCAATTAGGGTTTGGATCATTGGATTGATCACCAAATCAGCAATTGATTACACTTTAATTTAGTATCATTGGATCATCAATTGCTTAACCATACTCATCCCTAGACCTCCAAATGGTCTTGGGTGACCACAAAACGGTCTTGAGACCGTTTGGCTCATCCAACCCTTGGATTCTAGTGAAATTTCATCAAGGTTTGGTCTATTGAGTTGATCAACAAATCAGCAATTGATTGCTTTGTAACTTGGTAACTTTGGACCTTCAAATAGGTAACCATACTTAACCCTAGACCTCCAAACGGTCTTGGGTGATCCCCAAACGGTCTTGAAACCCGTTGGGTGATCCCCAAACAGTTTTGAAACCGTTTGGGCTAATCAACCCAAAATCTCAAATCAACTCATTGGAATTTCAGCACTAATTTCAATTAGGGTTTGCCCAATTGATTAGCCTTCAACTCATGATTCCTCTGGAATTAATTAACCACATTTGGTGGGTCATCAAAAAACATAATTAATAACAGGATTCTCAAACGGTCAACCCTTGGTTAGCTCCCCCAAATGGTTTTGAAACCGTTTGCCCAAAAAGTCAAATTAATCAAGTTGAAAATCAGCACTTAATCCAATTAGGTTTGCCTAATTGATTAGCCTTCAACTCATGATTCCTTTGGAATTAATCCATCAAATTTGGTGGGTTATAAACCAACATAATTAGGAACAGTATTCTCAAACGGTCAACCCTTGGTCAACTCCCCCAAATGGTTTTGAAATCGTTTGTTCTCATGCGGTTGGCTGAAACCGTTTGCTTCTAAACGGTTTGAAACCGTTTGCTCCCAAACGGTTTGGGAAACCGTTTGAGCAACCCAAACAAGACCATTTGCTTTGGATATTTGTAGAGGTGTTTGCTTATAATCTTCAATCTCTAAACTCACGAAACCTTCTGTAGTATCCATGGTGATTGCATCAATCAAACAAATCGATTATTGTAAATGTAGAAAAGATCATTATTTGATATGGAATTGAATGCAATAACAAAATCAAGGGTTCAAGTTATAAAACCCGCCTCCAATTGAGCTCCAAAGCTCCATGTCCATGGAAACAATGGTGTATTCAACTCCTTTCACCATTCCAAGGCTCGTCCTCAAGGTTTGAGTGAAAAGGAATGGTTAGAATTGAAGAGGAGATCGAAATAGGAAGAAATCCATAATTTATTTTCGATTTCCACCATGGAATAAAGGTGAAATGGATCAAGAAGCTTACCAACAGGTTGGGTTCGTCCTCCTGACCATACCAAGCTCCCTTGGTCGTTTCCCAAGCAAGGAGAAGAAGTGGGGTCGAAAAAGCCTTCCATTTGGCTTGTAAAAGGTTCTTTTATAAAAATTTCAATGAGAGAGAATATACATTGTAAAAATCCAATTAATCCCAAATATATGGCCACCTCTTCCCCCTCAACTTCCTTGGGTCCGAGGCAATCTTGTTTTCCTCCAATTCCTCTCAATTATCCATGATTTAAAGAAAAGCAAATCAAGCACCTTAAATCATATTATATTAATATCCATATGTGAGTGGATATTTCTTTTTCTTATAAAATTGTGAATGAGTTATCCACTCCCTTGGATATTTTCGTGGTCCTTGCAAGGCTCAAGGATTTCCACGCACATATTAATCCAACCATTGTAATTTTGGTTGAAGGCCCTTTAATTAATACATTTATTTTAGCCCTAAATTGAATTAGGGTTTCAATAGGATTAAATCTTGATTATTTTCATATCAAGATTCTCTCTCCTCCAACTTAATTCAAATTAGGCGCCCCTCTCATTTTATTTGCTCTAAATGATGCCAAGAAACATTAGGGACCTTATTGAATTGGTAATTTGCATATTGAACCCTAGGTTTTGGGTAAATTGCACATTACACCAAAACTAGGTTTTTAATGCACATACATTGCTTTATCAGTTCTTTCTTGGTACTCAGGCTTCCATATGCCATAACTCTGCATCATATTCACTCTCATGATGCTTCAACACATGAGGAACATATTATCATGCACAATTTTCACTTAAACCCCTCAACTTGGGTAATTTGTACTTTAGTCCAAAACAAACAAAACATTGATTTCAACAATGTTCAAAAAGGACTAGAATTGCAACATAGGTTCCTCTTGAGTCCTAATTACTTTTCACAAGATGGGATTAATCATTTAATCACCTTTTTTAATCAAAACACCTAGGGTTAAAGTATAACCCAGGTCAGGGATGTTACACATCACATGTCGTTTGTACACTTTAACATCATCAAACACAGTCTTGAAAAATGGGTTGTTATAACGGTGATGATTGGGTGAATTTGACATATGAGGACTTGACTATGAGTGATAGATATGAAATTTTTCCCTCCTAAGGGAGTGTGACATCCTGGCCACTTGAGGAGTGAGACTGAGAAATGCATTGTCGCGACCCGTCACGCTAAACAAGATTACTCAAAAGATAAAACACAATTAATCACTAATTAATCACATACCCAAAAATATGGGTAAATTAAAACCGATTTCAACATCAGCACCTTCTCGGAAACATTTGCATAAGACCCCAATATGTTTCTTGTATCCATACTATGTCACACAAACACGCATTATCATGCTAACAAAAGTTCGATTTGTTTGAAACACCATATACAAACTTTTCTTGCCCGGACCTGAGAGTACATGGATGACTCTAGGACAAACTAGACATCTAATCAACTTTCTCAAAGATTCATTATTGTAGCTCCTCTTTGCTTCCACAAGTTTGTTTTCATCACTTTCAATTACCTAAAAAAACGTTGTGGCGAACCACAAGGGTGAGACCCAGTCCCAGTAAGAGTTATAACCATCAACAACGTTTATTGATTACAACATTTTTATGTAATTAAACAGTTAAGAAGTTTAATCAGATATAACAAATAAGATCAATAGTACTAATGATTAACAAAATGCATAAAGGAGTTCATAATATCTATCATTATTAACCAGACTATCATCCTTTATCTTGTTGACAATAGAAGCAGTTCAGTAGCATATGCAGTTCTAGCATCATGAGCAAGTCTAGTAACATAGCATAGCTAACAACATGAGCATGTCTAATTCGTTGAACATATCAACATCATAAGAAGAGATAACAACATAAGCACAACTATCTAGATAAGCATGATTAGCAGTATATGCACCTCTAGTTATAAAGGCATGGCTAGCATGCTAAACATAACTAACAACATGAGATATCTAGCGTCATTATTATAATCAGCAGTAGCAGTATAGCTATCAACATAAGCATGGCTATCATATGTATGCATATAAAATCTAAACATATCCACAACATAAGTATATTTACTATCTCTTAATTGCATTAAGCCTTATCTTTATGCAAAGAATCAAACCAAGGTTATCATCCAATGTGAAATGTTATGATTAACCCTAAACATATATGCTATACGGATGTATTACATCTTTTATTATGCCCTGGGGAATTTGAATCGTACCATTCAAAGTCCAACCGACCCCTGCGAAGGGCTATTCGGTTCCGTACAAGATCTAGGAGTGCCGGTATCCTAAGATCTCTTCCCCTCGGTCAGTACGAGTAAAAAGGCAGTGACATATCAATCAAAGATGCCACCACATCGACATATAGTCAAGCTGAAAACCACTAGTCTGACCTTCGTACAGGTCACGACACTAGAAACCAGGGTATTCAAACCCAACCACTGAGGTACAACTGTAGTTGTCCTCTAATCACATCATGTTATAATCACTGAGACACGACCACAGTCATTCTCAATCACATCAGATGTATGAGGCATGACCATAGACAACCTCCACAATCTGCATTGTGGATGACAAGGATATATCCTCAACCTTCCACCCCCGCATATTCAACAATATGCACTCCAATTTTCCCTTAGGAATACTCGTTTCACCATCCAGCAAGTTCTGACACTGAAGATGATTCTACGACACATGGCACTACATGATTAGAGTTACACTTGATTAGTTATGCTAATTGGGTGAATTAAGGCTGCATCAAACAAGTGGACATACAAACCCTAATTCACTTCTAGTAAGCATATAAATATCAAAACTTGAGAAGATATAAAATGTATGAAACATAATTTCTCTTCTCATAATCACATGGTACTATTCACTTGCCATTCCCAGGACTACACTAGTCATCATATTATCACAAGATATAAATCATTTTCACAATATCACAGTGTATCAACCCTTATCAACATAAGAGGATCACACCTCATTCATGGCTCAACCAAGCCCAAAGGGTCATTAAGACAATCATACTATTCCCTGCAAGATCATCATTATCTTTGCATGCCTTGTAACAAGGCTCAGCAACATTACTTACATTTAATACACCAGATCAACACAATATTGCATTAATGAGATAGGAGATATTCATAAACAATCATAGAAGGGTTATATTAACATTAAGAACATTCCTTTATTACATTAGCATGCAAGGAATCTAGATATGATTAACTCTCATCATATTCATTATCCACATGTTTAGCTTAAGAAAGTATCAACCATGTAGATATAATAACCACCAATTACAATATAGGTCTGACCATTGCATCAAGTTCCCCAAGAAACCATTGGCCTAAGGCTTAATTCACTATAGATTGTAGAGACCTGACCCACCATCATTAGTGATCATTAAATCACTATAGGTTGTTAGATCAACAATATATTCATTAATCATCATCAAATATTAAGCTTATGTCATCATTGATTGATATCATCACTAGTGTACTTAATGATTGATCATTATACTTCTAATTGATCTAAAACCTGACCTAAGGGGTGAACATAGGTTGTCACCATCATTTGACACCCTTGATCATGACCATCAGTTGTTATGAATACAACACCATAGGGTTGTTGCAATGGTACTATCGTCGGGTCATGGTTTATAGAAGAAATCAGCTCTAAATCCTAAAATTGACAATTGTTTAATAGGTGCTTAGCACCATAGGTTGTCAAAACAACCTAATCCAAGTCACATTATACCTTAGGAATAACATACACATGATCACATGTTCATATATAACTGAAATCAGAATAGGGAACATTATAAAAATCGAAATCCAATTCAAGCATAGATTTTTAGTGCATAGATCATCATTTTCAAGCATGAACATGATCTAGAAAACTTATGGTAAGCAATAAACATGGAGCAAGTTATAAAACTTGCCTCTAATGAGAAGATGGAACCACACACAGAAGAAATCCAAGAATAATCTATGAATTCGTCCATCTAGCACCTTTCTTCATCAAATGAGCAAATTCTAAACATAAGGAGTAAGAAAGGTAGGGTTTTAGAGCTTTAGAGCAAATTCTACTATGGAACATTTTTTTGGTTGTGCACTACTGATTTCGCATTTAATCGAGTAAACTAGGTTCGATCGATCGTATAATTTCACTAATTCACATCGCACATATCAGTCAATTGATTAGCGTCGTACCAGCGTTAATAATTAAATCATGCAATTTATAAATCGAGTGGTGCCGGCACTTCCCGACACCTGGGTAAATGTTGACATCTGTGAATAACGCGGGCCAAACTGAAATCGTCTGTTTCATGGAGTTAAATCGTGCGATTGGGAGTGAGTACTCACCGCGATTCAGGATGTCTGGATTCGACTGGAATTGCATCCAGGGGGTTGTCTTCAACCTATGAATAGCCCCAATTGAACCTACTGCAATGGAACAGTACTTCCACACACGTACAGGTTCAATCGCACACACATAGGAAGAAGATGGCTTGGCTAATCATTGCTAAAGATGTGGATTCAAGCAAGGACCTCACGAATGGAGATTAACATCGTTGTTGGTTTTTGTTGCTCACACCCAGGGGCCGTTGTCACTGCTACGAACAACATCTGCTACTGATCTGGTTGGGGCGTCACCCCTAGATAGGTGGGTGTTGCTCATGGTGGCTGGGCGTTGCAGTTGAGCGAGGTAGGAGACGACCTAGATTGCTCGAAGCCCTAGGAGCCAAGAACCACACCGCCCTCCCCCTTTCTTTCTCGATCAGGCCGCTGCTTCCCTTGTGGTGGTCAGTCGGCCATTTTTACATGTTGGGCAGATGAGGGCACAACTGGGCGTCGTTCCTTGGTGGTTGAAGTGAGAAATGTGAGGGAAAGGTGGAAGGAGCAAGGCACGACGTGATGCTGGTTCCTGATGCTGCTGTTAGTCGACGCAGCATTGCTGGGCGCCGCACCTGCAACTGGTCGGCTTCCCTAGTAGGTCAGGCTACTACTGGGCACAACTAGGGCTGGTCGAGATGCAAATGGGCAAGGAAGAAAGGGAGGAAGGAGAAAAGGAGGTAGGGCGCCACTGGTCAGAGGTGAGGGAGCCAAGAAATCGCCCTCACGAACTCCCCCTTACTACTGCGATCGGCAGCCTGCTATGTGCCACTTTCAAGCGGTTCTGTTCTATCGGGAAAGAAGGTATAAAGAAGAAGTAGCCGACCCACTTAAGGAAATAAAAAACCAAATACTGGAAAAATTGCAGCGAAGTCCAAAGGAACATCAAAACGTCATAACTATTGACTCTAATGTCCGATTCGACTGATTCTTTTTGCAACGTTTCAAGCATGAAATTCTCTACACCCTCAAAGCAAGAAATCATGCTAATTAGACTGTAACACTCGATCAAAGCAGTAATTGCATCTGTGAGTACTAAATTCAACTTAATGATGCACTAAGCATTAAATTATGGTAATTAAGCTTGTTCAACTCATTAAGCAAGTTTAGGTGTCTTACAACTATAAACCCCTAACAGGGATTCCACCCCCGAAATCCAAGGTAAACAAAGATGGGTACTTCCTTTGCACCTCATCCTATTACCTTCACAAGCTTACTTTCATATCATGGTAATGCCACATCATTCATACATATCTCATCTTGGGTCAGCACAAAAACTCCCACATAAGAAGACATATCACGATCCCATTAAGAAATTTAGTCAACAACATCTCACTCTTGTTCAACTTGTCTCATAGCTATTGCTGCTTCAACAACTCTATGGTTTTTGAAGAAGTATTGATCATATATATGACCAACAAACCATCTATCCTTGATAGTGGTCTTGTCCATCTATCACTTAACCATACATAACATTATAGAATCACTTTTATTTTTCCTTCCAAACAACATTTATAGGATCATTATCAACTCTCTCTCCTACATGAGAGGAATATTTGGAATGTTCATTTAATAAACATCTCCAACCTTCACATATTTCTCATATTATTGATACATCTTGGATACTAGGATTCATTACCTTAGTATCCACCTCATGCGCTATAAGGAACACACATCCTTATATCATCTACTTTTACCAACATAACAAATATCAATACATATAAAAGGAGTCTTCCTAATTATTGAAAGGCTCAAAAGAATAATCATCACAAACTTTATGATCAAGGAACCATAGTCCAAGAAACCTTCTTCTATAATAAGCCAACCAACCTCATGTTTACAATGAATCCACACATACCAAGTGGCAATGGTCCACTTGAAAGTTTTTCCCTGGAAAGGAAATATACAAAGGGAATCAAACATACCACACTGTAGTAATATATTTTTTTTTCAAGGGTCACTAGCAAAAAGATAACCAATTCTATTTTAATTATGCAGGTTACAACTTCTTATGTATCATTTTACCCTTTTTCATTTCAAGTTCCTTGCCATTAGCATAGGAATCATCATGATTAACATATCTCATTACTCCTTCCTTGATGACTATTTATCACACTTGGGTATGTTCACTTATTTTATTATATTTTTCAACCACTAATCAACAGTTAAATACTCATATTTCACATTTTCTTCATTAAATCAAGATCATCTCCCTTAATTTATTTCACATGCCATGTTAATTTTTCATTAAAACTTTCTTACACACATAGGTTGGTCTGAGATTAACTTTGGTTCCACCTTATTTCTCTGCCATTATTCCCATTCATCTTCTCATTATATACTTATCATTGGAGTTCTCTGCATCTTATGTGGATTTCATACCTTGAATCACTTTATAAGCATGGACTTATCTGTCTTTTACTTTATTATATTCTTGAATCAAATCTTCAAGAACTCCTCTTTTCCTTATTTGTATTTAGATTTAGATTTAATGGTGTTGTATCTTTCTCTTATATTTACCAAACATTCAAGTTTTGATAGATTATGATGCAATTCTCATCTTCTTTAAGGTAGGATTGAGATATTCACACCATGATTTCTTATTCGTTATACTCTTTAGATTATCTCAAAATGACTACTTGATCAGAGTAATTAGAAAGATAACAATCTAAGAGTTCCATACTTACCTTTTCTTCAATAATTGAATACCTGGCCATGGCACCCAAATACTGAGATTAGGCAGTATGCACCATATTTTTGTGTCATATTCTTAACTTAGACATAATCCTAGTCCTAAGTCTTAGTGTCCCTATAGACTCAGTGAACCTGAAGCTCTGATACCAACCATGTCGTGACCCGTCACACTAAACGAGATTACTCAAAAGATAAAACACAATTAATCACTAATTAATCACATACCCAAAATATGGGTAAATTAAAACCGATTTCAACATCAGCACCTTCTCGGAAGCATTTGCATAAGACCCCAATATGTTTCTTGTATCCATACTATGCCACACAAACACGCATTATCATGCTAACAAAAGTTCGATTTGTTTGAAACACCATATACAAACTTTTCATGCCCGGACCTGAGAGTACAGGGACGACTATAGGACAAACTAAAAATCTAATCAACTTTCTCAAAGATTCATTATTGTAGCTCCTCTTTGCTGCCACATGTTTGTTTTCATCACTTTCGATTACCTAAAAAAAGTTGTGGCAAACCACAGGGGTGAGACCCAGTCCCAGCAAGAGTTATAACCATCAACAACATTTATTGATTACAACATTTTTATGTAATTAAACATTTAAGAAGTTTAATCAGATATAACAAATAAGATCAATAGTACTAATGATTAACAAAATACATAAAGGAGTTGATAATAACTATCATTATTAACCAGACTATCATCCTTTATCTTGTTGACAATAGAAGCAGTTCAGTAGCATATGCAATTCTAGCATCATGAGCAAGTCTAGTAACATAGCATAGCTAACAACATGAGCATGTCTAATTCGTTGAAAATATCAACATCATAAGAAGAGCTAACAACATAAGCACAACTATCTAGATAAGCATGATTAGCAGTATATGCATCTCTAGTTACAAAGGCATGGATAGAATGCTAAACATAACTAACAACATGAGATATCTAGTGTCATGATTATAATCAACAGTAGCAGTATAGCTATCAACATAAGCATGGCTATCGTATGCATCTAAAATATAAGCATATCCACAACATAAGTATGTTTACTATCTCTTAATTGCATTAAGACTTATCTTTATGTAAAGAATCAAACAAGGGTTATCATCCAATGTGAAACGTTATGATTAACCCTAAACAGATATGCTATACGGCCGTAATACATCTTTTATTATGCCCTGGGGAATTTGAATCATACCATTCAAAGTCCAACCGACCCCTGCGAAGGGATATTCGGTTCTGTACAAGATCTAGGAGTGCCGGTATCCTAAGATCTCTTCCCCTCGGTCAGTACAAGTAAAAAGGCAGTGACATATCAGTCAAAGCTGCCACCACAGCGACATATAGTCAAGCTAAAAACCACTAGTCCGACCTTGGTACAGGTCACTACACTAGAAACTAGGGTATTCAAACTCAAACATTGAGGTACAACCGCAGTTGTCCTCTAATGACATCATGTTATAATCACTGAGACACGACCGTAGTCGTTCTCCATCACATCAGATGTATGAGGCATGACCATAGCCAACCTCCACAATCTGCATTGTGGATGATAAGGATATATCCTCAACCTGCCACCCCCGTATATTCAACAATATGCACTCTGAGTTTCCCTTAGGAATACTCGTTTCACCATCCAGCAAGTTTTGACACTGAAGATGGTTCTACGACACATGGAACTACATGATTAGAGTTACACTTGATTAGTTATGCCAATTGGGTGAATTAAGGCTGCATCAAACAAGTGGACATACAAACCCTAATTCACTTCTAGCAAGCATATAAATATCAAAAATTAAAAAGATATAAAATGTATGAAACATAATTTCTGATCTCATAATCATATGGTACTATTCACTTGCCATTTCAAGGACTACACTAGTCATCATATTATCACAAGATATAAATCCTTTTCACAATATCACAGGGTATCAACCCTTATCAACATAAGAGGATCACACCTCATTCAGGGCTCAACCATGCCCAAAGGGTCATTAAGACCATCATACTATTCCCTGCAAGATCATCATTATCTTTGCATGCCTTATAATAAGGCTCAACAACATTACTTACATTTAATACACCCGATCAACACAATATTGCATTAATGAGCTAGGAGATATTCATAAACAATCATAGCAGGGTTATATTAACATTAAGAACATTCCTTTATTACATCAACATGCAAGGAATCTAGATATGATTAACTCTCATCATATTCATTATCCACATGTTTAGCTTAAGAAAGTATCAACCATGTAGATATAATAACCACCAATTACAGTATAGGTCTGACCATTGCATCAAGTTCCCCAAGAAACCATTGGCCTAAGGCTTAATTGATGCAAAAACTATATGATTAACTCACTATAGATTGTAGAGACCTGACCCACCATCATTAGTGATCATTAAATCACTATAGGTTGTTAGATCAACAATATATTTATTAATCAGCATCAAATATTAAGCTTATGTCATCATTGATTGATATCATCACTAGTGTACTTAATGACTGATCATTATACTTCTAATTGATCTAAAACCTGACCTAAGGGGTGAACATAGGTTGTCACCATCATTTGACACCCTTGATCACGACCATCAGTTGTTATGAATACAACACCATAGGGTTGTTGCAATGGTACTATCATCGGGTCATGGTTTATAGAAGAAATCAACTCTAAATCCTAAAATTGACAATTGTTTGATAGGTGCTTAGCACCATAGGTTGTCAAAACAACCTGATCCAAGTCACATTATACCTTAGGAATAACATACACATGATCACATGTTCATATATAACTAAAATCAGAATAGGGAACATTATAAAAATCGAAATCCAATTCAAGCATAGATTTTTAGTGCATGGATCATCATTTTCAAGCATGAACATGATCTAGAAAACTTATGGTAAGCAATAAACGTGGAGCCAGTTATAAAACTTGCCTCTAATGAGAAGATGGAATCACACAAAGAAGAAATCTAAGAATAAGCTATTAATTCATCCATCTAGCACCTTTCTTCATCAAATGAGAAAATCCTAAACATAAGGATTAAGAAAGGTAGGGTTTTAGAGCTTTAGAGCAAATTCTACTATGGAACATTTTTCTAGTTGTGCACTACTGATTTCGACATTTAATCGAGTAAACTAGGTTCGATCGATCGTATAATTTCACTAATTCACATCGCACATATCAGTCAACTAATTAGCGTCATACCAGCGTTAATAATTAAATCATGCAATTTATAAATCGAGTGGTGTCGGCACTACCCGACACCTGGGTAAACGCTGACATCTGCGAATAATGCAGACCAAACTGAAATCGTCCAAAATTGTTCGTTTCATGGAGTTAAATCGTGCGATTGGGAATGAGATTCTACTCACCGCGATTCGGGATGTCTAGATTCGACTGGAATTGCGTCCAGGGGGTTGTCTTCAACCTCCAAATAGCCCCAATTGAACCTACTGCAATGGAACAATACTTCCACACATGTACAGGTTCAATCGCACACACATAGGAAGAAGATGGCTTGGCTAATCGTTGCTAAAGTTGTGGATTCAAGCAAGGACCTCACGAATGGAGATTAACATCGTTGTTGGTTGTTGTTGCTCACACCCAGGGGCCGTTGTCACTGCTACGAACAACATCTGCTACTGATCTGGTTGGGGCGTCACCCCTATCTAGGTGGGCGTTGCTCATGGTGGCTGGGTGTTGCAGTTGAGCGAGGTAGGAGACGACCTAGCTTGCTCGAAGCTCTAGGAGCCAAGAACCACACCGCCCTCCCCCTTTCTTGCTCGATCAGGCCATTGTTGCCCCTGTGGTGGTCGGTCGGCCATTTTTACATGTTGGGCAGATGAGGGCGCAACTGGGTGCCGTTCCTTGGTGGTTGAAGCGAGAAAGGTGAGGGAAAGGTGGAAGGAGCAAGGCACGACGTGATGCTGGCTCCTGATGCTGCTGCTAGTCGACGCAGCGTTGCTGGGTGCTGCACCTGCAATTGGTTGGCTGCCCTAGCAGGTCAGGCTGCTGCAGGGCACCGCTAGGGCTGGTCGAGCTACAAATGGGCAAGGAAGAAAGGGAGGAAGGAGAAAAGGAGGTAGGGCGCCACTGGTCAGAGGTGAGGGAGCCAAGAAATCGCCCTCACGAACTCCCCCTTACTGCTGCGATCGGCAGCCTGCTATGCGCCACTTTCAAGCGGTTCTGTTCTATTGGGAAAGAAGGGATAAAGAAGAAGTAGCCAACCCACTTAAGGAAATAAAAAACCGAATACTGGAAAAATTGCAGCCAAGTCCAAAGGAACATCAAAATGTCATAAGTATTGACTCTAATGTCCGATTCGACTGATTCTTTTTGCAACATTTCAAGCGTGAAATTCTCTACACCCTCAAAGCAATAAATAATGCTAATTAGACTGTAACACTCGATCAAAGCACTAATTGCATCTGTGAGTACTTAATTCAACTTAATCAACTTAATGATGCACTAAGCATTAAATTATAATAATTAAGCTTGTTCAACTCATTAAGCAAGTTTAGGTGTCTTACATGCATGGCCATGCACACATAAGTCAATATATGATATTGACCTTACATATATCTCAGACAGTCTACTCTGAATCAAGAAACATGGATTGAACGTTTGTAGAGGATGACAAGTCCATGCCTTGAGTTCAATCCGGATATTAGTGACAAAGGAACTATACATTCACTATAACACCAATAATAGATTGTAGGTTGAAAGTTGTTCTCCAACTTTCCTCTTCACCTGGGACGCACTGATGTGTGACTAGGCACCACTCTTTGCTTGTGATGTCATAAGTTAGTTATGGACATTCACTGCCAATGTGAAATGGAACCTATATGGTCACCGTAACGTCCCCGGATTTTCACCTTCTCAAAACCCCATGGAGATGAGAAGACAAAATCCAAAGACGTTAGGCAATTGTATCATAGAGTGATGCAGAAGCGACATACACATACATGAATATACAACGTGACATACACCATAATATTTCTCAACATTCAACTTGTAATTTATTACAAATGAATTATTACAAAATGATTTACAATTACATACTGAAAGAAAATTCTATAATCTATTAACATGTATGCTAACTAGGATCCACACATAATAGGTAAACCTATACAACTGCTCACATCATGTTCTTTTATCCCACTCTAGATATGAACCTAAAACATACATGAAACAACGAATCAACACACAAGGTGTTGTGTACGTGGGTAGAAATATACATACTAATATGCTTGCATAATTGAAATAACTTGAGAAAGCAAGAGTAAAAGAAAGCATTATTTGAAGCAATAATCAGGTAAACACATCTTTTATACATTTCATTAGATGCAGTTGTACTACAATTTTATAAGCACTTCTCATACATACAGTATTGGCAAAATTATTTTACCATACATCTAACATGGGAAATTCATCATACATCCATGTTAGGAAACATACATCCATACTGGGCCATGTGCACTAGTAGCTACAACTCATCAAAATGTCCATTTATGTTTCATTAAGTTTTGGCGAAGCATATAATACTAATGCGCATCCAAGAATTTATATGCAAATAAAAGCATCCAAAGTACAACATATCATTATGCATCCACGAAAACTAGTCATATCTTAATAAAACCCACATACCTAAGTTTAGAGATTCCTATTTATATTCTGGATCATCTACATCTCTGGTCATCACCTAATTAATAGCAATTAATCATCATTAATATATGTACATCATATTCTTGGCAATTTTTAGGTCCAAATTAGGGTTATGACAAATCTTGGTTCAAACAACTTGGATCTTGTATCTAATATTTTTCTACTGATTGGGAGGTCATTCTAGGGGTCTGGCTCAGATTTCATATTTTTCTGATGATTGGTCTATTTTTTAGAATTGAAATGAGGATAAAAGCCTTTAATTGGTTATTAATTAGGAAATATATAATATTTTGGCATAAATTCAAGATAGAGACCATACTTAGTTTCCTTATCATACTAGGGTTCAATAATATTTTTCTCAGATTTAATTTCAGTTATTTTCTAATTATGCCATATAAATGAAGCATTCTCATCTACATTATATATCATCATTAGTTGTGCTTCAAAAGCCTGATCTAAGGGTCCAGTAATAAATATGGTAATTTACTAAATCTATGGATATTTTTGGGGCATTTATTGGGAATGATAACTATTTCTATTTCATTTTCTAATTATATGTGTATATCTGATGATTTAAATGAGATTTACCTTCATGGGTTTACTGGAGCCGTTGGATCCTCCTGATCCATCCTCATACCATTGCAACATGGCAAGGGAGCACATGTGGTCTGACTAGATGGATCAAGTGAACCATCTTGATCATTCTTGAGCCGAGTGGGTTCAGGATTTGGTCTAGATCTGGCTCCTTTTCTCTCGCTCATGCTCTTCGTGTTCCTGGGGCCTGAAACTGCTCGACGCACAAATGATGCCACCGCAGAGCAGAGCACCGTCACTCGGGTTGGGAGTGGTGAGGGAGAATTGAAGAAGATGTACCAGATCTCGGTGGCTACAGATGAGACTTATCACGAATCTGACGCTGACGAAAGATATGCATCCCTCCTTGTTCCTTCTCGGCGCCCATCAAGATTAGAATCACCCTCACAGTCTGGGTGGTGGTACTGAGAGAATAAGGTCTCACTCCACTACTTCAGAACTCCACACCAACATTGATTATGGGATGCAGTGCTCTGCGATCTGGTTGTTGGGGGGGTCTTGTTCATTGGATCGTTGAGCTCGCTTATGACCACTCGAATATCAACAGAGAAGAAGGGGTTGTCTAGTTGGCCGTCGTCGTATCTATGAGTTCTAGTGAGGAAAAGGCAGATTCTTGGGTATAGAGGTGATGGAGAGTATCAAGGTCATGACCCTCTCTAAGACCCTCCATAAGTTTCCAAAAGCTTGCCTCTTCCCCCACAAGCTTGAACCTCTACACCAATGGTAGTCTAGGTTAACGGTGGAGGAACAACTAGTTTGGGGGTTTTGATCTTATGGATCCTCTTACTCCAGGAATAGTATGAGGATGGTCATAGGTACTCTACGAGGTAGATGGCATCACCCAGATGTGGTGCAGTTGGCCAAAAGTCCCCCAAAACACTCGAGCTCCACCACAGGTTGCAGGTTCGATGGCCATCACTGTCCCTTGCACTGAGAAATTAAGAGTGTTGTAGGTTTCAGAAGGGATCTTGATCGCTTTTTCTTGGTCAGTGCAAAATGCAGTGGAGAAAGAAGGAATGGATGGGGATTTGATCTCTCTGGTTCTCTCTAATGGAGACAGTGCTAGGGACAGAGTTTGGTTTTCTCCAGATACGCCACCTCACGCTCCAAACTAGGGTTTGTTAAGATTCTGAGAGTGCGGTGGTGAGGATTTCTCAGTTACAAACTCACATTGATCTGTAGTTTGTGCTCTACCCAGTGCATATGAGTATCAACTTGGTCAGACCCTTTTGATCTGCAATGATCGGAGGTAAGGGATGACCTCCCTACCACAAGATCTTCATCGAAGGGCTTTAAATCATCCAGCGTGACATCAAGTAGTCACAACCTAGCTAATAAATGAACAAAAGACCAAAGTCCAATAACATTTATATCATTAATGTCCTCATCTACAAATAGTTATATCTATTTGTAGCAGTCTCCAAATATTTTGAAATCGTAGACATAGGCTCATAATATCCTAAAGCTACTCCTGCTAAAGTTTGGTACACAAACTCCATTATTTGTACATGCAAATAAATTCTTCAAAGAACCTTATAATTTGGTGTACAAACCTTGAATTCAATTCAAATAATCATCAAATCTTGATCCTACATGTCCATAAACATGTGTTATGATACTAACATACCTCATGGCTCATTAATTGTCTACTTGATTTTGTTGTGACTACTAATTAGAAATTTTAGCCTCATAAGTACCCAAGCTCACTAATAAAAGTTATTCATCATAATTGAACTCAACTTGGTCTGGTAATCATCAATTGCATATCTAGTTATTTTGGGGTGAAAAGAGCTAGTAATGAAATAACCAATTCCTCAATTTGGGATCAATCATCTAAATGACACACATGGTCTTAAAATACTCTATTGGTTATTAGAGCCCTTGATGCATAGGTTTTGAGTCATTTTTATAGGCTTATTTTATATCTATTTTATGCATGTATTTGTCATTTTCTTGATTATATTTGCATAATTCACTATAGTTGTCCTTTAAACTCTTTTTGCATCAAATTATACTTCTTTTATTATATTTATATGATTTTATATAATCCCCGGACTTATACACATGTTTCGGCACTTTTTTTAGGCACTTTTGCATTGTCCAGAGTCGATACTATCGACCATGGTATCAATAGTATTGATATTTTATCAGAAAGCAACCCCAAAACATGATTTTGGAAGAATAACCTGTATCATGGTCGATACCATCGACAGTATCAGGATCTGGCGATTTTCAGCACTAAAACGGAGCGTTTTAATCTGACGATTGAGCTTTTTCGGAGCCGTAAAGTGGTCCTATGACCTAAGAAGAGCATGGACGGCTCTTGGGGGATCTCATATCGTGTTTCACAACATCCCCGGCAATGATGCCACAAAACTTGACACGCATAAATTGTGCGTGCAAACGCAAGTATACATATCAATGTAATATAGGCCTTGTGAGGCCCGAGTCGAACTCAGGGAAATGTGAATTTTAGTAGACTACTACTAACTGGTTGCGATCAACTAAACCGATTAAAAGAGTTTGAGAGTTGTTGTAAAATAAAAGAAAATAAAATAGAACAGAGCAATCGATTAAGGGTTTAGTATCATCAATTCAAATGGAGATCTTTAGGGTTGCGGTTTCACCGCGGGTTTTCATTGTATGAATTTCCATATAGCTACTCAAGTTCATCTCTCAATCTGGGTAGTGACATGTAGTCAGAATTGTCCACTATTGTGGTACAATTCACTACCTAAGTCTAGGTCAGTTCCACCGTCGTAGTAACCTATACCCTAAACTAGGTGCATTAGAATCGACCTCTGGGTTTCCACCATTAACCGTACATCACCTTATTCAAGGGATTTGTTAATTAATGTGAATTGCGTCTCTTTTCAATTGTTAATTCTTCTTTAAAATTAATTAAAGGTGTTAGATTATCATTATGGTGATTAAGCATAACAAGATAATTGAGAAAACGAAATCATACCACAGATTTAGGAGACAAATTATGAATTACTATGATAAAAATGTCATACAATGCTTCCTCGGGCTACTCCCGGTCCCAAAGATTAAGGGGATTAGCCCCGCATGGTTGACAATGGAAAATACATAGGAGTAGAGAAGAAAAACATGGGAAACATGGAGAAAACTCATGTAACCCCTGATACAAAGGTGTTCCTGGAGATCCTCCTCGAGAAATGTGCGTTTTGCAGTCTTCCGACAACAAAATCGCCCGTCGGAGGTGCCCAGATCACTCGGTTGACGGCCTTCGTCTCTTGTCTCCTCTCTCTCTCTCTCCTCCTTGGATATTTTGCAACACGATATGAGATCCCCTAGGGCCGGCCGTGCTCTTCTTAGGTCCTAGGACCACTTTACGGCTCCAAAAAAGCTCAACCGTCGAATTAAAACGCTCCGTTTTAGTGCTGAAAATCGCCAGATCCCGACGCTGTCGATAGTATCGACCCCAAGGTCGATGGTATCGACCATGATATAGGTTATTCTTCCAAAATCGTGTTTTGGGGTTGCTTTCTGATAAAATGTCGATAATATCGACACCAGGGTCGATAGTATCGACTCTGGACAATGCAAAAGTGCCGAAACATTTGTATAAGTCCGGGAATTATATAAAATCATATAAATATGATGAAAGAAGTATAATTTGATGCAAAAAGAGTTTAAAAGACAACTATAGTGAATTATGCAAATATAATCAAGAAAATGACAAATACATGCATAAAATAGATATAAAACAAGCCTATAAAAATGACTCAAAACCCATGCATCAAACTCCCCTAAGCTTAAACCTTGCTCTTCCTCGAGCAACAAAACTTTGGATCTGGTTGAGATAAGTCAGCAACATGACAGAAATACATGAAATGAATCTACATCATCCCCACTTTCTTTCCACAAACCGGCCCTCATTGACCACTGAACACTAACTGCCATCCAGACGACCAAAGACCTATGTAAAAGATGTTTGTCCCCCAATCAATGAAACACTATCAAATAAAGTAGTCAATATGATAAACTCATCTAATCCATACTTGATGAATCTTGTGATCTCCTATCTATGTTGCTCATTTCCTGACTACCATCTAAATGGAAGCAGATCTCCTGATATTAATGAATGAGGAGAATATCGTGGGTGGCCTACCGATTAGAGAAACGGGTGGATGGGATAGGTGGTTGTGGAAGAGATGGAAGCACATAACATTCAATCATGCAATACAAAAATTAATGACCTATCATGATGCAAAATGCAAGTGAAAATGTCCTAATGCTACATTTTTGGTGGAATGATGCATGCACTATCATTCCGTCTCAAGGTGAGATGGAATATCTAAGAAAACTACACCATGTGCTTATTCTTCTTAGTTCTCAGGTGAGAACATGTTCCTTTCTCCCTCTTCTTCTTTATTACTTTTCAATTCTTTTTTTCTTATTTTTTTTCTTCTCTTTTTTTTCAATTTTTCTTCAATTTTTTTTCAAGCCTTATTTTCATAGATGACAATGAATTATTTGGCGGGCTCACTTCTTGTTACATAACTTATACATTTGAAGCATTCTATTTGGAGGGTATGGATCAAGCTACCACATTTAATGTTTTCAGAGTAACATAAGATACATGGTGTACAATATGCTCAAAAGATGCAAATGCAACTACATAATGATAGTTATGCAATTAAATGACACACACCTAAGGATAATGTGCATGTATAACTACTCTATCCTTTTTTTTCATTTTTATGCAAAAACAATATGTGAAAATAGATATAATGCACGATCTATCTACATGAGATGCAATCAAAAAGTGAAATACAATAATGTGCTCCCATTTCTTATGGTGGAGTGTGAATGAAATTGCGGTGGATCAGATCACAAGACTAATTGACAGAACCTTCCGAAAATATCATATGTCCCTCTCTAAAGACCTGTGTATAGGGTAACTGAAGGATTTCTCTCTTAAACTTTAGTCTAAGGTCACGTTAGCGTTTGGTCGGTTTGGGCTCAAACATCCTTGCCAATCACTTTTCCTTGGACAATAAAGATGATCATTCATGTCCCCATGTCCTGAAGCTGACTCACCCAAGCACTTCCTCAGTTATGCAACTCAATTACTCACAAGAATAAGTTCAAAAAGTTTTCAATATGCTCATTTTTTATGTGCACACAACCCAAGAGTAAAACTCCCAATTGAAACCATTCATTTATTGCTCCACATATTACACTAGATAGATGTGGATCCTATAAAAGCAGTAAACCTAGAAATAAAAACAACTAATATCTCAAAAATAAAAGCAACATGAATAAGTAAGTAGAAACTAAGATAGAGGGCTGTTCCAACACCCCCCTAAGCTTGAATAAGACTATGGCCTCATAGTCAACATTCTCACTTAAGAGGTGGAACAGCGGTACCGTTCACTTTGAAGTGTGGCGAAGAAGGATGGTTAGATGCTCAAGTGGACCAAGTGATACTTGCTATCTCCCTCCTTTTTGTATCCCATTTTTGTGTCTTAGTGGTTCTAATACGTGACTTGCTTCATCCATCTTTCCTCTGCAAAAAATGGTTCGAAAAAATCTCATTTCGATACCTTTTACGGCGTGTTTTATGTAGTTGTCCTGCAGGTGTCGATAGTACCGACCAAGGTCGATGGTATCGACCCAGGATCAGCAATTTTTTTGTATCGATGCATCTAAAAGCTTGGGAACTCAAAAGTGTCGATACTATCGACCCTAGGGTTGATGGTATCAACTTTACTCTCACCAATTTTTCTGTAAATCTTCAGGAATCTCGATACTATCGACCCTAAGGTCGATGGTATCGACTTTTCTTCAGCTTTTACTGATCCAAACTCGATACTATCGACATGGGTGTCGATAGTATTGACCTTAACATTCTGCACACTTCAAAACACGAGTTAGGGTACCATTTTTACAAAAATTATCAAAACCTAAGCAAAAACTAAGTACATAAACATAAAAGAACATAACCAAACATAAAAATGAACCGAAAGTTGGGTTGCCTCCCAACAAGCGCCCTTGTTTAATGTCCTAGGCTTGACATAAAGATACCTTTAACCTGGGTTGTCAAGAGATGTCTCTAATGATTCATTTGGCAATTTGAATTTAACTCAATCATCACCAATCCCAAGTGTCAAGTAACCTCGCCCAATGGCAGCGATTACATCAGCCGTAGCTTGGAACGGCCTTCCCAATAGCATCTCACCTCCTTCCAGCTCATGCATGTCCATGACCACAAAGTCAACAGGGAATATGAATTTGTCGACCTTGACTAGCACATCCTCGCATATACCTTGTGGCTTCACAATGGATCTATCCGCCAACTCAATTGTCATAGAAGTTTGTGTTGGCTTCTTCAATCCCAGCTTTTGAAAAGTGGCAAGTGGCATAAGATTAATGCTTGCCCCTGAGTCACACTGTGCTTGTGGAAAATGTTAGCCGCCTATGGAACATGGGATGTAGAAACATCCTGGATCTTTCCTCTTCCTTGGTAGCCGTCCTTGGATTATAGAACTCACTTTTTCATCAACAACACAAATGTCAGTGTCTTTTATCCGCCTTTTCTAGGTGATTATGTCTTTGATAAACCTTCCATATGTTGAAATATGTTCTATCATTTCCACTAATGGAATATTAATATGGATCTTCCTAAACATCTCCAAGAATTTCTTGTAGTGCCTATGCTCTTTCTTCGGCCTCAGACTATCCGGGAAAGGCACGTTTAGGTCCTTCGCTCGCTTGTGTGGTGGAACATATGGAACTTTAGGGGTCTCCTCCCCTAAGCTTGCTTCAACGCCACCTTCTAGGATAGGATTTGACACATCATCTGTGGATGGCATGACTTGTGGCTGCTCCCCTCTCTCAGTGACTGTAGCTTCATCATGACACATGGCCTTCACCTGCTCGTCTTGCCTAGGTGCGGGCGCGGTTGCGATGTGCTCTTGGCGGATTTTTCTGAATGGAACATATCCGCCTGGTAGACCATAATGACTGCGAGGATATGGTATTTTTGGTGTAGCCTCCATATCAAAAATCATTTTTCTTTTATCTTGGACCTCCACCACCGGGGGCTCTGCCTCAGAAATCACAGATATATATTTCACTTGATGATGTGCTTGAACAGCATCTGCATTCCCAGCTTGTCTTTGTTGATTTGTATGCTTCATGGCCGCTACTTCATTGGAAATTTGGGTCACAGTCGTCTCTAGTGCCCTCATTTGTGCTCCATGACTTTGCAATGTCTGCCCAAATTTATTCAAAATCTCACCCTGAGACTGTAACTGCTTGGCGAATGTACTCATCATCTCTTGATTTTGTTTCACCACCTGGCTAAGCAATTCATTGTTCTTTTCCTCTAGGCTAGGCTGCAGCTTCTGAAAATTTTGTTCCTTCCTCCAATCATAATTGTTATTTCTATATCCCTATTGATGCATATACTTTGCATGTGCTTCATCATCAGACCCATTGTCCTCTTTCTCTAGGAGCTTCTTGGCTATAAGATCGATCTTGTCATTAAGCGCTTTGATGGCCCTTGCTTCATGTGTAATGCCAACCTGCTCGGGTGCATCTCTTTCACCCCAAGACTGCTTTTTGGACATGTTCCTTAGAATCTCCCAACACCTTGTGCACGTGTTGTTCAAAAAGAAACCAGAACCTGCTGAGTCCAAATTGCTTCTATCATGTTCATTTAGGGCGAAGTAGAAAATTTTAGCTTGCTTCTCCTTGTCTAAGCCGTGATGTGGACACTTCCTCATCATGATCTGGAAGCACTCCTAAGTTTCAGAGTATGTTTCACCGGCTCGCTGGCTGAAGTTGTGTATCTTCCTCACTAGATCGTTTGTCTTTTCAGGCGAGAAGAACCTCTCAAAGAACACCTCAACCATGTGATCCCAAAATTCAATGTACTCATCATCCAGATTGTGCAGCCATTCCCAAGCATTGCCCGCTAAAGAACTGGGAAAAAGTTTTAGGTAGAGTGTCTCTTGCGGGAACCTGTCAATCTTTATCATATCACAATTTTCCACGAACGTGCTGATGTGGGTCACCAGATCCTCATTTTTAAGTCAATGGAAAGCCTACGATTTGACCAACTGAATAAGCCCCGGATCAATCTTGTAACTGGGTATGTTGATAGCTTGTTTCTTGATTGGCCCCTTCTGTGCAGAAGAATAAGAAGCCTTAATCCTTTCCCAGATCGTCTGCTCCTCATTTTCCGCCCTGTCACCCATTATTACTTTACTAGTACCTGAAATTTCAAATGGTAGTGTATGAATCGGTACTAATAATTAAAATAATGAATAAGATTTGCAATTCAGTTCAAAAGATGAAAAAAAATTACAGGAATTAAAAGTGGCCTAGTGTGGCCATTCGCAGCACTCGTTGTGCTAAAATTCACCATTTCCCCGGAAATGGCGCCAAAAACTTGACACGCGTAAATCGTGTGTGCAAACGCAAGTATACGTATCAATGTAATATAGGCCTTGTGAGGCCCGAGTCGAACTCAGGGAAATGTGAATTTTAGTAGACTACTACTAACTGGTTGCGATCAGCTAAACCGATTAAAAGAGTTTGAGAGTTGTTGTAAAATAAAAGAAAATAAAATAAAACAGAGCAATCGATTAAGGGTTTAGTTTAATCAATTCAAATGGAGATCTTTAGGGTTGCGGTTTCACCGCGGGTTTTCATTGTATGAATTTCCATATAGCTACTCAAGTTCATCTCTCAATCTGGGTAGTGGCCTGTAGTCAGAATTGTCCACTGTCGTGGTACAATTCACTACCTAAGTCTAGGTTAGTTCCACCGTCGTAGTAACCTATACCCTAAACTAGGTGCATTAGAATGGACCTCTGGGTTTCCACCATTAACCGTACATCACCTTGTTCAAGGGATTTGTTAATTAATGTGAATTTCATCTCTTTTCAACCGTTAATTCTTCTTTCAAAGTAATTAAAGGCGTTAGATTATCATTATGGTGATTAAGCATAACAAGATTGATAAAACGAAATCATACCACATATTTAGGAGACAAATTATGAATTACTATGATAAAAACATCATACAATGCTTCCCTGGGCTACTCCCGGTCCTAAAGATTAAGGAGATTAGCCCTGCATGGTTGACAATGGAAAATACATAGGAGTGGAGAAGAAAAACATGGGAAATATGGAGCAAACTCATGTAACCCCTGATACAAAGGTGTTCCTGGAGATCCTCCTCGAGAAACGTGCGTTTTGCAGTCTTCCGGCAGCAAAATCACCTGTCGGAGGTGCCCGGATCGCTCGGTTGATGGCCTTCGTCTCTTGTCTCCTATATCTCTCTCTCCTCCTTGGATGTTGTCCAACACAATATGAGATCCTCCTAGGGCCGGCCGTGCTCTTCTTAGATCATAAGACCACTTTACGGCTCCGAAAAAGCTCAATTGTTGGATTAAAACGCTCCATTTTAGTGCTGAAAATCGCCAGATCCCGACGATGTCGATAGTACGACCCCAAGGTCGATGGTATCGACCATGATACAGGTTATTCATCCAAAATCACGTTTTGGGGTTGCTTTCTGATAAAATGTCGATACTATCGACACCAGGGTCGATAGTATCGACTCTGGACAATGCAAAAGTGCTTGAAAAAGTGCCGAAACATGTGTATAAGTCCGTGGATTATATAAAATCATATAAATATGATAAAAGAAGTATACTTTGATGCAAAAAGAGTTTAAAGGCCAACTATTGTGAATTATGCAAATATAATCAAGAAAATGACAAATACATGCATAAAATAGATATAAAATAAGCCTATAAAAATGACTCAAAACCCATGCATCAGCCCTAAAATCTGGATTATTACATTCACCCCACCTTATATGGAATTTCGTCCTCAAAATTTAATTGAACGTATACTCAAGGTGATATGAAGAAGTTTAATTTCATGTAGGTTGCCACTTCTAGTTACCAAAGTTCTCATATTTATATATGCATCCCAAGTCGAAATCTTAGAATCTAGAGCTATGTAGCCACCCCACCTTATATAGGTTGAAGCATAACATGTTTTTTTTTCTTTAAGGAATTGAAGAACCACTTCATGTCTTAATTATTATAGGATTCACATCCCTTATTACCCTGATAATTATGGATTTTTTTGTGCTCATATGAAGTTAGGGAGGTATTACTTAAGTTTCATCTTTCACCCCACTAAGTCATGTAAGGTGATATCAAGTGTGCACCTCATTTGTTTTAGAATCATCACATTTGACATCATTAATGTGGGTTTATGATTGACATTTTACTTAGATTTGATCATTGTAGAAGGGATTACTTTACATGCTTGAATATAGGGTTTCACCCTAAGGTGTGAGATTTATCATCAAACTAGAAGCTTAGAGTTGTAAGATTGAGTTTAGGAACTATGTTTAGTAATCATGTATCTGTGATCCAAATACATCTTTATTTCAAGCTCATTATTTCAGACTTACATCCATCATTTATGATATTAAGGGAAAGAGAACATACTAAATCAAGCTTATAATGATTTCAAACTTGGATATTATATGTATGATGTAGGAGAGGAATATAGAATAGGTCAAGCTTATGTGAGTGACTCCTCATGTATAATCATATATGTAACTCAAGTGAGGTTTCTAGCATCATATATTAAGAAAGAGAAGTGGGAGGAATAATATTTTTGAGTATCTTATGCACAAAGCATTTTACTCTCGTAACCAGAGTTTCATATATCACCTCACTTGCAACTAATGATGAGATTCACAAACATGTGTCACCCAAGCTAGGACCAAACTCAATCAAAAGGATTGACTCTCTCAATATGAGTCTTCTACCCATCATTTTTTTTGCCCAACTCTCACATATGGGATTGAATCATGAAAAAGAAATCAACTCATGTACTCAAGAGTAACCCAGTTTAGGACACATCATTTCACATATATCTCATATTTTCATATATTATAGGGTAGGTCCTATGACCCTCTCCTTGTGGGTCTCACTCTCTCTGGAGTTCACCATGTATCTTATCCTAACATTGGAGGTACTCCTTTGTAAAAGAGCTTGAGGCTCATGCATATTCAACCTTATCTTAACTTTGCTCATCTTAAATAAGAAAAGGGAATGTACTTTCATCATCAAGACATGGCTTAGAATCTTCAAAATTGGATTCATATCATATACAACTAAGATCCATACAAAGCAACTATTACCAGAGATAGAACTTAGATAAGATCATCCATTCTTATATAAACTATCATTCTAACTTCTATTCTATGTAACATATCTTTATAAGGCTCTAGACGTCTAATCTAGACCTACGCTCTCTTCTAGACTAATGCCACTTCCTTTCACTTAGGTCGCATGAACACTAAGTACTCTCTAGTGTGAGGGACACATTTTTATATTTACATATATATAATAAAATATTATATAGTTTTTATCCAAGAAAGCAGACGTCAGAGAAAACTATTGAGGCTCGAGCCGATTGGAAAACAAAACCAAATCAGCAAAATCGAGTGTCCCACACACAGTATATAGTCTAGTGCCATGTCACCAAGTGAAATGGTGAGAATAGGGTGTAGACTAGTATAGCTACCCAATACATATGAGCTCTATATGGAAAGGTTTTCACACACTTGTCTAAACCTAGTTCTCGAACATCTAGGTTCTAACTTAGAGGCTAAGTCAAACCTAGTTCTAATAGAACAACTTACTAAATTTCTAGGGTTTAAGGTGAAAGATGAAATTTATTTTTATGTTTCATGGTGAGAAATTGTTAGGTGTAGCTATTGTTCATGCTCTGATACGAATTGTAACGTCCCCAGATTCTGTCGCCTCGAGACTTAGAAGGCTCAAGAGGACAAATTTGAAAATGTTAGACAATCATTTCAGAGAGCGATGCGGAAGCATAATACACATACATGAACATACAACCATAACATTTCTCAACAATAACATGTATATTTACAACATGAATTATTACAGCTTGGATTACAGTTACATATTGAAAAATAGAAAATTACACATTCTAAACATGTATGCTAACCAGGATCCTAGACAATAGGTAACCTAAACAACTTGCTCACACCCTGTTGTTTTTCCCCCATGCTATCTCTGAACCTAAAACATACGTCAAACAAACGAATCAAAAAAAGTTGGTACGTGGTAAAAGATACAATAATATGGTTTCATGTATGAAATTACTTGAAGAAAGAAGAAAGAAAAGAAAACCATTGCTTAAGGCAAAAAATAAGGTAAAACACCTCTTCTATACGTTTCATTTGATGTAGTTGTACTACAATTTTATAAGAACTTCTCATACATCCAGTATGGGAAAAATTATTTCATCATACATCTAACATGGGCAATTCATCATACATCCATGTTAGGCAACATACATCCATACTGGGCCATGTGCACTAGTAGCTACAACTCATCAAAATGTCCATTTATGTTTCATTATGTTTTGGCGAAGCATATAATACTAATATGCATCTAAGAATTTATATGCAAATAAAAGCATCCAAAGTACATCATATCTTTATGCATCCACGAAAACTAGTCATATACTTAATAAAACCCACGTACCTGAGTTCAGATATTCCTATTTATATTGTGGATCATCTACATCTCTGGTCATCACCTGATTTATAGAAATTAATCATCATTATTATATTTACATCATATTCTTGGAAATTTTTAGGTCCAAATTAGGGTTATGCCAAATATTGGTTCAAACAACTTGGATCTTATATCTAATATTTTTCTACTGATTAGGAGGTCATTCTAGGGGTCTGGTTCAGATTTCATATTTTTCTGATGATTGGTCTATTTTCTAGAATTGAAATGAGGTTAAAAGCCTTTAATTGGTTATTAATTAGGAAATATATAATACTTTGGCATAAATTCAAGATAGAGACCATATTTAGTTTCCTTATCATACTAGGGTTCAATAATGTTTTTCTCAGATTTAATTTCAGTTATTTTCTAATTATTCCATATAAATGAAGCATTCTCATCTACATTATATATCATCATTAGTTGTGATTCAAAAGCCTGATCTAAGGGTCCAATAATAAAGAGGGTAATTTACTAAATCTAGGGATATTTTTGGGGCATTTATTGGGCATGAGAACTATTTATATTTCATTTTCTAATTATACATGTATATCTGATTATTTAAACGAGATTTACCTTCATGGGTTTACTGGAGTCGTTGGATCCTCCTGATCCATCCTCAGACCATTGCCACATGGAAAGGGAGCACAGGTGGTCTGACTAGCTGGATCAAGTGAACCGTCTTGATCATTCTTGAGCGGGGTGGGTTCAGGATTTGGTCTAGATCTAGCTTCTTTGCTCTCGCTCATGCGCTTCGTGTTCCTGGGGCCTGAAACTACTCGACGCACAAAGGGCGCCACCGCAGAGCAGAGCACCATCACCCAGGTTGGGAGCGGTGAGGGAGAACTGAAGAAGATGTACCAGATCTCAGTGGCTGTAGATGAGCCTTATCACGAATCTGACGCCGACGAAAGATATGCATCCCGCCTTGTTCCTTCTCGACACCCATCAGGATCGGAATCACCCTCACAGTCTGGGTGGTGGTACTGAGAGAATAAGGTCTCACTCCACTACTTAAAATCTCCACGCTGACATTGATTATGGGATGCAGCACTCCACGATCTGGTTGTTGGAGGGGTCTTCTTCATTGGATCGTCGATCTCGCTTCTGACCACTCGAATATCAACAGAGAAGAAGGGGTTGTCTAGTTGGCCGCCGCCGTATCTGTGAGTTTTGGTGAGGAAAAGGCAGTTTCTTGGGTATAGAGGTGATGGAGAGTAGCAAGGTCGTGACCCTCTCTAAGACCCTCCACAAGTTTCCAAAAGCTTCCCTCTTCCCCCACGACCCTGAACCTCTACACCAATGGTGGTCTAGGTTAACGACAAAGGAACAACCAGTTTGGGGGTTTTGATCTTATGGATCCTCTTGCTCTAGAAATAGTATGAGGATGGTCGCAGGTACTCTACGAGTTAGATGACATCGCCCAAATGTGGTGCAGTTGGCCAAAACTCCCCCAAAACACTCGAGCTCCCCCACAGGTTGCAGGTTCGATGGCCATCACTATCCCTTACACTGAGAAATTAAGAGTGTTGTAGGTTTCGGAAGGGATCTTGATCTCTTTTGCTTGGTTAGTGTATAATGCAGTAGAGAAAGAAGGAATGGATGGGTATTTGATCTCTATGGTTCTCACTAATGGAGACGGTGCTAGGGACAGAGTTTGGTTTTCTCCAGATACGCCACCTCATGCTCCAAACTAGGGTTTGTTGAGATTCAGAGAGTGCAGTGGTTATGATTTCTCAGTTACAAACTCACATTGATCTGTAGTTTGTGCTCTACCCAGTGCAGATGAGTATTAGCTTGGTCAGACCCTTCTGATCCGCAATGATCAGAGGTAAGTGATGATCTCCCTACCACAAGATCTTCATCGAAGGGCTTGAAATCATCCATGCCTATTAGTTTACGGCCACTCCCAACAGACATGCCAGTGTGACATCAAGTAGTCATAGCCTAGATAATAAATGAACAAAAGACCAAAGTCCAATAACATTTATATCATTAATGTCCTCATCTACAAATAGTTATATCTATTTGTAGCAGTCTCCAAATATTTTGAAATTGTAGGCATAGGCTCATAATATCCTAAAGTATCTCCTACTAAAGTTTGGTACACAAACTCCATTATTTGGACATGCAAATAAATTCTTTAAAGAACCTTATAATTTGGTGTACAAACCTTGAATTCAATTCGAATAATCATCAAATCTTGATCCTACATGTCCATAAACATGTGTTATGATACTAACATACCTCAAGGCTCATTAATTGGCTACTTGAGTTTGTTGTGACTACTAATTAGAACTTTTAGCCTCATAAGTACCCAAGCTTACTAATAAAAGTTATTCATCATAATTGAACTTAACTTGGTCTGGTAATCATCAATTGCATATCTAGTTATTTTGGGGTGAAAAGAGCTAGTAATTAAATAACCAATTCCTCAATTTGGGATCAGTCATCTAAATGACACACATGGTCTTAAAATACTCTATTGGTTATTAGAGCCCTAAAATCTGGGTTATTACATTCACACTTATAGGATTAACCTGCAAGTGGAGTTTATCCATGAGCGATGTTTAGATTGATTACTAAAGTGTTTAGGTACTCAAATAAACATTCAATAAATAGACTTGACTCAGAATCATCAAATTCAAGTGTAGAACCAACTGATTAGAGTGTCAGATTGATTGAGAACTGCATTGACTGAGTTCTATACAACATGGACCACCAACTGACTGATTCACTAGGTGAACCGATCGGCTCATGGGCAGTGAGACAACCGAGTCACTCCAGTGAACTGATCGGTTCACTTGGACCAAATGAGCAGTGTTAGATTTCCCCGGTTTTTTGAGAACAGATTTTCATTTCACTTGTTCAATTCGATTGAGGCAACAATTACTCTTTGTGTTAATTTGAAATGAATAAAGAAAGTCAATTTTGGGAAAGTCTGGGAAGTGAAATGACCATTTCACTGGGTGAACCAATCGGTTCACCTGCCCTAATGACCGATTCAGTTATGAATCGATCGGCTCACCTGCCCAAAGGATTGGTTCAGTTGTGAACCGATCGGTTCTCCTGCCATAGTGCAATCAATTCGTGGAAAATCTGGACCCTTCTACTCCTGCACAGACTGGGAACCCTGACCCTACCCTCTACTATAAATAGAGGGGTACATGGGGCTTCTCAGAATACACAACTCAAAACATCAGTTGCTCTGCAAAGTTGTTGTCCTCTCTGGTTGTGGTAAATGAGAGAGCCCAAGCAAGTTCTACCTGACTAAGGAGGAACAGGGAGGGAAAGACAACTACAAAAAAGTGACTAGTAGTGGGAGAGTGTGTTGGTGACTAGTACACCGACAGAAGGGGACAACTCCTTGTAGTCTGTCCTTCAGGATGACTAGAGTTCCCAGTGGTCTGTGTGTGCTATCTATAGAGGTGGGAGATTTCTGCCACTCAGGAGGATGACTATCAACCGCAGTCCGGGTCAAGACCAAGAGCTGCACAGACGCCGTC
The DNA here is from genome assembly GCA_963693085.1 of Alisma plantago-aquatica. Classification (NCBI taxonomy): domain Eukaryota; kingdom Viridiplantae; phylum Streptophyta; class Magnoliopsida; order Alismatales; family Alismataceae; genus Alisma; species Alisma plantago-aquatica. The sequence continues at coordinate 143,587,003 of OY856409.1, read as the reverse complement.
GAAGACTAGATGGTTGAAGGAAGCACTAGCTGTGAGGTATTGTCGTTGAGCAAGCCTCAAGACCATGTATTTCTCTCTAAACCATCTTTCCTATTGCATAGTTGTTGATGTGATCTGCTGGTTATGGGTTTGTGATTAGATAATTTTTTTCCCGCTGCCTATTCTATCCCACAAAACCCAACACTTACATGTAACAACCTATTTTCAGATTAACCATCTAATTAGAGTTTTTTTGGATGATTTCATGCTTAACTAAAGTGATCATTGTTGAAGCTTGAGATAATAATGATAGTATAATTACCTCTAATCATGTTTTTAGTTTTAATAATTAGGTTTTAACAATTTAAAACCCTAATCCGCCAAACTAGGGTTTTAGTAGCATATGAATACAATATTTGATAGGTATAGTGGTTCGGTAAATGATTTTGGTATTTTATATACAACTCTAATTTAGTAGAAGCTTGTATATAGTTTAGGTAACTCAATTATTAGTGTTCCAGAGAAATATTGGAATTTTTGGATAATTTTATAACATATTTGTCGACCAAGTTTCTCTAGGACAAACTCAGTCGGTCGTGCATTTAGACTGAAATATAGAAGCCTGCTATTTTAATTTTATTTTTTTATCAGAATGTTACATTTATCTAAAATTTTAAATATAATTTAGAAACTCTATTTTAGGAATGTTGTTATATTTTCATAATATTTTCATGATATTAGACTGATCCAAAGAGGGGTGCTGGTCGAGTTTCCCCAAGATAAACTCATCGACCATGTATTCCGACTGAAATATAACTGTCTAGTATTTAATTTTATTTATTTATTTGTAACAATGATTGATATGAAATTTCTAAAGCTTTTAAATGATTTCTCCCACAACATTATAAAGTTTCACAAATTTTGGAGGAATTCAGACCTATCAATTAAATGATTAGCATTAACATTTTTATGATGGAAAATTCAGTTGAAATAAAAGAAAGTGTAAAGTTGGGTCAATTTGCTATTGACCCAAGCACCTTAATTGAACTATATGAGTAACCTAGCACCCAAGGAGCTCTCATATTTTGTGATCCATTCTAGAGAAATGAAATCCTAGAGTGAGAGAGTGGGAGTTAAGATTTGAGAGGAAAATGTGGTCGAATTGATGATCTAGGGTTTTACCATCCAAGAAATGATGAAATCAAGTAAGTTTAGCTTCTTTGAATAGTCTTTCATGGTGAATCTTCTATCACATGTCAAGATTCTATCCCTCCCCTGATTTGATTTGAAATGATATCTAATCACCTCATTTTCTCACTCTCTTTCCTATTCTCCATTTCTAGGGTTTCCCAGTTGAGAGGAGGATGGAATGAATTCAATAGTTAGAACCTTAGTGGATTTCTAAAAATTCAAAGTTTGACCTAAATTTTTAAGGTGTTTGTCACCTTAGGTGAGTGTTTCTATCCCTCTTAAGCTCTATACCCATGTTGAAAGCCTAATTCTATTCAACTAAAATAATCAGAAACGTTATTTGTATCTATATGTGATTTGGGTACTAATTTAGAAAGATATTAGGGAATCAAATTCTACTGTCTCATTGAGACCATATTTGGTTACCTGAATTTTACTATATTGGATTGTATTTTGGACTCCAATTATGCAAATTTTATGTTTGGTTTGTGGGATTGGAGAAATGGGGCTAATTCCCGGGATTTCAGACAAAATAGGAATCCCACATCTTGGTCTCCATAAAAATTATCCCAGATGCCAAAATCCATCATGGGTAAGATAGCAAAAATGAAAAAAGATAAATCCCACACTTGGAAATAAAACCAAACATAAAATTTTACTTTAAGGGATTTTGAGAATGCAACATTTCAATAACACGTGATGGATAGAATACATGATTTCAGTAAATCCGGCTAACCAAACGTGCCCTAAATTGAGCTTGCTTTGTTCCTGATATATTAATATATGTTCCATGGAGAATCCTATCGATAAATTACTATACTATTTCATGCGAACGTTGCCTAAAAATCAGCCCAATTCCAGATATGGTTGGGAATTGAATTGATATATATATAATAATACTTGAATTATATTAGAATGAATTATACAAGTTTATTGTTCAATCTTACTGAAATTGGATATGATATATACATAAGGATCAATATGAGGTGGTGATATTACCTATTTAGGGTTTGTATTATGGGATTGAATCAAATGAGGTGATTAATCAATGCATACTTTTAATTGATGAATGAAATATGTGAAAATGGAAACTAGAGTTTCCATGTGTGTGAATAGCTCTAATGAACCCATGCACACCATGATGAGATTACTAGTAATTATGATTCTTTTGATGTGTTGAACAAAGGATTACTTCTTGAAAATCCTAAAAGTTTAGTATTAAGATGAGTATGAGTGATAAAGCTAGAACTTGCATATAATGTTGTAAATGTGATGAAATGTTGAGTGTAGGTATTAATACTTCAATTGAAGATTATGAGTCTTACTAATATGATCTAATCCTCTAGCATATACTTTAGTATAATTATGGAATAATGAGTATCCCTCACATGAATGTCGGTCCTTTTGTAGAAGCTATATAATAATGAATAGTATCCCTGAATGATTAAGTAAATTTAGAATGATTGATTTTAAGAATAGTATGAGCATCATATGAAAGAAGTTAAAACTAATGAATATGGAATTAAGGGAAAATGATGAAAATTAGTGGATGGACCTAAGAACCTAAACCTATCCCTAAAATGATGATATATGTGATGCTAATGAACAATGATCTCAAATTAGAGATTAAAGAATGCATATGAATATAGTTAAATTCAATTACACAATGAGGCATAAGGGAATGAATTGGTTTATTAGAATGTGCTCTTGTATTGTAATTGTATGCTAGGATACTTGTATTTGGATGATGGACTTTTTTGATAGATTTCAAATTAGATCACTTATGTGTTGAATAGTATCCCTGATTAAACAGTGGTAAATAGTAACAGGAAAGTATTAAATGTGTTCTGCATGTTTATACTTGAGATTCATTCATATATGTAAAATTGGATAAAATAAGTATTTGTTGCATGTTAAGCCTATTCTGAATATGATGAATGACATGAGATGTCTATATACTTATAATATTGTTAGTTTAAATATCTATGTTAATAGTCAATGAGAATTATGATATGAAATGAATGGATAAGAAATATGTTGACACAGAATTTACATTCTTTGATTATTGTTGTGAAACCTTAACGAGGGTAAATGCTAGGCAATGAGATTATGTCTTGGGTAGAAATCCCACTGATGATGACTTCTATGAGATGATGTGGAAAATGGAAAGAATCATATGTGTTGCAAGCTACAGATTTGTTGTGCTTCTTTCTTTAACTAATTTCTTTTTTATAAGCCTAATCTATTTCAGGTTATTCTAGTGACATGAGAATACACACATTTGATATGTGATATTTTGAATTCTTTTAAGTTGAGTAAAAGAGATTGATAACAAGTGAAATAATAACACATCTAGTTATATGCACTAAACACCGTGAGTTTCCCCTGAGGTCCACACTGGGGAAACAAAATAGATTTCCTTGTAGTAATCGATGAATTATTAGAAGGATTTCTAGAGAGTGGATCCAGACCTTAAATGATAGACCACTAGGATTTAGGAGTGAGTCACATGGAGTGGATCTAGCCCTAAATCCTTGCAGTGAAAGTCTATGTCAATTAGGGATAGACTCTGATGAAATGAAATATGAAAATATGAGAAATTTTGTGATATGTTATATATTGTTTTGCTTGTTCTTATCTCGTGTACTCGAGATGAGGATGTGAGCCTATTTAGGCCACCTTGAGGTGGCCAAGGTCTATTTTTGATATCTTAGGGTGGCCATCTAAACCCTAAGATAGTGACTGTGACTCATTGACATGAGAATCAGGCGTGGTGACTTCTACTTGGTATGGTACAAGTCATGTAGTTTCAGGGCAAATGAATAAAATATGACAAGTCATGTAGAATACGATTTGAGTGTTTGTTACATTCGTTGTACTTTTGATGGTGATTTGATATTGTTGATTATGTTTCTTGGTGTGGAAAATAGTCAATCTTCTATGGAGATTATATGTTTCATATTCTGATATATCTTGTTGAAAAGTAGTAAATGTTGAGGTCTATATCCACTCTAAATGTGATTTGAATTGCTTGTCATTTGATAGTATTGTTTGGTAAATATGTATTGTGTGGACTTCAGCTTTAGGACTACAGGATGTGTTCCTACTCTGGCTGGTGGGGTGTCGCAAGGATGGTGTTATTGTTATGTATTGATTATGAATGTTTAGATATTGATTTACTACTCATACTAAAGTATTGTCATTCTAAATTAAGTAAAATATATTGATCTATTCATTTTTTTTAAATAGCTAAATATCATTAAAAGTAAGCCATACAACATCTACAAGATAGACATCTCTCATCAAGTAACCAAGCAGCAACTCCTTTTGTAGAAAGACATAGCACAAGGCTCAGATTGGGATGTGATAGGTACGCTTTTGCACTATCCACCTCTTGTAGTGGCTGTCTAAAACAACTATCTGGGATGGAATTCATCAATCTACAAGAACCTATGAGTACATCTGGAGAGGAGTTTCCAAAGCCACTGATAGGGATTACCATCATGAAGACAACGAAAGATTATCAGACAAAGAGCTTGACCACAAAGCAATGACACAGACCTAACAACACAGACACAACGCCCCATAAACAAGACGAGAAACACAACTACCAGCGACGAGCACTAAGGTTGCACCAACCAGTAGACCCGAGAAGGAGGCCAAACCCCAACGATGTAGATACAGAAGGATGACTTATGCGGATACAAAGGCGGGGAGTAGAGGGCGTCGGGAACTCCACCACCACTCCCGACCACCACTACGAATAAGGGGTGGAAGACCCACACGAAACCCAAACCCAGCTTACTCCTCCTCTGCCTGGAGCACCAAGGGGCACCCGATCTCACCGGTCACCCAAGAAGGAAACCAAGGCACGACGCGACCAACAAATGACCACCACAGGAAAAACAAGCAAAGACCCCGCCACCCAACAACCACTAACTACTAAAGAGGGAAAGAGGTAAGAAAGGAGAACTCGCCAACACAAGGGTCTGAGATAGGAGAAAGCGGAGGCACAAAACCCCTCAGAACGACACGACAAGAGAGATCAGAGCACTCCCCTGTCAACTCTACTCACCCGCTTACGTCGATCATCCAGCAAGAGCGCCGCCAGGCTTCAGATCTGCAAAGCCAGAGAGCAACGCCGTCAGCCTAGGAGGAACAAAAGAAGTAGAAGCCACCACCCGCTCTCGTCCCGGCGACCCCAGCAGCCAACGAATGAGGAAAAAGGCCAGGGGGAGAGGTTCGTCCTCTACCGGTGCCTAGAGCCCCCTCCCCCAAGCTCGTCGTTTGAGGGTAAAAAGCCCTAGTCGGTCGCCAGGAGCGCCAGAGAAGCCGCTACTCAATGACTTGCAAATGAAGGAAAGATCTATTGATCTTTTCATATACATGCACTTAAAATTTTTTTAAAGTTGGACTTGTTCTAAGTGTTTACTTTCTTGATTAATTAGATTATTATCACAAATTGGATTTGATTAGATTCTAAATCTATCTATTAGACTTTTTAATATCAACAATTTTCTTTTAAGTTCATTATACTGAACCTACTATTTTTTGGTATAATGATATCCTTATACTCTCTCTAACCCAGGATGGGTAGTATATTGAGTTTGTTCATTAATGTACTTGTATATGATGTAATGAACTACATGTGAGCCGTAATATTTGATTCCAAATTTATTGGAGTCAAATAAGATTTATGATATCTTAATGTGATGTCCTTGATGGGACATTGGTTTATGAAAATTGTGAAGAATGAGAAAGAATTTTTTTGTGATTTTTGTATACAGTTTTAATGGACTTTGTTGATAAATTATTGTTTTGTTTCATAATCTAGGTTTAGATTTAGGGATTCTCTATAATGTTTGGTAGTTATTCTAATCAAAAGAGAGGGCCCAACATCACCCATATATTTTTGTGAAAGGAGTGTCCTTTACCATCAATAGTTAGTTGAAAGTGAAAGTATGGATTTTGTTTGTCTCTATAGTTATCCTTGTACACTCAGGTCTTGGGCAGAGTGTTTGCATATATATATATATATATATATATATATATATATATATATATATATATATATATATATATATACATATATAGATATGCATATATATATATGTGTATATATAGGTATATATATATATGTATATATATATGTATGTATGTATATATATGTATGTATATATATGTATATATATATTTATATATATACATATATATACATATATATATATATAAATTTATATATATACATATATATACATATACATATATATAACTTAGTTTTTGGTCATCTACCTTGTATATGTTTCATGTCTTATAATTATTAACTGGTATACCATTTTTATATATGGATGGTGACCTTGGTCATATATGATGAACAACATATAACAACCATTTGATAAATAGATATGGTGGGCCTCTTTTGTGATCATATATTTGAACTCTATTGGAATTTATTTACTCTAGCATGCTTGTTCGGTGTTGCTAATTAACATCACTATATCTTTTTAGGATTCAAGGTTATCTTCTAATAGTATTATATCCAGGCTCAGGACATGCTTGTGAACTACTTTGGGGGGTTCTTTACATGATTCACACGTGGTGGGGTTCTAGACACAACCTAAAACCATATTTTTAACACACTAGATTTCGGACCCTGGGCTTAATTTGAGCCATATTATATTTTCCCCTCACTCAAAAATCTCAGTTGATTATCTTGGTCAATTACCATGTCCTTGGATATTAATGTGTCTATTTTGAATTTCTTGTGTCTAGATAAGCTCATACTTATGAAATTTTCCCTCTAATTATCTTCATACCATTAACTAGTACAATCAGATGTCCTTATGTTCAAATATTCCGAGTAGACTTTGTATTTCAATTTTACACCTACCTCTTCAACTAATAGCTTGGAATCATCTTAAAAATAGATGGATATCAGTCTTGAGGTATCAAATTCAAGGAAATTAAATTAGACAAGTGGTAACTCAATATGGGAGGCTAACATTCTTGAATTAAGTGATTAGAAGATAGAATCGTGCAAAAGGCACTTAGATGAAAAGGTTTAACATAACAATAGATATAAAAATAGTAATAACTAAATATAGAAGGGTAATCATTATAATAATGCATAAAAGGTAGGATAGATGATATAATCCTATGAAGACCATATCACTTTCATGGCATTGAAAACCCTTTCATCATGATCTTTTCGATCACCCATTGACCCCACCATTACTCTCCCCATCCCCCTTAAACACTTCTTCAATATACATGCCAAACCCCCCTAGGATTACACATAGTAAACCCCATATCCACATTTTAGAGGGGATCATCTTCAACCTATGATGAGGAGACTAGTTAGCAAAACCCTAACCCCAGACATGGCCAGATCAAAGTATCTAGGGTGACGTTGAAACCTGTTGCCACCATCTCCCTAGTCATATGGCAACCATCGTGGATCTGCACTGCAATCACCTACAGTTACCCCCACACAACACCACCTCGACTCTCCTATCCTCCTCTTCATCGTCATCGGGCTCCACCTAGTTGTTGCTTGCCCCTCTACCACCACAGAGTTCTAACCTCCCCACATATCTGAGGGTTGGAGATTTCCTATCTGTAGATAATGTTTGACATCTACTTTCCATGAAGCCTACCACAAACCTTGCTTGCCAACGCAGACCTGCAATAGGTTCTACAAATGCAACAATGCTTCCACCATTAGTAGCTAGCATCATCACCCTGACTTCTTGATCCTGACCTTTTCTCCAACAAGTCATGTTCAACTTCCTCTCCTTGGCACCGCCCATGCATAGTACTAAATTAGACCACTGTCACATCGATCACACATATTCTCTAGATTCACAATAGCAACAACGACCTACAAAGACACAGAATTTCCACCGCACCATCGTGACTTGTGCCACTAGTTCGGTGCCTTGTCCCTTGCTCCACACCATAAAAAACCCTCAAAAACCTCCTCACCAAACTCCACTGCCTCTCAATCACCTGTGTTAATGTTGACCACCACCGCAACCCAACTCAACCTTGTTTCAATTGTGCATGCCTCCTAAATTCGCACCACGAGAAGGGTTATGGTGGAGAAGACAAGTTGGCTAGGCACCAATCCATAGACTAATTCTGAGAACCCCTATAAATGTTTTAAAAATTTGTAGAATGTTAGATCCATCTCCTCTTCTTTTGAGTTTAAGATATCTAGCTCAATAGGATGATAATACTCATTACGGAAAACCTTATGCATCTTATAGTAATGATATTTCCACACATGATGACTTAGTTAATCATTCAACCTCTTCAGAATTACATGCATAGAGTATCAAAAAAATATGCACACATCTGAAGATTCAGTAGACTTGTCTTATACATCCCTAGTGCTATATAATTTTACTAATAAAGAAGGAGATAGACAGTATAAATATTAATGTCTAGTAATGTTAAGTATACATCTACCATGACATATACTATGGTATGTATGTATTCATATGCTAAATTACGTGTTTGTGAATATATTTTTGGTATTTTGAACCTAAGGATGGCCTCATACATTGATCACTAATGTAATCTTAGATTATAATGGGAATGGTGATTAAAACCTAGTCATGATAATAACTTGGTTTATTCAAGAAATAAGGCCTAGACTTGGATCATATTAACATATGTAGTAGTTATGTTGGAAATTTTCAATCTCAATAATTATTAAAAAATATATTAGCCTTGATGCCAATGCATACCCTTCATATTTCAAGTAGGAGTATCTTGATAGAAAGTGTCTTATAAGTAAAACATCTTAGATGCAAGTTACTAAATGGAATTGTATCGTACTAGGGACAAGATAATTTTTGAGGTACTAATCTTGAGAAATATCATATAATTGAATATGTAATATTGGTTATATATAACCTAGTTACCGTAATAATGGAAAATAGGAATAATACTCTTTGATAAAAAATGCCAGTCATGATTAACAAAATATAAATTGAATACCAATTGATTCAAATCCAATTGTAACTGATGTTGTTCTACATTTGTAGATCTCTCTGTTTTGATTTAATTCTTGGAGTTGAATGCTTGGAACTCACAATTTTGCATATTTTGATCCAAAAGTACGAAATTTATTTGTTTATTTGGAAGTGTATTCCATTCATTGATTGAATGCATGATTAGATAGGTTGGTTGGACCAAAAGAAATTGATTTTGAACCTTATCTTTCCGATTTGAAAGGTTGTCAACACTTATTCCTGGAAAGTAGTAGCACAATATTTAAATGTCAAATAGTGGCAGGCTAGTGCCCCTAGTTTAGTGGAATTGCGCTTCCATGCCTCTACATAGAGTTAAAGGACATATTATCCCTCTATATACTTGGAATTTTAGTTGGTGTGTTGTCATTCTCTATAGGAGAGAACACATGATTTCTCCAACAACTAGACATGACATGTGTTATATATTTGAAATTTGAGTTACTAGTCTCAAGATTGGATATTGAATTCTATTGAATTTTCAAACCCCTTTTGTTTCCATTTGATACTTGCTTACCTTTTTTAAACTCTTGCATCTTGTCATAAAAATCTTTTTACATTGGTTCATATTGTTTTACTTCAATTTTTGCATCTTAAACCTTTTTACAAGACATGACATGTCTTGTACTAGGACTATAAGTTAAACTATTATATCCCATATCACTTTGTAGTTATATCCAAATCTAGGACGTGGTCATCTTACTTTCTAAAAGGACCAATATCGTGCATGTTCATTGGTACACGATCCTTTCCAAAAGTGGATGTTACTACTTCCATGAAATTTTCTCGACCTTATTGGATAACTTCATTTATCTTTCATCCATATTCCTATCCCAAATAGAATAACTACGTTACATTCCATCCACTGTCATCACCCTTATATGGTCAATTTCACTTTCTTTTATGCATTATCATCCATTATCATTTGACACATTATATTCTTGGATATGATCTTAGACTAGAGAGCCTCACCTAGAAGTCACATCCAAGGGAAGTAGTGTCAGCTCGGTATGGATTCATCTACGATGGTGTCATTCTCACAATATCACCTATCTATAGTCAGCATCTAAGTGTGATTTATCACTATGTTCATTTCTTGATTCTACGAGCACTTGTTCGTGTGTTTTCTTTTTAGCCATATCGCGGTACAAGCATTACTTAGAGTTTGTGATTGACGTGCAATATAAACCATTTTTTATCACTTTTACTCCATGTGAATTCTTTTCTAAATGACATTGACCCTATCCTATGGAGTAAAGAAGATACATTCTATTTTCTTATAATGTGCCCATGAGCTAGCTCTAATACCTAAGACCTTTTTCTCAAGAACATATTTGTCTTGTGGGAATTATGCCTCTATATTTCAATGAGTTTTTATAGTCTACTGCCCAATAAAAAATAATCCCATTTGTGATGGCCTGCAACTAAAAATGAGCATCAAACCCAGATTTGATGGTTGTGATATGATGCATACTTACATTGTTTGTCCATATTTTATACACGCAACCAAGCTTTATCCACTAAAAGCATGAAAATAGGCTTCATGTAAAGGGTTTAATTTTATTTAGGACAAAATGTCTACACAAATAGTCTCATCCTAGTAACTTGAGCCAAAAAAGGTCAACCAACATTATCTCCATGTGATCAAGATTTGTATGCACACATAACCCAATGAGTCATGTATGTACACACTCTATCATCCCTAAAAATGATATATTTACATTTCTATTTGAATAGTATATACAAGTTCCTCGATTGACCTATCTTCAAATTATATTGATATTACTTTCCTTTAACAAACATTGGTTATTAAATAATTGCATTTATCATTTGATATACATCATTTGAAAAGGCACCCATCCAAGAATGCAATGTCTGACTAAACAACATCTGAATGAAAGGTAAGGCATATGAGAATCTAGGATCATAAAGTTCTTTTGGTTTCTTATCCCTTCTACACTCCATCCATATTTGAGTCATAATTGGACCATTACAATTCAAAAAAGGAAGCATTATTGATTCACCATTTAAATATAGCATTGCTCTTTGTAATATTATCAAGAATGTTGGAAGGTTGTGTGTATGCTTAGGTGGGAGGTTTTACATCAACATTTCCCTATTCTTTTACTTATGTTCATTGTTCATTAAATTGTATGTATTAGTTGTTGTAAAATAAAGAACATTTATTAGGAGAACGTTTGACCATTTTAGCATCGTTTAAGATACTTCCTCTCTATTACTTACTTTGTTAAAAACATATAATTTTGTCACTAGTAAGAATTAGAAAGGGAAATTAATGAAAAATATCACATCCTTAACAAGTTTATTGCTCTTCTTTTTAGAGTTTTTATTCAATTTTTTCAAAATACAGATAGAGATACCAACCATATCTTTAGAGTCTGCACTAATTGGTTATCCTTTCTAATTTTTTGATAAATGATTTTTACCTGACTAACATGTAGGAAAATGAACTTTTCATCTTTTTAGAAAGTTCCTTTCAAAATGGAATGTCTTTCATTGTGATGATGTGAGAATACTATCCCCTTTTTTCCAAGATATCACCTTTAGAATACATTCATAAGTTACTCATTGTTCTGTATATATAATCAACATATAGTTGTAACTTGTATATCCCTCTTCTTTAGAGTTTGTGAGGAATAAATTGTTGGGTAATAACAAAATTATATAGGAAACCACCCTCTCTTGTCTCCTTTTTAATTCTTTCATCACCATATGAATAATGTCACCTTTGTATTTATCACAAAGGAAACCTAATCTGTATAAGTTACTACATTTCTATTTAGAAAACAATCAATAGAATCCATCATCCTAACTCTTCAATAATCCCAAAAATTAAAATCATCTCAACTTTCTCTATCAACTTACATTTCATGAATTAATCATTCTTATCTTAAACTCTTAAAAAGTAAAATATGATAACTAAACATTTATATAATTCTCTCATTATTCTTACACAATGAGGAAACATAATTACGGATGCCACAAAATTCTTCACATAATTTCCATAATAACCTACAAATATAAATAAAACAAGTATTTGCATAATTCCTTAACTCTTGGATGATATAAGTTTGCATATATAATATGTATACATTATAATAATTTAGATGCACATTTTGATGTCATTTGGATATTATTTTTCCCCTACAAAAATAGGAAAGCATATAGAGAATTTAAATTAAAACTATAGTATACTTGATTAATGCAACTACTAAATTTAATGGTTATTGTGCATACACCTATCATTTGTGACACAAATTCCACTGCTTTTCCTATTCTCAGTATTTGATCAAAGCCTGAGAAGATAGATCTGACTATGACCCAAAATATAGTTCAACTGATAGATGTGTGTTATCCACCAACCCTAAAACCTTATTTTTTCTAACATATTTTATCGTGATCTTTGTATTTACCCAAAATTTATGATGTGTTGTTTTACCACACAAGAAACTATCCCAAGGAGATTAACCCTGAGTTGTACCCTATTTCCACATGTAATAACATCTGTGCATAAGAGGAAGAGACTTGTTATAGTATAGATATAGGGTCTAACCATGACAACTTTTTTCATACATCATTATTAAATCTAATGAAATTTGATTAATATTTAGGAAATAGTTGGTTGATTAATGGACTAAACTAACTGTAACAAACAAAAAGGATATGAAAGGTTGATTGAACTAAGAATAAAAGATACCATGGAATATGGATTTCACCACCACCACATGTGTGATCAATCTAATCATTATTATAGGTTCACTACTCGTAGATCAAGGTCTCACTACTCGTAGATCATTAACTAATCAACCTAGAGAACCTATTTTATGATCTCATTCTGAGTTCAATGCATTCAATGAATAATCTAATTCTAGATTTCGTGATCCCTACATCTAGGATTGTAATAAACCTATAAATTGCTTGATCAAGTCAGAGAACAACCAATGAATGATTTCCAAGCAATCTAAATAATCATAAAGAGACAAGCTTGATAACAACTAAAATATAATATGAGCGACAGGGCAACTCCTAGTGCCCAATGAAGGAATTATTTGCTCATATTCATGGAAATAATACAAAATACAAGCAGAAGAAGAGAGAATCACGTAATAAAGGATAGAGAGAAGTTGGGCCAGTGATCTTCAACAATAGATCCTTACTTTAGTAGTAGCAGGTCCTGCAATTTCAACCAAGAATACAATGTTCATCCTTTGTTATCGAATCCTTGCTCCAAAAATGAATTAAAGCATAGCATAATTGATCCCTTATCATTATAGTATAATCTATTATATAGGGGCACCCTCATTCCTACCAAATCTAACTTTGAATGGGCTGGAAGTGCCTTTCCAAAATGGTTTGTGTCACTCCAATTGATCGACTAGTGAGTCTGGGTCGATCAACCCACTTTTATATGGATGCACAACTATAATTCCAGTCGACCAACATGTTGCATGAGTCGATTGTGTAGGTTCTAAGTGCTTTCTCTTTCTAGAGTGTCGGTCGACTGACTCATATGGCATGTTGGTCGATTTTCTATTGATGAGTTTTTGAAGATTTCTCAGTTAGTCAACCCACTAGGCCAATCAATCAAATGGCCTAGTCTTGATGGAGAGATGATGTTGGGTCAGGTGACTGGGGCATCTAGTCAGTTGACACACACGTTACAAGGAAGTCAGTGAGACTTTATAACATTTTGTCCCAATTCATTATTAGTTCACTTGGTGGGTTGATCGATGACATTGTTGCTTGAATGACTATTTTGGGGCTTGGGCAACCAATCTATTAGTGACACCAATCGATCAATTAATCTTCTAGATCATGGGTAATGTTGTCTTTAAGCTTATAATCACTTTCAAAATGGAGGGTGAGATGTGATATGGGTCACGATGACTCCCTCGAAGTGGATGAGTGCATTTCCCTACATCAGAGAGTGAATTTTCATTAAAAATAAAATTTGTGAATAAAAGAAATCTAGACCAATTATATATAAAATGGGAAAATAAGAAGCAAAAAATTGATACTAAACTAAAAGATGCAATAAAATGGGATGAATATGTATTCGTCAAATTACCATGACATTAAATATTTGTCATCCTTGAATAACACAGATTTATAAAAAAAATTGCCATAAGTTACTACTAACCAATGATCTTGTCCTTCTCTCTCTATTTTGATATATCACTTTTGATTTGCACCACCAACATGGATAAGAAATTGTAAATTTCTAAAACCATGGAATGTAACTTCCACTAATCCATTTATGTCTATCCTTCACAATCATGCTTATGTGTTAAAACCTTTAGTGAAACAAATGCAATATCATTGGTGCTCCAGATCATACCTCATATTCCGATGAGATTTAGCACAAGAACAATTTTTAGATGTGGGGGAATGTAATTTGGAGTATTTTATGTACCTCTAAGTGGAAAAAAGGAGTGAATGGAGGACAGAAGGAAGAAGTTTTGAATCTCTCTATTCGATTTAGTATTTCTTATTATAGGTGAAATTAAATTATGGAATTTTTTTTCTTTTATTGTGTGCATTGACATCTTTTCCTTATTGGTGGTATACCTAGGGATGAGCATCATACCGGTCCGGACCGGTCCTACCCATGTCCCGATCCACATAACCAGATCTTGGCCCATTCTATGTAATTTATATGGGTGGGACGAGCCTAAGATTTTGACCCAGGTTTTTATATGGGTCGGATTATGGCCAAGGTAAACCCTGGCCTGAAAACCTAGATACAAAGATTAGTTATATACATGTGTCTATGTAACCACATGTTTGTATATGATATGCATCTTTTGCGAGATTCATTTGACTACAAACTTTCAAAATTAAATTTGATGAATACATTTATTTATTCAGTCATGTTAATCAGACTATAAGAGCAATGCACTAGATTAAATCTAGAATATGTACATTCATTTTGTATGTAATATGTAATTATAAATTATACAAATTAAATCTAAAAGATTAGATTTAAACTATTACATGTGTTCCAAAAATCACCTTAGTCGCAACATTACTAGACCATTAATTGAAACACAAATGTGCATCTTCTATTTGATGTTAACTGTAAAAATCTCATCCACATAAATAAATAGGCTATGATTGTGAATTTAAATGTTTCTGGTATATATTCTATGGTCGTGTTTGGCAATGGACTCGATCGGGATTAGGCTGTGTCGCCTAGTGCCAGGTTGGCCCAATCCGGTCTGGCTTGGGCGAGAAACGCATTAGGCAACCAACCCATTTTGATCCCCATTTTGGGATAACAAAATCCCATTATCCAGTTTAACTCAGCCGCCCTCAAGGCAGGATTACAATTCTCAATCCGGTTTGCCCCGACACCACCCTCCCCCCCGTGCGGCCCCCGACCCTGATCCCTCGCAACCCTCCCTCTCCCTCTCACCCTAACCTTCTCTCGGCGCTCTCCCTCCTCGTGACACTTCACTACAGTTGCCCATCTTCGGAACGGTTGGTCCGTGTGAGAAGTAAAACTGAAGGCTGCTACCTCGAGCAGGTCGCAGATGGAGTCCAGTCATCTTCAGGTGAAGCGTCTGCGTGGAGCATCAATGTTGCCACCTGCCACCGTCGGTCTACCTGGGCAGCTACCTCCCTCAAAAGCAAGGTACCCATGCCCTACCCTGCTCTTCTCTACTACCTACTCTGACATTGATTTGTCTTGTCGACACACAGAAGAAACCCTAGCTCGCCCAAGGCAACAAGAAACCCTAGCAAGTGTCTGTGTGTCTTCTTATTCCTCTCCTTCTACTGCGAGGTTCTACACTTCCACATATACCTTTTGGAGGAGTTGTTCACGAAAGTTGGTCATCTTCCTTTGTTGCTGAACTGCAACGGTTCTCCTCCCTTGTGCTCCGGCGGTGTGGCATCCATCTCACAAAAACAAGATTAACTTAAGCGGAAGCAAATTATTTGCAGCGGATTGCTGAAAATCACTAAAAATTAAAACTTTTTGCAAAGAGATCCACACATGGGAAATCTTTTCCATCAAGAACCATTGTATACATTTACATTCTGGTTCAAACATACATAACATGTACCATCTCTTTTCAGAGACTACATCATCACTTTCTTATAAACATTATATACAGACAGTATACGAATCTCGAGGAATCAAGCCAAAACCTCAGATTGATATATCCAAAAACACTGACTGAAAACTCCGAGGACCTGAGAGTACAGAGACGACACATAGGACTTTCTAACTACATAACTTGACAGGCAGTATCTCCACCTGAGATATTACTGTTGTCCTTGTTGTTACTGCTACTGTCCATTCCCTACAATGGGATTCTGCTTCTTTGTCCTCATCCACCTAAAAAGTTGGATCCCACGGGGGTGAGACAATTGTAAATTGCCCCAGTGAGAGATATAACTCCCTGTAAAAACATTATTATAGCAGTTTATTAAAATAAACTGAGCAGGAAGATATATATATATAATCAACAGTAGGTAAGTCACTTGTATAAACAAAGTGAAGTAATCTCCTTTCTCAAGGATAACATTGCATCTACTCATGGTAAACTCATAGTTCATCCATCTACTTGTAATGAATTCAACACATATGAACAACATCAATGAACTACAGATATATATAACAGAAATGTTACATCAGCCAATGAATTTCCGTATTCAATCCTTAAGCAAACATGCTATACGACTGATTTCATTTTACAAACACACTTATGCCCTGAGGATATGAGGTGTACCGCTCATACTCCAACCGACCACTGCGAAGTTGAATTGGTACCATACAAAGGTAAATGGAAGAGCCGGAATCCAAGACTTCAACTTTTTCGGTCAGTATGAGATAACATGCAGGACATCTTGTGTCTCTGCTAGATAGCTTTCCAGGGTATACTGGCAACATCGCTATTAGAGTTATAGCCCGTAGCATTTACTCTCTTCAGGATATGGCCCGTAGCCAATGCCTGGTATTATTTTGTGGAGTCATGGCCCATAGCCATACTCTTATTGGGGTATGGTCCGTAACTAATCCCGTACATATGACATAGCCCGTAGCCATTCCTATGTGGCATAAGGATATATTTTCCCAATTACCCCCACATATTCAAAAATATGCGTTCCGGGTTTTGCCGCGGAGCACCCGTTTCACTATCACCTATTCCTGACGATGATGGATCTATGGTCAGGGCTTCTACATGAAAAGATTTCACTTGATTAATTAAGTACATTCTCATATTCTTTTAGCATCATCCAAGTGCTCAAACAAGACTTATTACAACAATGCTATAAAGATACATGTACTACTTTCATCAGATACTTATCAGTCTTTCAAAGACCTTGGGAACTCAGTCCCTCATTTCAAAACTGGGAATTCTCATCCCTTCACATTTCATCACCATAATCATATGGTTCTGGTTATTCAAACCCTTAACTCATCATTGAGCATTATTACCACTTTTTCAGGTAACTATCACCTTTAGGTCATCTGACCAAGGTATATATGATGCTTGTTACATAAGCATCTCTCATGGCACTTAAGGCCCATTACTTCTCTTATTACCTCATACTAGGCAATAAGGTATAGCATGGCACATAAGACCCCATAAACCATTTCAATATATAAAATGTCATAGCTCATACTTGGCTATGTTCATCATCTCATGATACATGCATGGTTAGTATAGATGATAACAGATTCATCAATTTCATATCAACACCATGCAAAACAGTATATAACATCATCATTCAAGGGTAACACCACTATTCCCTTACTAGGGTTAGGGTTTCCCATTTATGTCAATTAGGAATACTCATTCCCTTCACATCTTGTCACCTCTCACTAGGCAACAAATTATTCACATGGCTCACAAGGCCATTCACATCTTGTATTAAGGTATTTCCCTTCTTAATACATTCCATCACTAACCACTTACCTTTAGCATATAATGCAAAGGCCACACATTAGAATTGTCCAACTATCTATAATGATATGGACTTGTCTAATTCTAAAGACATTGCTAACAATAAGGTTGCTTATAATAAACCACATGAAATGTTTTACCTTTATAAGGCCATTCCATATATCTCATCATTAGGGTTTCTTTATACCCTTACTTAAAATTAGGATTATGATTCATTGTCATATTGCCCAGGATTAGGGCTTTATGCATTATGACTCCACATTAGAGTCTCACATACCTTCAACCTTCTTAAGGCCTCTCATCACAACATAGAATTAGAGCATCATGTGATGTTAATACTTAGTTAGGGTTTCTCATGGAATCACTTACAACTAGGGTTTCACATGGAATCACCCTCAACTAGGGTTTCACATGGAATCACCCTCAACTAGGATTTCTCATGGAATCACCCTCAACTAGGGTTTCTCATGGAATCACCCGCAACTAGGGTTTCTCATGGAATCACCCTCAACTAGGGTTTCTCATGGAATCACCCTCAACTAGGGTTTCTCATGGAATCACCCTCAACTAGGGTTTCCACCATAGTCACCCACAATTTGGGTTTACTATTCATCTCCATAAGGATTTCATTCAATTGTTCATAATTAGAGATTCACTATTCATTCCAATTAGGGTTTTACATCTCATTTCCCTAAATTGGAGTTTCACACATCACTACCCTGTATTAGGGCTACATCCTCACCCTGGGTTAGGGTTACATTTAAAATTGCCCTCAATTAGGGTTAGAACTCAATAGCACTATCAATTAGGGTTTATATTCATGATTAGGGTTTCATGATCTCTCTACTTAAGGATCATACCCTTAATCACCACATGAATCATATTCATGTATGAATTCATGCTAACATCATCTCAATTTGATTAGGTCATATCAACCCTTCAATCAAGTACATACAACTATGATTAGCATAGTGTACCAAGTCATTGATCTTATAAGCAATTAGGGTTTATCCCTTAATTGGCACTAATCACTTAGGTACTATTAGGGTTTCAACCTTTTTACCTTCATTGGTTATCATTACTAACCATCATTGGATTATTGGAACTATCATTACCTTCAATTACCAAGTGATTAAATCACCAACAACCTCGAATCGGTTTTGAGGTTTCATCACCAAACGATTTTGAAACCGAATGGTCTTTCGTCTTCAAACGGTTTGGGACCGTTTGGTCTCAAACGGTCTTGAGACCATTTTTCCCCAACTGTTTGGACTCAAACATTCTTGAGACCATTTGGTCCAAACCTCCTCAAAACTGCATGGACCAAATATGGTCTCAACCAATCAAATTGGCTTAGGGTTTCCAATGTTGATCCCTTCAATCATTGAATTCATGGAACCAATCATCAATTGGACCTATCCTCAAACTTCAATTGAGTTAAATAGGTCAACCTTAACCTGATTTGACCTTCAATTAACCCTCAATTAGTCATCAATTAGGGTTTGAATAAATTGAATTAGGGTTTCGAATCGATAATCCTTCAACACTAATCAATGCAAGATTAGTTACTTTGAAACCATAGAACCATCATCCAAATTGAACATGACCTGACCCCAAACGGTCTTGAGATCGTTTGGATGACCACCAAACGGTCTTGAGACCATTTTCCCATCATATCATCAAAATCCAAGTCAACCAATTAAGGTTTGGATCATTGGATTGATCACCAAATCAGCAATTGATTACACTTTAACTTAGTATCATTGGATCATCAATTGCTTAACCATACTCACCCCTAGACCTCCACATGGTCTTGGGTGACCTCCAAACGGTCTTGATACCGTTTGGATGAGCTCCAAACGGTCTTGAGACCGTTTGGCTCATCCAACCCTTGGATTCTAGTGAAATTTCATCAAGGTTTGGCCTATTGAGTCGACCAACAAATCAGCAATTGATTGCTTTGTAACTTGGTAACTCTGGACCTTCAAATAGGAAACCATACTTATCCCTAGACCTCCAAACGGTCTTGGATGATCCCCAAACGGTCTTGAGACCGTTTGGGTAATCCCCAAATGGTTTTGAAACCATTTGGGTCAATCAACCCAAACCATCATCTCAATCACTTACAAAATCAGCACTTAGCCGATTAGGGTTCATGCCATAACTTTGGATCTTCAAACACTTAACCATACTCAACCCTAGACCTCCAAATGGCCTTGGGTGACCCCCAAACGGTTTTGAGACCGTTTGGGTAATCCCCAAACGGTTTTGAAACCGTTTGGGCTATTTAACCCAAAAGGTCAAATCAATCAAGTTGAAAATCAGCACTTAATCCAATTAGGGTTTGCCTAATTGATTAGCCTTCAACTCATGATTCCTTTGGAATTAATTAACCAAATTTGGTGGGTCATCAACAAACATAATTGGGAACAAGATTCTAAAACGGTCAACCCTTGGTCAACTCTCTCAAACAGTTTTGTAACCTTTTGGTGAAATCGTTTGCTTCTAAACGGTTTGAAACTGTTTGCTCCCAAACGGTTTGGGAAACCGTTTGAGCAACTCAATGAAACCGTTTGGCTTTGATATTTGGTGAGGTGATTGCTTATGATGATTTCATCATCATAAAGCTCTAAACCCACAAAACCTGCTGTGATTTCCATGGAGATTGCATCAATCAACCGAATCAATTATTGTAAATGTAGAAATGATCATTATTTGATATGGAATTGAATGCAATAGCAAAGTTAGGGTTTCAAGTTATAAAACCCGCCTCCAATTGAGATCCAAAGCTCCAGGCTCACTGCAACAATGGTGGATGCCACTACTTTCACCATTCCAAGGCTCGTCCCCAAGGTTTGAGTGAAAAGGAATGGTTAGAATTGAAGAGGAGATCGAAATAGGAAGAAATCCATAATTTATTTTCGATTTCCACCATGGAATCAAGGTGAACCAAGGTCAAGAAGCTTACCAACAGGTTGGGGGTCCTCCTTCTGACCCTCCCAAGCTCCCTTGGTCGTTTCCCCAAGCAAGGAGAAGAAGTGGGGTCGAAAAAGCCTTCCATTTGGCTTGTAAAATGTTCTTTTATAAAAATTCAATGAGAGAGAATGTACTTTGGAAAAATCCAATTAATCCCAAAAATGTGGCCGCCTCTTCCCCCTCATCTTCCTTAGGGACGAGGCTATCTTTTTTTCCTATTATCCCTCTCAATTATCCATGATTTAAAGAAAAGCAAATCAAGCACCTTAAATCATATTATATTAATATCCATATGTGAGTGGATATTTCTTTTTCTTATAAAATTGTGTGTGAGTTATACACTCCCTTGGATATTTTCGTGGTCCTTGCAATGCTCAAGGACGTCACACACACATATGAATCCAACCATTTTGTTTTTGGTTGAAGGCCCTTTAATTAATACATTTATTTTTGACCTAAATCAAATTAGGGTTTCAATTAGGCATTAATCTTGATTATTTTAATATCAAGATTCTCTCTCCTCCAACTTAATTCAAATGAGGCACCTATCTCATTTGATTTGCTCTAAATGATGCCAAGAAACATTAGGGTCCTTATTGAAGTGGTAATTTGCATATTGAACCCTAGGTTTTGGGTAAATTGCACATTACACCAAAAGTAGGTTTTAATGCACATACATTGCTTTATCAGCTCTTTCTTGGTACTCAGGCTTCCATAAGCCATACATATGCATCATATTCACTCTCATGATGCTTCAACACATGAGGAACATATTATCGTGCACAATTTGCACTTAAACCCCTCAACTTGGGTAATTTGCACTTTAGTCCAAAACAACAAAACATTGATTTCAACAATGTTAAAAAAGGACTAGAATTGCAACATAGGTTCCTCTTGAGGCCTAATTACTATTCACATGATGGGATTAAGCATTTAGTCACCTTTCTTAATCAAAACACCTAGGGTTAAAGTATAACCCAGGTCAGGGATGTTACAGGCGGCCCTGCCCAGACCGATGATTCTGCACTCTGTCATCGTTCTCACCCCCTTCTTCTCAGGTTGGTCACGATTTAGGTTAGATCGTGCTTTGTTTGTGAGGTCGATTAGGGCAGACATACAATAATCAGGCATGTGTATCAATTAAGTGGCAAATGTGCCGACATTAGCTACAAACATTTGAATCATTGTGTATGACACTGATTTATTTTACTTCTAACTATTGTTATCAAGAAATGCATCAATTTACCACTATTATGTGTATGTGTGCTAAGTTAGAGCAATATCTAGTAACCCTATAGCAAATAAAAGCAACTAGTATGCCTGATTTTTGAGATTTTTTCCGGCCAGGTTATTCTGAGGATATCAATTTGTGTTAGTAGACCATAATTGGGGAGCAAGTAGTTGTTAGTCTTATACTAGATTTCCTTTTCTATCATTTATTTTTTCCTCACCCTAGTTTCTATGACTTTTTCTTTGTTTTTCTAACATGATTGGGCAGTAATGGCCGTTAATGTCTTGCACATATCTCTTTGCCATACCTTTATTTAATGTTTTATTTTTTGTGATATATTATTGATGAAGCTAGGATTTACACCAAAAGATTGATCATCTAATGGAAGTCCTAATGTGCACCAAAAACCCTAGGGAGTTGATGTTCTCTCTAGGTTTTCCTACAACTGGTGCTAGATAAATGCTCCAACCCCACAAGAGTGTGGAATCCTTATCGTAGTACAGATTTAGGATCGAACCCAAAGGACAACGTGAAGAATCTGGATGTCTTTGTCTCGTTTCGTCTTGACCTAAGTTAATCGTTTACAACCAAGAGATTGGTAGGATTAATCTAATCTAATCTAGAACATGCAAAAGTAAAGGCAAGTATGAAATCTAGTTAAAGTTTGAAGTCTAAGATTATCAAATGATGATGGATCACTGGGGTGATGCAGATATTCACCACCACTACACATGCATTATACATGTACCAATCATACCAAGACCTGTAAGTAAGATACATGGATCTTGTGTAATGTCGATGCCCTCTCAGACAAGGAGCATTGCACACATCCTTCATAGGTTGAGTAGCTCCCATCCGGTACATATTTGCATGTCAATGGAGATATGTGCCCCCCGAAGGGAGGTCTTACTCAACCTCATGAAACGTGCATCGAAAGACTAACAAGCAAGCAATATTATCAATTCGATCAGTATCCTTATAGACTATCCCTCTTTCAAGGACATAGCTACGAAAAATGTGGGAGTGTTGCAATGCCAGCCATCCCCGAACGAATGGTCACTTACTTTGCATCACTCCCTTTGTAGAGTGTGTTCCTTGACCTATCAAGATTGTACATTCATATGTCAACTGATTCCATTTCATAGTATGAAAGTACAACGATGGAGGTGAGTTTACTCCACTCCTTGAAAGGCATTCCTAGATACTGAAACATATGTGTGGTGGATACACACATCAAGAACCAACGCTAAATCGATAATCGAGTCTCAAGAGTAGACGTAGACAATCCACAATAAAAGACAATAGATCATGCAAGAAAGCGGCCAACATTCAAGCATGCAATGAAACGATTAGCATTGAATCAGAAAGATAACATCTTTAGGTACATATTACAAAGCATGAGTAGCGGGCTAGTCCCTACACCCTAGTGAATTACACTATTCATTCCTCATAGAGGGAGCAACAAAGACAAAGAAGAAAGAGAGAACAAGCATCGTTGGAGCATAAGAGTAGATCTGTGAAAACCCGGTGTAGATCGCCCTAGTCTTCGGGGCTGCTCTGACTTGGTCGATGAAGTCCATCTCTCTACTTCGATCCTTGTGTACACCTCCAGAGACGTACGAGTAGGATGATTACAGAGCGTTTGGATCAATCTAACTCTCTCACATTGGGTCAAGGCAGAGCTTGGTGGAACAAAGGAGATGATGGAATAGTGGATCAGCCTTGCGGCCTCCCAGTTCCTATTTATAGGCTTGGATGGGGTCTTCACATTTTTGATATGAGAATACTTAAAATGGTCTTGGCTCCAAATGGTCTTCGGTGTCCAAACGGTCTTGGGTCCAAATGGTCTTGGCTCCCAACGTTCTTGGGTCCAAATGGTCTTGGATCCAAACGGTCTTCGGTGTCCACACGGTCTTCATTTCTAAATGATCTTGGATCCAAACAGTCTTGGCTCCAAACGGTCTTGGGTCCAAATGGTCTTCGGTGTCCAAATGGTCTTTGGTGTCCAAACGGTCTTCATTTCCAAATGGTCTTGGGTCCAAACGGTATTGGCCTCAAATGGTCTTCGGTGTCCAAGGCAGTTGATAGAGGGTCGGCCACTTGAAATTCTTCTTTTCCCAGATCAGGTGGCGGATCCGGTTCAGGCTTCATTTCATCACCCAACTTTTCTTGTGTAGGGTGTGGTAGCCAGGCTGACATTTCTTCATCAGGGGGATTGTTCTGAGGATCATCATTTTGATGCCATGTGTCCTCCGAAGGGTTATCATTATCAATGTTGGGGTCGATAGGAGCAACATATTTCATTACAAAGTTAAGGTGTTGTTCAAATTCTTCTTCATTGTGAACTCTTAATTCATCTGAGTAACTAGAGGGAGATTCAACGGGTAGAACAAACTCTTGCTCAGATAAAGGAATCATGAGAACCTAAAGTAGAGGCTCTAGTGACGTCTCTTTGTGGGAAAGGTTAGCCCATGGCATATCGTTTTGCGGACTAGAATCCTCCCACAAATCTATTTCTTCGATATTGAGATCAATATACTCCATTTCTGAGTCATGTTGTTGTTCTAGTTCTTCCTCATAGCACTCCTCCAGTTCTATTGAGAAGAGTTTCTACAGGAAGAATGAAACCTTGTTCAAGTAATGAAGATATGTCAGTCTCTTGTATATTTGGTATCTCAGGAGGAGCTTCTCCGTAGGGAAGAGTGGCCATAAGAAAAAAAAATTGTGGCTCGATGTCTTCCCAAGAGTTCTCCTTGTCATTACAAGGGTCTACGGAAATGTCATATTCCATTCCAAAATCAAGAGATGGCATATGTTTCTCTTCATACTACACCATCAACTCGTTCAAGTGACTAGAAGGAGATTCAACGGAAAGAACATACTCTTGTTCAAAAATTGGCTCTGTATGGACTTCTTGTAGGGGTGGCAGCTCTGGTAAAGTCATTTCTTGGAAAGGATTGGTCATAGAATCATCATCTTGAGACCCATCATCCTCCCATGATTCTTTTTCATCATTATCGGGATCAGTGAGAGTGGTATGGTCCATTCCAGGATCAAGATCTTGATCAATCTCATCCTTCAAGTCTGTTCCTAGATCAGCCGAATGGTCAGGAATTTCTTCATAAGGATAAATCAGATTATGTTCCAGTAATGGAGATTTTTGAGTTTCTTGCATAAAAGACATCTCTTTATCTGAATCAGTCGCATATTCATTTGAGTTTGACTGTGAAGGAGTGTAGAGTTCTTGTAATGTAGACCCTTCTTCTTTAGAATTCATCAACAAGACAGCTAAAGTTGAAGAATATTTATTGTATAGGGAGTCAATAATTGATGACTGCTCCTCAATCTGTATGGTTGGGTCTGGGTCTATGGGAGGAGAAGATGGATCAATACCAAAATTTATCCCCAATTGATCTCCCGAATGTAGAAAATCTTCATATTGGCTAATCAAATTTTCATCTAAGAGAATAGTGCAGGAGTCATTTTCTGAGTCAGACCTTGGCTCGGAAAATGATTCTTTTTCTTGTGATATTGTGGAGAAATCATCCTCAGGTGCAATCATTAGCTCCAAGGATGATTCATTTCCCTGCACTGATGCTAGAATATCATTGGAAGGCACCTCCCACATGATATCGTAATCGTCATCGTAATCGTAATCGATTGCAATATGAGGATGAGGAGTGTGCTCAAGGGAAATTGGTGGTTGTTCTTCATGGTGTTCAGAAGCATGGACATGATGCATAAGTTGATCAAGCTCAGTTACCAACTTCTCATTCGTGGTTGTCTGAATAGCTAGTTGTTGAGCCATCGATTTCTATAGGGCATGTACTTCTTCTATTAATGTGTACTGATCTTCATAGTAAGGCTCTTCACTGTACCCATTGGGTTGATGTTGATAGTAGCTCTCCTCATCAAAATATTAAATTGCATTGCAGTCCACATTTCCTTCTTCATTGCCATCTATGCCTTGAAATCTGTCATAATTGGGCTCTTCGTAGTAGCTTCCAGGAGGATATGGATTATAACTTGCGTTATATTCATAGTTGTGTGAAGAGGCTACCTTGAGTTTCCCAACTATATGATTTGTGATTACTTGACATAGTGCATTCACGTAGTGAGGAGGAGCGTTGAAGCAGTTGATTGATGAATGGGAGTAGTCACCACATAATTGACATCTAATGGTTGGTGGCATTGACTGCTTCATTATGAAGAGAATTAGTACCTGAAATCAAAGAAAGTGTTTATCAGGCTTGACCAATCTCTTCAAATTCAAGAGAGTATGCAATAAAAACTTTAACTTTTGAGATCATAGTTTTCACTTTTTTCTTTTCTTTTTTTTCTTTTTTTTAGATTTTGAAAAGAAAATGAA
The DNA here is from genome assembly GCA_963693085.1 of Alisma plantago-aquatica. Taxonomy (NCBI): domain Eukaryota; kingdom Viridiplantae; phylum Streptophyta; class Magnoliopsida; order Alismatales; family Alismataceae; genus Alisma; species Alisma plantago-aquatica. The sequence continues at coordinate 143,560,285 of OY856409.1, read as the reverse complement.
AAACCCTAGAAAAACTTAGGTTGATACGGAATTCGACGAAGATGATTCTTATGACGTTGTCCCTGAAAACGACATCATTTTTTGATGGAGCTAGGATTTACACCAAAAGATTGCTCTTCTAATGGAAGTCCTAATGTGCACCAAAAACCCCAGGGAGTTGATGTTCTCTCTAGGTTTACCTACAACTGGTGCTAGATAAATGCTCCAACCCCACAAGAGTGTGGAAACCTATCATAGTACAGATTTAGGATCGAACCCAAAGGACAACATGAAGAATCTGGATGTCTTTGTCTCATTTCGTCTCGACCTAAGTTAATCGTTTTCAACCAAGAGATTCATAGGACTAATCTAATCTAATCTAGAATATGCAAATGTAAAGGCAAGTATGAAATCTAGTTAAAGTTTGAAGTCTAATATTATCAGATGATGATGGATCACTGGGGTGATGCAGATATTCACCACCACTACACATGCATTATACATGTACCAATCATAGAAAGACCTGCAAACAAGATACATGGATGTTTTGCAATGTTGATGACCTCTCAGACAAGGAGCATTGCACACATCCTTCACAGGTTGTGTAGCTCCCATCTGGTACATATTTGTGTGTCAATGGAGATATGTGCCCTCTGAAGGGAGGTCTTACTCAACCTCGTGAAACGTGCATTAAAAGACTAACAAGCAAGCGATATTATCAATTCAATCAATATCCTTATAGACTATCCCTCTTTCGAGGACATAGCTGTGAGAAACGTGGGAGTGTTGCAATGCCATCCATCCCCGAACAAATGGTCACTTACTTTGCATCACTCCCTTTGCAGAGTGTGTTCCTCGACCTATCAAGATTGCACTTTCATATGTCAACTGATTCCATTTCATAGTATGAAAGTGCAATGATGGAGGTGAGTTTACTCCACTCCTTGAAAGGCATTCCTAGATACTGAAACAGATGTGTGTTGGATACACACATCAAGAAGCAATGCTAAATCGATAATCGAGTCTCAAGAGTAGACGTAGACAATCCACAACAAAAGACAATAGATCATGCAAGAAAGCGGCCAACATTAGAGCATGCAATGAAACGATTAGCATTGACTCAGAAAGATAACATCTTTAGGTATAGATTACAAAGCATGAGTAGTAGGGCTAGTCCCCGTACCCCAATGAATTACACTACCGGTTCCTCATAGAGGGAGCAAAAAAGACAGAGAAGAAAGATAGAACAAGCATCGTTGGAGAAGAAGAGTAGATCTGCGACAGCCCGATGTAGATCGTCCCAGTCTTCGGGGCTGCTCTGACTTGGTCGATGAAGTATGTCTCTCTGCCTCGATCCTCGTGTACACCTCTGGAGATGTACGATTAGGGTGATTACGAAGCATTTGTATCAATCTGACTCTCTCACAGTGGGTCGAGGCAGAGCTTGGTGGAACATAGGAGATGATGGAATAGTGGAGCAGCCTTGCGGCCTCCCGGATCTGATGCCCAAATGAGGACCCTAACTGTCCTATTTATAGGCTTGGATGGGGTCTTCACATTTTTTATGTGAGAATACTTCAAACGGTCTTAGCTCCAAACGGTCTTTGGTGTCCAAACGGTCTTCATTTCCAAATGGTCTTGGGTCCAAATGATCTTGGGTCCAAACAGTCTTGGCTCCAAATGGTATTCGGTGTCCAAACGGTCTTCATTTCCAAATGGTCTTGGGTCCAAACGGTCTTGGCTCCAAACGGTCTTCAGTGTCCAAACGGTCTTCAGTGTCCAGACGGTCTTCATTTCCAAATGGTCTTGGGTCCAAATGGTCTTGGCTCCAAACGGTCTTCGGTGCCCAAATGGTCTTCATTTCCAAATGGTCTTGGGTCCAAACGGTCTTAGCTCCAAACGGTCTTGGGTCCAAACAGTCTTGGCTCCAAACGGTCTTCGGTGTCCAAACAGTCTTGGATCCAAATGGTCTTGAGACCGCGAGGCTTCACACAGTCTTGAGACTGTGTGACCTCACGCGGTCTTGAGACCGTATGAAGGGTAAAACCGGTTGGATGTCCAAACTGCAAGGAGATGTAGATATGTTATCGGGTGGATGAGAATGATCTGCGGAGAAGAAGGAAAGTGAGTAAAGGAGGATAAGATCAAATAAACTGGTAATTAGAGCTATTAGAGCACTATTTTCATGAAACTGAGGAGACACTCAGAGTAAGACAAAACAAGGGTGGATCAGTCGATATGAGGCATAAAATTCCCAGAAATGGCGACTGTGAGGATGAATTTGGAGGATTCATCAATTATGATATCATAATAGTAGCATCAATTGCAAAATAAAATTTTGACTCCTATTTGTTTTCATCCCAATGATTTTTCAATCAAATGAAATTAAATTTATGCACAATCATTCATATGATTCATGTATCCTGTGTTGGTATTAAATAAAGAATATGCTCATGTGGTTTCAAAGTGGATATGAATATGGAAATTGGTATTCTGGGAAAGATCATTCATGTATAGATAAAACCCACAAAAAAGAGTCAAAATTACCCGCATAAGATGCCTATTTAGCTTGAATTTTACCAATATCTTCGTGATAGTCAGATGCTACTTAATAAAGAGAGTGGATTGGTCCCAACTAAAATTATGTGTAGGCAACTTTAACAATAGTGGATGTTTTCCAAAACATGAGCTTTAATTTATAAATAATTTATATTAGAGTGATGAAGTAAATAGATTGCTTATGCTAAATTTAGTTTTCAAAAATATACTTCATGTTACTACCTGGGATGACTGCACTTTCTTTCTATATTTGTTATACATGAGTGGTAAATTTATTATACATGAATAGTAAATTTACCCGACAACCTTGAGAAGTTGAGATGGGATTTCTAACACCCTAATTCTTTACCAATTTGAAAATTTGAATAGTTCTTATTTAGGCCAATTGATACATGATATGCATCTTCCTTGGTTTTCCATTTCATTATTTGTGTCTGATTGCTTGAGGGCATGAAATGGTTTAAGATTAGGGAATTTGATAAGTGCGCTTTGTATTGCATCTTATTTTCTTGATTGAGTTCTAATGTCCAATTGTATCACCCTTAGATGGAAATATATTTCCAATTGTATCAACCTTAGATGGAAATATATGTCCAATTATGCTATCTTGTTGCTTATTTATTATCCACATGGCTTTAATAGCAGTTCCCATTATTTTGTCATATCTCCCGCTTGGGTAGGCAACAAATCTGATCCCAGGAAAGAACGGTTAGAATTTGTGAAGATCAGAGGACATTTGTGATTAACAAAAGATGTTATTTCATGTCCCTAAAAACATATTATGTTCCTCATTTGTTAACCAAGATAAAAATCCTTAAAAATTACATGACATAAAAGTAACTTTAATAGCATTGATTCATTGTCATCTACTAACCTACAGGCTATAGAGTCCATGTCATAATTCCCATTATATATCTACTCATGATCAACGTCCCCCAATCGATTAACTACACTCCATAAAGTCACTCCATAAAGTCAAATATACATCTATAATTTCTTAATGGAGTAATTAAGGAAAATTGACATATTTATATCTTATTAAAAGAATTTGACCCTTTTTCAGGTTAAGGATCTAATTCATATTAAAACAATTATGGTAGGTTGTGCCCATATCATAGTAGGAGGATGAAGACATCTCCCTGGAACCCTTCTACTATGGATTTGAGCTTTCATTGATTTTACAATCAAATTTCCTCTCTATCTTGCATTTAGAGTATCCATTATTAATCCTACAATAAATACCATGGATGAACCTAGTTTTTGCCTACATTAGCTCACCATGAGTAGGTAGTATCTTTGATTTGGCATTAGGGAACAGACTCGTGGTTATTTCATGCATATGATTTATTTTAATGAATTAAATAATGTATCTAAATGTCACTCTTGAGTTTTTGTGATCTTAATTTTATGTGTTGTTGATTGATCACCTATAATACATTTCTTATATCTACAGAGTGATGCCTGGAAAAAAATTTCCTATATAAATGAATACTTTTTTTATTGTGTGGTATTTTACCATGAGATATGTGGCTAGGTGAAACCCACTGCTCAAGATTTTTCTCTTCATTTCATAAAACACATTAGTCTATGTTTTATTTCTTCTTTGTTAAATTGTTTTCAGTTCATGTAAACCACCAATTAATCTTAAAAAAGATCAAGTTTATTGAAACATTTGAATTCTTGCTCTTAACAACATTTGACTCCTCATGGAGATGACCTCTATTACATGAATTCTGGAATCTTTTAGGGAAAGTGGTTTGAGTTATAACAGTTATTCAAAATTCATGAAAATATACTAATAGTTTACTATTATGCATGGTATAAGCTATCAAAATGGCTGAAATTTTTATATTCCTTAATGTTTTTTATGTATGCTTGTATATGATGGAAACAATCTCAAAATGATGGATAGAGATGGAAATTCACATCTAGTTTAATATTTTAAATAGAATTGTACTAATTCACAACAGAGCAATTGTGGTGCTACCTATATATACATCTAGTTGAATATTTATTTATAAAAATGCTTAGCATGTATATTCTACTACTAACCCTATACAACAGACCACCTGTGGTGCTAACTTTTCGAGCTGTTGCACCTGCTTACTTCTTATTTTAGTTTTTTAGCTGTTTTCTTGCGTTTCTGGTTCAGCTATGATCTTGCTCGGTTGCTGATTGAGCTCCCTATATATGCTTGCTTGCCTGTTATTTCGTGACTGCTCTATGAATTTCAACACATAATTGTATGCACATTTGTCCAATCAATTTACATGTTTGAATAGTTTGTTATGGGATAATCAGTTCATTTTTATCTATCTTTAATTTAAGAAAAAGTCATCTTGCTATCATTCGAACTGCTATTTTTTAAATGTTGCATCTAGTGTTGAGTATTACAATATTCTAGGTCTGTGTGTGTTACATCAACTTAGCTGTATGCACATTTGTCCATCAGGACATATGTCATACGACCCCTATGTTGTGATTGCTTGAATATGTGTTTGTGTCTCTGCAGTCTGATTGTGTGTTTATTGTCTATCCTACAGTTTGGAAAGATTGTATTTAAGGGAATGTATTTAAGGCCATGCTCTGCTTTGTGCAAGGGTAGAAGTAACATGTCAGATACTAATTTATTCTTACCATAATGATTTTGATGTGCCTCTTGAAAACCATACATGTTATATAGTAATTGTCATTGTAAATGCCGCTCACTGTCATTATATATTGTAGCACCTATGTGAGTATGTCTTACGCAGACCCGAAGCGCCGTATTGTTTGGTCAAGAGAGTCTGATGTCGCTCTAGTAACAGCATTGCTGAGACAATATGACTTAGGCAGGTGTATTAACGGTCATTTTACTAAGGACTCTTGGAGGGAAGCAACTTCTGATGTGCAAAATAGGATGGGGAAGGATGCGGGTAAGTTAGAACAGTTCAAAACTCGGTGGAAGAACCTGAGGAAGGACTATGCCACTTTGAAGCTCATGACCAACAAGAGTGGTGTTGGATGGGATGACACAAGCCACATGCCCACACTTCCTGACACTTCTGAGTGGAGGCAGAGTAGTGCGGTATGTACATTAATCACACCCTTGACCCCAACAAAGTAATATCCATTATCTACACTTACATTTACTAATACAATTTTTTTTAATACTTAGGTAAACAAGGACATTGCTAGGTTTCTTAGGCGCCCCTTTCCCCACTACTACGACATCGAGATGATGGCGAGGAGGAACATTACTAGAGGAAACCATGCAATGTCTTCCACGGACACACAAATCCCTTCCGAAGTTTCCTCCAAGGATGATGTTATTGTCGACTTAGATGCGTCTGATACACCCATGAACACAGAAACTGCATCAGGGGAACCGAACATACACGCATTTGGGATGCAAAGCGAGGGTGACACCAGGGGAGGCGGAACAGATACCTCGAGTGTTGAATGGAGGACTCCTCCTACCCATAGTCACAAGAAGCGACCATCAATGGTGCATGAGCGATGTGTGCTTTCTAATGAAGTGTTATCTGAATTCACATAGGTGTACGCTAAGGTTCACGAGTTAGGAACAGATGTGGCAACCAGAGCCTTTGAAAAAGAAGAGTTTGCAACCATTTTACAACATTTCAATGAAACTTTCCCCGATGCCCCCACTACTATTTTTACAACACTTGTGAATGCCATAAAAGACTCAACAAACCGCACCATCTACCTCAACCTTCAACACACCCCTCAAAAGATAACAATATGGTTACAAGACCTTTGGGAAAGGTCCCAAGTCAGCAATGCAACAACAATACCTTCAATGTCATCCTATTTTGTGCCATCTCAGCAACCATTTGTATTGCACACCCCACCACCCAACTTCAACAGCACATCAAGCATACCTTCCATGTGGCATACTCCATCCAATGATGCTGCCCCTTTGGGATCATAAGTACTATTGTAATAATTGTTTTCCCGTATAGACATTTCAATTTGCTTCATTGTTGTAATAATTGCTTTACCGTATAGACATTAATTTTCCGTACAATCTAATTTGTTTGTAGCCTTCAAGTCGTTGATTCACATGTCAATTGGTTTATATTATGTTCAAGTAGTTATTATCTTGTTGATATCGTTTTACTTGTAGGCATCATGTCTGCCAGTGACCAAACACAATCACCTGACCTCCTCAAACACATTTTAGATACCTTGTCTGGTGCAGCAAATCACATTGTCAATGCAATTGCTGAGTCGATTGTGAACTCCATCATAGATGACATTTCCGTTGATGCCGACATACCACCCACAATACCTAGGTCAGTTAGCATAAGGAGTGGCCACATAAAGGTCTTAGAAATATTAATTGATCATGAACAAAGGGCTTATGACCTATACCGTATGCGACCACATACTATAATGGCCCTTGTAGACAAGCTTGAGAGTTGTGGCTTGTTACGAAGTACTATAGGTGTCACTTCAGTTGAGTTTGTATGCTACTTCCTACAGATGGTTGGCCATGGACATACACATCATGCTTTGGCAGAGGACTACACTCACTCTGGTGAGACCATAAGTAGAAATTTCAATGAAGTGTTGGACGCTATATGTGCATTGACCCATGACTATATTGTCATGCAAACCACATCGACATGTACGACAAGACATTCTCATATATTGGAGATCCCAAGGTTCTACCCTTACTTCAAGGTAATAGTTTGCCCCTACAAATTTATTAAAAAAAAATCAAATATTCAGTATGTTTACAACCTAATTTGGTGTTATAGAATGCCATCGGGGAAATTTACGGAACACACATCCCAGTCTTGGTCAAATGAGACAAGCAAAATCATTATCGCAACAGAAAGGGGAATGTCTCTCTAAATGTCATGGTTGTAGTACACTTCTCGATGGAGTTTACATTTGTCCTAACTGGGTGGGAGGGGTCGGATGCTGACCAACGGGTCCTACAATCAGCAACAACCACTGTCGGGTTTAAAGTTCTACCAAGAAAGTTTTACATAGTTGATGTAGGGTATGCCAACACTCGTCAATTTCTAGCACCCTATCGCTACACAGCTTACCATATTTCTGAGTACCTACAAAATAGACATCCCTACACCAGCAAGAAGGAGATTTTCAACCACCGCCACGCTCAACTACACAATGTTGTTGAGAGAGAACTCAGGGTACTGAAGAGGCAGTTTGCCTACCTTAAAAAGGGCACTACTACAGAAACAGCCTTTGGCGTCGGTTGTTTAACCCCCTTTGGCGTCGGTTTCTGAGTGACGCCTATGTGGGCGCCGCTAAAGGTCGAACACTTCGGCGTCAGTTACAATTTAACCTATAGGCGTCGGTCTTTTAGTAGATAACCGACGCAAAAAGGGTTCGCGCCACAGAAAACGGCGTCATCTAGGACACATTCGGCGTCGGTTATCTACTAAAAGACTGACGCAGAAAGTGTCCTAGATGACGTCGTTTTCTGTGGCGCGAACCCTTTTGGTGTCGGTTATCTACTAAAAGACCGACGCCTATAGGTTAAATAGGCGTCGGTTTGACACGAACAACCGACGCCATTTCCAGTACGGCTGTGGCCACATTAGGCGTCAGTGTTTTGCAAAAACCCACCCAACGCTGTATGTCTTTGCTGACGGTTTTCTGTAAATAACCGATGCCTATATCTATTTTTTTATATCAGTTTGTAGGCCTGCTGTGGCTGGTCAGCAGGATGAGAACCTGCAGTTCAGTTTTCTGAACTGTAGGTTTACGACATCCATTGATATCAGCCTACAAACAGGCCACAAACCTGCAAAATTCACAAAAAATAATTCACACAAGTAGATACATTTAGACATCAATTCAATTCTCACATTCACACATATAGAAACATTCAAATACATGTATTAACATTCATAAATATTCATTTACAAAGTATCATTCATTATCGCTATCAACATCCCAATTATATCTTACAGTTGCCACTGCTTGTATGGCTTTTGCCCATTCTTCTCTTATTTCATTTAATGCTTCCATCGTATATGGAGCATGTATATTTTTTAAGTGTTTACCTGTAGTGTTGTCAGTTTTAAACACCTGCAAAGAGAATGATGTATATATAAGTAATAATATAAAAATAAGATTGATATATTTCATACTAACTAATGAGACTATATATAATACCTCATGTATGGTATCGATGTCCAATGCGGCATATCGGATAATCATCTGCATAAATCGCATCACATAGTATGCGCATGCCCAACCATTGTCTTGTGTAGCGCACTATAAATTGAAACATACAAAATAATACAACTAAGCACAATTCACATCAATAATATATACATTGGAGTCGGGAACTTACTTGTACGTTCTGCCAATTTATTGGCTGGTTCTTTTTTCTTGGGACCGTTCCTCCAGCCTTTTTGAATGCATCTAAACCCCTACATGTTAATATAACACAGTAAATTGCATAAGTAAATAGTAATGTAATAAGAGATGTTAACATATACAAAAATGAAATATTTCTCACCAGAATAATGGCATTCTCATTACGTGTCCAATTTTAGTGTTTAATGTACTTCCCGCGGGATCTAGATAATAAACAGTGAACGTCCCGGGGACAATAACTAGTAACTCCCAATGTTTACCGCTAGAGGTAAAAAGTTAACAATTAATAACTCAAAATGCACAATAAAAATGGAATTTTCTTAAGTCCAAATTATAAATAAAGTAAACTTACTTGACATTGAATGGAGCTATTATTATCGTCTTCTTTTTCTGACCAAAAATTGTAAAAGCATCTATACAGTATTGTTGAACAGTATCAGGGTCTTTAGCTACCATACTAATCAATGATGGAATCAAAAATCCCACATGATCAAATGCAAATTGTTTGCAATGATCTTCGACTAAGTAGCTGCAAAACATGTATTACGTATGTATTAATATATAAGAAACCAGATCACCGGATCTTACACATGGTATATGGATGTATAAACAAGATCTCACCTTATCCATGTCTCTATCATTGATGTATTCAGCCAATCATACATAAACAGCTCAATAATATCTTGTATAAATAAAGAGCTATCGTATGATTGACTTGCATAATCTGCATCTAAAGAAACAATTATCAGGCAATGTATATTATGTGCCCGTAGCCAACATGCCATTCCCCTACAAGCAGTACCTAACGGGTATGTTAGGTCAGTTGGAACCCAAGTTGGTAATGCAGGAAGTGGAAGTGGAGGCCTAGGTTCTCCTGGTGTCTTCTTTTTAACCTGTATATATAATTTCAGATCAGTTGACATCATATATACACATTAACAGTCTAAATCAATGTAAATTTATCTTACAATTTCAGTAGTGTAGACGACATCTGCTTTGGGCCACAATATGACCCCACCTTCTGCATCAACAAGTGTATCAATATCCGGGTGGGGATATGGCAATGTAGCTTCTCTCCAATCGGGTAACACACGTATCGGGCTCACACGAACGTAGCCCTGTGGCATTGGAGTCCCGTGAAACATTGCCCCAGGAAGGGACGGGTAAGCCTGCGCCTCTGCAACAATGTAGTCTTGCATTCTTAAGCGGCATGGCTTCAATGCCTACAAATTTACGTAAAGAATATTATATATATATACATATCATCTTGAAAACATAACAACTTGAAAAGACTAACTACAATGTCATAAACAATACTTACAGCAGACGTGTTAGGCGGTGGGTCTACAGGATTACTTGTAGTCTGTACATCAGGAGAAGAGTGGGTCGCCATAGGATGATTGGAAGCCTGAGATGCCTGCCACCGCAGCAATTCTTCCTTGACCTTCTCAGCAACTACATCGTTGACCTTCTTATCAACTATATCCTCGACTCTCTTATTCTCCTATACATGGATAAAAGAAACATTAGCTTCTTATTATTGAATTTTCTTTTGCAGCAACATTCTAAAAAAAGTATAGGTTACCTCTTCTTGTGAAAGTCCCGCTCTGGGTTTGCGCTGGGATAGCCCAAAGAATTCTTTGATACCCACACCAGCGCCTGCACCCCTAACATGTCCAGGATGCTCTGGGTTACCCAGAGCAACTGTCAATTCATCCTGTGTGCCCTGAGGGATGAACGTGCCTTGTTTCCTCTGCTCGTGCAGCTCCCGCTAATCACCATCAAAAGAAATTGGTAAGTTAACAAATAATCAATATTCAAATGATTGCTCTAAGAGTTGTATTTTACCATTTTCGCAGCCGCCTCAGCAGTTACGGGCTTCTTTATTTCACCCTTCTTGTTTTGCCTCCCAGTTATCCAGATATCATGGCAAGGCATGGGTGTGGCAGACTCCTCAGTAGAAGCAGACTCCTGAGTAGCCGCAGACTCCGCCTGTAGTCTTTGGCGAACGCTTGCATAGCCTTTTGGACCCATAGTGTGGTCATGCACATTCAGTGCACGCCTTGCTTTTTGTGCGTCACTGAGGGCCTAGTTAGTATGCACATTAATGATTTGGTTAGTAGCACTAAATGTTAATCTTGAATAGGTGAATACAATGTATATTAATTAAATTGGGAGTGACGCCTAATACCTTGAATTCTTCAGATTTTCTTGAAGCAACAAAATTGTCCCAATCTTCTTTGTCCAAGAAGTTCCATTGTTCAAGGGCTGACTTCTTCTTCTTATCACCCTCTTTTATGTATTCTCTGTTCAGATTTATCCTATAATTCCTAAGCATCTTTCCAGCACGTTGCATCACACTTTTACGATGCAACTTCTCATCCAATGCAAACAGATTCTGTAAAATAGAAATGTTATTAACTAGTATCCAAAATAGAATTGCAAATAATAGAATTTGTAATCTACAAAATAGAATTGCAAATAATAATAACTCACGCATAAATCCTTCCATATCAAGTCTTTTTTCCCCTGAGGAACTTTAATGCAAATTATCATACTTAACACCACAATGGCTCCGAGTGGTACACCCAAGATAGTTTACAAAATTATTGTGGTTCACTCCAATTGCATTTCCTCCATTATCAAACTCCACAACCAATTTGGATCCACTGCCACTTAGCGCTATTAACTTCTTCAACAGAGTGATGCCCCTTTTCTTGTTAAGTGTTTGGTGCTGCGCATCAAGTTGCTCCAGTGCTTCAGTGGGTAGATGTGCATCATCAACCTAATTTTTGACAAAAATAAACACATTGAATTAGCCCGGTATAGAAATATAGGATATATGACATAACTAGAAGATAATGAATTTTATAGAAATACAGGATATGTTTTAAGAACTTACATTGGTATCCTCTCCATGCTCGTCATGGACAGCATGCTCATCATGGACTTCATGCTCATCATGGACATCATGCTCATCATGGTCAGCCATCTGAAAATGTCATTAAAAAGGCAAACATTTAGCATTTGTATTAACTAGAAAAAGGCAAACATTTAGCATTTGTATTAACTAGAAAAAGGCAAACATTTAGCATTTGTATTAACTAGAAAAAGGCAAACATTTAGCATTTGTATAAACATACATGTCTCTAAAATTGTGATCTTTTATCAATTAACAATCCTTCATTGTGATCTCCGCGCACATATAAGTCATCATTAGCTTCAATATTTTGTGGAGTTGGCAACCCAACTGAGAATGGACTGGAGTCATCATACTTATCATAGTACTCTTCTTCATCTATAGGATCTTCAATGAATTGTCTTTTACCATGAAGAACAACCGACCATTTATCATTCGCAGGATCATCGATATAGAATATTTGTTTCACCTGTGATGCCAATATGAATGGTTCACCCTTCTCGCCAATCTTTTCAAAGTTCACCAAAGTGAAACCCAATTCATCCACTATAACTCCTTTGGTGTTATCAACCCAATTACATTTAAACAGCGGAATTTTGAAATCTATGTAGTCAAACTCCCAAATGTCCTCAATGACACCGTAATATGACATTTTAGCTTCACATGGACTCTTATTCTTTGCACTTGCAAAGTACATAGTCGACGCTTGAAGAGTGACCCCACTATTTTGGACGACACTCTTATCATCTTGGCACTTTGTGTAATATGTGAATCCATTAATGTCAAACCCTTCATAAGACATAACATTCGGTTTTGGTTTAAAGGCGAGGCATTTGATAGTTTGTGTAATATCATTTGGTGTTTGAGATAGTTGATGTAAGACTTTATCTTCAAACCACTTAGTAAAAGTCTTATTATGCTCTCTAGCAAGCCACATTGAACTTGCTCGAGGATGTTGTCTCTTTATGAAATTGGTATGTTCCTCGATATAAACACTCACTTCGTCCATATTGTGTAAAATATACAAGTGAGCTTGTTCCAACTGCTCACGGCTGATTACTTTCACCCGTGATCCCAAAATTCCTTTGCCCTCCTCAATATTCTTGTCATTATCAGGAGTGTCATTACCACTGAGAAAGTCATTGCAAAAATCCATAACCTCTCTCGCCACATAACCTTCAATAATACTCCCTTCAGGCCGATAACGGTTTCGAACATCACCTTTAAAAACGCTCATGTATCGTTCAAAGGGATACATCCAATGCAAGAAAACTGGTCCCAACATTTTCACTTCCCTAGTCAAGTGGACAACAAGATGTACCATGATATCAAAGAACGAAGGAGGGAAATACATCTCAAGCTGACATAGGGTAACAACCACTTCTCTTTGCAAATTATCGAGAGTATCAGGGTCAATAACTTTGCTGCATAGATTGTTGAAAAAGAAACAAAGTCTGGTAATTGCAAACCTTACATGCTTCGGCAATATAGATCGAATTTCCACGGGCAATATTTGTTGCATTAGAGTGTGACAATCATGAGATTTAAGACCTATCAACTTCAGATCTTTCATTGATACCAATCTACGGATGTTGGATGAGTAACCATGTGGCACCTTAACATTTACCAAGCATTCACAAAAAGTTTTCTTCTCCTTTCTAGACAACGTGTAACAAGCGGGAGGTAAGTATGTTCTTTTACTACCCATTTCACGTAATTCTATTAATTCTGACCTTATTCCCATTTCACGTAGGTCTAGTCTGGATTTTATCCCATCTTTAGTCTTACCTGGTATATTTAACAGAGTACCAATGATGCTATCACAGACATTTTTCTCAACGTGCATTACAGCGATACAATGTCTGACTGTCAAAGAACTCCAATAAGGAAGATCCCAAAATATTGACTTCTTCTTGAATGAAGAATTGTCACTCCGTGTGGCCATACTACATTGTGATTTCTTACCAAATTCATTGACAATGTCTTTTACTCTTTCATAAACAACATCCCCTGGTATAGGTTTAGGTGCACTAGTAAGTGTATAATGTGTATTGGGTTTTCAAGAAAATTTCGGCAGCATTTCCCCGTTGTTCTCTAAGTACATATATACTTAGAGAACAAACGGGGAAATGCTGCCGAAATTTTCTCGAAAACCCAATACACATCATACACTTACATCCTAAGTGAGATTAGGTGTTCAAGAACAGTCCCAAACCGGGGACTATCCAAGATTTACTCCTAATGAGTCAATCTTGGACGGGTTTCTAGGCCAACAAACACATTTGATGTCATTCTTATATATAATAAATATGGACCACCTATCCCATCCTTGAACACCTAATCTCACTAGTAAGTGTATAATGTGTATTGGGTTTTCAAGAAAATTTCGGCAGCATTTCCCCGCTGTTCTCTAAGTACATATATACTTAGAGAACAAACGGGGAAATGCTACCGAAATATTCTCGAAAACCCAATACACATTATACACTTACATCCTAAGTGAGATTAGGTGTTCAAGAACAGTCCCAAACCGGGGACTATCCAAGATTTACTCCTAATGAGTAAATCTTGGACATGTTTCTAGGCCAACAAATACATGTGTTGTCATTCTTATATATAATAAATGTCTATAAACTACAGGCAACATGGTTAATCCTAATCAACAGAGCATTATTAAATAATAAATCAAGAAATCAATAGTTTCAAACAAAAGGTCTAGGAATCTTTACTAGACATTATATGTTATAACCATTGGTTTAATAACCCTATTTCCGCATGTACATGTTTATCAACTTTAAAACCCTATAATTCATGAAATCATTCTAATTCAATTTAATATGTTGGGATCACATAATTATATAATGACATCAGAATATATAGAAGAAACATAATTAACATGATTAACAACATGCTCATCAAACTAGGGTTTTCTTGAATATCATCTAATATTTGTGTACTATACATTATATGTATCCCTAATCATCATATTTAACATACTACATTATTATGAACATCCAGATCAGATTAAGATCATACTATGTTATAACCAATATTGGTTTAATAACCCTATTTCCGCATGTACATGTTTATCAACTTTAAAACCCTATACAATATGTGCATAATACAACAAACAATCTTTTGACATTTCAGCCCTATGTTGATCATTATCTTCTTACACTCATGGCAATTTTTCGGAAGGGTGTTGTTAGGAGGAAGAATTTTATGAGCAAAGTCCAAAACATCACAAACACCTTTCTTAGACAATTTGTTGTCACATTTCATAACTACAATAAATAAGGAAAATGCTAAACAAGAAAAATGGATAAAGAAGAGGGCATACCAGTCTGAAGAGGAGCTGTGGTCTGCAGACGGCAGCACAGAGTGGGCGACGACGGTGGAGAGGAGTTGTGGTCGAGCCGGCGGCGCGGCGGAGAAGCAGCTAGCAACCCTAAACCCTGGCGGCGGCGTGACGGCAGTGGAGAAGCAGCTTCTGTCGGCCTGGCGGCGGCGGCTTGGAGGCACTGGCAGCGGCGTGGAGGCACCGGAGGAGAAGGCGGCGTGGAGGCACCAGAGGAGAAGGCGGCGCCGGAGAAGGAGGTGCGGCGGCACTGTTGTGGAGGGGTGCGGCGGAGTGGAGGGTCGGGCGACAGCAGAGGGGTGGTTGCGGCGGGAGCAGTTTAGGCGATGAAACAGAAGAAAGGGGAAGAGTCGAGTGATCGCAGGATATAAAGTTCACTAATAACGTCGGTTGTTTGTCCCAACCGACGCCTAAACCACTTTAGCGTCGGTTGTGACAAACAACCGACGCTAAAGTGGACGATATTTTCACAAAATTGTTTGGCGGGAACCACTTTCAGCGTCGGGTATCAACAGATAACCGACGTTGAAAGTGACACTTTTCGCGCAAAGTTTCATCACACATAGGCGTCGGTGGCTATTTAAATAACCGACGCGGTATGTGACACTTTTTCTTTTCGCTCGAAAATTGGATTTCGCGGGAGCTTTTAGGCGTCGGTTTGTTATTGTCAACCGACGCTGAATACAAAGCGGTACCCATGTTTGGCTGGTCTTTGAATATTGACGTCGGTTTGCTTAAACAACTGACGCCTTATATGATAGGCGTCAGTTTTCCTTAATAACCGACGCCCAGAAAAGTGACACTGAATGCTATTTCTGTAGTAGTGGGGGGCGACATATCCTATACATTCACAGTGTCATGAATGAACTCCCAGATGATAGTTCAACGTATGTCATTCTCCCTTCTGGGGTTGACCTGAGTTCCCTCCAACAAACTACTCTGGCCGATTCAAGGGTACTACAGAAACAACGTTCAACGTCGCTTTTAGAGGCCTCGGTTTTTTAGTAAAACCGACGATGTTAACATTAAACGTCAGTTAATAAGGACATCCGACGTCTATATTTGAAGACCAGCCAGACACGGGTATCGCTTTTCATTCAGTGTCGGTTGAAGAAAAGAAATCGACGCCTAAAGTAGCCCGCGAAATCCAATTTTTTCAAGCAAAAAAAAATTGCGCCAAAGTATCACCAACAACGTCGGTGTTTTACCTAATAACCGACGTTGAACGAAGATAAATTTTTGTGCCAAAAGTTCAAATATGGGTGTCGGTTGTCTTAGCATAACCGACATTATAAGGATGCGCGCGTCGTCCCCGCCAAAAAAATTAGGATAAAGGAATGTCCAATTGGACGTCAGTTTGTTACTATCAACCGACACTTAAGATTTTAGGTGTCGGTTTTGTAGATAACCGACGCCGTTTAAAAACTTAATAGACCCATGATCACCTGAGTCTTCCCCTTTCTTCTGTTTCATCGCGAGAATTCAGAACCTGCTACTCACCTAAAATCACCGACGATGCCCCCTCCCGCCCGCATTCAACCTACTGGTCGCCGCCGTTGCTGTTGGTACGTCTGCTACTCACCGCTGATGCCTCTGCTACTGCTTCTCTCCTCGCCGACACTACTGCTGCTGCTCTCCTCACCGGTGGTCTACTGCTCCTTCTGGTCCTGCCACCGGTTGCCCTGCTCTCCTCTCCGGTTGCCCGAAGGTACCTGCTCCCGCTCTTCTTCCTCTACCCTCAAGCAGGTACCCTGCTCCGCATGGGATTTCACCTCTTCTTCTTCCTCCTGCTCCCTCTCAGATGGTTGTTGGATTAAAGCAAGGCCACGTCCGTGTGGGCTGGCCACGGTCGTGGCTGTGTTGGCCTACCACGGCCGTGCTGGCCAGCACGGCCGTGGTAGGCCAACATAGCCACGGCTGTGGTCAGCCCACACGGTCTTGGCCTTGCTTTAATCCAACAGCCATCTAAGAGGGAGCAGGAGGAAGAAGAAGATATATTTGCAATTGAATACTAATTCTTGACCTAATTTTTTAAATTTTGATGCATGTTGAATTAAGATATTAAAACCCTAATACACATTTCACCATAATCTTGAATAAACTATATTGCTGAAATCTTGTGATCAATATATGTAAGATATTAAAACCCTAATGTTAAATCTCTGATTTTGTAGTTATGTGTCACCCTAACATCTACATGAATCCCTATTATATGATGTAGGTTGATGATAATGCATGAGCTAGTTTGAAATTTTGAAATCAATTATGAATCTCTCCATCCCTAGGTCATACTAATTTATATGTAATCTTTATCTTGATGATGAACATGCATGGACACTCAAAATGTTGAAATCAATGTTATAGAATGATATGACATGCATTTTTTGGCCTAGAAACCCGTCCAAGATTTACTCATTAGGAGTAAATCTTGGATAGTCCCCGGTTTGGGACTGTTCTTGAACACCTAATCTCACTTAGGATGTAAGTGTATAATGTGTATTTGGTTTTCAAGAAAATACCAGTAGCGTTTCCCCGTTTGTTCTCTAAGTACATCTGTACTTGGAGAACAACGGGGAAATGCTGCCAAAATTTTCTTGAGAACCCAATACACATTATACACTTACTAGTGAGATTAGGTGTTCAAGAATGGGATAGGTGGTACACATTTATTATATATAAGAATGACAACACATGTATTTGTTGGCCTAAAGTTTTAACCATGCAAGAACTCTAATATGTTAAACCTAGACCCTAATCTTGTTGTAATATATACTTGTTTTCTCTTTGATCATAGAATGGATAGATCATGGATGTCCATTCGCAATCGCTGCACCCCAAAGTTTATATCTGGTCTTGACCAGTTCATTAGATTTGCCGAGGAACATTAGAAACAACCTGGAGATAGGTTCTACTGTCCATTTAGGCATTGCGGTAACAACTTGAAAGTCAGCACTGGTGATGAAATCAAAAGTCATGTCATGTGCAACGGGATTATACAAGGCTATACAGAATGGCACTGGCATGGAGAGATTTCAAACTCAAAACCAATGGATGTCGATAGCAGTGCTTGTGTGGAAGAAGAAATTTCTGTTGGCTAAATGGACATCTATAAATCCCTTTGTTTTTATTATGACAAACATTTCATTCTTATTGATCTAACGAGCTACTTGAGTGTGCAGGATTAAGGTGGATGCCAAAGCAACTAGGGAAATCCATATGCTTACATATTTATGTTTTCATGCAATGTAATCGCTTTGTAAAAACTTGTACAAATATATAATGTACAAGTACTTAGATTGCATGTAAATCAAGTGTTAGATCTTCCCTAGCTAAACATCACATTTAGATAAGTCATCCCCTTCAAATAGGATCACATATGCACACTCATACATACAATTAGTGCCTAAATTGCAACATTGAAACAGGATCAATCTCGGTCGACAAACTCCTCGACCGAGACACTCTCGGTCGACAATCTTCTCGACCGAGAAAGATCCAAAGTAGCCGTTAGACACAACAGACAAGTTAGTTGGCAGTTGGAGAAAGACGTTGCAAATCACTTGTTCCAGAGTGCCTGTCGGTCGACAAAAGTTCGACCGAGTAGGTGTCTCGGTCGACCATTCCTCGACTGAGATTGTCTCTGACAGCAACTACAGAATTAATTAATTAGCCGTTGTTAAAGCAACAACTTTGTACCTAACGGCTAGTCCAGCACTTAGAAACCCCTAGAAGTTGTCTAGAACGTCCTTAAGCATCCTTAGGCCATTCCTATAAATAGGACAAGCCATAGGACACTCAAATTCACTTGTTACACTTGAGAACTCTTTGAGCATACTTTGAGCAATCTATTTGTGAGCAAATTGAGCATTGTGAACATTGGCTATTTCCTTCCTTAGCTCATAATTCGTGTCCTATAGGCTAGTATCTCCTACCCACTGCAATCACAAGTTCACACACTTGGTTAGGAGATCTATACGCTTGATCTAGGCAAATCAAGCCTTGGGCTACAAAGGATAAGTTGTAATTTCCTTTTTCTTTCTTGTTCTCTATTACCGTTTGTACTCTCCTTGCTACTCCTAGGTTGGAGGCTGCTGATTGGAGAGGGTGGAGTTCTTCTTGGCGAAGAAGGTGACTTTGAGCTACTTCAGAAGGCTGGTGCAACGGGAGGTTACTTCTAGAGAGGAAGGCTACTTCAAGGGGGAGCTTGGAGTTACTTCAAGAAGGCTACCTCAAGTTGGTGCACCTACTTCAAGTGAAGGCTGCTCAAAGGGTGTAAAGGAAAGTATTGTATTTTGTATAAATCCTTGAGAAGGTAATAAAATAAATACTTTCAAAATCCCGGTTGGGTAAGCAACCGGGTAGTGGACTGACAACTTTAGTATTTGCTAAAGTTGGAACCACTCTAAACACCTGTCTCCTTCTTCTAATTTTTAATTGTGGTTGTTTGAGTTAAATAAATTGTTAAAATTATTTAAAAACTCTATTCACCCCCCCTCTAGTGTTTTTCAATTGGTATCAGAGCAGGCTTCAAGGAACCCTAATCAGGTCTTGAAGAACGGAGGGTAATGGTGATTACAATCACAACAAAAGGTGCTGCTTGGACAAAACTACAACATGTTGCAATTGGTGCTTAGGAACAAGCCAAACAACAACTAGATGCCCATGGAGATCAAAGAAGGAAGATGAGAACAAAGATTGTCTCATTGCTACAACTAGCGAGGAAGAAGAAGAAGAGGTAAGTCTTTTTTATTTATCCAAAGAAGAACTAGTTGCTAGCCTTGAAGAAACACATATTAAGTATGTTGAATGCAAGAAGAAATTAAAGAAATCAAATAAAGCAAATGATGAATTACATGCTAAGCTTCTTGCTATTACATCTGAAAACGAAGATCTTAAAAAGATCATTGAAGATCATGATATTGAGATAAAATCTATAGAGGCAAATTGTAATCTACTTTCTTTAGAGAAGAATAATTTGCAAAGTCAAGTGAATGATCTTCAAAAACAACCCATTTTATGCAACCATCTAGATTATGATTCTATTGTCAAAGAAATAAATTCATTGTCATCTAATCTAGATCAAGCAAAACTAGATATCAAGAAGAGAATGGAAGAGATTGCCAAGTTACAACAAAAAGTTAGTAATTTAAATAATAATGGCATTCTTGATCAAATATTAGATAATTCCTATCATCAAATTGGGAGAAGAGGACTAGGTTACAAGCCTAAAGGGAAATCCTATCAACAACCTAGTTGGAGAAAGTCACAAACCCATCAATCTATATATGTACCTAAAGGAACATCTTCACCCAAGGACAACACAGAACACAATCATAGAAAAAGATATGAGGTTGACTCGATATGCTGTCCAAAACCTCCAAACTAAATGAATAGAATCAAGTTGAGATATGACCAAGGACCTTAGTTGCATATTTCTACGTCTATCTCAACTCAACATAATGGGATAACCAATAAATTTAAGTATCTAAATATTTAACTTGCATAGTTATGTTTTATTTGGAAGCAATTAACAGTTTCAGAAATATTGTCGGTCGAGAGACTGTCGACCGAGACACTGTCGGTCGAGAAATAGTCGACCGAGCATGTCACTGATTTCCAGTCTGTTGCAAAAATTGCTAAATTTCTTTGAAATTGATGAAATTGCTATCTATTCATGATTAATGATTGGATATTTATTTTGGAAATCATCCATACAAATTTAAATTAATATTAGTTTATTTCCTAAATGATTTAAACCAAATTATGCTTAGAAAATTTCTATCATTATTCACATGATTTCCTTATTTTCTGGTCTATCCATATAGAAATCATGTGATCAAAATCATGTGATTATTTACTGTTATTATTACATCATGGATATGCTTTCACCATTTGGTACTGAGATTAGCTTGATAGATAATTGTCTACATGGATCCATGATAGGCAAGCAAATGCTTTATTGGTAATATGTTATGCTTGCAACACATAAGATAAAATCTCTCAAAAAGACTTGAGATATTTAGTGCTTTTCAATTGAGATATTTAGTGTTTTTCAATTGATATTTAGTGTGTCTTCAGTAAAGAATTTTATGAGGATACTAAACGACGTGAAATTTGATATTCATATTACTACAGCAAAGCCTATATTTTAATAAAAGGACAAATGTTTTCAACTTAATACTTAATCAAATCTTATGCAGATATTATACTTCATAATGTTCAAATTGAAAAATCTGCAAATCTGCCTCTTGGTTAAAATGAAATTTGACCAAGGGGCGCTATGGTCGTAGTCAAAATCGACCTAAAATAAGTTTTGACACAATAATTAATTGAATATCATTTTATTAAAAGCAAAATCAACTTATGATCACAAAATTGTTCCAATATTGTCAATAATAAAACAAAATATTACTCCCTTAGAAAATATATATGCTCTACAAATTTAGTCTATCATTTGCATTAAAAATAAAAAGCTTAAAAATTCATACCCAGTAAGTCTGTCGGTCGACAAATCTTCGACCGAAACCCTCTCGGTCTGCCCACTTCTCTCGACCGACAGAATCTAGACAGACCTAGCATCGGACACACTTCCGGTCGACAATTGTTCGACCGAGACAGTGTCGGTCGACGATTGCTCGACCGAGAAAGAGTCGTTGGAAAATGACAGTTGCAATCCGACTGTTACCGTTAACGGTCGACCGTTACAAGTCGACCGTTGGACGGCCAAGTGGCGCGTCTGGAATATGACCGTTGCCGACGCTCGATCGACAAATTGTCGACCGACCCGGTCACTGGATTGCTATAAAAGGAGCAAAAACGGGTCATTTCTTCACACCTTCTTATTCTTGTTTCCATAGGCTCTCTCTAGTGAATTCCTGTGCAAATCTTTAGCATCCTCATCCCCAAGAATTCCTTGCTTCTTCTCCACCTTCAAGCAACACAATGGCATCATCCTCTGCTCGTGGAAAGAAGAAGGTCGCTGGCAGGAAACAAAGGGAGGCTACTCCACCATTGACGATCATCAACGACATTTCCTTCGTCGACGGAGATGCTGGTGATCGTTATCTACGGCTCTCCTCCAAAGCTCCTCTCCCACGACGAACAGTTGAAGTTATGGACTTCCTCAACATTGTCGACTTGGAGGACCTTTTCGAGGTGCAAAAGTTAAAAGAATTCATCAACCCTTATTTCCCTTCCTATTCCATCAAGGTAGTGAATGAATTCTATGCAAACCTCATTTCCCACTCTGAAAATGAAACCATCTTCTTCTATACTATGGTCAATGGGCATAGCTTCTGATTTACTGAAGGGGATATTCTTGACATGCTAGATATTGACATAGATGAATATCAAGGCACCCTTGACCTTACTTCTGGAAACCCACTTAATCAATTTTCCCAAGATGACCATACTGTTAGTCTTAGTGACATCAAAAGGACCATTTTTCAATCCAATACAACCTGTCACGAAGATAGAGGCACATACTATGCTATAAATCTCAAACCAGCTGCTAGGATTGTAAACCTTATTGTTTCAACAAACATACATCCTAGAGCTAATAAGTCTGAAGTTCCTATTTTTCGTATGTGTCTAATATATGCCATTATCCAACGTATTCCCACAAATTTTATCTGCATCATTCTTAAAAACATGCTTGAGTTTTCTGGCAATCCTCCATATGCTGATTTTGTATGCCAAATTACTCAACATTTCCTTAAGACCCAACTTGAGGATATGGGATATACATGGGAGCGTATACCACAAAAAATAAGTAAGAATACTGTAGAAAAAATGGGGATTGATTTCGGTCATAAGAGGGCTAGGGTAGAAGGAGAAACATCTGCACAAGATATACCACCTCCACCTCCTAGTAGCCTACCCTATGACCCCATCCAAAACACTCTAACCTATGTTGTTGGGTCACAATATCATCTTAGTAAACAACTAGATTATAACCATCATGCCATGACTTATCTAAACCAAAGAATGCAAACTCTTTCTCCAAACCAACCAGATGAATATCCTTATTCTTTAAATCCTGGCATGCTCAATCCATATAACCCATCTTATAACTACTATCAACCTCCACCTCCACCATCTACAGATCTCACGCATACTCAGTTTTCATCAATGCAACTACAAGATATTGCTGCTCATTTCCGATTTGATCGTGTTCCAACCTTCTTGGAGGCATATGCCTTAACCAAGACAGGTGCTCTGGAGTGGCAAACTTTGGTCCAGTATTATGGAGCTGAGCCTTTTCTTGGAAAAGACCCTGATGTTGATGTAATTCTTAAGTCTTTCCAGTGAGATGTGGAGTTGTATTAATTGTAATGGAATCTTTGCAAGATTGTAATAAATGGGTTATCTTTACATGATTTGGCTATTTTTTCATGCTTGTAATGAAATTGGTTATCTTTATAATGGATATCTTTTTGGCATCATTTGAATTTGGATTATAAGACTATTGTAGAGCATACAAAATAAGGGTAGTAATAAATACAAATAAATCAAAAAAAAGGTGAAAATATTTGCAAAAACCTAAAAGTTAAAGTTATGGCTAAATTGCAAAACACTTATACCTTGGGATATCTATTTAAAGGAGAGCTTATAGACACAAATTTGATTATTTGATTAAGAAGCTTACAAAAACATTGTAAACATCATTTGGAGCTTGTTACGACCTTAGTATTTTTACTCTTGGTTATGAAGAAATCTATGAATGATATATCTTGTTCTTAAAGGGACTCTCTAAACAAATCAGGGCTTAAACATCCCATGCATTTAGTTAAGAGACATCTTTTTTTGCACTCTAAAACTAAAGGATTCTCATTTCATTTTTAAGGCTTAACATCCCTTGTAAAATGGGTGAGAAATCAATACACATAGGCCATAAACTTAAAAGAAACTCATATCATTTCAAGGCTTAACATCCTTTGCAAATGATTGAGAAACAAATTGTGGCTAATTTTGACAATAAAAATCCCTTGATTTTAATTGGATATCTCTTTAAGGGGGAGCAAAGCGTAAAAAGGAAGACACAAAGTCATACTACATGATTATATTGGATATCTTTTTGAAATGACAAAGGGGGAGAAATAATATAAAATCACAAACATAAAATTAAAATGAGTTTTATAAATCTTGGCCAGCAGTCACTTGCAGTCACTTGCAAAATCAAAGATGGCTACAAAGGTAAATTTTCAGGTATGAAACTCATATGGTTTATATTTCCTTTATTTATATTTTTGGAAATGTTTGTCATCTTCAAAAAGGGGGAGATTGTTGGCTAAATGGACATCTATAAATCCCTTTGTTTTGATTATGACAAACATTTCATTCTTATTGATCTAACGAGCTACTTGAGTGTGCAGGATTAAGGTGGATGCCAAAGCAACTAGGGAAATCCATATGCTTACATATTTATGTTTTCATGCAATGTAATCGCTTTGTAAAAACTTGTACAAATATATAATGTACAAGTACTTAGATTGCATGTAAATCAAGCGTTAGATCTTCCCTAGCTAAACATCACATTTAGATAAGTCATCCCCTTCAAATAGGATCACATATGCACACTCATACATACAATTAGTGCCTAAATTGCAACATTGAAATAGGATCAATCTCGGTCGACAAACTCCTCGACCGAGACACTCTCGGTCGACAATCTTCTCGACCGAGAAAGATCCAAAGTAGCCGTTAGACACAACAGACAAGTTAGTTGGCAGTTGGAGAAAGACGTTGCAAATCACTTGTTCCAGAGTGCATGTCGGTCGACAAAAGTTCGACCGAGTAGGTGTCTCGGTCGACCATTCCTCGACCGAGATTGTCTCTGACAGCAATTGTAGAATTAATTAATTAGCCGTTGTTAAAGCAACAACTTTGTACCTAACGGCTAGTTAAGCACTTAGAAACCCCTAGAAGTTGTCTAGAACGTCCTTAAGCATCCTTAGGCCATTCCTATAAATAGTACAAGCCATAGGACACTCAAATTCACTTGTTACACTTGAGAACTCTTTGAGCATACTTTGAGCAATCTATTTGTGAGCAAATTGAGCATTGTGAACATTGGCTATTTCCTTCCTTAGCTCATAATTCGTGTCCTATAGGCTAGTATCTCCTACCCACTGCAATCACAAGTTCACACACTTGGTAAGGAGATCTATACGCTTGATCTAGGCAAATCAAGCCTTGGGCTACAAAGGATAAGTTGTAATTTCCTTTTTCTTTCTTGTTCTCTATTACCGTTTGTACTCTCCTTGCTACTCCTAGGTTGGAGGTTGCTGATTGGAGAGGGTGGAGTTCTTCTTGGCGAAGAAGGTGACTTTGAGCTACTTCAGAAGGCTGGTGCAACGGGAGGTTACTTCTAGAGAGGAAGGCTACTTCAAGGGGGAGCTTGGAGTTACTTCAAGAAGGCTACCTCAAAGTTGGTGCACCTACTTCAAGTGAAGGCTGCTCAAAGGGTGTAAAGGAAAGTATTGTATTTTGTATAAATCCTTGAGAAGGTAATAAAATAAATACTTTCAAAATCCCGGTTGGGTAAGCAACCGGGTAGTGGACTGACAACTTTAGTATTTGCTAAAGTTGGAACCACTCTAAACACCTGTCTCCTTCTTCTAATTTTTAATTGCGGTTGTTTGAGTTAAATAAATTGTTAAATTATTTAAAAACTCTATTCACCCCCCTCTAGTGTTTTTCAATTTCCTCCGATGACGTAGATGTGAATGAAACAGTTCCAGTAGACATCGTTGATGCAATGTTGGATAGTTGTGGGGTAGAGCACATCGATCCACCTCCCATTTTTAGAAACATTGTGCGTGATGCTGAGATATCATTATACACAGGTTGTACTAAGTTTACGAAGCTTAGCGCTATGTTAAGATTGTATAAGCTGAAAGCTAACAATAGATGGAGCGACAAAAGCTTCATGTTATTGTTGTCTTTGTTGAAAGAAATGCTTCCTGAAGGAAATGAGCTGCCAATCTCAACATACCAGGTAAAGAAATTGTTTTACCCAATGGGAATGGATGCCAAGAAGATACACGCATGCCCAAATGATTGTGTATTATTTCAAAAGGACTATGTGGATTTGAAATATTGTCCAAAATGTGGTGTGTCACGGTATAAATTGACGACTTCGGGGGAGTCCAAAATTGATTATCCTGCCAAGGCGATGTGGTACCTACCTATAATATCACAGTTTCGACACTTGTTTTCCAATCTGATAGATGCAAAGAATTTGAGGTGGCATGCAGATGTTAAGAAAAATAATGATGGAATCCTATGACATGCGTCTGATTCCCCACAATGGAAAAAGATTGATCTATTGTACCCTGAATTTGGTGAAGAAGTCAGGAATCTAAGACTTGGGCTTTGTATAGATGGGATGAATCTGTACGGGACATCGAGCAGCCAACATAGTACTTGGCCAGTCATTCTTGTTATATACAATCTTCCTCCCTGGCTGTGTATGAAAAATAAGTACGTAATGATGTCGTTGTTGATATCGGGCCCTAAACAACCTGGAAATGATATCGATGTTTATCTTGAACCTCTGATTAATGACTTAAAGAAACTCTGGGGTAAAGGTGTGATGACCTATGATGCTTCACGAAGAGAGACATTTCGTTTACATGCTATGTTGTTTTGCACTATTAATGACTTTCCAGCATATGGGAATTTGTTTGGATATAATGTCAAAGGAGCTAAATCGTGTCCTATATGTGAAGAGAACACTGATTCAACAAGACTAAAACATGGCGGTAAGAAAGTATATCTCGGTCATCGAAGATTTCTTACAAAATTCCACATGTATCGTAGGAAGCGCAAAGCATTCAATGGATTGAATGAGGAATGGAGTGCACCTAAACCTATACCAGGGGAGGTTGTTTATGAAAGAGTAAAAGACTTTGTCAATGAATTTGGTAAGAGATCACAATGTACTATGGCCACACAGAGCGACAAATCTTTATTCAAGAAGAAGTCAATATTTTGGGATCTTCCTTATGGGAGTTCTTTGACAGTCAGACATTGTATCGATGTCATGCACGTTGAGAAAAATATCTGTGATAGTGTCATTGGTACTTTGTTGAATATACCAAGTAAGACTAAAGATGGGATAAAATCCAGACTGGACCTATGTGAAATGGGAATAAGGTCAGAATTAACAAATTTTCGTGAAATGGGAAATCGGAGAACATACTTACCTCCCGCTTGTTACACATTGTCTAGAAAGGAGAAGAAAGCTCTTTGTGAATGTTTGGTAAATGTTAAGGTGCGACAGGGTTACTCATCCAACATCCGTAGATTAGTATCCATGAAAGATCTGAAGTTGATAGGTCTTAAATCTCATGATTGTCACATTCTAATGAAACAAATATTGCCTGTGGCAATTAGATCTATATTTTCGAAGCATGTAAGGTTTGTAATCACCAGACTTTATTTCTTTTTCACCAGTCTGTGCAGCAAAGTTATTGACCCTGATACTCTCGATAATTTGCAAAGAGAAGTGGTTGTTACCCTATGCCAGCTTGAGATGTATTTTCCTCTATCGTTCTTTGATATCATGGTACATCTTGTTGTCCACTTGACTAGGGAAGTGAAAATGTTGGAACCAGTTTTCTTGCATTGGATGTATCCCTTTGAACGATACATGAGCATTTTTAAAAGTGATGTTCGAAACCGTTATCGTCTTGAAGGGTGTATTATTGAGGGTTATGTGGCGAGAGAGGTTATGGATTTTTGCAATGACTTTCTCAGTGGTAATGACACTCCTGGTAATGACAAGAATATTGGGGAGCAATTTGGTAAAGGAATTTTGGGATCATGGGTGAAAGTAATCATCCGTGAGCAGTTGGAACAAGGTCACTTGTATATTTTACACAACATGGACGAAGTGAGTGTTTATATCGAGGAACATACCAATTTCATCAAGAGATAATATCCTCGAGCCAATACAATGTGGCTTGCTAGAGAGCATAACAAGACATTTATTATGTGGTTCGAAGATAAAGTCTTACATCAACTATCTCAAACACCAGATGATATTAATGAAACTATCAAATGCCTCTCCTTTAAACTGAAATTGAATGTTATGTCTTATGAAGGGTATAACAATTAATGGATTCACATATTACACAAAGCGACAAGATGATAAGAGTGTTGTCCAAAATAGTGGGGTCACCCTTCAAGCATCGACTATGTTTTTTGCAAGTGCAAAGGATAAGAGTCCACGTGAAGCTAAAATGTCATATTACGGTGTCATTGAAGACATATGGGAGTTTGACTACATAGATTTCAGAATTCCGCTCTTCAAATGTAATTGGGTTGATAACACCAAAGGAGTTATAGTGGATGAATTGGGTTTCACTTTAGTGAACTTTGAAAAGATTGGCGAGAAGGGTGAACCATTCAAATTGGCATCACAGACAAAAAAAGTATTTTATATCGATGATACAGCAAATGATAAATGGTCGGTTGTTCTTCATGGTAAAAGACAGTTCATTGAAGACCCTATAGATGAAGAAGAGTACTATGATAAGTATGATGACTCTGATCCATTCTCAGCTGGGTTGCCAACACCAACAAATATTGAGGCTAATGATGACTTGTATGTGTGTGGAGATCACAATGAAGGATTGTTAATTGATAAAAAAATCGCAATATTAGAGGCATGTTTATATTTTTTACATGTTTTATTTTTCTGAATGTGAACTTTACAATGTGAATTACTTTACAATGTGAATGTGAACTTTACAATGTAAATTTTACAATGTGAATTACTTTACAATGTGAATGTGAACTTTATAATGTGAGCTTTACAATGTGAATTACTTTACAATGTGAACTTTACAATGTTAATTACTTTACAATGTGAATGTGAACTTTACAATGTGAATTACTTTACAATGTGAATGTGAACTTTACAATGTGAGCTTTACAATATGAATTACTTTACAATGTGAACTTTACAATGTGAATGTGAACTTTTAGATGGCTGAGCATTCTCCTGATGACCGTGTTGATGATTACTGTGAGGGTGAGGACATCAATGCGCCGCCTCACAATGTAAGTTTTAAAAATATATATGATATATTTATATCTATATGTCCATTTCTAATTATATCATGTAAGTGTGTTTATTTTGTCAAATTTTAGGTTGAGGATGCAAATGTACCCTCTGAAGCACTTGAGGCACTTGATGAGCAGCACCAAAAAGTTGACAAGAGAAGGGGCATCACTATGATGAAGAAGTTAATAGCGCAAAGGGGCAATGGACCCAAACTTTTTGTGGATTTTGATAATGCGGGAAATGCAATTGGAGTGAATCGCAATTCGTTTGTTTCATATCTTGGGTATGTTACTCGTAGCCATTGCGGTTGTAAGATAGATTCTTGGCATAAAGTTCCTAAGGGGAAGAAAGACGTAATATGGAAAGGATTTATGCGTGAGTCATTATTAATTTGCAATTATATTTGTTAGATTACTAATTTTTTGGATACTAGTTAATAGCAATTCTATTTTGCAGAGTATATTTGAATTGGATGAAAAGTTGCATCGTAAATGTGTGATGCAATGCCGTGGGAGAGTCCTAAGGAACTATAGGACAAATCTCACTCGAGAATACATAAAAGAAGGTGACAAGAGCAAGAAGACAGCCACAGAA
Organism: Alisma plantago-aquatica; assembly: GCA_963693085.1. NCBI lineage: Eukaryota > Viridiplantae > Streptophyta > Magnoliopsida > Alismatales > Alismataceae > Alisma > Alisma plantago-aquatica. Next base: position 143,530,435 of record OY856409.1, on the reverse strand, counting down.
TAGTGGAACTTCCTAGACCAAGAAGAATAGGACGCATTTGTTGCTTCAAGACAAACTGATGAATTCAAGGTATTAGGCGTCACCCCCAATTTAATTAATATGTTTTGTATTCACCTATTCAAGATTAAAATTTAGTGTTACTAACCAAATCATTAATGTGCATACTAACTAGGCCCTTAGTGAGGCACAAAAAGCAAGGCGTGCACTGAATGTGCATGACCACACAATGGGTCCAAAGGGGTATGCAGGCATTCGCCAAAGACTATATTCAGAGGCTACTGCTCAGTCTGCTGCTACTCAGGAGTCCGCTACTATAGGTAGCACACCTATGCCTCGCCATGATGTCTGGATAGCTGGGAGGCAAAATAAGAAGGGAGAAATAAGGAAGCCCGCAACTACTGAGGCGGCTGCAAAAATGGTAAAATACAACTCTTACAGCAATCATTCGAATATTGATTATTTGTGGTGTTTACTTAATTAAAAAATTTTGTTTTGGCGATTAGCGAGAGCTGCATGAGCTGAGGAAATAAGGAAAGTTCATCCCTGAGAGCACAAGGGATGATTTGATAGTTGCTCTGGGTAACCTAGAGCATCCTGGACGTGTTAGGGCTGCAGACACTGGTGTGGGCATCAAAGCGTTCTTTGGGCCATCCCAGTGAAAACATGTCCCAAAAGCGGGACTTTCACAAGAAGAGGTAACCTATTCTTTCTTTATAATGTTACTATAAAAGAGAATTCAATATCAGAAGCTAACGTTTCTTTTATCCATGTATAAGTAGATAAGCTAGTTGATAGGAAACTCAAAGAAGCACTGAGCAAGTGGCAGGCATCTCAGACTGCCACTCAATAGATAGTACCTATGGCGTCCTGCTCTACTCCTACTGTAGAGGTTGGGAGTAATCCTATAAACCCACCACCTAGCACATCCAATTTAAGTATTTTTATGACATAATAACTATTCTTTTCAAGATGATATGTATATATGTATATAACATTCTTTACACAAAAATTTATAGGGTTGAAGCCATGCCATCTAAAAAGTAAAGAATTTGTCATTGCAAAGGCTTCGGCTTACTCATCCCTACCAGGGGAAATGTTTCGTGGGTCTCCATTATCAGTTGGTTGGGTTCGTGTGAGCCCGCTACGTATATTCCCCAACTGGATGGATCTTCCATTGCCATATGCCCACCCAGATTGTGAAACGTTTGGTGAGGCAGAAGGCGAAGTGATATTGTGGCCAAAAGCGGATGTCCTCTATACTAAAACTTTATGGTAAATTTACATTACATTAAATTGTTAGTGTGTGTATATGATGTCAGTTGATCTGAAATTATATATATACAGGTTAAAAAGAAGACACCCACATCATCTAGGCCTCCACCTCCACCTCCTACCTATCCCGTTAGGTCCTGATTGTAGGGGTATGGCAATATGGTTAGGCAAACATGATATAAACTGCCCTATAACTATTTCTATAGATGCGGATGCTGCAGGTCAATCATACGAAAGCAACTTATTTATAAAAGATATTTTGGAGTTGTTTCGATATGATTGGATGAATACATCTGTGATAGAGCTATGGATAAGGTGAGATCTTCTTTATACATCCATATACCTTCTGTAGGATCTGGTGATCTGGTTTCTTATTTATTAATGTGTACATAATACATGTTTTACAGCTACTTAGACAAGATATGTACAGATTTTTCATTTGAACATATAGGATTTTTTATTCCATCTTTGATTAGTCTAGTAGCTAAAGACCCTCTTTCGGTTCAACAATACTGTTGTGATGCTTTTGCAAATTTTGCTCAAAATAAGAAGACGGTGATAATAGCTCCATTCAATGTGGAGTAAGTTTACTTTGCTTATAATTTGGACTTAAGAAAATTACATTTTTATTGTGGATTTTGAGTTATTAATTTTTAACTTTTTTACCTCTAGTGGTATGCATTGGGAGTTACTAGTTATTGTCCCCGAGACATTCACTGTCTATTATCTAGATCCTAAGGGGACTAAATTGAATTCAAAATATGGACACAAAATGAAAATGACATTATTCCGGTGAGAAATATTTTATTTTCATATTTGTTAACATATGTTATTACATTACTATTTAATTATGCAATGTACTGTGTTACATTAACATGTAGGGATTTATATGAGTTCAAAAAGGCTGGAGGAAAGGTCCCTAGAAAAAAGAACCAGCAAATAATTTGGAAAAATGTGGAAGTAAGTTCTCGACTGCAATGTATATATTATTTATGTGAACAGTGCTTAATTAGTTGTATTTTATAATATTTTGTATCAATTTATAGTATGCCACACAAGACAACGGATGGGCATGTGCATACTATGTGATGTGATTTATGCACATGATTATCAAATATGCCGCAATGGACATCAATACCATTCCTGAGGTATTATATATAGTCTCATTAGATAATATGAAATATATCACTCTTATTTATATATTATTAATTATATATACATCATTCTCTTTGTAGGTGTTTAAAACCGACCACACTACAGGAAAGGCCTTACCAGATGTACATGCTCCCTATACGATGAAAGAATTAAATGATGTAAGAGAAGAATGGGCAATAGCCATACAAGTAGTGGGGTTTTAACATATAATTGGGATGTTGATAGCGAATATGACTAAAGAATGATATTTTGTAAATGAATTTCTGAATTATAATATGTGTAAATGTTTCTACATGTCTGAATGTTTCTACATATGTCTGAGTGAAAATGAATGAAACTGTTGGTTGCTATATGAATGTTTCTACATGTGTGAATGTGAAAATGAATGGAACTACAGATTGCTACATGAATGTTTCTATATGTGTGAAAATCGAATGGAACTGCAGGTTGCTAAATGCATGAACATTTATGTTGTTAATTTTGCAGGTTTGTGGCTTGTTGTTTTCGATATCAATGGATTTCGTAAAACCTACAGTTCATAACTGAACTGCAGGTTTCTCATCCTACGACCAGCCACAACAGGTCTACAGACGGACAGAAAAAAAAACATAAAATAGGCGTCGGTTATTTGTATAAAACTAACGACAGATGGTTACAATGTCGGTTACCCTACTAGTAACCGACGTCGATTTCCCTAATGAGGCCAGACATCACGGCCGTGCTAGCCAGCACGGTCGTGGCAGCGGGCCAGACACCATGGTCGTGCTGGCCAGCATGGTCGTAGTAGCGGGCCAGACACCACGGCCGTGCTGGCCAGCACGGCCACGACCGTGGCAGCGGGTGAGATGGCGTCGGTTATCACTAATAAACTGATGCAGATAGTCCCCCAGATGGCACCCTTTCTGTGGCGCGAAGGTATATGGCGTCGGTTTCAAAGCTAATAATCGATGCCTATACCCCCTACTGGCGCATTTTCAGTGGCGCGCGAGGGGTTGAGGTGTCGGTTTGAGAACCGACGCATAACGGTTAGGCTTTTAGCGGTGCCCACATAGGTGTCGCTTGCAAACCGACACTAAAGGTCGATTATGTACTAGTGGGGTGATCTTTTACGCGAAACCGTTTCTAATCTCCTTTGGGAAACTCGTTGACCTAGCATTGTACTTGTCATTTTTTTAACTTGTATGATAACTCATCGACCACGTGATTCTGGAGCCCTAAATTGTTTGTTTCACGAACTTTTTTATGGATCCTAATCATAAACGTCACATTTTGTTTCGGTAGATTGTCTTGAAATGGAGAATGGAATGCCTTGTTGTACATGTGGCCTTGAATGCACTGTACGCGTGTATATGGATGTCGCAGGTGTGGCAAATGGACGTTATGAAGACAACAACCCCCACACACCGTATTTTACATGTGGTAGGGATCTTGTGTCGAATAGATGTCAAATGAGGTTGCCCATGCAGTGTGTTCAACCCATAGTGGCCACACTTACTACAGTTAGGGATGCAATGCTATCACGACTTCCATATGCATGCAACAAGCGCAAGTTATGGTCTAAACAATGTGACTTTGTCTGTTCGACAAGAGCAGACACTGATAGGCTCCAATATGATATTTCCACTCTATGGGAGAGGTGCCAATATCTTTGCCAACAACTTCCCATCACGAGCGATAATGACTCTTCAAACGAGGACAGATACAATACATCATAGATGTATAACAACCTTTCATACTAAATTCACTTTTATGTTTGAACAAGTAGATACACCTATTTCATGTTCAAAAAATTTTATTTGAAATCTATGTTCAGAACCCGACATTATTATACTAATCATCAATCATGTTTTAGATGTCGATGAATCCATCTGAAGTTCTGAGGTGTGATTGTGGGTTAGATGCAGCCTTGCGGCTTAACATAGAGGATGTAGGGTTGTATGATTTTGGCATTCTGAGTGAAAGGTAGAGCGAAATATATTACATATGTCCTTCTCGTGAGGTGCACTAGTAAATACATACATAATAGGTTGCCCTTGTGTACGTTGCACATTCGTTGTCATTCACTTAAACTTGATACTACATTTTAGGGAAAAGATCGGTGTAGATACTTCCGTTGGGCAGTCGATCTCTCCCCAATAATTGATTCTTTGAAAGCTGAGATTATGTTACTAACTGTCGAGTGCAAGTCACTGTGGGTCCAGGCAATGAACATAAAGGACTTTATTGAAATTCATCACAACTACGATGATATATACACCAAAAAAAAGTATAAGCATGAGGTTCTAGAACGCTATGTTTCCAGTCTGGAGGAAGATTGTAGTCTTTTTTTGGACATTCCTTCACCCATGGTGACTCCATAACATTGAATAGAAGAGCTACATTTAGTTTGTCTTCTCGGTTTACATTGTCTACCATTTGATGTTTTTAACATTAAATTTTTCTTAATTCATCTGTTGTATTACATTAACAGGCTTTTGTTAGTTATCGTAATGTTGGTGTATGTTTTATGGAGGGTGTATGTTTTTTCATCGTGATGTTGCTTAATGTTAGTTAACACCAAATATGCATATTATATTCCCTTAATTGTTCCATACACCCTTACGTCTGAAATATATTACTTATAGAATATGTAATATGGTTGGGCCTCCAACGACGCCTTATTTTATGTGGTGTACGGAGCTTGATATGGTCTCAGAGGTATGATGAGAAACCAATATGAGTTGGGGAGATGTGTTAATGGAGTATATACTACACAGGCTTGGATGGAGGCATGGTATGACTTACGAAACATAACTGGGGGCCTTACATATCTTTGAGTGAGTTGCAGATGAGATGGAAACACATAAGGAGATCTTTTTATTTTGGGAGATTTATTGCCTCCCCCGTCATTGGCCGTGCAGCGCAACTTCGTGATGACTCATCACACTTACCCACCTGGGGTTGCTGAATACATTAACGCCGATGAGTGAATCAAACAACCATGTTAGACGGTGAAAGTAACACATGAACTTGTAATATATTTCCACGACATTGTTGTTGTTTGTGTTTAATTCGAAACATTTAGTAGCAAAACTTATGTGTTGCATTGTTTTGTTTGGACCATCACTTGAAAAACTTCTACTTTATTGTTATGTATTGAAGGCATACATCACATTCTTACTTGTTTGTAGCTAAGTTTGGTTGAAGCATTTATTTGTATTCAATATTGTCACAGTTATCTTACTATTATTAATATTTGCTAATACTTTTATTTATTTATTATCTATAGATGTCGTCATCACGGTCAAAGGCAACGACAAAGTTTGAAAAATTATTGATGTCTCCGTCGAAGATTCGAAAATATGTAGAAGAAAACCTTGTCTGCAACAAACAATGTTGCGAGCCTACACGTGACGAGGGCACAAATGGGAGCCACAAACAAGACAATGGTGTTACTATTCCTATTTACCATCTGGCGTTGCTATTTCATTAGCCAAAAGACGACATCAAATAAGAAACCAATAAGTTATTGAACGAAGCATGTCCTGTGTCATGGGACGAGTACGATGAGGCCATGAAGTTGGTTGACTGGGACGTTCCTACCTGGGATCAAAATAAATCTTCCTCCACATCAAAGCATGTCCCCCACAGTGGTTGGTCACCATCTTAGATTGTGTATCGGTGTCTATGTCTAGGTATGGGGTAGAACTCTCCTTTGTGTCCCTCAGTTTGTATGTTAGAGATGTATTTGCCCGGGAATCACTAAGTTATTATCTGTTTTTTTATGTGGTGTTAAGTTTTGATGGAGACATGTTATTGTCTTTGCTACGCATGTTTGCTACCATTGAATTTAAATTCATATATTATGCATTTATATATTATTTATTTGTTATTTATTATATAATACATTCTTTATGCAATTATCTTTGATTGAAACAACAACAATATCAAGGTGTTACACACATTACTTGAGATATTGCAATTTTCTTTCCATCCATATTTATATTCACGTTAATTTATGTACAATATGTTAAAAGAGAACGAACTGATTAAAATTTAGAAAATTAGTTAGAGCAGTCCACAAAGATTAAACCAGATATACAAATGGAAGTAAATTAGAAAAGTAGAGAGGCTAGTGATACAATATGATTTTGAGTTAGAGCCCACGGATAGAATATATTTGCTAAGTCACACTCATCACTTACTTAAGAAAGCACACACAATTGTGGAATAACACACACATAAACACGACACCTTCTCTTATTTATAGGTATATAACAAGATAATAGGACAATTTCAATAATCTTATCATTTTACATTTCCTGGATCAAATATGTAAAATACTACCTATTTACAACATACACAGCAATCGAAGACAACAATACAGTTTGGTTTATTTTAAATCATCACGTAATTATGACCATACTCATATATTATGTTTAGTTTTCCTAAGTACAACACTGACATTCACAAAATCTACATTGATATTTAAAAAAATTGCCCTTCTTCTTAAGCGGCATCACAACTACGCATTCCTTACTCTTGTTAAAACAGTTCTGCAACATCAGTACAGAATCAACAGATACTGACTACATTGCCAAACAAAAGCAGACTGAATCCAGCCTAGTAGCCAAACAGAATCAGACTGCAACCAGACTCAAATCAGACCAGCTGACCAGAATCAGGCTGAGTTGCCAAACAGAAATAGGTCGGGTTGCCAAACAAAATCAGACTGAATCCTGACTAACCCCGTCTAATCCAGTCCAGACTATGAAATCCTGGTCTATTGCCAAATAGGGGCTATGTGTTTCATCCATTCAATTTAAATAACTATTTTTAAGTGTAATAGTTTCTCTAATGATACATATATATATATATTACATGTACCTAGTGAAACACATTTAAAAAACTATGTCAATGTTTGTCTTATGTATATGTTGAAAATGTCTTCATTTGATATGTTACCTGGGAAAACCCATATGCGACCCAAAACCCAACTATATTATGTGGGCTGGGTATGGGCCAAGTTTTGTAAACATTACTCGGACCTATACACGGCTTGAAACGCAGTTAAAAATATGGGTTTGGGCATGGACTTGCAAAACCCCGAGGTGACCCGACCCGATGCTCATCCCTAGGTATACCCCTATTACATAAGAGGGGTATGGAAGAAGTGGAGGGAGTGAGGGAGAGGGTGTCCTCCCAAACTTAGATTTAGCACAATTTTATCTTTTTAATTATTTTTGGGAAGTTGTAAGATCCTCAAATTTGGTAAATTTGAACTCTATGAATATAAGATTGTTGGAAAATATGGCATCAGATAAGGCAGTGGAAACAAAAATTAACTTCCACATTCCCCTTGCACAATATATGGAATCAACAACTATGTAATAGAAAGGAGGGTTGTAAGGTTTATACATATAACTAGAGAAAGTCCAGTGAAAAAGGAGGGTTGCAAGGTTTAAACATAGTCCTAGAGCAAGTCCAGTGAGAATCCCTTGCAGCAATGTGTGACTTTTTTCAACTTGCACCTAGACATCAATAGCATTGGCTTCCTGGTTGATCACCATGGACAAAAATTGTTTGTATCCTCCTTATCCGGTGGCAACGACCTCCTTGCTTCTGTAGTGGTCCATACTGACTTTCGGCAACTCTTGTGATTCTAGATGAATAGCTAAGGAGTTGTTCCTTCTAGTCAGCATGCTAGTACCGACTTGCTCTCCCAATTGTCTCTCCCTTTCTATCCCTCCATTTGACGCATAGGACTTGCTCAAATTCCCACCTTACCAAAACTATGAGAAGACAATAATTGTCAGATCTTACTATTGTGTCTGTGGAAGGGCTCCACTACCCCTCTATTAATAGGAGGGTCAGGATCAGGACTTCTAGTTTGAGCGGGAGTCGAAGAGATATATTTTTATGATTTTTCTGGAACCTACAAATGTTTAACCAATCGGTTCACTATTGAACCATTCAGTTCACATGTGAATTGATCGATTCAACTCTTAAACTGGTCATTTCACAATGTTTCCCAATTGCAATTGTCTTGGAAATTAATATTCAATTAATACTTAACATGATATCATCATCAATCCTTAATCCAATTGTATTGATCAACCAAACGGTCAAATCACAACCTAAATTCGTCGATTCAAGCATCTAAACTGATAAGTTCACTTAGTGAACCGGTCTTTTCAGAGTCCTGATTGCTAATCCTTGTTCAAATTGATCAATTCAACACTTGACCTGGTTGACTCAAAGTCCAGTCAGTCGACTTTTGACCATTGTTGTTTAAATTGAATACCTAACACCTTAGTAATCAATTTAAACATCATACATGAATAAACTCCTATTCATGTGTATCCTTTGTGTGTGACCCTATAGGTTCCAAGTTACGTTGGCAGTGAATGTCCATAACTGATTTATGACATCATAAGCAATCAGTGGTATCTAGAAAGGCATGATTGCTACTCATGTAATTGGAAAGTTGGACAACAACTTCAACCTACAATCTATGATTACTGTTATAGTGATTGTATAGTTCCTTTGTCTTTGATATCTAGATTGAACTAAAGGCATGGAATCGTCATCCTCTTCAATGTTCAATACATGCTCCTTGAACTAGAGCAGACTTTTAGAGATATATGTGAGCTCAATATCATATATTGACTCACATGAGCATGGACATGCAATTCTCAATCTTTCTTATCAAGTGGCCAAGAAATCAAACTCCAGTAGGAGGGACAAATCCCGCCTACATCACTCACATTCATCCCCATATGTCACAATGCACCCAAACACCACCTTTATAATAAACCTAATTAAAGGTTACGGCATTTGATGTAAAAGTACATGAATAACATGTGATGAGTGTAGGGACTTCAGGTCTAAGAACCACAATCACCACCAAAATTATGAGAGTTAATTCTAACTACCATGCAATGTTCCATGTATCACTCTCAAGGTGGGTCTATCTAGTACATTGTTCCCTAACAAGTACCTATGTTCTTGGTTTGATATCATATATCATGACTAATGAGATTCTGTCATCAACCAACACACACACTAGTCTTATGTATTATTGTTGTCTATTTTTCTTCCACAGTAACAGCTGACTAGGGACACAACAAGAATGTATGTACTCTTATCATAAATATGATCTAATTGTCCAGGTCCTAAATTTGAAGACATATTTCATCGAGTATCATCATTCTTTAGACATTTATGATGTTTCATCCTTATCTCATAACTGATTAAAACAAAATAAATAGAATTTCCTATTGTTATTATCAAATCAATTACATTGTGCCACATTACAATCATCATATGATTTTCTCTCTGGGCAGACATATCAATAGACTCCCACTTGCACTCAAAGCCAATCACTCATGATTCTTATTCCAAGTGACCTAACATGTCCATCATGCTTTTGCTGTGAAAGTACTTTTCTTAGTGAATCAACAATATTGCCTTCAGCCAGTATTATGTATATCTTCGCACCTCCTCGATGTACGATATCTCATACGAGATGGAACTGCCTTAGTATGTGCTTGGAACATTGATGAAATCTAGATTCCTTAGCTTGTGCAATAGCCCCATGCTTGTCACAATATAGCTCGAGTGCATTGTTGATGCATGGAACCACCCCAAGGACACTGATGAACTTCTTAATGCAAGAAACTTCCTTTTTTGCATTGGATACAACAATATATTTAGCCTCTATTATAGAATCAAAAATTGTTTCTTGCTTGCTCTTCCAGCTCATAACTTCATTGTTGAAGAAAAACATAAATCTTGATTATGATATATAATCATTCTTGTCAGTTTAGAAGCTTGTATCAGTGTAACCCCTTACACCCAACTCTTCCTCTCCTCCATAAATAAAAAATTGATCCTTAGTTCTTCTCAAATACTTAAAGATGTTATTTATGACAATCCAGTGACTCTCACTGGGATGTGACTCATATCTACTCATCATGCTCATGGAATACAAGACATAGGGATGAATGCATAACATTACATACATGATAGATCCAATTGTAGACGCATATTAAATCTTACTGATATGTTCTCGTTCTTTACAAGAATTAGGGCATTGGGCTTTAGAGAAGCTAATTCCATGAGACATGGGAAAATACCCTCTCCTAAATTCATGCATGTTGAAACTCTTTAGCAATTTTTCGATGTATGTACCCTCTGGCTTAGGCCAAGAAGCCTTCAAGATCTATCTCTATAGATCTTGATTCCTAAGATATAGGATTATTCACCTAGATCCTTCATGGAGAAGGTACTTCCCAGCCAGTCTTTACCATTTGTAAAGTAGGAATGTCATTCCCCATCAACAGTAATCTACATACAATATAAGGAAAACAATTATGCTCCCACTAACCTTCTTGTACATACAAGGTTCATCTTCATTTTGACTAAAGCTAAACACTTTGACTGTATCATCAAAATAAAGATTCCATCTCTCAGATGTTTGCTTCAATCCATAGATTGACATTTGTAGCTTACAAACTTTATTTGCATCTTTTAGAATTATTAAACCCTCGGGTTGTGTCATGTACACATCCTCAATAAGATTCCTGTTAAGGAATGTTATTTTAACATCTATCTTCCAAATCTCATAGTCATAATAAGCAACAGTGGTAACCAAGATCCTGGTGTACTTAACCATGGAAAGTGGTGAAAAAGTTTCATCATAGTCAATACCTTGAACTTGTTTGAAACATTTTGCAACCAATGTGCCCTTATAGGTTTGTACATTACCATCCATGTTGGCCTTCTTCTTGAAGACTCACTTGCACCCTATGGGTTTTACCCCTTTATGTGGATCGACCAAGGTCCATACCATGTTGGGGTACATGGATTCCATCTCAAATCTCATGGCCTCAAGCCAATTCTCAAACTATAGTCTCTTAGTAGCTTCTAGGTAAGTTGTTGGATCATCATCTATGACCAACTCACCACCTTCTTGAGTCATGAGATAACCAAATCTTTCAGGCTCAAGGTGTGTCCTACTAGATCTACAAGGTTCTTGTGTTACATAAGGAACTTGAGATTCTACAACAATTTATGAGTCTCCTTGTTCCTCCTTTACCTCTACAGGTTCCATGTTTTCTTTTTAGTCTTGAACCTCTATGATTTTTACTTTTATTCCAGTGATTCATTTGGAAATAAACTCCTTTTCAAGAATACATCAGTCCTGGAAACAAACACTTTGTTGTCAGATGGAGTGTTAAAGTAGTACCCCCTGGTTTCTTTGGGATATCCAACAAAATAACATCTATTTGATTTGGGTCCAAGATTTTCAAGAAACATATTCTTGACATAAGCTTCACATCCCCAAATCTTCAAACAAGACACATCGAGATGTTTCCCATCCCATATATCATATGGTGTCTTTTGAACCGATTTAAATGTTACATGATTAAGTGTAAACATTACAATTTGTAGAGCATGTCCCCAGAAGGAAATCGGGAGATCAACATAACTCATCATTGATAGCATCATATCTAGTCATGTGTGATTCCTTCTTTCTAATATACCATTGTGTTATGGTGTTCCAGGTGGAGTCCATTGTGATACGATACCAAGGGCTCACAGAAGGTCCTCAAACTCTTGGCTTAAGAATTTTCCACCTTGATCAAAATGAAGTACCTTAATGCTTTTACCAAGTTTGTTCTGTACTTCATTCATGAAATCCTTGAACTTTTCAAGGATTTCTAACTTATGGTTCATCAAGTAAACATAACCATACCTACTGAAATCATCAATAAAGGTAAATGAAGTATTTATAACCACCTCTAATATTTGTTCTAAAACACCCACATACATCAGTATGTATAAATCCCAATAGATCACTTGCCCTCTCACTGTTTCCAGTGAAGTCAGTATTTGTCATCTATCCCAATAAACAAGATTCACATATCTTTATTGATTCAAAATCAAAAGAATCAAGATAACCATCTTTATGGAGTCTGGAGATGCATTTCTCATTTATGTGCCCTAGATGACAATGCCAAAGTTATGTTTGGTTTGAGTTATTGAGTTTTTGTCTTTTGGTATTTACGTTATACACACTTGTCTCCATTTTTATCAAATATAGACCATAAGAGATTGGGTCATTTCCATAAAAGATCTCATCTTTATGAATTGAACATTGACCATTCTTTATAAAATTTTGAATCCATTCTTGTCCAAAAAGATACAGTTATGACGTTCCATTTATGGAAGGTACATAATAACAGTTTTCTAACTCTATTACAAACCCACTTGGTAGAGATAACTCATAGGTTCCAACTACCCAGGAAGCAACTCTTGCTCCATTAGTAATGTGCAGTTCAACCTCACCTTTCTCCAAAGGTCTACTTCTTTCGAGATTCTTCATATTTGAGCAAACATGCCATCCACATTCGGTATCTAGTACCCATGATGAAGAAGTAGTGAAGCTAATATCAATTACATATATACCAGAAGTAGAAATATCTATCCCTTGTTTCATCTTCTTTGGTTTCCTTATCCCTCTCCTTATTTTGAGTGCATAAGATTTGGACTTCATCTTAGCCTCAGAACACTTCTTGGCCTTGCCTTTGTCCTTAGACAATATTCCATTGGTCATGATCACGGGATTGTCCTTCTTTATTTGTTCTTTGACATTTATCAACACGTCAAGAGACTCAGACAACAATTTAGCTAGGTTGCTCGAGTTATAACACTCGATAAACTAGCTATATGATTGAGGAAATTATTGCATAATTGTATTTGTGGACAAATCTTGACCTAAAGGAAATCCCAATCTCTCAATATGTTCCAAACTCCCAATCATATTGAGCTCATGGGGATCTACTGGATCTCCCTATGTTAGCTTGCACTCAAACAATGTCTTAGAGACATTGTACCTTACTTTATTTTCATATTTTTATACAAATCATAGTTCATACAACCCAACATAAGGTTTTTGATGTCTACGACATCATTGGCATGCTTCAAGTAAGCATCTATTTCAGCCTTAGTCACATATGGAGTGGGTTCCACTGGCACTGGTATTTTAGGAACATAGAGAACACTTCTCAAAGTTTTCAATTAGTTACAGAAGTATATCCCATTTAGATTGTACTTCTCATGGACCGATTGCATTGATTGTGTGGTTTCTATTTATATCTATAAGAGAAACATTTGCATTGTGTCAAAACACTTTTTGATTTGATTTGATAATATTTATGACATTAATTAGGACTTTAATTAATTATCACTCCCACTATTTATATAAAATTGATAACCCTCACTATTAATTTTGAAGATTTCAGCATACAGTATTCTAGAGTGCCAAGATTCAAAACAATTAAGTCAATACCCAACCAAAGATGGTGCTCGTGACTAATTATTATGGTAGGCAACATTTTTCAATTAGATCCCATGCAATTCTTGGATAGATGATATTCACAACTCCTTGCCATAGTTCATCTCTATGCTTCTAGACACTTAATCCTGTTAAGGTTACCTAGTTAAGCCTAACCTATAATCCAACATGATAGAATATGCACCTTGCTAGGGAAGACCCACATATCTACCATCACACTTCTACAAGATCGATGACACACCATGCCAGGGCATGCCCACACTTGGTCGATCAAGTTTTTTATGTGTGCTTATTATAGAAAGCATCTTAGACTTAATATTTATTAAGAGATTTTATATTTATATACATATACATATCCAATTACCACATACTTATAGTGCATATCATATACATGCTATACCGATGAATGAGAAATATGCAATTATGAAACATAAGCGATGGTTATGGCCATATCTATTGTAATCGTGAAGCCATAGGGAATTTCTACCACCTAAGGTCTACATTACATCTAGCAACTTGTTGTTGATGAAGATGTGTGCCTCGCTCCAATCCAGGATGATAAATTAAACACTTGAACCAATCGGCTCACCTCCTAGTCGATCGGTTGGTCTGTTGTATTATCATCTGGTCTCTGGTCCAAATAACGTCTGGACACCTCGAGTTGATCGGTTGGACAAGCAGCCGATCAGTTTGGCTCCTCCTTTTTTCAGCCCTCGTCGGTCCTCCAGTCGATCAGTTGGTCTTGTGAAATGGGCGGTTCATCTAGTATTGAGTGTCTTCTTTTCCTTAACAAGAATTTAAACTATACTAATGCTATTTAACATATTACATGGTAATTAGAAAACCTCGAGTTACATTCAAGGGGAGCATCGAAAGGAGAGAATTAATACTTTTACATATCAAAGATAAGATAGAGACTCGACAAGAAAACTGAGATAAAACAGGGCTAACAATTATTCAACCATGCACAAGGATCGAAAGGGGTTATTGGCCATGACCATGCTTAACATCCACCATAAAAATCGATTTTAGGATGACATATTCAAATTACTTATATATATATATATATATATATATATATATATATATATATATATATATATATATATATATATATATATATATATATATATATATATATATATATATATATATATATATAGAGAGAGAGAGAGAGAGAGAGAGAGAGAGAGAGGGAGAGAGAGTCAGGCTAGAATACACTCGAGTGTACAGATTGGACGAATACACTCAAGTGTGTTCGCATATCAAGACTATTTTTTTATAAAATGTAAACCATTGATCTTCACTGTCATACTATAACTAGGCTACATACAAATTTTGAGCCTATTTGGATGAGTGTAAGTCACTCATCGAAGGGTAACAAAATCAACGCGTGAAACTAATTTTTAAATGTATATTTTTTGCGGTCTTTATAACATGACCTACAAATGTCCAAATGTGCTCAAATTTTGTATATGAGCTATTCACAAGATATTTAAGAAGATCAATGGATTAGATTTTTGAAAAAAAATATAGCATCATGAAAAACTACTTGAGTGTATTCTGCTTCGAATACACTCGAGTGTACTCTCTCTCTCTCTCTCTCTCTCTCTCTCTCTCTCTCTCTCTATATATATATATATATATATATATATATATATATATATATATATATATACACACACACACACACTATCTTACCAATCTAAACGCTACCACTCGTTTCCGTCCTCCAAAGTTTACTTGACACCGGTGGACTCTTCGTCTCCATGCGTACGTATCCCATATCCTTCAAACAATTCCCGCAAAATATTGACAATGTTTTAATATTCTTAATAATATTTATCAATTGAATGATGTTCTTATATGTGGCACAATCACTTAGTAGATATACATGCCCATCTGATTTTCTATACGATAAGGCTGTTATTTTGTGATGCCTCTCGATTCGGCTGAGAAAGGGGTTCTACTTTGTCATTTAGGTCGTCTATGTCATCAATGTTTAGGAGTCATGACAGGTGTGGGGCACGGACCCATCATTGGGTTAATGCCTTTTCCAGAAGCAAAGTTTCTTGTGCATCTAGTCATGATTCACCAAGGTGCTCGGCTTATCATCTTGCGCCTGCTTGGTGCTGACCCCGAGGATAACGGTGCCGCCAGTGATAATTCAAGACATATTTTAGAAAGGAAAATTGACTTGGCAGATACCTTTTGCTATCACCACGTCCATGCAATTACGACTCCCCCGGTGATATTTCTATAGAACAAGGATAAGGAACTAGAGGAGGAGCAAACTCTGTTACAAATATAGCTGATGGGCAATAATACTACCCTTTGTAATCCCTTTGATTGCATTGTAAATCATGTCAGTCTTCTCTCGACTTGTCAGGAATGTTTGGAGCGATGTCATTTCCGCATGCGGCATCATTCAAGTCGCGTCTTCAGGTGAAGACCATTATGTAGATTAGGTGATAAACAATATATATGATGATAAACAATATGTTTGTTAGTATATGAAAAAGTTTGGGTAACATCTTAATATATATGATGTAAATTCATATAAGACACATGTTCAACATCTTAAAAGAAAAATTGATTCTGAAAACATTGACTTTATTTTGAATCCAGCATCTATTGTTTTGGTGAACTAGAATGAAATTCAAACGACTGATGAACATTCCCTTTGTTTTGAAAATGAAATGAAAATACATTTGATGATAAAGAGGTAAGAAAATAAACAAGCCAATGATAATTACATGGACGATAAATGACCTATTTTTCATTCATGGCATAATACTACAATTGTATAAACTATTTTGACACCAATGTGAATCACAATGTCAAATAATAATTAACATGGCTTTCTAAGATTAGATGGTGGTGACTGGTGAAATACATAGTAGTTACATAATCTTACAAGATCAATATTATGGACCAAAAGTAAATTTAGTTGACAATAAATAATTACTAAGACAAAGGCAATAATTTTAAATTGCTTATAACTTCCTTTTATGAATTTTCGAATACGGTGATAGAATTCTCTAGGAGTTTGACTTTAGCAAGTACACTGAATGGGGTTTGTATTCCTTTACAATACTTTTCTTATTCTATCGAGACAAAATCCTCAATTCTTTGTCATACATGAAAAAAATGCACTACGTGATAATACATCCTAAATGCCCAAAAGAGATAACATTCATGTGATTGTTAGGCTTTTCAAACACAGATTGCCACACAATGACAATAAAAACAATCATTTGAGGTACCAATAGATAAGTGCATATTCACTTGATTGGATGCATATCATTAAGTAAGAGTTCTACTTAACAATACACACACACACATATGTGTGTATCTTATCTTCAATCTATCATAGGAATGTCAACTAAATGTTAAATCATATCTTTGTTAGATTTTTAATATAGTTAGACAAATACCTTTAAGTTTTATTTCACAAAAATTGTTCATTTTAATAGCAAATAGATAGAGATATATTCTTCTATAAAACTTTTTTTTGCAAAATGAATCATGTGCAAAGCACGTGCGCTAACTAGTATATGTATATTAGTTGGGATCATATGTGGTACTTAATCAGATATGCACAATGATCATTTTAAGTATTTACTTCGGTATTCAATAAATAAATGATATAATCATATCGATTAAATCCCAAAACATAGTAAATTGACGTGGCTCCGATACCACTGTTGGGAATTATGACATCAGATAAGCCAGTAGAAACAAAAATTAACTACCATATTCCCCTTAAATAGTAGGTCAAGTCAAAAACTATTTAATGGGAAGGAGGGCTGCAAGGTTTATACCTTGTCCTAGAGCAAGTCTAATGAAAAATCCTTACAGCAATGTGTGACTTTCTTCAAGTTGCACCTGGAAAACAACAACATCGGCTTCCTGGTTGATCACCACAGATAGCTATTTTTTGCATCCTCCTTAGTGGGTGGCAATGGCCTGCTCGCCTCTGTAATTTATGAGATAGATAATCCAAATATAGGATCATGAAAGAAAATCCAAGATGTTTGATGCAGTCCTATTTTAGGGATTCATCTTGTGTCATATTGCACTTCAATCACATATGCAACTTTTAGATTACATGTTATTTCCCTCAATATGTGTTTTACTATCAAATGCACTTATGGATAGTTTTGCATCTTTTATAGTTACTTTAAATAATAATATATGGAAGGGAGAGATGATGGTTGAATCTAGAGTTTCCACAAGCTTGGAGGAGCCCAAAACTAGGCTAAAATCACTCCCAACCTACCCCAAGTGGTCAAAGAATGTATTGAAGTAATACCTTCATGGATGGCCAAGTTCAAAACCCATATGCATGGGAAGGACCTCAGAACGGCCTTGCTACCAAGGAATGGTCGTTCTGGGACATTCCCCAATCAGAAAAAATTTCAAAAAATCACCTAGAATCCCAATAGGCTCGTGCTGGTCAGAGCCCAGCACGGTTGTACTAGCCAGAACGGCCGTACTGGAAGACCCAAAAGTGAAAATTTTCCTTATTCATTCCATTCTTCCACCATGTCCTTTCCAATCCACCACGACCATTCCCACTCACTCCCAAAATGACTATTTTGTCGAGAACGGTCGTGCTACCACCCAAACCCTATATTTTTCTGCACGAAAATAACCTATATTGCCCCCACTTAACCTAGTGCTTCCCCACCACCTATATATACCTAGGGGGCATCTGTAGCATGAGGTTATCTACCTATGGAATTCATTTGTATCCCTCTTTTCATTCAAGAGATCCACCTACCTTCCTCCCTCCATTACTCCATATCCACCTCATTTCCACCCAAAACCCTAGTTTTCTAGGGTCTCCACAACCAAACCTTACCTTTCCATGCCATTTTTTGTCTTGGAGGGAGGTGCACGACCTTCAACATCAAGGAGGAGAGGAGGATCTTCCATGAGCTACCATGGCCTTCTACCTCTTTCTTCTTTCCTTTTTGCTCATTTGTTTGATTATGAGTAGCTAAGCCCTCTTTGTGGGCTATTTGGGGGATAAAATGTTACTTTGACACCATGTTGGGGGAATATAACTTGTAATGAACATGTTTACATTCCATGATGATTGTCTCTGGCTTCTGTCTCATTTCCCATTATTTTACTTGTGATTTATGCTTAGAAACTTTGATTTATTGTTGTATGATGCTTGAAAACGCCTAGATTCTAAGGGAAAATGAATTGTATGTGGTTATCTTAGGAATTGCTCCTAGGTTCAACTAGTGGATCCCTAACCAGCACCCTATCTTCCAACATTCAAATCTCTTCTCCTACAACTAAGTGTGAGATCTAAGTAGGTAGTGTAAGGGTGATTATTGCATTGATTGGAGTTTTCTAAAGGCTAGATGGTGAGTAACATGCGGTGAAACCCCCGCATCACTACTCTCCATTCCTACCCTTGGCTTTTAATATCCCTAATAACCCTTATCCTAGAAACCTCTATTAGTTTAATCCAATAGAAATCCCACCTAGATCTTGGTCCAATTGAGCTTCGTAAGGCTAGATAGGGGTGAAAGGGTGTAGTTCCCCTCCCACACTCTATTCTATCCATGGCCAACCAATAGCCTAGGGTTATTTCAATGCATTTGACTATATTGTTTGGTTTGGAAATCTAGAATGATATATAAGACTTGCATGATATATTAACCCCCAATTTGGATTCATGTGAATTCCACCCCCCAAATAGCCCACTCTCCCAATAACTTGTCTAAAACCTATCTTATTTTCTTGGTTTGCTTATGCTATTATAGTTACTTGTTTTCATTGTCTCTTATTCAATTTCTTAGGTTTGGAAAGTTAGACCTTTCTTGAGTAGTTAGTGCTCTTTTGAGCTTGCTAGTGCTATTCTTACTAGTTGGTGATAACCTAGGTTACTAATTGCTCTAGTGTTTAACTTGCTTCATTAGAGTAACTTAGTTGAAGTTTCTTTCTCTTGCTTAGTTGGTTGCCTTATTTTGTTAACTAGACTTAACTTGTTTAGGGTAGCATAAGATTTTCTTGACTTGTCCTGTTCTCTCGTTTCAATTTCTTCATCATTAGTGTAATCAACTAGATCAACCAACAAACCCTAAAAAGCCTACTCTCTGCTTTTAGAACGTAGCTCACCCTAACTTAGCTCTAGTTCTCCCTCTCTCCCAGCAGATCGACCCTTATCTTGCCACTTGCCTAGAATATGACACAACCTCGTGCGCTTGCGAGTAAAGTTTGGATAGTATGAGTTAGTATGTTAGACTAGGTCCATTATAAATTTGAATGATCCATGTGTGTTTTCCTTGTATACATCTAATCAAAGTTCAATTGATTTAGGTGTATGTTATGGAAATGTACCAAGCTTTCTGGCATCATTGTTGACGACAGAAAGTGCCATAGCTACCTAGTAATTGTGGTGTTGACTCTCCTCTTTGGCACTATCTTTTTCCAGTGTGTTTGTCTATGTTTGAGAAATGCACCAAGCTTTCTGGCACCATTGGCGAGGAGTAGAGGCACTCAACCTAGCTAGTTAGTGTAGCTTAGCTTTTCCTACTACCCTCACCATTGCTATTCTTCATTCTTTGTGTTAATTTTGCATCTTGGTTTACTAACTTGTTCTCTTTTGTCTAGTTGTGCCTTGTGGATGTGACAAGCAACCCTTTAAAGTCAATATGGTAGACCCAGATGTACGCATCCCTTCAATCCCTCAACCATCCTACATGATGAAGATATTGGAAGACATGGTGAATTTCATGAAGATTCGTATGGGAGGTTCTCCCAATCATTTTGCCAACTCCATTAAGGTTCTTTATGAATATATTCAAGGTCTACAATCCTATGGTATCTGAAACAACCAAGACTCCATGTTGAGCTCTTACACTTCTGAATGGAGAAATCATCTAACTTTTCATAGGATCAACAAGGAGATCACGAGACAAGAGACAACTCTATGGTTTAAGAAGAAGTTCTTGCCAGGTTAAGAAGCCTTGATGAAGTGAATACAGAGGTGTCCTTTCATGAAAAACAATTGATTGGCTTGAGCAAAGGCTAGACCAGATTTCCATGTCACTTGCCCAATGTGAGGAGGGAAGACTCCCTTCCCAAACCATGACCATCCCTAACAATATAAATGGTTCTATGGGTACTTCTCAAGGCATCTATACTCCACTACAAGGGTAATTATCTACCTTACAACAACATCAAGATCCCCCTACCCCTTATGGTCCACCACCTCCTCAACCACCATACAACTTTCAACACACCTTACAGCCACCACCACAATATCAACCACAAGAAACACCCCATACCAACCAACTCCACAACAACCATCCTACATCCTTTACAATCCTAACCCACCACACTAAATACCACCACCACCACCACAACTATCACATGCTCTCCCTCTCCCCATGAGCAAGTGAAGATGGTTTCAGTCTTTAGGTGTGACAAGGTTGATGAGAATATCAACATGGGAGGGAAGCAGTTAGATAAAGATCATGATGGAGAACCCTTCTAGGAAAGTCATGTTGAAAGTGCCAAGGGCACTTAAGATTTTTCTGTACCACCTTCTATTGAGAGTCCAAGGGAACTAGCAAATCTATTGTTTCAACTCATTTTAAAGAAAGGATACCAAGTGTCCCACCTTTCTTTGAGATTACACCATGAAGCTCCCCAATCGTTGATCCAAGATATCCCAATGTAATATTTTAAGGTTCTACAATTTCCAATATGATTGAGACCCCTCTCTATAATGCCTATGAAGACCCATTCCTCATGGGAAAGAAAAACTATGGCATGAAAACTTTGAAGGTTTTTATGGCTGATTAAGGTAAACACCTCATTGGTTGACATCATCAGAAAAAGTCCAACTTATGTGACGTTCCATAAGGGTATGTATAAATTCAAGAAGAAGATAAGAGGGAAGTTGACTAAGGGGGTCACATTGATTGAGATGTAAAGTTTTGTTGATGAGGATTCTAACTTTGAGATCTATGATGATAACCCTAAAGGAGAGGAAACTATTGAAAAACATTTTAGAAGCTTGCATGACCCGTGGGAGGACGATCAAACAATGAAGGCATTTGAGAGGATTTCCTATGATGAGGATGGAAACATTTTGCTTTTAAACAATGGTTGATTAAAAAGGAACAATAAGTTTGTCTGAAGGATCCGAAACTTAGTGCTAGTGGGAGGCATCCCATGTGGTTTGAGATTCGCAAAACCTTTTTGTTTTATTACGCTTTTGTTGTTTTTCCAAGAAATACACACACACCACACTTGATGGTTTCTCTATTTATGAATCATGTTAGAGTAGGTACAATGGAGGAAGGGAGAAGATCTCAAGCTTGACTTTTTACATGTGATTAAAAAGTCTATGTTGAAGCATATAAACTTGAATTTCTTATTGTTTGATGCTTGAAAACACCTACATTATAAGGGAAAATAAATTGTATGTGGATATCTTAGGAATTAATCCTAGGTCCAACTAGTGGATCCCTAACTAGAACCCTATCTTCCTTGACAAAAATCTCTTCTCCTATAACTAAGTGTGAGATCGAAGTAGCTAGTGTAAGGGTGATTAGTGAAATTTCCTAGAGTTTTCTAAAGGATAGATGGTGAGTAACAAGAGGTGAAACACCCTCATCTATACTCTCCTTTTATATCCTTAGCTCTCAATTGCCCTAATAACCCTTATCCTACAAACCTATATTAGTTTAATACAATATAAATCCTACCTAGACCTTGGTCCAATTGAGCCTCGTAAGGCTAGATAGGGGGTGAAAGGTTGTAGTTCCCCTTCCACACTCTATTCTATACATGGCCAACCAATAGTCTAGAGTTATTCCATTGCATTTGACTATAACATTTTCTTTGGCAATCAATAATGAAAATATAAGACTTTCATGTTATATTAACCCCCAACTTGGATTCATATGACATTCTCCACAAACGGCCCATTCTTCCCATAACTTGTCTAAAGCCTATCTTGTTTGCTTAACTTGCTTATGCAAGTGTAGTTACTTGCTTTCATTGCCTCTTCATCAATTGCTTAGGTTTGGTTAGTTAGGCCTTTCTTGAGTAGTTAGTGCTCTTTTGAGCTTGCTAGTTGGTGATAACCTAGGTCATTATTTGCTCTTGTGTTTTACTTGCTTCATTAGTGTAACTTAGTTGTAGTTTCTTACTCTTGCTTATTTAGTAGCCTTATTTTGTTAACTAGACTTAACTTGTTTGGGGGTAACATAAGGTTTTCTTGACTTGTCTTGTTATCTTGTTTCAACTGCTTGCATCATTAGTTTAATCAACCAAATCAACAAACAAACCCTAAAGATCCTACTCTCTACTTTAGGAACATATCTCACCTGAACTTAGCTCTAGTACACCCCTATCTCCATGTAGATTGACCCTTATCTTGCCACTTGCCTATACTATGACACGGCCCCATGATCTTGCAATTGAAGTGTGGATAGTCTGAGTGAGTGTGTTAGACTGGGTCCATTATAAATTCAAAAGATCCATGTGGTTTTCCTTGTGTGCATCCGATCTAAGTTCAATTGATTTGGGTGTGTGTTGTGGAAATGCTTCAATGTTCTAACATATTTTGTGACCAACATAATTTATTTGGTAATCATGCAGATTTGCCTTTGAAACCAAGTTTCAATTAAATAAGGGAATAAAGAATGAGTTCTCATTTTCCCTATGGAAGGTAATCATATGAATAGAGTTTTTCTAAAAATATGGTATGAGGGGTAGTTCCCTTTACGTGACTTTTGGGTCTATAGAATATAAAATTTGACATTGTTATTATAAGCAAAGGAGGGAGGAATATAGTTATTACTTTCCTAGCATGATGCCTTGCCAATTGCATAAGAAAACTTTTTGGTAAGTAGACCCATCAAACTCCAATCGTTGTGCTCTATAAGAAGTGGTACAAAGAGAAGATGGACTACCCCAATCCCCTCCTTCCTTGATGTGCATCCTTCCACAATAGTTTGGTAGCAAATATTGCTCCCCTCATCATGGAAATGCCCTTCTGCATGCATGGTGGTTTGGCTATTTCCAGTAGCATGATGACTGCCACAATGGCATGGAAGTCTAGGCCCTTCTAGAATACTTTATTCTTCATCCTCTTTCCTTCTAAGTATCCATGGGAAGTGGTTTCCATAAGAGAAGTTGGGGAAGAATCATCGGTACCATGGAGTCAGTGTATGAAGGAGCTTGTAGTGTGGTCAAGTAACCCTAGGAGGTGGCGAGGTCTAAAACACCTACATAAGGAAGATGGAGTTTGGGTGATCAACCACTCACCGAAGATCCCAAGCTTAGAGATATGATCGTAGACAAGGGTGGAAGAAAGGAAGAGATAACATAATTGAGTTATATGGGAAAGATCATGAGGATGAAATATAGGAAGAGAGAGAAAGAGAGAGGGAGTACAACAAGGAGATCCCTAGGGGTACTATGATGGAAAGAAGGGTGATCAGTGTCCAACCACCGCAGTGAGGGTGTCGCAGTCGTCACTGATAGTAGCGTTGGGCACCTTTGTCAGCATGGAACCCCACACAAAGATGAGGGCATGAGGGATAGGATTTAGGATCCTGATTAGTCATGGACCAGCTGGCTCAGGCTCATCCCAGACACGGGCCGCACCCCAATCAATCTTCCTCAGCTTGGGTCCTGGGTAGTGTGGCCCAATAAATGCCTGGCACTTCACCCACATACATGGTATATTTCTCAAAAATTTTATTTTTTATAGTATACTTTCCAAAATCATAGAAACTACTAGAATTACCCACATATAGCAAAAGCATATATCAAATTGGCCAAGAAAATGAGAAGAATCTAAATTAAATAGTTTCAAAACCTAACTATGCTTCATGTTCCCAAAGTAAGGATAATACATGAGTAAATGGTGATTATTTACATGGAATCACTAGATCTAATAATTTACATGATGAATACATTAAATTGCTTTATTTGATATATAATATGATATTGTGATAATCCAACACAATGATGATGATAATGATAATGAATTAGGGTTTTGAAACCAAAGATCATAACTTATCATGATATTAATGCACATAATATGATCTTGGTGTTCATAATGCAATAATATATTATATATGATAATTAGGGTTACACATAATATCTAATATGTGTTTAAAACTCTAATGAATCATGGTGTGATAGTTATACAGTTTGTACCTTTATTTCTTATCCAAACTTGAGACAACCCTAAAGCCTAGTTTAGGACATATGTTAGATTTTTATGATGTGTATAGTAAAAATTTAGAGTATACTTACATGTAGATAATGTTGGTTGATTATGTTGAATGCCATGATGTTTGGATATATGCTTGAAGTACATGTTGCATGGTTCTTGCATGGAAATGAGGTATGTGGTTACTTATAGATAACCTCTCTTATCAAATTCTGATGTTTTTTGAAGTTTCACAAATATGTTGCCATTAACCTACTTGGTTGTTTATTTACTTCATGCTCTTAATAAGGCCCAATGTGTTTCACCATATATGAAAATAAGTTGTTCAAACCCAAGATGCTATATTTGGAGTATTGAATGTATATGTGGGAGAAAGAAAGTCATTGTGATGACAAGTGACCAAGCCTGGAAAGGAAAGTCACTAATAGGTCAAGCCCAGAAGGGACCGCCAGAGGGAAGGTTACGAGATTCCACTACATGGATAAAACCCCCGTTGAGAGGGTACCCCACATAGATCACCCTCATCAAGATGTTATGTCATAGATATTACCCCTGGTGAGAGGGTATACCATAGTAATGAGAAATTATGGGTTGAGAAGTAAAATAGAAAATGCAAGTTTAATTATTTAATGATAGTTGTTTCTATGGTTGTTTATGTTGTTACACCTACATGAATATATTGTGGTTGCACCACATTAACAATATAAAAATATGTTGACCACATTTTGATTGTCAACATTTTAGGTAACTGCCAAATATGAATATATTGAGACATGGTCAATCAGATGAAATCAAATGAAGATACTAATGCTAAGTCAGGATGACTAGTTAGATGTAACACTTTTTCTCATTTTAAATAGTTTTCATGTTGATCATTCATATAACTCCTTGTAAAAGTTTCATTATACATTTTCTAAATAGTATTTGTGAAATAATGGAAATTATTTGCTATTATTTATTATTTTCTAAACATAGATCTCGGGGATCTAGGTAATGGGTCTCAACTTTAAAGTTCTTACATAAATTGGGGACGTTGAAAAGTGAGGTATTTAAACAAATGGTGGGATAAGATGATGATGGAAGAAATGTAGAACATGTTGAACTTGTGCTTCACATATGTTAGATCTTAGAATATTGGAACAATCTTAGCAATTGAATCAATTATATCATGTAGCCTACAAGATAACAAAATTTCCACACAATGTCAGACCAATCATTAGAGGGAGCATTCCATCTGTTCTCAGTCAACCCCATATGACTTGTTATCATTACCAAGGGTGATATTAATTAAGATCCTATGTGACAGGATAGGTTCTAGCATTGGCAATTTTATGAAATTGTGTCACATAAGAATTTACTTCATTCAAGGGGGGTAAATGATGAAATGATGCTAAATGAATGTCATGCAATCATGAAAATAAATCTAGTCCAACTAGATAATGGCCAATTAATATGTAGTTCTAACATTATTTGTATAAAAATATTACTAACAAATGCATGAATGATATGGATGCATGATACACAAGATAATCCAAATAATAAAATATCATAAACCACATATAATGTGGGTGTAGTATAGGCATACTACCCACCTTCCACTCCAAACATAGAAATCCACTTATCTCGAGCAAACCCTAAATTCAAAATTGAGGGAAGAAAGTAGACTCGAATGGACACCACCCACTGTGTTGACCAACTGGTGGCTCCTACTACTACAGTTGGAAAGACTCATGTGACAAATGATCAGACCAATCTGGACTCTAGATGTCATGGGAGGAGCATCAGACCAAGCAACCTCTATGTACTATTTCCCCAAATAGTAAGAAGCGGGTAGGGGCATGTTTGAAATGCTTCGTTAGCTTCATAGTGTGTTCTCGTGTATTCGTAGTTACCTAGGCCAATGTGCCACCACTAATACATTTGTTGCATTGCATACAAGTGGTTGAGCTAATGGTGGCTCTGGTGATCCCTATCCATGCAGTCTTGGTTGTCCTTTATGTGATCTGGTTGTTGTTGTAGATTATTCAAGCCAAAGGGTCCAGAAGGGCTCCATGGAGGCACTAAAACACGCTAAGGTAGGCACCGTAATCTCACCCTCAAATGGATGGTTCTCTTGCAAGTAGCATTGAATATAGGTAAGAAAATCAATGAGTTCATAGCAGTAGTTCTCCACTACAAAGTAGACATGCGTAGGCAGGGTGAGCGAGGTGGGGATGTCTTTACAAATTAGGAAATTGATCCATGTCCCCTAGCATAGGTGTGGCATTAAGGAAGCCTGGAGATACTTGAGATCAATCATGTAGATTGTCTTCTAGGTTGTCTATTAGTAGGAAATGTGAGTGTAGCGCATGCCTACAAAGCTGCTAGTGACCAATCCATCAGGGTTGAACTAGGAGTCTATGTTGCATGTGACAATGCGATTAATATGTTCAATCAAAGAGATATCCCAGAAGAAGGAATCATCATTAAGAATACTCCAAATGTAATACAAATCATTGTGTGCCATGACGTGATGTGTTCCTCCCCCGTAGAAAATAGTGCAAGACAAAATCCAATGAAGGTACGATAGCATTAGATTCTTGATCAAAGAGGCCTTTCCAACCTACGGTGCAGGAAGCAGAAGGGCAGGAAGGTGGGCATGCTTGTGGAATGTTGTCTTGGTGAGGGTCTAACATGGGATGTATTGGTGAAATTGATGACCCATAGGGATGAAGAAAAAGAGTTGTCTGCTGAGAATCAGCCCAATCAATAGGCTCACATGCATAGACATCGAGATCACTGAGTCATCCTCAACCATTCTCTCAAAAATAAAATTGCCTACTGATGTGTTGGGATAGACCCATTGAGATAATGATAATTCATGGGCAATCTTCTTCTTAGTGACCTTCTCCTTGTTCTTATTGAGAGGATTTAGCTTATGGAAGAGATTATGGCTTGATCACCTATAACTATGGTTGAAGCTACCTTCTCACATGTGAGACATGTTGGTGTTTACGAGAAATGAGTCAACCAAATGAATTATTGGGTTGATCAATGTGAGAGGTAGAGGTGTTAGAAGGTGTTGAGTTAGTCGATTGAGAAAATGGGTTGATCCAATGTTGTGGTGACAAGGCTTGTTGTAGATGGGGACTTGATCAACTGGTGGAATGATTTAGTCGACTCACATGATGGTAGTTTCCACCAGAGGTGATGGCTCAATTGACTTATGGGGTGAGTCAGTGAACTCACTTTGGCATGAATGAGGCAGTCAATCGACTGGTGTTGGTGGGTCAATCAGCAAGTGAGCAGGCAATACGAGGGAAGGTCACTGTGGAAATTTTTCATGCGAGTGAGGTCGTCAATGTGGAATCTGCATCACGTTAGTAGTGAGAGTTGTCTGGTTGGGTGATCGAGCAACAAGGTGTTGCTTGTAAGCCAAGAGGAGACCAGAGGCATCGACAATTGACATGATGTGACAATGTTGGCTAGCTGGTTGGCATCAATCACTTATCAAGGGAAGAGAACTAGGGCATTGGTGAAGGAGAGCCATGGAAAGAGGGGGTAGTCTAAAAGTCAGCACCCTTGCCTCAAGGATGATTATATGGGAAACAAATGTCTACTTGCCTGACTCATTAATGGGGAGTTGATCATAGGCTGCAATTTGCATGTTGATGTGTGTACCATCAGTTAACCGACTAACTGAGTGGGTCTATTGACTAGATAGGTTCAGCGAGATTAGTAAGGCATCACTCCATTGGTGCCCACAAGTAGTTATATCGATGGAATGTGACGATCACTAGGGTCTGGAAAAAAACCCTCTACTACAGGCGTGTCATTTGACTGACTTACATGCACTTGCATAGGGGTCAGATAATTGACTCATTGACTCGATCGATTGATTGGTGGAGGTCCAGAATCACAATGAACTCCATGTACCATTCATCATCCGTGATTTTTTTAATTAGAAGGATGGGTTGAGGGAATGGTGGAATGTAGAAGCACATTGTACATGCAGGTCAACTGGTTAAAGGGTTCAGTCGGTTGACTCGCCAACTAATTTTACACATACTAATGGACTCCTCGACAACTAGTTGTACTGGTCACTTGACTGGTAGGTCATCTATTTTCTTTTTCTTTGATATCCACCTATAACCAAACCAAATAAAATTTGGATCAACACAAGCTTACAACATACTATGGTTGCCTCCCAACAAGCACCTTTTTTAACATCACTGGCTTGACGCCTAAATTTACCTCCTCTAAAGGAATATAATTGGATCCTGAGCTTGACTAATACGTTCTCTTGGTAGTTTCCCCTTAAATGACTCTTTTATATTTTTTTTGGATTCATGATTCTTGTATTCTACCCCCATATGGTATAAGAAATATCAAAATACTAGTCTAAGTAGCTCCAGTTGTGTTGGGTTGATCCCCAGTTCTTGATGCAAGACGATCAATATTTGTAAATAATATGAGATGCATCATCAGGGTAATATTGTGGAGGTGTGAAGAAAAAGTTCATTAGTTGATGTACAATCATTTCATATATCCATGTTGATAACTAGCTTTTTAAAGGGCAGGTATCTGGGGTTTGATATTGAGATAAGTGACTATCTATAGTCCCAAATGGTTCTCCTTGATTGTCACATGGAATTGCCTATTTAATGGTGTATGATAGTCATGATGGATTGGATCTTTCTATAAAGGAAGGATGGAATAAGTACTTATTATCTATTGGGATTCTATACATGCAACTAGATAGTTGTACATGGATGAGATGGCTCAAGAATATTTGGGTAAGGTACTGCAAGATTGGTAAAAAGGGAATGAGGCATATTTATAACAGTTGGTGATCTTTCCTTAGGAAGGGAGTAAGGTGGTTCACCCTTAATTGTCCTTGCATCACCATCTTCTTTTGTAGATACCCCAAACTTGATTGGTGGTTGGTTTTGAGGAAGGGAGTTGTTGTTACATTTGAGAGAATTGATTAATGCATTTGAGGACATAGACATATTCTTCAGTGTGCTTCTTTGTGCAACCAAGTGAATGGAAATATCAAGAGTGGTTTCCCACTCATAGAGTAAAAATTCCTACTTGAATATCAATTAAGGCTATGGTAGTGGAGGGGGATGTCCTGCTAAATATGAGTGGGTAGCGGAGATCCTCCTTGATATCCATCGGTACAAAATTGTACATGAAATAAAACTCCCCAACCTTCACCAAGATATCCTCTATGATACCGATTGGCTTGGTCATAGAGGAATCAACAAGATATATGATCATTTTGGTGGGTAATAAGTTACTAAGGATGAGTATCTTACACAAGATAATAGGTATGATGTAGATGCTAGATCCAATATCAACTAGACCTTCTTGGAAGGTAGAGTCTCTTATACAGATAGAAAACTGAAGGATTCTAGATCTTTTCTCTTGCAAGCAATCTTATTCAAAATGATATATGATGATGTTCTTGCCAAGGTTTACTAATTTTTATTCTTCAGTTAAGCATTTATGATCAAGAAAGGGTTTGAAGAAATGAGACCATTTGAGCATCTCGGTCATAACATGTAGTATTGGGACATTGACATACAACTTCTTTGTAGTTTCCTTAAATTTGTGAACATATCAACCAATTGATTTTGAGTTATCGGATTCTGAAAGGGTACATGTAGGTTATATATGGGAATGTCTAGTTGAGATGAGGTAGGCATGGATTTTTCAGACATGTTTTTCTCATGTTTTTATTAGTGATTGCATCATCCTTATCATCCTGACTGGTTGTCACATGGATAGGAGTTATTTTCTCTAGCAAGATGCAGCTGAAATAACTCATCACATCTTTAAGCTATTCTATGTGTATCAAATTGTCTTCTGGATGGCCTTCAATGGAACCTATAGGGGGCGTAGAGATGCATAAAGCTGAGTCCACTAATAATCATGGATTTTTGATAGGCATGTTGATTTTATTCATCATTTGCTTACCAACAATAATAGATTGTTGTGATTGAAGGATCTTCTCTATAGCAGGAAACTTTCCTTCATCAGGAGAAGGAGTACTTGCTTGTTGTGTCTATGGTGCTTATTTCATATTATGGAATTGTTTGCCCTGATAATTGAAATGGTTCTTGAAGTTTCCTCTATAATTCCCTTGGTTCATAAAATTTTGTTGGTTGTTCTGGAACACAAGAGGGCCTCAAACTTGGTTGTTCACATGTCCTCCTCTCAATTGTGAAACATTTTCAGCACATGTCAGATTTCTATATTGGAACCATGTATGATTCATGATGTAATTGGGGTCATTATATATTTGTCCTTGGATGTTTTGAATTGAATACAAATCCTCCACTAGGCCATCTTAACCATGAGCATGTGTATTGTTCTCCATGACATCATGAACAAGATGACAACTTAAAGTAGAATGATTATTTCCCTTACATTTTTCACAAAAATATTTGCATATTTAACTTGTTGGTGAATCCATTGTGGCGTCCCTCTTCTTTAATTTCCATTGAAAGAAGATTATAGATTGTCATGCTTCCCAGGTAATTTCTTCAAATACTATCTTATAGATCTAATTTCAGATTCTTTAGCCTTGGCCATCTAGAGAACACCATTTTGTCCTTTTCTTGAGTATGATTGAGTTTTAGAACATCATTTTACCACTTCCCAAGCACTTTCACAATTGTAGAATATGAAGTTTCCTTTAGATGAGGATTCTAAAACTTTATGGTGTCATCATTGACAACATTGTAGAAAGGTTCTATCAAATGTACTTTATGGATGCCAAGATGTGGACATCAACGAAGAACCTCCTTGATCCATTCCCAAGCCTCAAAAAGGAATTTTCCCAGGATCATAGAGAAATGTGTTATATAGCCCCATATCTAATAAGTGAGAGATGGAGGGTAGCTTTTCTCCAAAAACGTGGTTTGAAGACCTTCCCAAGTTGTTATATTTTCACTATCCATAGCATTATACCAATTCCTTGCCTTATTTGTTATAGAGTACATGAAAATATGGAGTTCAATAGCATGTTTTAACACTCTTGGCTACTTATTCAAAGCATATAAATCTAGAAACCTCTACATGTGGTATCCAAAATCATCACTTCTTAACCTTCTAAGGAGTTGTTTTGCCTCATCATGACCCACTACAAATATATCTTGAAATGTGGGGTTGTGATTGTTGAAGGAATCATAGGGTGGTGTCTATCAGTATCTTTGAGGACTTAAAAGTCCCTAAGCTTCATTTGTTGTTCATCCTCATTAATGGTAGCCTCTCTTGCCCTTTTCTCTTCTGCAATAGCAACTTTTATTTCTTGCATAAGAACATCTATTTGGGTTGCAAGAGACATGTTCACCTAGAGGGTGATTTCATCTCTTTGGGTTGGAAGAGACATGTTCATCGAGAGGGTTATTTCTTCCCCATCCATCTAGTGTTTATATTCTCTATTCAAATGATGAGAAGTCCTATGAATTTTAGGATCAAGACCTAGAGGTGCATAGTCAATGTTGATGGATCGTCACATGCACAATACTAGTACATAAAAAAGAAATAAACAAGGTCAAATGGGAGAAAAAAGCTAAAATACAGATGAATTACAATTGAAAATAAAGTCCAAATCAATCTCAATTATTGGATTAAAAAACTATTTCATTTTCCCTATCAATGACACCAAAATTTGATGTGTAATTTTACCACATGAGAAACTATCCCAAGATGATCAACTCTGAGTTTTATCCTATTTCCATGTGCAATCACACTCATTTACAAGAGGGTGAGTTTTATTGTACTACAGCTATAGGATCGATCCCAAATGACAACCTTTTTAACAAATCATTATTATTTAAAAAATGGTTGGTTGATTGATGGATTAAACAATTTGCAATGGATTAAAAGGAAACTAAAGGATGATTGAGTCAAAGATAAAAGAAACAAGGGCGTATAGAATTTACTAATGTCGTCTATGTAATGAATCTAATCTTTACTACTTGTTCACTTATGGATATTTAGATTAGAACCATGTGAATTCATATCCTTTTGCAAAATATGAATCACACAAGGATTGATTTTCCTGTGGAAACAAGGTACTGTTCCCTAGGGATCATTAAGTAATCACCCAAGAGAACATGTTATGTGATCACATTGAGGGTTATACATATTAAATCAATAATCTAATCCTAGATTTCATGGTCTTCACATCTATAATTGGATTGAACATGTAAATTGATTGATCAAGTCAAAGACCAAGCCATAAAATATTGGGAATCAATCTAAATATCCAAAAAGAGTTAAGTTTGATAACAAATAGAATATAATATAGGAAACAAGGCTACTCCATGTGCCCAAACTTGCTCTTGTTCATGGAAATAATGCAAAAACAAGGAGAAGAAGAGATGATCATGTAGAAGGAGTTGGATGGAAATTAGGTTACTGATCTTTAACAATAGATCATTGCTTCTGTAGTAGCAGGTATGGTGATCTCCACAAAGAAGATGATATTCCTCCTATCTTATTGATTCATTGCTCTAAAAATGGGTTAGAATAGAGAGTAATCAATCCCCTTGTCATTAGCGTATGGTTCTCTTACATACGACCACCCCCAGTCAAATGTACCTTTGGATGGGTCAGCGATGCCTTTCCAAAATGGTATGTGCCGTGTCAATCAATAGAATTGTGATGATGGTTTTATCGACCCGTCTTTAAGTGGATGTGTTGCTCGAACTCTAATCGACTCCCTCTTCATTAGTTGATTGATTGGATTTTGAATGCTTGCTCTTGTTAGAGTGCCAGTAGATTGATTGGTATTGCCAGTCGATCATTTGGGTACTAATGAGTGTCCCTAAATATTTCTTAGTCAATTGACTGGCCTTGTCTTGATGACAATGTGTTGATGTTGGGGTGAGCGACAAGGAAATCCAATTGATCAACATGTGTGACACTGGGAAGTAAGTGAGACTCTATAACATTGTGTCCCAAACTAGTCTATTGGCTCACTTGGTGAGTCGTATATCGAAGTGCTGCTTGAGGGGGACGGTTATACAGACTGGCCAACAGATCAACTGGAAAGACTATTCGATCAACTAATCTTCTATATCATGGTTAATGTCATCTTTGAGCTTTCAATCTCCTACAACCATGGAGGATGAGATGTAGGATGGGTCAAGATGACTCCCTTGAGCTGTATGAATATATTTCCCTACAAAAGAGAAAGAACTTACATCTAAAACCTAAATTTGGGAATAGATTTCATCTAGACTAGTTCAAACATGCAGTACAAAATTGATAAATCTAAATTAAAACATGCAATAAAGAAGGTATGGATGGACATCATTGAGATGCACGCACTTCTACACCTTCCTCGAACTGAAACAAAGAGATTGAACCCTAGACTGATGGGGTTTTCTCTTTGTAGAAACCAAATCAATTCAAGGTCCATTTTCCTATCCAAATTGATATCTATAAAGTACCCAAGTTAGCATGACTTAATCTATATCAGGATATTCTTCCTCATGATCCTTATACACTGAACAAACATCTTCAAGCACCTAAACATTCTTATTTACAATTAATCTACATATTTGAGTCCTTTTTCATTCAGGTCATTATATGGCTTTGTTGAGGTGTCTTTGTGCCTATAATATTGCAGAAAACATTGTGGGAAGGTACAGAGAACCTTTTGTGGGGTGAGAACCATTCCATTTCAGTACATACACTAGCAGTCCCCCTATCCACTTTCTACTATTGTTTAACCTTTTAAGAATTTAGTTATTTTCACTTGATATTTGTTTTTCCTTTACACTAACCTTTACATGGAACTAGAGAAACATATAAGCCTTCATTATTTTTTACAATTTATCTTTATATGATTTCTACTTTTTGTCCATATATGGTATATCTAAAATTATCTACTACCATCTACCACTAGGCACCCACAATACCTCCTTGGGACTGAAATGCAAGGGGAAGCCAACGGGATGATTATGTAGTAAACTCATTATTGCAAATGTTCTTTACGTAGAGTTTTTATTCTAAGAGGTGTACTATGTGTGGCTTTATCAGTTCCTCCCTAAATGGTGTCATATATTGCGTGCTTTGGTAAGGGGATTTCTTCCCTCTACAAACTTTTATATGCACCACATGAGTTTTTGTTGGACATGTAACATAGTATAAGTTCAGTGTGACATATATAGGCACATTTGTATTTATCAAAGTACTATCAAATTTTACAAAATGTATTCCTATCGGATAATACTGAGTTCTTTTTTTTCTTGTTATCAAAAACTTCAAAAAATGTATAAATTCATCCACACCGATTAAATTTATGGGAAAATGAAAAATGATATTTGAAGCTAGACCTATATAACCATGTTTTAGTTTCATCTTTGATGATTTATGTAGGAACCCTATATTTAGTTTGAGGTTTGAACTTTTGTAATATGAAATCACCAAAATCTCAGTTAATAGTGATTAGATTATATTAACCTAATCTACCATATCCAACAAGTAACCATACCCTAACTAACAACTTAACGTGATACACCTACCAAATTCACTCACTACATTATAGCGTACCGCAGATAATGTAAACACAAGTGTGTGATTTCCACACCTTATAGTTTAAGAATTTTAATAATTTAATATAATGAACATGTAACATGTCAAATAAATAAATAAATAAAATGTGATACCAAACGACACACCTAAACCAAATAAGTGGTTAACACTATGTTTTTATGTCGAGACATAGGTCTTCATGAGATAAATGGAGAAAACATGACACCCTAGTTCATGAAGTTGTCATGAGTTCAATGGAATGATTACATGTTTGAATGAGTTTTCCCTAGGACTTATGAGCACAATGGCTCCCAATCTATGAGCCTTAATGCAAATGAAAAATCACTAATGTTAATCATGAACATTTATTTTATTATTTTACATGCATTTAATCCTTTTCACAAAACCATGTTATTTTCTATATAGGATACTCATTACATCTTACTATAGCATCATTTTTCTTACACACATGGACAAGGATGATATGTATGAATGAGAAGAGCATTAGTAGGAATATATCCTAGGAGCTAGCTGCTCAAACTTAAGGAGGCATTTTCTTAAGAATTGTGAGTTTCTTCCTAGTGAGGTTCTAACTGTAACATCATTCTTTTAGATTTAGTTATTTATAAGAACATTGTAGTATAATTATACATCCAATTTAGGTTGAGGAACAAGAGAAATGAAAAATATTATGTTTTTCATTTGAAGTCTGCATTATTTTGTGCAACTATACTCATAGTTAAAACGCCTCTTTTAAATTAATGGAATGAATGGTTCTTCTTATTAAAATTTATTTTTGAGAAGTGGGTTGTTATAGTATTTCATTTGAGATAAAAATATAAGTGGCCACTAACTTTTCTAAATGTTTCATTTAATTAATGATCTCTTACTAGATGGACTTAAGACAATATGTGTAGATAAATAGAAGTTTATTGTGACCTTTTAAGAAGAAGAATCATCTCATTAACATTACCATAATGAATAATCAACACAAGGCCCTTTTAGTTTGTTGGAGAGGGTGCATGTCATTGACATGGACAAGGAAAATGATGGAAACTAACAAGATCACCCTAAGGTTATTGTCAAAATAACTCTAGGAATGATTTTACATATTAAACTAGAGTTGTTTATCGATGATGGGGAGATGGATCAAGATAGTAGGGTTAAAGAATGGATATAGAACAGGGAGCACTACTTTTGTGAATTAGACTACCCACACCATTCTAGGGTCTATTTTGTGTACCACATGCTAAAGGGGGTATATTTTACTAGATGGGAGAATATAATAAACTCAAGATGTCCCCAAGAACTTGCTTTGACTTGGGATCAGTTTGTAGAAGGCTTCAAAAACCACTACGTGTCATAAGAGATTATATTCAAAAAGTAATGATATTTTATAAATCTTTAGAAAATTAGTAACATGTTAGTCACACAATATATGATGAGATTTTGATCTCTAAAATGTTATGTCTACAACTTACAAAAACATAGGAACTAGAAGTTCATATAAGGTCTAAAGTCCAAGTTGAGTTTCTACTTGTTAGAAAGATAGATCACAATCGTGTAGGCTCATAGGATGCAACCTTGGGGCTATAAGACTACCATCAAAGATATGGAAAGAAGTTTCATATTGAATAAACCATTGTGAAAATCACCATCACCATGATCCTCCTTTCAACCACCATGATCATATGATCATGAAGGCGTTAGAAAAACCACTTTCTAGGAATCCATATCCACATGTTCTAGACCCCACCTTGGACCATATAGGCTACACTTTGTAGTATTCTACTACTATGGGGATGGAGGCCATAAGAAGACTAAATGCTTCAAGATTTTTACAAAATATGGCATGA
Organism: Alisma plantago-aquatica; assembly: GCA_963693085.1. Classification (NCBI taxonomy): domain Eukaryota; kingdom Viridiplantae; phylum Streptophyta; class Magnoliopsida; order Alismatales; family Alismataceae; genus Alisma; species Alisma plantago-aquatica. The sequence goes on along the minus strand of OY856409.1, from coordinate 143,493,051 downwards.
AACCAAACTCTAATGCAGAACAAAGAGAGGTGAAACCATCTAGGATCTCTTTGATGGTTGCATAGGAGGATGAAGGGAACAAGAACGTATGACCAACTTTTAGCGGTAGTTCTTTTCAGATGATTGTCTTAATGATATGATTTATGAATAGTTCTAGTTTGGGATTTCGATCAGAATAACTTGTAATTTAGGACATTTAAGTGTATGACCCTGAATACTTATAATGTTAATGCAATATAATTATACATGGAAGTTTTTGAATAGACTTGGAGTGAGAAAAACCCTAAGTTGGCAACGACAACAAAATCTTGAGGTCAATAATTCAAAAAAGTGGGTGGTAATTTAACATCCCTACAAATAGTTAGTCAAATCATTGAATATCAATTATTTAATGAATTTTTATCCCACATAAAGATGAATATCCTTATCTTAATGCACATAACCCAAATTTAATAACAACTTCTCACAAGAAAACATCAACACAAAATAAAAGATAGATGAAGTGGTTTATTTTTCTCTCCTCTCATACTTATTTAATAATGGGTAATTTAATATATTAAGGAGAAAATCTTATATCATTGGTTAATTTCAAGCCCTAAATGAGAAAATGTTTGTTGTTCTCTCCGCTTGATGGTTTTGTTGCCAAATGGATCATATCACTTTTATAGTTTCTCATACAAGAAAAGTAATATGTAGTAAATGACAACATATTCATTTAGAAACTAATAGAAATAATCAATCATTCCTATCTCATAAATAACCCAACAAAGAAAATCATCTCGACTTGGTATAACAACTTTACTTTTATTTAAATTATTAGTTGTGTCTTTAAATATTAAATAAGGATAGGATTTGTAAAGCATTCCTATTATTTACTCACTAATATCACATGGAGAGAAAACATCAAAATAAAACTCCATAAAAATATAAACACATTCAACTAATACAAACCAATCATACTAAACATGCTTAGATAACTATTGGATGATACATGATAAAATGGCTAGATTAGCCACTATTTACATTTTGAAATCATTTGGACCTTGTATGACCTCAAAATCAAAATTCGAAAGAAAAGATAAAATTTAAATATATAATAACAATTTTTTGATTAAAAAAATATGATAACTAATGGTTACCAGGTATACACATAATTATCCTTATTTATGAATGGTTCTCTCAGTTTCCAATTTTCTTTCTTAAATCAAACTGAATACCAATCAAGGGTTGGTTGAGACCCAGAATGAGGTTCATAAAATGAATGTGTCTTTATCTCCCACACTTAATAACCTTCATATTCCTTACACATACATTAGTACCCCAATCTCTTTCCTTCCCATTATAACCCTCTGGTGAGTATTAATGAGATACATTCACTACTACATTTTACCTAAATTGGAATCCTAACTTGATGGGTTGTCCTCCTCTATTGATCCAAAACCCATTTATACTATGTATTTGACTCCTAATTAATCCATGGATACTACCTAATCCACCCTTGGAATTGCCTCTCCCTCATAATCCCAATACAACCACCAAAATAATCAAGTGTTATCTCCCACTTAGTCGTATACTACCTACACTTAAGAATCATATTTGTTGTTTCCCACTACCAAAGGTTCACTGAGGTGCCTCCATCCCTCTCACTCTATAAAGATGATGTGGGGTCCAATACTCTTGTATGGAGAACTATACAATTGCACTCCATATTGTGGTAACCCCTTTCCCCATGCCTACTTCTATTTTTACCTTCTAAGAAATTCTTCTATTTTTTTGCCAAGTTTGATCATGCTTCCTTGACTCCAAGATTTACCTATCCATGGTTAAGCACATAAATCTTCCCTTTCTAGATATCATTTATTTAATTGTTTCCCATTTTCTTTCATCATCCAGTAACTGTGGGATGCACTTTTCCTCTACCGGTGACCATTGAATTCTAGGACACGTTGTTGGGACAAAAAAGTGGATGGGGAAGCTTATGGTAAGTTTATTTAGCAATGCCATTTTTTACCTGAGTATAAATAATGCTTTCTTAGCTTCTTAGATATTCTTGATGGTTTTCTAAGTGAACATAAGAAGCATTATATATATTGGCTTTTCCCTTGATAATATTTTGTTTTGTCACACTTTTTTGGTCCGAAAATGTTTCATCACACTTAAGTAAGTTATGTATGTACCGTGGATTATATTTGTGTACGTGATGCACTATGTTTAGTTGTTCGCTTGTCAAAAAAATGACCAGTAACACAATCTATGTTGTGTGTCATACAAGGGAAATCTAGTTTTTATGTAGTATCAGTTGTCTTTGAAATGGATTTTAGCCAAAAATTTCAGAATTTGTATAAAATTAATCACATGTTAGGAAATTTTGCAAAAATAAATATGTTGGAAATTATTTTTTAGGAGGCATCTATCCAACCCAATTCCAAACCATGTTTTTAAGACTTCATAAAGGAAAAGTATACAAGATTTGAAACCCTAAATTTTGTAGCACATTATCAATGATTATATTATATCAACCTAATTTTTTGTCCCTAACTAGTAACCTTATCCTAATAAACTCCTCGGCCATGTATACCTTATAAATGTACCTAACATAATATAATGTGGGATCGATGATGTAAATGTGAATATAAATTGCACTCTTTATATTTAAAATGTGTCATTATTTGAATATTGTCAAATGGTAAGATGTCAAAATAAATATCTAAAGTATACATAGTCACAAATGATACACCAATATCCCATTAACCCTAGTTGTCTGTATGTCAAAGTGAAACCCTAAAATCTAAGTCCCTGATTTAAACTTATGTGATTTAGGAATCAGTATAATGTATATATGTGTTTGGTTGTATGGTTACATGTAAATTTAATATGATAGCTAAATACCAGGAAACCTCTTCATATCAGGTAGGTGGTTTCAAGGACATGTATCTTGTAGTGTTATTTTTTATCACTTTATACTCAACTATATGATAATTTCTCAAAAAGATGTAATGAATACTTGAGTGCATTTTGTGGATAGAATGTACAATTTTCATTAAAGAGATTCTATTACGTGATATGCATTCAAGCTCTCATTTCAAGAAATTAATATCTTTCTCATGTATGATCAAGTTCATAATTTTCATAATTACATAATATGACAAATTGGTTGCATTAGCTTTTTCTCATTATGTTTTATTATGATTCAGTAAGGCCTCATCATCAGAAATGGGGAAAATCATGGCACTCTAGTGCAATAAGTTGTCATCACTTCAATAGAACAATGCATGTTAATAAGAGCCTTTCCAGGCCTTATGAGTACAATGGTCCCCATGTATGAGCCTTATGAGCTCAATGAAACATTTGAATTGAGCTTTCATAGGTTGTATGCAAAATTAGGTGCAAAATATTGGATTAGTGGAATATTAATCAATCTTGCACTAAAGGAAAGTAATCAATGATAATCATGAATATTAAGTGCATTATTTTTCATCCATTTGCTTCTTTTTTCAAGTATTATTTTGTGTTACTTATACAGAGACTAATGTTTCTCACTATTTTGGCATTTTCTTAGCATGAATGGATGAAACATTATGTCCACGTGAGACGAGCATCAATTGTAATACATACAAGGGGCTATTTTCTAGTACTTAAGTAAGGCTTTCCCTCAAGGACTAGGAAATTTTCCCTAGGATAGGTGCCAAATATAATAGGAAAACATTAATGTAGATTTTTTTCTTATGATAGCCTTATAACAGACATATATTGCAATTTATTTACAGAACATGATATCTTTTAGATTGTGGTGGTTACAAATGCAACTTTATTTTGTGCAATGATCCCCATAACTATGGCTTCTGGTAAATAAATGGAATTGATGCGTCCTACCATTAATTTGTATTTTTGAAAAGTGTAGCATTACTTAACCATAAATTGCTAGTATATTAAAATATTTGTATTTATATCTATATTATTAGCTAGATTATATTTGTTAATGGTGTAAGGAGTGATTCCAAGGATTATTAGTTCACTTTATTCTTCCTATGATGATTATATTCTAATAACTAGGAAAGGTTACAAAATATATCTGTTTCAACAAAGAAGTGACAAGCACCAAGAGAGAACATATTCACAAATACTTGCACATTTGATCTAAAACTTGTAATCACCTTACAGTTTGAATCTAGGGAACAACCTCGAATCCCCACAAGTCCATATGTATATTCCTAAAAAAATTATATATATTGGATAGTGAGGGTAAATCATGGCTAAAGATGGGATCGTGTATTGGACTCTCTATCCATGATGTTTCACATGTGGCAACTTGGTGGATCGTCTAGGAAATTTGTTCAATCATGAAGCCAAAAAAAAATAGTATATGGATTTATTGACATCCACTAAATGATCTTTGATATCTTTTGTATCTTTGTTCATTATATAATAGTTGCTCTCTATACGAAGAACTACCACTTATTTTTCCCTTCTGGTATGTCATACACAAGTTGTTTGTTTCTTTAGAATAAAGTTTATTTGGGTGGAAACAAAACCTTGGATCATCACAAGCACACCCTAAGGTTGGGTAATACACATTGAAAAAAGCCAAAATCAAAAGGGTGAATCGATCTTAGTTACCAATTTTCAACCAAGAATGCAAGAAGATACTCATATTATAAATTCCTAATGATATTTACATAGACAAACATAAAGAATGGCCCATCATATATATATATATATATATATATATATATATATATATATATATATATATATATATATATATAATATATATATCAGTTGGTTTTTAATGCCTGCACGGGTACAGTAGAAATACTACATGTGACCAGAAATGCGGTGGCATGACTTGTAATTACGGTAACTAATCACCTCCTGCTTTTCACGAACGCTGATTCATTGATAACGAGATCACAGACTTGCCAGATTCCCGGTGTAAAAGGAAGTGCCACAGATGAGGAGAATGATTGTTTAGGCTGCGTTTGGTACGTGGTGAATCGTGGTGATAGGGAATGATGGTGAAACAAAAATGTTGTTTGGTACGCATGGTGATAGTGATAGGGAATTTTTCCGTGGTGAATCCATGGTAATTTTGGCCTATTTTTGTCCCCATGGAAAAGCATGGTGAATGATAGTGAATGATGGTGAAAAAAGTTCTTTTGAAGTCTCCATTAACAAATGGACATACGTGCAAAAAAATTATACTATATTTTTCTTTCCCTCCTCGTGCCACATATCTCCCTCCAAGATTTCTTTTCCGCCAACAAATTTTGACTTCCGACCAAAACATTTTTCTCTCGAAGAAAATGTTTTCAGCCACACATTTTCCCTCCAAGATAAAGTTTTCTTAGATTTTATTTCTTGCAAGACAATATTTTCCGTCACATCTTTTCCCTCCAAGAAAAAATTCCAGCCACACATTTTTCCTCTAAGAATTTTTTACCTCCAAAACAACGTTTCCCCCACACCATTTTTTTCCAATATTAAATTTCCCTTTTTTTTAATGTAAGACAAAATTTCCCGTCAAATCTTTTTCTTTTCCAATTTTTTTTACGCCACACCTTTTTTGCAAGACATTTTTTCTCCAAGACAACGTTTTCCGTGAAATCTTTTTTTCCTTCAAAAGCAAGTTTTCAACAACACCTGTTTCCATCGTTACACTTTCTTTCCTCCAAGACAACATTTCCCGCCCTAATTTTTTCCTCCAAGGTAAAGTTTCCCACTAATTTTTTTCTAGCAAGACTATTTTCCGTCAAATCTTTTTCCCTCCAAATTAAAGTTTCCCGCCACACATTTTTCCTATAAGATAATTTTTTCCTCCAAGACAATGTTTCCCACCGCATCATTTTTCCCTTATCAAGATAAAATTTCTCATTAAATTTTTTTTCTGCAAGACAAAGTTTCCAGTCAAATCTTTTTCTCCTCAAATCTTTATATAAAAATAATTCATTATCACCATCACCGTAACCATGTAACAAACAACATGTTTTAAAAATTTCCCCATCCCTTTCACCATCACCATGAAGGTGTTACCAAACAACAATTTTTAACAATTTCACTGTCACCATCACCGTCACCGTCACTATCACCGTCACCGTCACCACGCATTTTGTCACCACGTACCAAACGCAGCCTTAGAGATGAAGCCACCAGTGAGAGTGCAACAGAGTTTCCTGTCAAGGTTCTGTTGCCATTGTGCCCGATAGTGTTGTCCTTGGTAAAACCAAGGATGATAGTCAGATTGTGGTAGGGCAAGGCTGACGACACCAGAGGCAAGATGGGTCGACATGGCAAAGTCGAGTGCAGAGGTCACAACTCTAAAAGGGCTTAAGTTCATCAACATCTACGCGGGTTTCTGACTCATGAGTGCCACCCGCATCTGTCTTTCGCCGCCTAGAGTATATTTCCTACTCTACGATGCGGATCTCACCATCCCTCAGATTCTATTTTAACTCATCCACTTCATTGGTTACCTCCGCGGCTCCACTGTGTGGTGCCTCACCGCCGTTTGCCTCGGCGGCCTCCTCAACCCTAATGGATTCTTAGGCAACTTCACAGTATTTGGTTTCTTCTACCCACACCCTCTACTGTTGGAGCTTGCCTGGTAAACATGATTCCTCTTTCGATCAAAGCTCAATCGAGTATGAAAGAACCAACCTTGCCCACTCATGTGTATTGATTCTCGGGTATACTTTTGTAAAGAAGTCGATGAGATACCTGACGATCAAGGTCTTTCTGATATTGCCAACAAGGATAAAATGGGTGAAGCGAAGGGTACAACAAGTTGTAGTCAAGGTACTCGACGAATGTCCACAATACTATGTATAAAAATATTTTGTTAAATAGAAATCACGAGCACACTATAATAACCCCTTTAAAGGGAGAGCATCAGTCCAGAACCGGACCAGACCGGACCAAGGACCGTATTTGTGCAAAAGTATGAACCGTAGACTGGACCGTTTAGAAGTAGGACCAAATCGAGATCAGACCGTTTGAAGCTAGAGCGGACCGTTTGGACCGCAATCAGAACTGTTTAGCATTTTGTAATTTTTTAAAATTACAACTTTGATAATTTTAATCACTTCTAACTATTATTTAACATTAGTATCAACTACACACTCTATTAGTGTTTTAATATGTGATTTATGTGTAGCTTTTGACATAATAGAACTCCATATTTAAAGGCATTTTACATATAAAACGGTCCACCGTCCGGACCGGACCGCAGACCGGACCGAACTCAAACTGGTTCAGGACCAGACCGGACCGAACTGACTGGTCCGCTCCGGTTTTGCGGTCTGGACCATGATTTGCTCACCCCTACTTTAAAGGCCTTTGAAGATAGTATATTTAGTTGTGCTTCATGTTGTGGTTACCATTAAGGCGTTTCTTTTTTAGTATCATAACTTTGACACTTCAATTTGATTCATTAAATAATTATTAATAATTTCAAAAACACATACAAAAGAAAATTAATGCCAATAGAATTCTCGTTCAATCCCAAATAATTGTTTTTATAAGGTTTTTGTTTGGATGATTAATTGTATCAGGTTGATATGAGATTCTACATAATGGAATGTATTTTTAGGGTGATGCAAATGTAATGAGACATAAATAAGTAGCTAAAATGTAAAAACAAAGTATCTAAACAAAATGATCACAATTTAAAAAAGGTAGAACACAGTATGATTTGAAAATAACTAGGTGTTATAAAAAGTTACTATTTGGTATAGAAAGTACTATTTGACATTAAACGTAACTATGTGGTAAAAGTAAATTCGACATAAAAAATAACTTTTTCTTATAAAAAGTTATTATTTGACACAAAATTTAACATTTCATTATAAAACTTAATTTTTTGACATAGAAAGTAAGTTTTATTCACAAAAGGAAGCTATTAAAATTTTCATCCTACCCATTGGGGTGAAGATATATGTAGACTTTAACATGGGTACAATGACAATGTGCTTATTTAATTACAAATAATTAGCCATAACAACAAGATGAAATGAAATTTACAAATGAATAACACATCATCAAAATATAGTAACTATGCAGTATACAAAGTATCGATACATACAAAAAACCATTCTATACTTTATAACACTAGACTTAACCTCAAGTATACCTTTCTTGTATAACCTATATTTTATTATGTATGGTAATAAATTTGTTACTTTTCATGAGTCAGTGTGACTTTTTATGTAGAAAGCTTACTTTCTTCACCACATAATTACTTTGTATACTACACAGTTACTTTCAAATATATTTTTTCTTCATAATTTGTAATTGTATTCATTTCAATTTTATACCTTTCTTATCTTTTGTTTGTTTTTCGTATGTCCATAACCAGACAGTTGTCCAATCGTCCAAGGGTCAGTAGTGGTGGAACGACCACTATGAACCCTATGGTACTAGTTGGGACATTCAGGAATGGTGGAAGAATAGGAGGTGAGAGAGACGTGAGGTGGTCAGTTATGATTGTGACAAAGACGCTATCCCTTGTAGACTTGGGAGTGGGAAACAATTGATGTATGAAACATATAAACACATATGAATGCACATATACATCTAACTTGAATTTTGCATTGGCATGGGATCCACATCATCAACTTTGAGTATGTGGTAGAGTGTCGAACTAAGACTAATTACAACCCAACAAGGGTTAACTTGTCCTTGGATGATAGCATTTTGTTGATTTGTTCAGTACCATCATGCACACACCTCATCCTTGTGGCACTTGGTGACAATGAATGAGGATGGTTAAATCTAAAGCGAAACAATAGCTTGGAAGCCTGGGCTGACATGTTGATGGTGGTTACCCCAATGTGCCACCCTTTCATTGCTCTCCCTATCTTCCCCCAAAGCATGGAATAAGATCCTTTGGCATGTGTTGAAACAATGGGCGATATTGGTTAAGTTAAATTATATCTAACACATGAGAGAAATACTTTGTGTAAGTGGTTATATTTTACATATTAGACATTATTACTGTAACTATCTGACATAAAGTAACACTTAATCATAAAAAGTAACTATTTGACACTAAGAGTAACAATTAATCATAAAAAGTGACTATTTGAATACTAGATGTATGTTGTATATAAAAATATATTATTAGTTTGATGTGTCGTTATGCACGTAGAATATTATATTAGAGTGATGTAACTATAAGAATATGCACAAGTTAGTAATTACCAAAAGGTAAAAGGCAATGTATGAAATGGAAATGAATATAGGTACAAAAATAAATAACAGAACTTCATTAGAAAGTAACTATGTGGTGTTAAAAGTAGTTTTCTTGTATGAGAAGTAACTATTTGTCACAAAAAGTAATATTAGGTTATAAAAAGTAATGTATTGATTAGAAAAAGTAAAAGAATGAAGGTTGAATTATTATGGTATATTCAATATGTAGATTGTAATTTCATAGTGACTTTATCATAATTAGGAATACAAACAAGTAACTTAGACCCAACTTTATAGTTATGTTGCTAACCATAATCTTCTACTTGTTAAGTTTAAACATTGAAATGTAATACAATTTATTTCCCTTCTGAATTGGTTCTCAAGAAGCATTTGAATGTTTGTGTCCATATTCTCGGTGTCTGGACCTCAGGTTGAGCTGTAGTGGATATGTTTTGTGATGTGCAGAGAGCCTGACAGGAGTGACTTATGAACAATGTTGGAGATTTACTTCATGCATGTGATGCAATTACGTCATATGTTGCACATTTAGAAACACAATGGTGAGATGAATTAAGCAATGTGGACTTCTTTGCTTGTTACATTTCAAACGACATCCTAAGCTCCATCAAATATTATCTATCTTAATAAAACTACTTATGTACAGGGACACCATTCTTCATGCTCTTGCAGCAGTAATAATAAAACACATGTAATGTGAAAACTTAGATTGTTTCAGTCTTATGTATGTTTACTTTACCGACCAAAAAAACTTAGATTGTTTCAGTCTTATGTATGTTTACTTTACATTTTCACGTCTATGGTAACATTAATACCATAGATGCCTTGTTCTACAAGAGAGATGATGTCTAACAGTGGTAGAGGCGAAATACTTTTCTAATGCTAACAACTTGTAACCTACTTATGATCATGTCTATGTAGTGTTATTATTTGACACATAATGTATATTCGGTCATAAAAAGTAACAATACCACACTGAAAGTACAATTATGTCATAAAGAGTAATTGCTTAGTATTAAAAGTAATTATCTGACACACAAATAACATCATTCATTCAAAGTAGAAGTCATAACTATTTTATTATAAAATGTAACTATTTGGCACATAAAAGTAATATTTAGTCATAAAAAGTAACTATACAACACAGACTGTATCACTGTGTCATAAAAAGTAACTATTTAGCATCGAAAGCAACTATATGATACTAAAAGTAAATAAAATATTTTTAACATAACTATTTTTGACATATTGTAATTATTGTTCCTAAAGAGTAACAATTTAATATCAGAAGTAAAAAGGACAAAGATTTGAATGAAATCAATTTTTCTCATCTTCTAAAACTATTAAAGCAGAGTATTCACAACCATGAATTGTATTCCGGTAAATTTTTAGTAACATAATACTCAAAACTGCTCCACCAATTAGTTAAAAGTTTACAAAAATAAATGTTTATAGATCTTTACATTTGATCTAGTTGTACACACCTACCGGAGCACATAAGAGATATATGGAATAGAAACTGCCAATGGAGTGTTCCCACATTTCCACAAATGGATGGATTTTTTCAAATGAGACCGTCTGACTTCTTTGAAGCAAATTATACTAGAGCATTTTCTTTATGCAGCTATATTTTGAGGTTCACATTCCATCTTGAAGAGGTGAACGAGTAAAGCAGTTGCGGTGCTCATCGACAAGGCTTTACAAATCTAGTCACAATAACAAGCTCACATTCCACATTGTTACATTTTTATTACTGTATATGATCGTTTGGTTACTTATTAATATTACTTTATGTGTTGATAGTTACTTTTCACACCACATAGATACATTTAATGTTCTACTATTACAGTCTTAACTTTGTTATAAAATCTAACAATTTGGTCACAAAGTTAACTATTTGACATTGTACACTTATTTTACTACTAAGTTGTGTTAGGCAAGGATGTGATGGGTAAAAGAAACTAGGAAGACAAGAATAGGAAGACGGTCCACAAAGACAGTAGTCAATGTTAGCGACAGTTGGGGGTGTTGATTGACTTAACACATACAGAGTTTCAGCTGTACAGACATCCCAGTGACCTGGTAACGTTTTTCATGATAGTGACACATACCCCCAGCCTGGATACTATAAATAGCTACCAAACTCATACAATTATTACCCATGAAAGGTGCTTGACCGTGCTTCAGTGTTGACCTTGAGCACACCCACAACAGGTCGACACCATATAGTAGTATGCCTTGGCAATTTTCAATTAGTTCTAGCCTCCACAAATCTGCAAGCTTTTAGGAAGTTACCAGCCCATTGCAACATGCCGCGTGTTTAAATCCCTGGTTGCATTCTTGCATTGCTGAATATCATCTAATTTCTGTTCAACCAAGCTGCAAGGCATCGGTACAATGGACTTCACACGCTCATTGTACACGACATTGCTTAGTGATCGATATAAAACGTGCATTTGAGCATGCAGCTCGTGTATGTAATCTCCGAGTAAGCCGCAGAAGCTGCATTATAAATGTACTTTATTCACTCTTTCCTTTTGTGGGTGCTGCTGGAACTTCATGGCTAGGAGATCGAGGTAGCGGTGGGTGCAGTCGTCATGGAGAGCTCCAGGGTAGCAGCTTGGGAGGTAGACGAGCGCTGCATCTTGGGAGGGATAAGGGCGTTGTAAATGAGAGAATACGACCTGATAGCAACCTTGTTCATTTCACCAAACAGGTATTGCGCACCACTAAGCTCCCCCACCCAAGTGATTTTGTCCATTGCAGTAGTGTAGCAGATGGTCTCAGGCAATACAGGAAGAATTGGTGGGTAACAACAACTAATGAGTGACGACGGCAAAGGACAACCTCCTGTCACAGCTTCTTCTGGTCGAACACTGCCCCGTCGATGTGGTGGACTCATCGGTGATGGAGTCACCTGTGGGCTACTGATCAGACTCAAGACTCGTCCATTTCCCGAACTTGCTCCTCCCCTCTTTTACGTTATTGATGATGTTCGGCATAGGCGTCGCCATTCAAACCTTGGGGAGATCAGAAGACGCTCACGCGGTCAGGCTGTTTCCATCTAGGCTCCCCATCCAGGGCGTGATGGGGCTATAATTTGATTCCGACAAGAGATTCCCCTTGAAATTGGCCTAAAGGATGTAGCTGAAACCCAGACCAACCATGCCGGGTTCCATGCCAATAGGGAGCTCAACGGAGGGCAGAGTCGGAGTGTAGCTTCATGAGGACGCGACTCATGTTCCTGAAGGCATGGACCTCAAGCCTCGACTGGGCTGCAATCGCTCCTTGTCCGGGTCGTCTGGCTAAATTAATTACCTATTTCCACCACCTGCCCAACGACGCCGTCCAGCCACCTGCCACCTCCGCGAAGAGGCAACAGACATTCAGTAAGATAATCTTCGAGGACTTCATGATCAAAGTTAGGCGTCTGCGACAAGCACCCCATCGGAATCTACCAACAAATTTAGGGGAAGAGGGAACAGACGACAAGAAGACGAGAGTCCCGACGGCTGGCGTTGATAATGAGAACAATTACAATAAGTGCCACCGCGTTTCCGCGCACGCATTGAATAAACACCATATATATATATATATATATATATATATATATATATATATATATATATATATATATATATATATATATATATATATATATATATATATGTATATATATATATATATGGTCCATCTTTATTGCCCGCGCGGGTAGCTACCCGCCCACCCTTCCGATCACTTTTTTTTTTAAAAAAAAAATTCGAAATTGTAGAGGACTATTTTGTCTAGCTCTCCAAAAAATTTGAGCCAAAAATAATATCATTTGCCCCTCCAAAATCAAAAAACCCGTCCTTATATATATCTGCTGTATATTTTGTACATAGTTACTTTTTTGGCCAGCAGAGTTATTTTTTTGACACCATAGTTACTTTTTTTACAGCAGAGTTACTTTCTTAGCTAGGAGAGTTACTTTTTTGGCTGCAGGGTAGCGAAAATCAATGCTACCCGCGCGGGCAATGAATGAACACTCATATATATATATATATATATATATATATATATATATATATATATATATATATATATATATATATATATATATAGGGTATATCTTTGCTACCCGTGCGGGTAACAAAGATTCGCTACCCGTACATCAATTTTGTAATGGGATGACACATATATGTAATGAGACAACCAAATTTGTACTGAGACAACCGAAATTATAATACAAAAACTCATTTTGTATTACAGCGTTGTTACAGTTATAAATATATATTTATTACTTTAACAGCGTTGTAATACAAAACGAGTCTTTGTATTACAATTTTGGTCGTCTCATTACAAATTTGGATTGTCTCATTACAAATGCATACTTTCTCATTACAAAACTAATGCACGGGTAGCGAATCTTAGTTACCCGCACGGGTAGCGAAGATATACCCATATATATATATATATATATATATATATATATATATATATATATATATATATATATATATATATATATATATATATATATATATATATATATATATATATATATATATATATATATATATATATATATATATATATATATATATATATATATAGTCATGCTAGAATACACTCGAGTGTATCCGGAGCGGAATACACTCAAGTAGTTTTTCATGATGTAATATTTTTTTTGAAAATCTAATCCGTTGATCTTCTTAAACATCTTGTGAACAACTCATACGCAAAATTTGAACACATTTGGATATGTATAGCTCATGTTATGAAGATCGCAAAAATTATGTATTTCAAATTAGTTTCGCGCGTCGATTTTGTTGCCCTTGGATGAGTGACTTACACTCATCCAAATGGGCTCAAAATTTGTATGTAGCCTAGTTATAGTATGACGGTGAAGATCAACGGTTTACATTTTGTAAAAAATAGTCTTGACATGCAAACACACTTGAGTGTATTCGTGCGATTCGTACACTCGAGTGTATTCTAGCCTGACTCTCTCTCTCTCTCTCTCTCTCTCTCTCTCTCTCTCTCTATATATATATATATATATATATATATATATATATATATATATATATATATGGTCCATCTTTAATACCTGCCCTCCATTTCGGTTTTTTTTTTTAAGTCGGTTACTTTTGACATGTAGAGGGTTACTTTACCTTGTAAACTGTTGAGTTTCATACATAGATAATTACGTTTGTAACATCAGATTTCAAAACACGGTTATATATATATCTGTTGTGTATTTTGTATGGGAGTCAGTTATAGAATCTGACCTTGGCTATAGGTCTGATAGGTCATTCTTCAGGAGAAGTCCCGAAACTCCACTAGTCAATTGATAGGATCACGGCGGATACATTGGCTTCATCGAGATCGGATAGCGCATAAGAGTTTCAGAATGAGAAGATTCTCTTTCTACACTCCCGACATATTATGCCTCTTCCTTTCCCGCCTCAGAATATTCCTTCCTTTTCGACTGGTGGGACGAAGTCACATTGATTGAATCGGTTATGGTCTTCGCTGAAAAGTGAGGCTTTTACTTGACGAGTAGACCTCCTTCCCCCACTTATTGGTACCTGCAAGAAGCTGAGTTTCTTTGCTTTCTTTCGTCACAGTAGTTGAAAAAAGAAAAAGTCAAAGCAGCGGTTCTCTTCTCTCTCTCCTATATAAATTTCCCGAAGGGCCTACGGGACTCTTTCCCTCACTCATCTGACTCCTCCTCAGGGAATGAGTCAAGGAGAAAGAGAAAGTGTTCCCGTGGGTAGGAAAGGGGGGGCTCAGATCGTAAGATGAGCTCATTCAGTCTGAAATTGAGTGTGGAGAGCTCGTCCGCCGAGGCAGACTCCCCATTCCCTAGGGCCCAAGCATTGTCAAAAGTGCTCCTTTGGACCCTTTGACCACCCGAAAATCAGTATACTGACAAATTGCTTCTGACGTCCTCCCGTAAAACAACCAACAGAACCCATTTCTCGTTCTATTCGGATATCAAATCTCAAATCAGTCTTGCAGACTCACGTAAACCATTTGCCTTGATGCTTCCCACTTCAGTAAGAAATAGAAGAGTCAGGATTTAGCTAGCGGTATAAGCAAACGAGGAAATATGAAAGAGAAGAGGAACTTGTACCGAAGAACAGGCCGGATTGAGTAGAAGAACGAAAGTCTCCCACTGAGAGAGGACTATTGAATCCCATTGCGGCCATCGCCTTCACTGCTTGAAAACGGCCCACTTCGCTGACGGAGACCTCACTTCCTGCGACAGCCCCCCAGGGGCATTTAGGACAACTCTTTTAATGAGCACAACCCACAACGTCGGGATAGTCCCGACAAGACGATTGCCTCTCTGAGAAAGGGTAAAGAAAGAAGGCCCATGCCTACGATTGGAAAGCCCGACGCCTTCCCTTAGAAAGCTAAGGATTGAGATGATCGGAGGATGCCCATGGAACGTCGACTTATTTGATTCTTCTTTCGTGGCGTGGAGGCGAAGATGCAATCTGAGATGTCAGGCGTGCAACAGCCTGAGCTTCTGAGATAATAGCATTCACAACGGAGGAGAAAGACTCATCCTCTGGCAAAAGCTTGAGCTTGACTTTATTACTTTGACTTCCTTCGCCCCTTTATCCTTGTATTATATATATATTGCATGTGCCAGTTTGCGCCGTACTGAACCCCCCAAAGAAGCAAGAGATACTGAAAGCGATTGACTTCTTGCCTCCGCTTCTATATCTATAAAAGTCAACAACTAATCATTTCCTCTTTCATTCTGAATTCACTCCATAGCTTGGAAAGAAAACCTTTTCTCTTTCGTTGTTACAGCCCCTCTCTAATCTCTTCCTCAAAGCTCGTTACTAAATAAAGAAATCCCATAGATCGAAACTTCTAACAGGCTATCTCCGGATTCCTTGACTAACTGAGCTTGAAGCGAGTTTTTGACTAATAAGTACTAGTAGAAGGGAGTGCTACTACAGGAGAGAGGGAAGTCATGATCAATCGCTTAACCCCGAGGATCTCATTCCAGTTTGACTTCTATGCCTAAAAGAAAGGCGCTATTATCGATAGTTCTTCTTGCTTCAGTTCCCTATGAGATTGATTGAATAGAGCTTCTTGCTACATAGAAATGCCCGACGAGCCCTACAAGACAGAGTAATGGGAAATGTTAATGCGAACTCAAAGAATGGAGAGGGGAGATATTGAACGGAAGCACAAGAACAAGCAAGTTATCCCTTGCTAAAGGAATGCTTACCGAGGGGCATAGCCCTACGTATGTATACTACTGCCAGCCTTTCACTCCTCAAGTCAGGAACCAAGCTACGGATGAGCGCTATTTCTCATTCTCAAGGATGTCAAAATATATAGTTAAGCATGACTGGACCTAATCATACGGTGTCTAAGCTAAGTAATTCTATGACACCGGTGTGAATTCGGGCCTTTCCAGTTCAGTTCAATTAGGACCGTAGTTCCTGACCTTTCTACATGAATCAAGATTGAGAAAAGGAAGTTTTCCAATCATTGACTCAAACCCATTGTCGAATCCTACTCAGCGGAATAGGGAGGTACTTATGTTATGGCGGAACAGGTGGGTCTGGTCTTTCACAAGAAAATGATAGATGGAACTGCCATTAAACAACTTCCCCACAGGGGGATAGTTCGACATGGCATATACATCACACATCCTGGATCAAGTAAAGACTCTGGGTTTCCAGCAAGCCACTACTACATCCATTTCATTAGGAATTGATGATCTTTTAACGAGACCTTCTAAGGGATGGCTAGTCCAAGATGCTGAACAGCAAATTTGGATTGTGGAAAACCACCTATGGGAGGTAGAAAAACTGCGCCAATCCATTGAGATATGGTATGCTACAAGTGAATATTTGCGACAAGAAATGAATTCGGATGACTGATCCTCCAGTCCATATAATGTCTTTTTTGGGAGCTAGAGGAAATGCATCTCAAGTACACCACTCCGTAGGTATGAGGGGAGGGAAGGGATGTCGGATCCACAAGGACAAATGATTGATTTACCTATTCAAAGCAACTTACGTGAATTCTTTAACGGAATATAGAATTTCCTGTTATGGAGCCCGTAAAGGAGTTGTAGATACTGTTGTACGAACATCAGATGTCGGATATCTGACGCGCAGACGTGTTCTTGTTGAAGTAGTTCAACACATTGTTCTACGTCAAACAGATTGTGGAACCATCTGAGGAATTTCCCTGACGATACTCCGAAGAAGCACTGACGAGGGTTCATCTTTTGTATTCTCTGCATCTAAAGAGGGGGAGTACTCTCATATTATATTATATTATATTATAGAATAGAATAGCTGGCATCAGTCTTATCTGTGCATCTATGAATCCAAATCCAAACCCCCCGAAAACCCTACTCTGATTTACTTGAACAACCCTCCCTTGCAGTGTTTGGCATCAATCCTATGAATCTCAACCTCCTGCTCTTCGCCTAAGCGGACGTAATGCTTACCGAAGCCCATATCCGTGGAATGCTCTGAAATAGCCATATGTCTCTGCCCTATCCTCTAAAGAAAGAAAGACCAGTGCCATCCCTCTCCTTTCAGTCGATTTGTACCTCTCGCTAACGCTCGATCTATTTCCATCCCTCTCCTTACAGTCGATGTGTACCTCTCGCTAACGCTCGAGCTATTTCCATCCCTCTCCCATACGGTCGAGCCATTTCATCCTACTGCATCCCTTTCATCTTGGCATGTCCTAAAAGAAAGTCTACCTTGAGATTCCACGTACTTTCCTGTTCTTATATGAAAATGGGAACCAACAGTCCGAGCGAGCCACTAGCCTTGTCGACAAAGAAAGTGGATCTACTTGAATTTCACGGCGTCACAAGCAAAAAAGAAGCAGTTTTCTCTCATTTTGGACTCGACGACTTTGACCTTGAAGACCAAGCGATTAGAGGGTTTCTCTTCTCTTTTCATGAATCTTCTCTCTTCTCCAGACATGGTCTTTCTTGTTCAATCCCCAATTCCCCGCTTCTTCATCCTCCAAACTAGTATAAAGGGGATGCCCAACCTTCTCTTCTTATGTTTAGGATACGAGCCACATCTGGAAAAGGCGACACAAAGAAAAGGAATCGAATGTCGACTATGATGTCAATTAGAGAAAAAAGGCTGATGATGGGGAAAATCTTCAACACTTTTTGACCGAATATTACATTCATAGTTTGATCGAACTCCTAGTAGCATTTGGTATTCAAGGTTTGGTTCCTAAGATTTTGTATTCTTCTTTTTGTGTTGGGAATTCGATTCCATGTTTTTTTGGGCATTTGAATGCAAAAAGGGGGAGGAAGGATCAGTTCTAGCCTTATATTCCATATCTGCATCTGCAGTACGAGTTTATGGTGAGGTTGGTGAGAGAGCATCCATTTGATTTGCTTTGATAGGGCACTGGTTGGTTAGGTAATGGCAGGTAGCTGCAGAAGACCTAACAAGCATAAACGCTGAATACGTAGTTGTAGGGATGTCCCCTCTTACTAGAATACGTCATCAGTCATATGAATGCTTAAAACACCCGTCCTAGAATCCAAAATTTCTATGAATAGATGAATGAATACAACACTCTCAAGCTAAGAAATTGCCTTATTTAGTTGAGGTTGAGAAAGCAGAGTTGCATTCTTCGATAGTAGTTCCTCGAATCAAACTCAGGTATCCGTTTTCCTTGGTACTGGTACCTATTCCCTGTCATTAAGCATCAATCTATCCCTAGTTTCTTAGGCCTGGTACCGAAGATCCCGCACACTGACACATATAGCTTATAGAATTCTACCACATGGGAGAAAAGTGGTTTTTTCAATATCTTTGTTTTCCCAGAAAAAAGTTGTTGGTGACTGGTCATAAACCAGAATGACCCTTCTGGGTGGCGGATGGGCCCGAGCCCTGTGAGAAGTTGTTCTTATAAAGTCAATTGTTGAGTATTCTTTCCCGCAGCAAGAGAAATCCTTTTTCTTTCCCAGATGTCCAGTACGAGTGACTCCATCCGGTTCTTCATACTAGTAATGGAACTCTGGTGCCCGACCCTTGTCATTAGACCACGACACTCTGTCTGAACGAGCCATTTCGATGCTTCTTCTGGCCCCTTTCTCCCTTCAGCCTAATCTTCCCTTCGCGAAAGGAAATAACTAGCGCGCGATCTGATACTTGACAGAAGAGTAGTGTTAATTCCCTTCATCACTGTCCTGTGACGAAATCAGTGAAAGGAATGAACTCAGGATGGAACTAAGTATAAGAAATCACCATCACTTGGACTGATAGGTATAGAGTTTTCCTTCTGTCACTCTCGAGGTGGCACAAAGGCAACGAGGTTGGATGCTTTTTTTCTTTTCGCTTGTGGCATGATATATAGTACAGTCGGCTTCACACAAAGCCAATCGAAGTTCAACTCCCCTTTCCTTCAAAAGGTAGGAGCTCAAATCCGGCTCGGTTGGGGTAGACCCAGGAGAAGTGCATAAAGGCACATGGCTATGGCCATTGAACAGGCTCGCACTTCGGTTTGGCTCTCAGCTCCTTCGATTAGGCTCGGGGAAGGACAAGTCTTAGGTGCTTGATCTTGCTGGTTTGTGTTTGTTTCTTTGGTCGATTTCTCTTCTTCGTTCCATCCCCCGTTTAGTACTAAAACAAAAGGGGGCGTGCTTGGTTGCCCGGCGTGGGGCGGGGACACACCAACCCTCATAGGTCGAGGCTCTATTGACGGATTATTTGACTGGGGAAAAAGACTACAATGCCACAAGCCATGTACAAGAGAGAAAAGAATGTGCATCTCACTACCAGTGATGTCAAGATCAGGTACAAGCACCTCTGGAATAGCAAGTTGAACTTCTGGATGCTTAAACAACCACACCCTTTCCTACGCCTCTGCACCCTCCATTCATCTGCGGTTAGCGAGAACACGGAAAAAACTTCCCCGTTTCGGCCTCTTTGTTATTCGGGCAGGTGTCCTCTATTTTGCCAGGAAATTCATCTTCGGTACGGTATGGAATCAATATGCCTCTTATCACCCACCGATCTAATAAAAAGGCAGAATGCGCTCTTGCTGGAAGAATGGCTTGTTAGCAATAAACTTCTTAGAAAGGCGGAGTGATCCTATCTGCAGTTCTTGTTGACGACTCCGATCCTATATAATAGTGGAGGTATTGGACCGCTTCGCCCCTTGGCTATAAACCTCTGCTCTCCTAATTCAGTCTATAGGCTTTGGTTTAGGTTCAATCAACTAAGCTTAGGTCCATCAATCAATCTCTCATAAACCCCGTTCGCTGAATCTATATGGGGCCTTGTGTTAGGCCTGTATTGGCTATCTTTCACCTATGGTTTCACCCAAACTTGAAACTCTCTGCCCTCTGCTCGGCAACGCAATTCCCATGCTCACAGCCAGTTAGCAAAATCCACCCCTTTCTCTTCAAGCTCACCTCACTCTCGTGAATGTCCTTCCCAAACCCTAGCATGACGTGGATGATCCGCTGAATCCATTGCTGACTTCACCACGATCGATTAGGTGAAACGGTTTTGCAAAGTGTTTTTTTTCATACAGTTAGACCCACCAAATGGCCTGCGCCAAGCATATGGGGAGGCTTTCACCTTGATGGGATTCCTTCCCTTTCTTAGTGAGTGGGGTTCCTTGAACTGATTCGAGTTGGGAGTGGCTAGAAAAAGAACTAGTTTCTTTCCGATTTCTGACGTGCCTGGTTCAAACATGACAAAGTCAAAGCTTTCCATTGCGCTCCTCGAATGGGAACCTGCTCTCATCTTCCAATTTCTGAGAGAAAGAGAAAGCTCGTTCCGCTACTAACCTGATAGTGGTTGCCTATGTATTTTCTTTTTGCGGAATTAGTATAAATCAAAAGGGTCGAAATCATCGTCTTAATAAGGGTTCGCTCATGCACATTCCATGCTGTATATTCAACCTCTATGTCAATAGGGACCTTGCCCCCTCCAGATGTGACTTCTTTCGTCGAGTGAGCTGTGGAGACCCGGTTCTAACTAAACTTCCTTTCTCCCTTGGGACTATCCCTCTATGCTTCGCTCGAGCTACCTCATCCCTCTCCGCTGGAAAAAGTGCTATCAGTTTTCCCGAGGAGATCCATTGAGAGCTATCAATCGAATGTGAGGCCTACAGACTGTGATCAATCAGCTAGTCTAGCAACTGATCTGAGGACCGGATTTCCTATTGATTTGACTTTTGCGGGATTGATTATGAATATATCAATCGACTCTTGCATTCCTCCCTTCTACCGGCCTTGGTGTTCTTTTTGCTTCCTTCACCACCCACAACCCTCTGTTCTCTTCTAAGTAGGAATTCACATCACGCTATACTCCTAGTGGTGCAGTCATTCATCACGTCATAGTTCAGTCAGTTTGGAACTAACGTTCTCCACTTCCTGAAATGGTTCCCTAGATCTAACCGGAAGAAATAACCAAAGAAAACTACTGCTAACCGTGATTCTCGCCCGACCCTGGGCGGTGAGTGGGGGTAGGCGAAACGTTCTGCGGTAGCAGCCTGCCTGGCATTCAATTCATAAGTCATCATCCACTTTGCCAAGACAATATAAGACAAGGACGATGGGGAAGGTAGATAAGGGAGCGAGTGGGTCAAGATGCAGTAGGACTTCATTGGCAAAGAGTGATTTTCCGGGGTAGGGGAATTGGTTTCCAAAAAATATGAAGGGAAGGATCATTGAGCAAGCTTTGAAGGTCACAGGCTACACACAAAGCGATAGATTTGGCGCACACTCAGACAAAGATTGAGGTGAGGGTCGCTCACCTCGTACTTCTATTAAGAGAAGCATGTGTTCCTCTCCTTGAAGGTCGATTCGTTCCTCTCCTTACAGTCGAGTCACTCCGTACCTCTCGCTTCGCTCGATTTGTACCTCTCGCTATTCTAGAGAAGAAACCACTGGCTTCTTCCGTTTGCGTTCTCCAGCCTGGTTTGACCCACTTCCTTAGCTACCGAGATCAAACCCTCTAATATGACATTGAACTGACTGACTTACTTGCTTAACACATCTGTCTGGAAAGCTAAAGACTCACATAGTCCTATACCAAGCATTCATGAGTGTAGATTGAGAGAGATGGTAGCGCAAACCTAGGCTGTGACGCTTCCTCTTGAGTACACAATTCAGACCTGATGTTCGTTTACACAGTACGAGAAAGACAATTATCAAGAATGGGACTTTCCTTTTTGAGATTCTATTCTTTAATATAGCATCAACATTACAATAACATTAGAAAGCGAGATTGGCATTCATCCATCAATCGAGAAAGAGACCTACGTAACTAGGAGCGCACTTCTTTATAAAAAGAGTTCTGAAAAAAGCCCACATATAAGGAGGCGAAGGCTCAAAGGAGCGTGCCTTAGTGCCCTCTGTTTTCTCGCTTGGTATCCTAGGGCTAATGGGCGAGGGCCTTCCTCTTCTAGCGACTACCAGATCAGTTTCGAGTTGTGCGGTAAGCCGTCCTGAACGAAATCTATTCCCAGAGTCCTTCTGTGCATTTTATCCTTCTTATTAACCGCTCATGGCTATCTGACTCATTCCTCATTCGGGAAGGGCATTTCCTTTAATGGTGCATCCCTTTACCTTTAGTACTACCTTTTCAATTGTGAACATGCCTTCCCCCATTTGGGTTGGCATCGAAACTTTTTGGACTGGGAATTAGCAATAAGGTATTGGATTGGATTCTGCTTCCACTAATATCACCAGCGCTACCTCCTCTTTTGAGATTTCGCTAGGTGACAGCGTGCCTGTCTTCTTCTATTCGTCTTCTATTGATCCAGTACCTCCGCGAAGTGGGGAAAATCAAGAGGGGCAGATCACTATGTCAAAGATCCTGAGACATTCTCGTTCCCAAGGGACTAAGCGCTAGGCATCTCTTATTTCACCGGATTTCTCGCATCAATCCTCCATGAGGGACTTTGTTCACCACAACCTACCCTAGTAACCAGTGTTCTGTTTGCAATTTTTTGCATATCAGCTGTGATTGAATCAGTAAGCGTTGCAGATCTGATCTATAAAGAATTACCCTCATTCGATCTCAGATGGGATGAATACAAAGGAAGTCAGTTGAATTTGGAAAATGCATTCCCCTTCCTCATTAACTATCTCATATCACTTCCTCCCTCACATACTATTTATGCAAACAACCTATTCTTTCAAAGACCCACCGACGTGAAAGAATTCCTTCTCCCTTCTATAGCAGCTTGCATTCGATGCCATATTAACTATCTCATGTCACTTTTTCTTTAGTTTCGTTTATCTGGGCATGAACGATTCAATAGCAGTCTTCTATCCAACCTATCCCGAAAGTTCTGACCTTCTTTCTTGACCTTATTACTTCTCTGATTCCTTACCTTGGATAAGAGGATAAGATCACAGTCTCTTCTTCCTTGCCTTGCTTAAGGATAGGATTCTTCACATCTTGAAAGAGTGAAATCTCATCTTTGCTTACCTACCATTCTCATTCACAACTACCTATGAGTGAACGGTCGATTCAACAATAGCCAAAATTCTCCAAAAGACATTCCAATCTCAGATGCTTCCTCCGTGAAGAACAAGCGTCGTCTTTTTTCCACTTTCAACCTTTCTATCAATTTCTTTCGAGATTTGTTAGTTGATCTTGGATAGCTTCGTCGCTTTCTGAAGAAGAGGAGAGGGTCTATGTAATTGACCGAAACTGGCGAGAGAGGACTCCTGACTCCTAAAAAGGGAGGATTCCTGGGTTTCACTAGATAATCTCGTAAGTCAGAAAGAACGTTTTCACTAATTCGAGAGAAAATCACCCACTTTTTTGGATTTGACTGGCCCGGTGATGTTCATAAACGATCCCTGTCAGTAAGTTCGACAAACTCCTATTTCTTGGTCCTGAGGATGCCAACTCGGTAATAGATTCATTCTATATAAAAGAAAATAAAGGCGGGACAGAGTATAAAGGACCGTCCGTCCAAAGTGAGGTTTGATTCTCATAATCAGATCCAAGCCAGGCAGGCAGTTCTCTCTTGTTCCCCCCTCGTCGGGAGATGTTCCATTCTTCCCATGGGTATGGGGATGTATCCACAAGTAGGATTCATCTATCAATTGTCTCTCGATTGAAAGACCTCGTACCAAGGACAGGTAATGGCAATGAAACTCGGGCCTTGCTATTGCTTATCAACTTCTTATGAAAGTGAACCGGGCGTAGTAGCGAACAGATCTTTCTCTTCCTATGAATGCCCTTCTGAGGAAGAAGAAGTAGCGATATGCCGAAAATCGTCTGTTAGGAGAATCATCTCCGGATCTTTCTCTTTCTCGATAGCGAGTTATGTTTCGTACCTTTACTATACTATGGAAATTGGATTCCCTTACTATAGAAGACAAAAGCAATCAGTTTATGACCGTCTCACTCATCTCATATGCGGGATTACCAGTCTTGTCTCTTTCCTATGTGGTTTTTTCCCTATCTCTCTTCCCTCTCATCCAGCCTCTTATGGGTGTTTGTAGTACGGGTTATGCTTTCACATGCTCTTGGACTTGCCTTGATCTGCTGTCGGAGACACATATATTCATTCTCTTCGGTAAATATGGTTGGGATGGCTCTCTGCCTGCCTCTCGGGGCTCGGTAGGCAGAGGAAGTACTTCCATTGGCCTGCCGAGGGAGTATGGGGATACGTCTGCATAGCCCCCGGGCTATTCCGTTTTGCAATCGGGCTAGTGACTTTGAAATCCTAACCAGTGTGAATCGAATCTCCCAGTCTCCCAGAAGTCCTTACAGTCATAAGCCCGTCGATCAATGATTGCTTTCAATCCAGAGGCGAGGGACAACAACCAGTGTCCGGGGATGATGTTGATGTTGGACCATTCACCCGGTGATCAAAGAAAACGTTGAGAGAGTCCCCGTTGGAAGGCGAATAAGAGATCCAGTTATGTCTACTTGTGGTGTGCATGACCCGAACAAAGAGATGTCTAGCCAATCAGAGGAGTTTTTGCACAGTGTGCAGGGGGCCAGGAAAGAGAAGAACTATGGAGTGGCAAATCGACTCCCAAAGACAAGTGCGGGATATGGTCTTGCTTCTCGTCTGAAAAAGTCTCCAGTAAGCCGTTCCGCTACTTGCTTTCCACCGTCATTGGACGACCCGGTCCTAATGAGATGAGACTTCTCGAACTAATATGCTATTTCGACGTGTCTTGTTCTGGTTTCCCAAGATGGGCTATTGAGGTCTTTCAGAGCCTTTGAATAAGTCCTAACAGGAATGGAAAGAATCACTTCTCTCACTGAGGACGGGGCTGAAGAGCGATTTAGCAAACCAAAGCAAATCAAACATTTCAGATTTTGATTTTCCATATGTTGGTGTCGGGATCTGTCTTTAGAATGCCCATAGGCCACCCCTTTCGTCTCCCATCAAATTCCCCCTCCTTCACTTCAAGGAGGCCTCTTTCCGTCTAAATCTCCGTACCGGAAAAGTCATTGTCTTTTCGAGTTTGAAACGAATGCTATATGTGCCAAAATTGGACCTTGTCTTCTCGCATCTGAGTCCAAATTTTTTGTTCCAAAGATGTCTTGCCCGCTGGAAATCCTATTTGCATAATCCAAAGAAATCGATATAGGAGAAGAGGAAGTCATAACCACGAGTTATGCCGAAAACCAAGACTTTCTTACGGAATAAGGGTGAAGGGAGAAAGCTACAGTCCCGACTCCATACTTTTTCCTACTGGAGCGAGCTTCCACTATTTCTTATGGGAACGAAATATGGAAGCAAAAGAGCCAAGATGTCTACATCACAAAAGGGGGAATTCAACTAAGACATACAAGAGGTCCAAAGAAAAGAGAACAAGCTAAATAGTCCAACATCATTTTCCAAAATTCCAAAACAAGGAAAAAGATCCAATGGACATTGGAGACTAGGTCCACATGTTTGCTTCAACAAGCAAGCCATATATAGACTTTCTTCTTTTGTTTTGCCAACCCATGTGCACTTTACCCTTGTGACGCCTCTCGGAAACCTCAGGAGATCCATGCACTTTCTTTCTTCACTTTCCTCCTCTGGTCTCTCGGGCCCGGCCCACCTTATTCGCAGCAAACACCCCTCACTATTCTATTGGACTAGACTCCCCAGAAGATTCGGTTGTGTAAACTCCCCCAAAGGGGAAGAAGGGATTTCATTCACTTGCGTACTGTGAGACTAGTTACTTTCTTACCTTGCTTACCGCCCTATAGGAGCTATAGAATTGACTTAGTGAATCTTCACGCTACTCCTTGCGCAAATGCATTCGGCATTCACCTTCAAGTCAGGTATTGAGTCATTTTCAAGTCAGTCACTCTCTTGATCACCATGCCCTCATCTACTGCTGAAAACCATGGAAGGGAGAGTGGTATATCAGAGATGTATGTATCTAGGAATCAGAGTGCTCGAGATAGCACTACTTGAAATGAAATGATCGGACAGAAGAAACCGATTCAGTAAGCAATGAAGGGAGATGGGCTTTGGCATTACGCTTTGGGATCTCACTCTCAGGTTTGGCATTCGTGTTCAATCTCATATCTGGATTGGTTCCACTCCGTAGCCCAAATCTCATTACTGAAGAAACGGGTTCAAGTCCTTTCCCTTTGTTGTAGCTTTCACAGTCCCACTCCTCCTCAGGACCAGGCTGGGCTGCATTGCCTTCATACCTTCGCCCCGATGTCCTGTCGGGAGCCCGAGCTACTTTATTAAAGCAGACTTTTTCTCATCGTCTGTGTGAAAGTGATTTCTTTTATGATTCCTTCTCTCACTTCTTGAAGACTTGATTTTGCATGAAATAGCCCCTTTCCTATAAGAGAAGGTCTTCACCCCCCCTCTCAAATCTCCCGACAGGCCCTTCTTCAAGAGTGCCCTTTCCCCGGCCTCCAATCGTCTCAGAAGAGAAGACTAAGCTCAAACGAATTGCAGTCCGCCCCGGCCCCTCCTTAGTGACTTTGGTCAGGAAAGGGAATAGGGAAATAAATAGAGCTTCGGCTCAGAATCCGACCTTCTGTAGATGGAACTTCAGACTTCTAGATAGGCCTGAGAAAGCCTAGACCAAAGGTGCCTAATAGCCTAGGCTGACTGATCGGGTAGGGAATCCCATCCTCAGCGAAGCCAGTAAACACGCCCAAGTCCATGCAAGAAGGCCCGCTGGATCTATCCAAATTCAAATCAAAGACTCTCCTACATGAAAGGATCTGAGTCCATCCAAATGATATTAAGCAAAATCCTATTCTGGAAAGAATGGCAAAGTCAGGGATTTCAGTCTGCTAAGAGATTTCATATCTCTCCCACGTGTGATTCATCCTAACAACTATCAATTAGGTTTTTCTACTCCCTAGAGTTGGTTATGCAAAGTTTTTGAATTTGTTCACATAGGCAGCTTGATTGGGGGGCATATTTGTTGCTTCCCAAGGTAGTGAGTTTGTTCAGGGAGGCATGACTCCACTGCTGCAAACCCGGTTGGATGGTGCCCCTTTGCGCAAGGGTTTTTTCGTGCCCTTTGAAACCTTGTAGGGTATGTTGGTCTCTGTCATGATCTGTGTAGTCCGATTCTTCTTCGGATTCTCCCAACAAGGGCTATAGTCTTCCTTGGAAATATGAGTAGTGAGGCAAAATTCCCCTTCTTCAGGTCAGCTTCAAGCCATACTCGACATGCCACCTCAAAAGAACGTCGATTTCAATCTCAACAAAGAAAGAGGAAGAAGAATTTCAATCATGAAATCCTTTCCCGGATAGGAAAGTTTGTTATTATTATTACGGAGACTTTCTATAAACTAATAGAGTTGCATGGGAAAGAGAGATTTTCTCAAAGTCACCATCCCCTTATCCTAGTAGTCCATTGACAGAGAAGGGGGCCTGGAACTGCGCTAACCGAAAGTTTTTTTTTCTGAACGCTTTCACTCAACAACAAACCCTATATATGACGAGCTGAATGGGCTATTTTATTTCTTTTCATGAGAGTACCTCGCTTGTACTGCTTCCTGAGCTTATGTCAATCAAATCAGCTCATTTTTATCTTGATTATCAAGAAATTGCAAGAAAATCCGGCGTCAAAATCTCCCGATTTGTGTTATCTAAGACTATAAACTTAGGAAGACCGATTCCATAACCATAAAGAGAGTGTAGATGAGCCACGCCATGCCTCTTCAACTTTTTTGTTTCACACTCGCTTTCAACCGTCCAATTCTTCCTCTAGTCATGATCACCATTTCGTTATCACCGCTACAGACTACACCCTTCTTAGATAAGCATGAATCCCTAGGGACAGAGAACTTCAATCTATCTTTTCCCAGATAAGGGCATTTCAACCAAGAACATTCTCATCTAAGAATATAGATTCTAGTAGAAACCCACACCGTCATGCTGTCTACATTACAGCTTATGTAGAGCAGGATTAGACGCAAAATTGAATAGGGAAGGAATCAACGTCTGCACCCCCCCTAGAAATCGCGGAAGCCCCCGAGAGGATATTCATGAAGAAGACTTGACCCCTTGTATCACAACCATCAAGAGTGTTTACGGGTCAATCCTAGGGACTATTTGCCTTAAACTAAAGAGATGCAATCGAGAGAGTGACACAATTTTCCATGTAGTTCAATGCCACATTCCGCCCACTTTTAGGACGCATGTGGATACACGATCACGGTGCCGTCCTCCCCTCATAGATGAGATCAATTCCCATTCCAAGGAGGACATAATGAAAAAAGAGAAAAACAAAATCAGAATACTTACATGGCCGAATACCAATTTCATAGACATGTTCTCATTATAGATTATAGAATAGAAGCAAACAGTAAACCCATTTGATTTTATAGTAAATCGAAGACAAACGAACAAAGACCTATGAAACAATCACTCCTGAGTGAACATCGAGGATGGAAAATAATGTGACGATCCAGGTACACACCTGGAACAAGTAGAGAAAAATAGAATCATCAAACCAAACCTAAACCACCTCACCTATAGAACTGTCACAAAGATCTAGAAACCAGGAAAATAGATATGACGGCTTCTCTTCACAAGAAGACAAGAAATGGACACGGGCTAAACGATTCCAATCTTGAGGATCAATTTCAAGCATAGACGACCTTCTCTACCCGCAATTGGATGGAAAAATCTCTCTTTGATCATCCTCCTATCCCCAGGAAAAGGGGACGTGGCGTTTTTAGCCCATCCCCATAGTCCTTCTACCGACTGGTACCCCTCGAAGAGACAAGTGTTTTTCCCTTCTTCCGTAGAGTGGAGTATTGCTCCCCGTGTCTTTCTAGCATATCTATCTTTCTTTATTCAATTTTTGTGCGGAATCATTCACCAAACTTCGTGTCCCTACAGCCCCCAACAAAAAAATGGAGTTGCCGAAAGGAAAAATCGTCACATGCGTCGATGTTGTCCGTACCTTGCTTTTTCAAATGCATGTCCCTAATTTTTTGGCCTGATGCAGTATCCCCTGCCAATTACCTCCTCAACCGTATTCCATCGTCTGTTATTGAGAATCAGGTTCCTTTTCAACTCCTTCATCCACATGCCCTTTTCTCTACCACCAGAGGTGTTTGGTTGCCTGTGTTTTGTGCATGACCTGCGTCCTGGTCTTGATAAGCTGTCTCCTCGATCTATCCTGTGCATCTTTCTTGGTCCCTCTCACACCCAGAAGTTGTTTTGATCCAGTTGGACACAAGAGTCAGTGCGGATGTGACCTTCTTTGAGGATACTCCTTTTGATCTTCCTCCTGTCGCAGTCCACCACCACACTGTCAGTGCCCTTTCCTGTTCCAGTTTTTCCTTCTCCTGAGACGTCTACTTCTGATACTGTTGTTCCAGACCAGCCAACCCTGAAGGTATATGAGAGGAGAAAGAAGCGGTCTGCACCTGAACCCCGTCATGCAATCTGATTCTCCTGCCAGCAGCATCCTCTGATATAGACTTGCCTATTGTTGTTCGCAAGCAGCCCCGCACTTGCACGAAACATTCCATTACCTTGCTTTGTATATACAGATCATCTTAACTCTACTATGAACCCGTTTGTTTCTTCTTTGTCATCTATCACTATCCCATCGTCTACTGCGGAGGCTCTATCTATTCCACTCGAACCCAGACTGGTTCTCCCCGAAATGCGTTGAGGCACAGCAGTTGACTGGACATGACGGGGTTTTGATGCGGGCCGCGAGAGAGGTACCACAAACTCTGAATACTAGAGCCAAAACTCACAGGTCTCTTAGGACCCGTCACAGGATGTCACGTGTCAAAGTCAAGCCAAAGCGGAGGCGGCTGAAGTGTCGATCAAAGAGGGCCCGTTTGACCTCAAACACAATAAGCCTATCAGTTGCTGACGTCAAACCATGATGGCCCACACATCCTCCCAGACAACCGGGAAAATGGACCACCATCAAGCTTTTTCTCATTTTGTTGAATTAGGAGATCTATCTCGAACCACAGAAAGCACAGTCACAGGAGTTGTAGTTGTGAGCATTCCTAAATTTACATTTACTAAGCGGACCATCCGTTCAAAGTGAGCGAGAACTCATTTTTTTTCTTTTGCTTCTCTTATTTCTCCGCTCGTGGAACATTATTTATTATATGTTAAGATGGAGATGGCACTTGCTTTGATCATTCCTAAATCCGTTTCACCGTCCACTAGCTAACTCGATGGGACGTCAACTGTGGGAATGTCAAATACAAGACCTGGACCTGGTTCACGCAGTCAAGCAGCAATCTTTCTCTTTGCTTCGTAACGGCTATGCTATAAAGAATGGATCTTTCTCCTCGTGAAAGGCTATTGGGATCGATCCCTTCAACCCTGCTTGGCATGGAAGGTCGCAAGAGAAAAGAAAAACGATGATTGGCAAACTGAGATATTAGGTATTTTAGTTCAGTTCTTCAGTTCCTATACCTCTTTTTCGATTCCGTTCGTGCCCCAAGCATCACTCACTTTTCTTTTATGAAAATCAAAAAGAGTGTAATGAAGTTCAGTCGACTTTGACTTTTGGGGCCTTGGGATACAAGTTTCGAAAGGCAGTATGGAACTGCTCTATTTATAGGATGGGCGGGGGCAAGGACAGGACTACTGACTTGTAGTACGAAGTACTCTCTCAATCTCAATATTAAGAAGGGGATTTCGATGAAAGCCAGGTAGGGCCTGCCGGGAGAGTTTGGCTTCAAAGTCAAAGGGCCGACAATGGTACCGGGAAAGGATAGAGTCATTAGATAGAGAAGTCGTGAAAAGTTCGGTCAAGCAAGGGAGAAGGATCGAAGATCCGCTGCTTCGCGTCTCCCGAAACCGAAGGGGGCATGCTTTCTATAAGAGCTACGGTGAGTGGTAAGCGTAGGAGGTGTGCCCGAAGGGCAGCAGCAGCAGTTCGAGGTGCCCAATTACAATTCAGATATTCATTGAGATCCGCAGGGTGGCGGGGACTTCGACGTAGGGGTGGTAGGCTTAGTAGGGATCGAACCTACAATATCAATGTTATGAGCGGTACGTTTCAACCAATTAAACTATAAGCCCCTACTGGTATTTACCATGCAATTCACTCAACTTCGAGAAGAGCAGACAGAGAAGGCCGTCTGCTCGGTATGCTTCTTCCTCAACCCGGGGCCCCAAAGGGAATGAAAGAGCGAGAATCTGATTGGAAGACGACGGTATGCTTTCTTTCAGGCTCGCGGGGACTCAAAGGGCGGGGGCTCTCTATTTGCTTGCAATTTTGGTTGTTCGCCTTTCGTCAACAAAAGCGAGGGGAGAGCTCGAGCTCTTGATCCTATTAGGAGTGGGAGGGCTGAAAGAGGGTTATCTCACATCCCATTTCCATAGTACAACAGAATGTCGTTCGCCCCCTGAGGGGTTCTTTGGCCAACGAAGGTCAGATGCAACGTCCTACCTACTAGGAAGAATCCCAGTGACTTTCGGGAACCCAGTGGGGACGTCGGAGGGGACCCGCTTTTCTTGTCGTTGGCGACCTCTATTTCCCGAAACACTCACTCGATTTTGGATATCTAATTTCAAACAAAGAAGCCCACTAATAGCTTAGATAGTGGCCCGTCACACTTTTGTGGGGGGACCCTACCTATTGACTTGGTGGTTCCCCGGAACTGCCCTCTGTAGTGGCCCGGTACGTCACGCTTGGAGGAAGGGGGCCAATCCTCGATTTTTTGACCGGCTGTTCACCGACGGGTCAGTGGGTTTTTCCAAAGGTGAAGCCCTCTCCCTATCGGTCGAGCTACTTTGTCCCTCGATCTTGTTCGCTTTTGTCAACAGAAGTCATGTAGCGCCAATGGAGACAGAGCGCGGCGAAAAAGGGCAAAAGAAAAAAGAAGGAAGCGTCGTACTCCCTTTTATATATTCCCAAAGGGGAACGGTGGGTGACTTTTGAGGGGGTAAGGGGAAAATAGATCAGTTGGTTAGAGTGTTGGTATGTCACGCCAGAAGTCGCGGGTTCAAACCCCATTTTCCCCACCCGATCCTCCTCCTGCCCGATGGGTCCAGAAGCTGCTGATCCCGATGTAGCATTCAATACAATTTTTCCTCCCTGTGAGTCAATCGTCGAAAGTGTCATTGCCCCCCTCCCCTCTCCCTATAGGTCGATTTGTTCCTCTCCCTGTACAACCAGCGCGGTTGTTCCCCTTTCATTTGCATTTTTGCGTGGAGTGACTCCGAAATACGGAAAGGAGAACTTTCAACTATGTCAAGTAGAATGACATGTGGGGAGGATGACGCTTGACTTTGGATTCTTTCGAATTCAAGTCAAGAAAGAAGAGCAAGTCAGAAAGGATCGTAGGCGTATGGTGACCGGATTCACGCCACCACTTTTGGATCTACTCATGGCTACTATTGGGTGATGCTTTCTGGATATTCTTTCTGACTCATTTCTCCTCATATGATCTTTCTTTCTGCGTCCGAGTCTCACTTCTTCCTTTTCTTCTTTCTCATATTCGATTCTGATTCTCCCCCATGAGAAATGCTTACAAAAGCGGGTAGGCCAAAGCAAATATATGGGATACATTGACCGGACATCGCTTTCCGGATTGGAAGCTGTATCGGAACTACTCTATTGCAACGACAGAGAAGAGACGCGCAAACAAGCAACGGACTGAGCTCCCGCGCGAACCGCGTCCTAAAGGAGTTTGTCTTCCCCTTTCTCTCTTCTCGGAGGTTCAAGTCAAACTTTTGGCTTGCTACAGGACTCAGGGGCCATTGATGGAAAGGGTAGCCGCTGGAGTCGTTCTTGACAGATCCGATCGGAGGAGATGGAGTAAAAGGATTCGAACCTTTGCATGCTGATACCAAAAACTGACGCCTTACCACTTGGCTATACTCCATATGGACTGGGGAGAGGGGTAAGGGAGAAGCAGAAGAACGAGCGAGCCGTGCAAGGATGCAGGGAGCGGCCCAAGCGATGTCCCTTTAGGACCGACTACAACAAGCTCGCGACTCGGAGAGAAACAAAGGGTCAGCTCTCTGCTCTATTTGCTTGCAATGCGTTGCAGCCTCCTTTCAGTCTTGTGCACTCTGACTTGTTGGCTAAACTTGTGACCAGCACTGGGAATAGGAAGAAGCACAGAAAGCAGCAAAGCAACCTGCCCAGTATAGAAGTCAAGCAAAGACCTGGACAGTGAAACTCTTTCTTTTAAGCGGGAAAGTGTTTGACTTACCGCTTATTGGACTCTATGTATTAACGAGCAGGAATCCTCGAGGTATTTGTGCAAGTACGGATAATCCATGGAATCGAAGAAACTATCAAAATGAAAGAATCGAATAGCTATAAGTATATGAAAGACCCCTTTTTTTGTAATTCCTATGATGCAATTGTATCGGAAGAAAAGCATCAATGACGATAGTCCTTTGCCGGTGGCGACTAGATCAATGCATTATTGCTTCAAGCAACCATCGAAGTTCACTATGAATCAAAGGGTACCTATCATGAGATTTATGGACATTATCTAAATCTAATAGTACAAAGTGTCAAAAAAGAAATGGAAAGTATATACATTCGGCGTTGGTCATATTTCTCTTGATCGATAAATCGAAGAAGCGATACAAGGGTTTTGTCGGGCCTGCTCATATGGTACCTAATCATATGGTGTCTAAGCTAAGTAATTCTATGACACCAGTGTGAATTCGGACCTTTCCGGTTCAGTTCAATTAGGACCATAGTTCCTGACCTTTCTATACGAATCAAGATCGAGAAAAGGAAGTTTTCCAATCATTGACTCAAACCCATTTTCGAATCCTACTCAACGGAATAGGGATGTACTTATGTTATGGCGGAACGGGCGGGTCTGGTCTTTCACAAGAAAATGATAGATGGAACTTCCATTAAACAAATTCCCCACAGGGGGATAGTTCGGAATGGCATATACATCATACATCTTGGATCAAGTAAAGACTCTGGGTTTCCAGCAAGCCACTGCTACATCCATTTCATTAGGAATTGATGATCTTTTAATGAGACCTTCTAAGGGATGGCTAGTCCAAGATGCTGAACAACAAAGTTGGATTGTGGAAAAACACCTATGGGAGGTAGAAAAACTGTGCCAATCCATTGAGATATGGTATGCTACAAGTGAATATTTGCGACAAGAAATGAATCCGGATGATGAGCCTCCAGTCCATATAATGTCTTTTTCGGGAGCTAGAGGAAATGCATCTCAAGTACACCACTCCGTAGGTATGAGGGGAGGGAAGGGATGTCGGATCCACAAGGACAAATGATTGATTTACCTATTCAAAGCAACTTACGCGAATTCTTTAACATAATATAGAATTTCCTGTTATGGAGCCCGTAAAGGAGTTGTAGATACTGTTGTACGAACATCAGATGCTGGATATCTGACGCGCAGACTTGTTCTTGTTGAAGTAGTTCAACACATTGTTCTACGTCGAACAGATTGTGGCACCATCCGAGGAATTTCCCTGACGATACTCCGAAGAAGCACTGACGAGGGTTCATCTTCTGTATTCTCTACATCTAAAGAGGGGGAGTACTCTCATATTATATTATATTATATTATATTATATTATAGAATAGGTGGCATCAGTCTTATCCGCGCATCTATGAATCCAAATCCAAACCCCCCGAACACCCTACTCTTATTTACTTGAACAACCCTCCCTTACAGTGTTTGGCATCAATCCCATGAATCTCGACCTCCTGCTCTTCGCCTAAGAGGACGGAATGCTTACCGAAGCCCATATCTGTGGAATGCTCTGAAATAGCCATATGTCTCTGCCCTGTCCTCTAAAGAAAGAAAGACCAGTGCCATACCTCTCCTTTCAGTCGATTTGTACCTCTCGCTAACGCTCGAGCTATTTCCATCCCTCTCCTTACAGTTTATTTGTACCTCTTGCTAACGCTCGAGCTATTTCCATCCCTCTCCCATACGGTCGAGCCATTTCATCCCACTGCATCCCTTTCATCTTGGCATGTCCCAAAAGAAAGTCTACCTTGAGATTCCACATACTTTCCTATTCTTATATGAAAATGGGAACGATCAGTCCGAGCGAGCCACCAGCCTTTTCGGCAAAGAAAGTGGATCTACTTGAATTTCACGGCGTCACAAGCAAAAAAGAAGCAGTTTTCTCTCATTTTGGACTCGACGACTTTGACCTTGAAGACCAAGCGATTAGAGGGTTTCTCTTCTCTTTTCATGAATCTTCTCTCTTCTCCGGACCTGGTCTTTCTTGTTCAATCCCCAATTCCCCGCTTCTTCATCCTCCAGACTAGTATAAAGGGGATACCCAACCTTCTCTTCTTATGTTTAGGACATGAGCCACATCTGGAAAAGGTGACACAAAGAAAAGGAATCGAATTTCGACTATGATGTCAATTAGAGAAAAAAGGTTGATAATGGGGAAAATCTTCAACACTTTTTGACCGACTATTCCATTCATAGTTTGATTGAACTCCTAGTAGAATTTGGTATTCAAGGTTTGGTTCCTAAGATTTCGTATTCTTCTTTTTGTGTTGGGAATTTGATTCCATGTTTTTTTGGGCATTTGAATGCAAAAAGGGGGAGGAAGGATCAGTTCTAGACTTAGATTCCGGATATGCATCTGCAGTACGAGTTTATGGTGAGGTTGGTGAGAGAGCATCCATTTGATTTGCTTTGATGGGGCACTGGTTGGTTAGGTAATGGCAGGTAGCTGCAGAAGACCTAACAAGCATAAACGCTGAATACGGAGTTGTAGGGATGTCCCCTCTTACTAGAATACGTCATCAGTCATATGAATGCTTAAAACACCCGTCCTAGAATCCAAAATGTCTATGAATAGATGAATGAATACAACACTCTCCAGCCAAGAAAGAGTGAATAGATGAATGAATACTGTTGCCGTCTAAATTGCCTTATTTAGTTGAGGTTGAGAAAGAAGAGTTGCATTCTTAGATAGTAGTTCCTCGAATCAAACTCAGGTATCCGTTTTCCTTGGTACTGGTACCTATTCCCTGTCCTTAAGCATCAATCTATCCCTAGTTGCTTAGGCCTGGTACCAAAGATCCTGCACACTGACACATATAGCTTATAGAATTCTACCACATGGGAGAAAAGTGGTTTTTTCAATATCTTTGTTTTCCCGGAAAAAAGTTGTTGGTGACTGGTCATAAACCGGAATGACCCTTCTGGGTGGCGGATGGGCCCGAGCCCTGGGAAAAGTTGTTCTTGTAAAGTCAATTGTTGAGTATTCTTTCCCGCAGTAAGAGAAATCCTTTTTCTTTCCCAGATGTCCAGTACGAGTGACTCCAGCCGATTCTTCATACTAGTAATGGAACTCTGGTGCCCGACCCTTGTCATTAGACCACGACACTCTGTCTGAACGAGCCATTTCGATGCTTCTTCTGGCCCCTTTCTCCCTTCAACCTAATCTTCCCTTCGCGAAAGGAAATAACTAGCGCGCGATCTGATACTTGACAGAAGAGTAGTGTTAAGTCCCTTCGTCACTGTCCTATGATGGAATCAGTGAAAGGAATGAACTCAGGATGGAACTAAGTATAAGAAATCACCATCACTTGGATTGATAGGTATAGAGTTGTCCTTCTGTCACTCTTGAGGTGGCACAAAGGCAATAAGGCTGGATGCTTTTTTTCTTTTCACTTGTGGCATGATATATAGTACAATCGGCTTCACACAAAGCCAATCGAAGTTCAACTCCCCTTTCCTTCGAAAGGTAGGAGCTCAAATCCGGTTCGGCTGGGGTAGACCCAGGAGAAGTGGATAAAGGCACAGGGCTATGGCTATTGAACAGGCTCGCGCTTTGGTTTGGCTCTCAGCTCCTTCGATTAGGCTCGGGGAAGGACAAGTCTTAGGTGATTGATCTTGCTGGTTTGTGTTTGTTTCTTTGGTTGATTTCTCTTCTTTGTTCCATCCCCCGTTTAGTACTAAAACAAAGGGGGCTTGCTTGGTTGCCCGGTGTGGGGCGGGGACACACCAATCCTCATAGGTCGAGGCTCTATTGATAGATTATTTGACTGGGGAAAATGACTACAATGCCACAAGCCATGTACAAGAGAGAAAAGAATGTGCATCTCACTACCAGTGCCGTCAAGATCGGGTACAAGCACCTCTGGAACAACAAGTTCAACTTCTGGATGCTTAAACAACCACACATTTTCCTGCGCCTCTGCACCCTCCATCCATCTGCGGTTAGCGAGAACACGAAAAAAACTTCCCTGTTTTGGCCTCTTTGTTATTCGGGCAGGTGTCCTCTATTTCGCCAGGAAATTCATCTTCGGTACGGTATGGAATCAATATGTCGCTTATCACCCACCGAACTAATAAAAAGGAAGAATGCGCTCTTGCTGCAAGAATGGCTTGTTAGCAATAAACTTCTTAGAAAGGCGGAGTGATCCTATTTGCAGTTCTTGTTGACAACTCCAATCCTATATAATAGTGGAGGTATTGGACCGCTTCGCCCCTTGGCTATAAACCTCTGCTCTCCTAATTCAGTCTATAGGCTTTGGTTTAGGTTCAATCAACTAAGCTTAGGTCCATCAATCAATCTCTCATAAACCCCGTTCGCTAAATCTATATGGGGCCTTGTGTTAGGCCTGTGTAGGCTATCTTTCACCTATGGTTTCACCCAAACTTGAAACTCTCTGCCCTCTGCTCGGCAACGCAATTCCCATGCTCACAGCCAGTTAGCAAAATCCACCCCCTTTCTCTTCAAACTCACCTCACTCTCATGAATGTCCTTCCCAAACCCTAGCGTGATGTGGATGATCCGCCGAATCCATTGCTGACTTCACCACGATCGATTAGGTGAAACTATTCTGCAAAGTGTGTTTTATCATACAGTCGGACCCACCAAATGGCCTGCGCCAAGCATATGGGGAGGCTTTCACCTTGATGGGATTCCTTCCCTTTCTTAGTGAGTTGGGTTCCTTGAACTGATTTGAGCTGGGAGTGGCCAGAAAAAGAACTAGTTTCTTTCTAATTTACGACGTGCCTGATTCGGACATGACAAAGTCAAAGCTTTCCATTGCGCTCCTCGAATGGGAACCTGCTCTCATCTTCCAATTTCTTAGAGAAAGAGAAAGCTCGTTTCGCTACTAACCTGATAGTGGTTGCCTATGTATTTTCTTTTTGCGGAATTAGTATAAATCAAAAGGGTCGAAATCATCGTCTTAATATGGGTTCGCTCCTGCACATTCCATGTTGTATATTCAGCCTCTATGTCAATAGGGGCCTTGGGCCCCCCCAGATGTGACTTCCTTCGTCGAGTGAGCTACGGAGACCCGGTTCTAACTAAACTTCCTTTCTTCCCTGGGACTATCCCTCTACGCTTCGCTCGAGCTACTTCGTCCCTCTCCGCTGGAAAAAGTGCTATCAGTTTTCCCGAGGAGATCCGTTGAGACCTATCAATCGAATGTGAGGCCTACGGACTGTGATCAATCAGCTAGTCTAGCAACTGATCTGAGGACTGGCTTTCATATTGATTTTACTTTTGCGGGATTGATTATGAATATATCAATCGACTCTTGCATTCCTCCCTTCTACCGACCTTGGTGTTCTTTTTGCTTCCTTCACAACCCACAACCCTCTATTCTCTTCTAAGTAGGAATTCGCATCACGCTATACTCCTAGTGGTGCAGTCATTCATCACGTTGTAGTTCAGTCAGTTTGGAACTAACGTTCTCCACTTCCTGAAATGGTTCCCTAGATCTAACTGGAAGAAATAACCAAAGAAAACTACTGCTAACCGTGATTCTCGCCCGACCCTGGGCGGTGAGCGGGAAAAAAGCATCGGCTAGCCAGTTCGGGATGTGAAAAAAAAGGAAAAAGAAGGAAGAAAGAAAAGAAGGCATTCAAGAAAGGTCAAGGAAGGAGCACATTCAGGGATGGATCGATCGGGGTGAGACGGGGGAAAGCGGAAAGCGAATCTTCAACTCCGTCTCCTGGTTCAGAAAATCGACTCACAAAGGCTGCATCTACAGTTTCAGAGTGCGGAAGGGAAATGAAACTAGCTATTTATAAGAGAGGGATGTTACTGATACAAGAACTCCAGCTTTAGTTGCTCCTGGTTCAACGGAGGTCAGAGGAAAAGCCAGTTCTCATCCCTGGTTCTGAAGACAGTTTGAAAGCGTAAACTCTAGTCGAGTACGAGAGCATCTACTCTTGATACGTCGAATGATCAAGCATCAACTACATGTTTCGAGTTTGTTGGTACTCTGTCTCTTGCTCCTGTGTTTGAAACTACTCTACTCCTATGTCTCTTGCTCCAGATCTCCAGAAACAGCATCGTATCCAGGCGCATAGGAGACTAATGATACTACTACTCTTGGGAAAGCTGATAGAGAATCTTCAATGCCAACTCTGGGTTCAGAGGATGAATCATCTCGCCCACCGCTATCTGCTCTTGGTCTTGGGTCTGAGATGTAGGGTATAGCTGATACTGAAACTCCAGGCTACAACTAAAGTGATGTATCAATCCCATGTTTGCAAGCGTAAACTAAACTCCTGGTGATTCACTTGAAAATTAAATGATCTATTCTTCTTATTCATCTGATAA
Source organism: Alisma plantago-aquatica (assembly GCA_963693085.1). Classification (NCBI taxonomy): domain Eukaryota; kingdom Viridiplantae; phylum Streptophyta; class Magnoliopsida; order Alismatales; family Alismataceae; genus Alisma; species Alisma plantago-aquatica. Next base: position 143,452,866 of record OY856409.1, on the reverse strand, counting down.
GTGGCTAAAGAATTACTCTGAAGAGTGATTCAAATACCCAATTTCTTATTTAAGAAAAAGAATTCAGTAAAAGCAACGACTGTGAAAGCAGAAAGAACAGAGAGTGCTTTCTCGTTGCGTACTTTAAATCAGCATCGTATCGACCATCCCAGGGAGAAGCTCAAGTCCAAAACGATTCCTTTCGAAGAGTAAGAAAATCCCTAGCCATTGCTTTCACTGTCTTACTCACTGGAAACTGCCACTGCAACCAGAGGGGCTTCAGGGATGACCTCAGCTCATTGGAAAGCGAAGGGTCAAATCCTGGAGAAGGCGAAGGAATTCTACTAGAAGGAAGACAATTAGATAGCCTTAGGACTAGAATTGGATCTTTTAGGCTTCCAAATTTCCTGCCATTGATAAATTCACTTGTTCCCTTGTCTGTCCTAGTCGGCAAGTCAAATGTAATATTACAAAAAAGACCAATTGGATTGCTATAGGCACTAAAGAAACTGGCTAAAATCAAACTCAACTCTTTACCCTTCACCTAATGTAAAAGGAAATCTATACTATAAACTACTCATATTCGATTAATGGCACTCCCATGACAGGTAATAGTTGAGAAGGGGAAGGGGTTTCAACCAAAAATCTCCCTGGATTCCTAAAACAATTGAAACTCAGGCTTGATCTTTTCTTTCAGAACCTCGGGTTGGGTCAAATGATAAGCCGAATTTGAGTTCTCGTGCCTATCCCGGTCTCTGGTAGAGATCCGAGAATTTGAGTAGTTGGAGCGAATATTAATGATTCTACAGTGGCTCCATACATGGGCTTCTTCCCTTCATTATATGGGTAGCCGGATGTTTAACAATAAATAGGGTACCATTACTTAAGTATCTCCGCACTTGGGCATAGTATAGGTTTGCCACTTAATCCACTATCAATGTATCAATGGTGGTGGTCCTTCTGGCTAGAAGAATATGAATTGGATAGTCATAGACTGGGTTTACCACAAAATCGACTAGTAACGGCGGCTAGAAGCATAGGAATTTGGTTGGTTTGTTTGTATTAGATGTTGCTATTATCGGTAGGGTTTCCGCGAATGTCAGTTGTTTGACAGCTTTACACGAATCCACACTAGCTAACTTTACACAGAAGGACTCCTTGGTTTGGTTTATTAGAGTAGAGGTCTCTCGAGCCTCCACATAACCATATTTTCCCCATCCCTGATGGTGAAATGGATAGTTTAGCTAATTGATGTGCCACCCTCTTACCATTCTGATGAGTATTTGCATTCAATTAGAAACGAAAAAAGAGGAAATTCTAGCTTGAAGAACGTCACAGGGAAGCCATCAGGTCCAGATGCTTTCTCGTTAGATGTCGCATGGACCACACGCTCAATCTCCTCCTTTGAGATAGGAGCGTCCAGGGCAGCCGCATCATTTGAGTTTATACGAGGTAGGCTCCATTCATCATTCCAGAGGATGGGCATGCCCGACTCTTGATTGAAGAGGCATTCAAAATGAGTCAGTGAAAGATAGCAACAGGCGTCGATACAATAAGTTCGCCTTGGCTTTTTTTTTCTTGAATGCCTTGCGCCTATCAAAGTCAAGTGTCGATCTAGTTTTCTGCGAATCCTACTCTTTACCTTTATTGAAATGAATCTCAAATCATCAATTGAAAGGGGAAAAAAGGGCAGAAGGTCGTCGTCTCGTGCCGCCTGGGTACGAACTAACTAGGTGTCGATTCCCTTGGCCTGGCTATCTTTCCAGAAATGGTTGAATATGACTAAAAGGCTAGGGTGACTGCCCTAGGACTACGATTTCCTTCTAGCTTTTCTTTAAGCGATAAGGTTGGCACAACATAAAAGAAGATGATTTTGAAGCCCTTGCTTCTTCCAAAACTCCACCACGGAAAGCATTTGAGCAGGGGCAGTATGCGGATGAAATCGTTGTAGAGTTTTGAGCAAGAACAAAAAAGGGCCTAAGAACCTTCCTCATTGGCTAGTCCCACATTGACTACCCGACCGGAGGAAGTGGACCTAAGCGTAGGACAGAGAAGATAGGAAGAAGAAGGCAAAGCCAACCAACCATGTCCCATCCTCTGACAAACCAGCTTCCAAGCCGATGAGAGCTAAAATAGTGTAGTCAAACCCTGATCTGTCCGGTTGAGCCAATCGAGAGAATGACCTCTGGCCTAAGAACTTGAAAATCACTTCCTTGCGTTTAATCAGTCGGTTTCAGCCCTACCGAACCAATTTGCCTGGCATTTCCCAGTTCTCTCAAAACAAACAACATAAGAAGGAGAGGTTCCCTTTGCAATAGCTAAGAACTGACTTCGCTTCGTTGAAATGAGCGAATCGAGGAAAGGTACAAATCGAGCGAAGCGATAGGAATGAATGCGCACCCATGCATTAAGAAAACAAAATGGTGCACAGATCTTTCTGCTCTGCCACATATGGCTGCAAACGATGATCGCTGTGAATCATAGAAAGAACCTCAACCCACGAATCAGGGTCTTCATCAAGCCAGACATGGTTTATGAGAGCTTGATCGATGCGAGAGTAGCTGAACTTGAGTGCAGGGAAAGACTGGTCTTAACCCTTTCCTCCCGTTTCTTGATGCAGGGGCTTGTTGAGCTAGCGCACATTCCAGGAGGTGAGATCCCTCTCCCTTACGGTCGAGCTACTTCATTCTTGTCACTAGACATCTGGATGATGCTAAGGAAGCCCTCCGACCTCGGTCTTGTCATCACTCCTATCCAGGTGACTGAAATGATTCTCTGAGGTGCTTGCTTTGCAGGAGTTCTTCGGGGGATGACTCCCTGCCCTCGCTCTTTCACCCTTCCGCGGGGTGAATGGCTTCTCCACAGTAGCTGAGGAGGAGGTGCAATAACTTCCTCAATCTCTCTCTGCTCAGGAGGGGAATTACTGCTGACATGATCCGTGGGTTGGTCTTGATTTGCAGTAGGAACAACCTCCGGGTCTTTCTCTCGAACACCTGAAGGATTCTCGTTGAGGACTTGCTGGCAGGCACACACAGCTCCTCCTCATGCACGAAGGCAGTGGCTGCACTTCTCAGGAATCCACTCATACTATACTTGTATGGTGTGTATATCTCTGCTTCCATTGCCCTCAACGATGTGGGGAAGCTCACCGAGGCTTCTTTGACGTCAGCACGCAGAGCCTGGCAACATCAAGTGTTAGGCATGATTTGGTGTGCCTGTCAATGCAGATGGGCTATCCGGGGTATTTAGCCATGCGCGCGAACATCCTCACGTCCCACAGGTGAACTTTCTTTAGTCCGTCTCTTCTTTTCAGTGACGAGGGAGTTCTTGGTGCGTTGTTTCGCACTGGGCTTTGACCTCATCCGCACAGGTGTGGGTCCAAGCTCCATTGGCATTGATAGTTCTGGCACCTTTTGGGCAACGAGGTCCTTGCCTCGATTAGCTTGCCACGAGTTGTACCCCGGGGCCGCTTGGGTTTCATGTCGAACCGTTTTGACTCGTTGTGTTTCCGATCGGCCACTCTTCTAATTATGTCAGCCATATCCATTACTCCGTAGGCGAACTCCCAATCCTTTAACCCGTGTGTCATGGGGATGAACTGTAGCCAATTGTCGGCGGACCATTGCTGGTGTGTAGCTGATACTAGCCCATAGTCCCAGCAAAATGCCCAAGGGTAATTACCACAGCGATACAAGACCGACCTTTGAGGTGTCCATGCTGCTCTCCAAATGACTTGGTCATCTGTCTTTAAGCGTACGGATCCATTGTGTCTTCCCCGGGGACTCAACATCCCAGTTTGCTACTGCAAATTCCTTCAATGGGATGGGGTGTAAACTGAATTTCGGGAAAAAAAAACTGGAGGCGAAGGTCGGATATGAGTCATTATCCACATACAAAACAACTGTGCACATCTTATGAACCTTCCTTCCCCGGTGATACTGTAATGGTTGAGCGAACGAAAAGTTTCCGAAAAAAATGACTGGGGCAGGCTTCTCCCACGATGAATGACACTGTCGATCTTTTATGGAGGGAAGACTCCTTCGGTAGGTGCCCCCAACTCTTCCTCTTTCAGGGATGAGATCTTATGGCTTAATCTCAGATTGCACAGGATTCATCTTTGATGGTTACCCTCACTCAGGCCCTTAACTAGGGGTTGGAAGCGCCTTTGCCAGACTTTCCAATTGAACACGCTGCGGGCGATGACACTCGGCAAGGAGAGAACCCAGGTGCTACACTACAGTAGAAGCTTTGGCAGTTTACCATGGTGTTCTAGTTGTCATGCTAAAGCCGTTGATAGCTACTTTGCTTGACGGGCTAAGTAGAAAGACTTTCTTGATTCATCCACAACTGATGGTGCTTGCTTTAGGTTGATCTGATCCCTAGTTCGGATTCGGAAAGGCTCTGACTCTTGCACCGGTTAGGTTACCGGCTTGTGCCCCACCGCTAGTAGGTAGGTGAAAGCACATATTCCATTGGCTTATCGAAACCCTCTTTGATTTGTTTTCTGTTCTGTCTTATTCCAAGGCTGGAGAGTAGCCGCCTCACTGTCCACTCATCCGCTCTCCCTATCGCTCGAATCACTTAGTACCTCTTAATATCGGTATTGCCGGGGCTTGGGTCTTACTCTCTCTATATTAAATGAAGTAACTTTTGGCCGGGTAGGGGATTCTCTTCGATCTGCTTTCCAGCCACTAGGTAGCTCTTCAAAGAGAATAACAACCATCCCTTACTTGGTATTAGATACATGGGTGAAGGATTGTTACCAACAACGGATTCCTTTGATCCAGTAACAAATGGGTGGGTGAGATGGATAACTAGGTCACAGTATCTGGTATACTCACCCGCACCATAAGCATCTATAGTAGAGTCCTCAGTACTTAGTGGTTCGTAGCGCCGCATCGTTAGGTTGTGTGCCCTTTCGGGGCCAATGACCCGCCCCTTGAGAATTATCCGTAAGATAGGGTGCTTGAACGACAAAACTAGCCAAAGTCAGAAAAAACAAATTGCGGAAACAAATAGTCAAGTCAAAGGCCTACTCGTCGAAGGGCAGTAGCAGATTTCAAATCAAAGCTATAGACCTCTTTATATCCAGTCAATCAGTACAAAGGAGTGACCTGATTGAACCGTCGGTTGGTAGACGGGAGAAAATCTTCATCAACCCATCGTGGTAAGGACGTCACTTTGCTTGACTGCCCGGAGGAGAGAGGATCACTCTTTTTTTTATTTGCTCTTTCCCAATAAGTCGACGACCTACTCCACTCAACCACTTTTAGTCTGGACTCCTCCTTCGCTGCAATAGCCTTAGTTTTGATATTATATCTTATTATATATATATCATTCTATATAGAATATATTGGATAGAATAGAATGGAATTAGAAACAATGGTCGAGGTAGTAGTACAACCATAATGAGTGTACCTCTATGGTCCCTAATAGTGAAACCAATGCCCGAATTGACGATCGCCATTCTTTAATGAAAATGAAAATGAACCATCATTGTTCACCTTGACCCATCCCTCTCCCTTACGGTCGAGCAACTTTGTCCCTCTCGCTAACGCTCGAGCCATTTCTATCCCTCTCCCATACGGTCGAGTCACTTCATCCCTTTGGAGGGCCACTTCATCCCCAATAGGTTTCTTTCACTCCATAGCCTTGCCAACAAACTTGCTAGCCATGCTGTTGAGGAATGAAATAGCACTGTTGATCTTCATTTTCTTGGAAGTGATTTTCGACTGAGGTCCTAGGTCGGTCAATTCCCCATGAGGCCACCTACCTTGACCAATGGATTCTTGCTGTTGTGGGATCGAAAACTTGTATAGTGGTTGGAGTTGCTGATTGAACATCAGGGTGGATGGTTGGCCATACGCGGGAGTAGGATGAGGTTGACTGTATACATAGGGCCAGACGTGCCTTCTTGCTTTAGCCAAACCAACCCCTCGGGGGCGAAAGGGGGGAATATCCTATCTCTGGGTCTGACCTTCCTGGAGCAGAGCAAACTCAAATCCCCAGAAACATTGGATGGAGGAAGCAGTAGGAGGAAAGGAAGTAGTAGACACAGGGGGAAGGGGAGACTCTCTTGGATGGTAGAAAATGTGCGTAGCGTGCTCGATGACGCAATTGCTTTCTCCCAACAGAAAAAAAGAAAAGAAGAGAAAAGAAGAGAAAGAACTGTGAGTTGTCGCCTACGGTTGCTTGCTTACCAAGTCATCCTGGCCATCCATTTCACTCAATTATTCTTGAAAAGACTTCTCCTTTAAAAAACTACTCACTATCAAGATGAAAGACGATCGATTATCTACCCAAGAATACCGAGAGTCCCACATACGAGAAAAGGTCACAAATAGAGTTGAAACAAGTAACATTGCAAAGGCATAATGATAGTAGGGTCAGGATATCCCCGCCCTCCAAACCGGACATGAGGGTCTCCCCTCATCCAGCTCTCTGCAGGGGAATCTCTACCCACTGCTTTCCCTAATATCATCCCTTTACCACATCATGGGGGTTTACAGGAGATCCCAGAGTCTCGCTCGGACCCCATACCTCGATTTGAATTGAGAAATATAAGACGGAGGGCAGTCCCCCGACTCCCCGGGGAGTCCGGCCGGCTGCTCTTGCTAAAATCATTACTCTTCATTCTCCCGTGCTCTAGCAATTGCGCTCCCTAGACCCAGGACAAGAAATCCGGGGAGATGGGCAGTTCATGAATGAATGGGGATCCCTATCAATATCAAAATGAAGCTCGCTCCTCGAACTACCACATTATTCAAGTCGTGAGTACAATACGAGATGATGGAATGCAATAGGATAAATGGTAGAGGGTTGCCTGTGCCCAAAAACAATGATTCACTTATCCCCTTGTCCATAGGGACCTCGTGGCATACAACTACAACGACTCCAGCTTCCTAGCCACCCTTTCTCTCTTTCTTTTGACTGCCTCATGGACAGACGTTTGAAAAGAAGGGAATTCCCACAGTGAAGGCTCGCAAAGTAGACAGCAAGCCCCCACTACCTGCCGGTTCCTCTGTAGAACTGGAGAAGGAGGGGGTCACGTGACATCGGGACCCAAGGAATTCTCCCGCCCTCGCTTACCCCGGGGATGGGATTCATTCACTTGCATTCCTACTAGCACTACTAAAAGATCCGGTCTTAACGTCCCTACTACAGCTGTGCGGACTTTCCTCGGGTTCGTAGAGTTGGGTTTCCCATTTAACCACAACGGAGGAGCCGCCCCCACCAACCAAACCAGGCAGGTGGCCACGGTTCATAACACACTCTTTGCACAACAGATCCACTTTGAAGTTGACTTATTCGCTCGACCAATCGTCGGAATGTGTACGAGATACCATAAGGGCCCAATATCTCAATAGCACCCTTGTCTAAAGCTTCGAATGAGACTGAATATCCGAAACGCAGGAACGATCTAACTAGAAAGTCATTCAAAACATGATCGAAGAACCATCGTTTATTGAAGAAGCAATAGAGTCGATTACAAAAAGTACAGGATTGAAAGGCTCATTGGAATTGATCCGCTACGGGATTGACATTATACACTACAGAAGCACCTGAAGTACTAAATAGAATAGGTATGAGTTTTGTAATGGTTGGAGCAGCAAACTCTGATTCGGAAAGAATCTCATTTTTTGGTAGTACGAAGGGGGAATTGGCCTAAAAATTGGATAGGGGTCAAGACGCAGCCGGGCGCCAACGGCTTACTCGACGTGCCCCCCGAACCGCGCAAAATGGTCGCCTATTACACAGCTCACAGAATTTTCTTGGGGTGGGTGTACCTATTATTCGTAGGTGGTACGGCACACGCGGGACCTCAGTTTGCTGCGTGGACTTCCCCTTCATTTCCCCCTATGTCTCTTTGACCCGCTCTACTAAGCCAAAAGGAAAGAACCACCGGAGGGTAGAGGAGGGACAAGTTCGTCGTCCGTAAAGGACCGGAAAAAAGACACACTCCGAACTGAGAGTTAAGAACACTTGACCTTACCCTTTGGCCGGTGGAATCGACAAGATTGAACCGAGGCCCTGAGGGCCCCCGCCGGGGGGACAACCACACCCCATTTCAAATGGGATTTGTCCCATAGACAGACGAGCAAGAGAACCTGTAGGATTTCCTTTTCCTCTTCCCATTCTCACTTCTGTGGGTTTCCCCAGGAGAGGAAGATCCGTGAGAACTCTGACCCTCTTCAGAATTCTTGGGGAAGGACTTATGCGGTTCTCTGGTATCCACCAGCTCGACAGACTTTTGGTGCCATACCTTCCCGACGTTGTGTACCGTCCGGTTCGCGACCTCTACTACATCTGCCTTGACGATATTGACTAAAAAAGTACGTTTCGGAGAGGGCACGTCCCTAACCCCCTCTTTTTTATCTATATGAGATCCACACCTTGACACCTGAGATTCCGTAACGAGTAGATACCTCCGCGGAAGCATAATCGATTTTTGTTGGCTAAATGGACATCTATAAAATCCCTTTGTTTTGATTATGACAAACATTTCATTCTTATTTATCTAACGAGCTACTTGAGTGTGCAGGATTATGGTGAATGACGAAGCAACTAGGGAGATCATAAGTTTATAGTTTTATTTTCATGCAATGTAATCACTATTGTAAAAACTTGTACAATTATATAATGTACAAGTACCTAGATTGCATGTAAATCAAGCATTGGATCTTCCCTAGCTACACACCATAGTCAGACAAGTCATCCCTTCCAATAGGATCACATTATGCACACTCATGCACACACTTAGTATCTTAATTGATAGATTGAAACAGAGTCAATCTCGGTCGACACACTTCTCGACCGAGACACTCTCGGTCGACAACCTTATCGACCGAGATTGACCTAAAGTAGCCGTTAGACTTAGCAAATGAGTTAGTTGGCAGTTGGAAGTGAACGTTGCACTCAGAGAGCCTGTCGGTCGAGAAAAGCTCGACCGAGTAGGTGTCTCGGTCGACCATCTGTCGACCGAGACGGTCTCTGACAGAATCTGCAGAGTTAAAGCAATTAGCCGTTGTAAAAACGACCAATCTATTCCTAACGGCTAATTGAGCACTTGGAACCCCCTAGAAACTATCTAGAAGGTCCTTAAGCATACTTAGGCTATCCCTATAAATAGGACAAGCTATAGGACACTAGATTTCACCTTGCTACACTTGAGAATTCTTTCTAAGCACTCTTGAGCAATCTTTTACAAGCAATTGAGCACTGTGATCACTTGGCCATATTCCATCTAGCTCAAGCTCGTCCTATAGGCTAGATTTTCCTAACCCTAGCATCCACAAGTCTATTACCTTGGCTAGGAAAATCCATACGCTTGATATAGGCAATTCAAGCCTTGAGCTTAAAAGGATAAGTTGTACTTTCCTATTTTCTTTCTTGTTCCTTGTAATATTTGTACTCTTCGTTGCTACTCCAGGGAGGAGGCTGCATATAGGAAGAGGGTGAAGCTCTTCGTGTGAAGAGGAGGACTTTGGACTACTTCAGAAGGCTATCTTGACGGGAAGCTACTTCGGGAGGGAGGCTACTTCAAGGGGGAGCTTGAAGTTACTCCAAGGAAGGCTGCTTCAAGGTTGGCAAGATTACTTCTAGGTGAAGGCTGTCCAAAGGGTGTTTAGAGAGTGTTGTAATTTTATGTAACATCCTTAAAAGGTAATAAAATTCAATACTTTCAAAATCCCGGTTGGGTAAGCAACCGGGTAGTGGACTGACTCCTTAGTATTTGCTAAGGTGGAACCACTCTAAACACCTGTGTCTCTCTTCTTATCTTTTACTTTGGTTGTTTGAGTTTAAATTGTTTTAAATTATCATAAAACTCTATTCACCCCCCCTCTAGAGGTTTTCAATTGGTATCAGAGCAGGCTTCAAGGAGCCCTAACAAGGTCTTGAAGAAATAAAAGGAGGAGGTGACTACAACCACAAGAAAAGGAGCATGGACAAAAGTTCGACAGGTTGCAATTGGTGCTTGGGAACAAAGCACTCTACGTCTAAATGTCCATGGAGGTCAAAGAAAAGAGATGCACATAAAGAGTGTTTCGTTGCTACAATAAGTGAGGAAGAAGAAGAAGAGGTAAGTTTGCTTGATTTACCTAAGGAGGAGTTAGTTCCTATTATTGAAGAAACACATAACAAATATGTTGAATACAAAAAGAAATTAAAGAAATCAAATAAAGAAAATGATGATCTAAATGCTAGACTTCTTGAGCTTACATCCGAAAATGATGATTTATATGCTAAATTGAATACTCTTGGTTTTGAAAAAGATAGCATTATGTCTGACAATCGTACTTTGAAATCATCTCTGAGTAATAGTGAAGTGAAAATTTTCACTCTAGAGACTAACTATGATCTTCTATGTCAAGAAAAGACTGAATTGCTTGCAAAGTTAAATGATATTCAAAAACAACCTATATTGTGCACCCATGTAGATTATGACAATATAGTGAAAGAAAGAAATATGTTATCATCCAATCTAGATCAAGCAAAATTAGATATCAAGAAAAGAATGGATGAGATCGTTAAGTTGCAACAAAAAGTTAGCAAGTTAAGCAACAATGGAATCCTTGATAATATACTAGAAAATTCCTATCATCAAATAGGGAGAAGAGGACTAGGTTATAAGCCTAATGAGAAATCCCATCAACAACCTAGAAGGACACAAGCGAGTCAATCTGCTTATATACCTAGAGGCACAAAAATGTATATACCCAAGAATAACCTAAATCAAAACCATAGAACAAGGCTTGAGGTTGATACAATTTGTTGTCATTATTGCTCACGCCTTGGACATTATTCTTTTTCATGCCCATACAAGAAAAAGAATGTCGAGATGGTATGGGTCCCAAAAACCCCAAATTAAACAGGTTCGACTAAGTTGAGATATGACCATAGACCTTAATTTGTATATTCTTATGTCTATCTCAACTTAACATTTAGGGATAACAAAATCTTTGCATTGTATGTGAAAATTATTCTTGAAAGATTCTATTTAATCATTCTTTTCAGAAATACTTGCAATAAATAAAATGTTTCAAATAAATTTTTTTTGTATGCTTCTATATCTTAGTCTATCCAAAGTAATCTTAAATTCATGAATGGATATTATTCTTGAGTATGCTTCACCATATTTGATGTCCTTATTAAGCTCTCATAATTAGTACACTTTAATGAGTCTCAAGCTATCTGCAGAACTCATACTTTGCATATGAATGATTCATACTGGAAACCTGCAAAATATGCCTCTTGGTTAAAATAAAATTTGACCAAGGGGCACTATGGTCGAAATCAAGGGCGACCTAAAATAAACTTTGATAAAAATTGTTCATTTAAACATTATTTTATTGAACTTTATCTTAGCATATTTTTAAATCAAAACGTCAAATCATTTGTAGTAATTAGAAGCCTTAAATATTATTACTCCCTTGGAATATACATATGCTCTACAAAAATGTTCTATGATTTGCATTAAGATTCAGCCAAAAATTGAACTCAGAAAGTTTGTCGGTCGACAAATGCTCGACCGAGAACCACTCGGTCAGTCCGTCTCACTCGACCGACAAATTCTAAAACAGACTAAGTATCAGACAATCTGTCGGTCGACGAGTGCTCGACCGAGACAATGTCGGTCGACAAGCGCTCGACCGAGAAATAGCCGTTGGATATGACCGTTGCGACCCGACCGTTATGACCGTTTTCTTTACCGTTGGAGGACCAAGTGGCGCGTCTGCAACTCGACCGTTGCGGACGCTCGGTCGACGAGCCGTCGACCGACCGGGTCGCTGGAATTCTATAAATAAGTGCAAAAACGAGCCACTTACTCACACTTGCATTTCCTTGCTTCCATAGTCCATCTCTAGTGAAATTTCGTGCAATCCTTCAGCACTCTTACCCTTAAATCTTCCTCGCTTCTTCTCCACTCTCAAGAAACACAATGGCCTCATCATCAACTGTTCGTGGGAAGAAGAAAGTTGCTGGAAGAAAAAGAAGAGAAGAGAGGGAAGCAACTCCGCCACTGACGATCATCAATGACATAGCTTTCGTCGACGGAGATGCTGGAGATAGATACTTTCGGCTTTCCTCTAAAGCTCCTCTTCCCCGACGTCCGGTCGAAGTGATGGACTTCATCAACATCGTAGATATGGGATATATATGGGAGCGTAGACCACCAAAGATAAGCAAGAACACCGTAGAGAAAATGGGGATTGATTTTGGCCATAAAAAGGCAAGAGTAGAAGGAGAGTCATCACATCAGGATATACCACCCCCTCCTTCTACTAATCTTTCCATTGATCCCATCCAAAACACCCTTACTTATATTGCTGGCTCCCAATACCATCTTAGTAAACAATTAAACTACAATCACCATGCCATGACATATTTGAATCAAAGAATGCAAAACCTTTCTCCTGGCCAAACCGATGAATATCCGCATTCTTTAAACCCTGGCATGCTCGACCCATTTAACCCCTCATACAACTACTATCAACCTCCACCTTCACCATCAATGGATCTTGCTCATACTCAATTTTCTTCCATACAATTGCAAGACATAGCTGCTCACTTCCGTTTTGACCGAGTCCCCACTTTCCTGGAAGCATATGCGTTGACTACAACTGGTGCTTTGGATTGGAAAACTCTGGTCCAATACTATGGAGCTGAGCCATTTCTTGGGAAAGATCCGGACATTGATGTAATTCTTAAATCTTTCCTGTGAAGTGTTGGTGTTATAATAGTTGTATTCCATATGATTGTAATCTTCTTCATGTTATTGAATGAAAATTGCTACTCTTTTCACATGATTATTTATTTTGGCATACTTCAAAATATGGATCATTGGTTCATTATTGTAGAGCATAACAAATAAGGAAGTAATAACAATTCAAAGGAAAAATATTACTACTATAATTAAATCAACCAATGCAGAAAATTCTGTTCTCCAGAACCTTTCTCGGTCGAGACAATAGTCGACCGATACACACTGTCGGTCGAACAATGGTCGACCGACCTGGTTCCTGTTTTCAGACTGACATAATAATTGCATATATCTTTGTAAAATCTTTTATATGAACAATAAACACAAATCTGAATGATTACAAATTTTTCCAAATACTGTGCAAACATTATTTTGAAAAGGGCATGACCTTAGTATTGTTAAACAAGATTTGTATGATTGAGAGATATTGTGGCTAAATTAGACAAGCATAAAATCAATATTCTTAAAGGAATATCCATTTAAGGGGGAGCAAAATACAAATTTAAGGAGGATGTTTTCTTTGATATCTGCGGCTCTTAAAAACAACTACTTATGCTTTTATGGTTTGTATCAATATTGATATGAACGTTTCAATTGGTAATTTGCAAATTGTTGCCTCTTAGCTAGACACCTCATTGCTTTACATTTTGGCTATTCAATGGACATCTTTTTCGTTCATTTTTTGATGGGATATCTAATGAAGGGGGAGTTTTTAAATAAAACGGTTATCTTTTTGAGATGACAAAGGGGGAGAGATATATAAAACTATAATACTTATGACAAACTCAATCAATGAGTTTCATAAATATACTCTTGGCTTACATTGAAAGTTGCTATATTCCCAAATGAACTGGATTTCATGTTCCATATTTCACTGGGGATACTAAGCACACATTTTATAAATAAGAGGAAAAGTTCCAAACGGCAATCTAAAGGTATGGCATTTATATGTTTTATATTTCCTTTATTCATATTTTGGAAATGTTTGTCATCTTCAAAAAGGGGGAGATTGTTGGCTAAATGGACATCTATAAAATCCCTTTGTTTTGATTATGACAAACATTTCATTCTTATTTATCTAACGAGCTACTTGAGTGTGCAGGATTATGGTGAATGACGAAGCAACTAGGGAGATCATAAGTTTATAGTTTTATTTTCATGCAATGTAATCACTATTGTAAAAACTTGTACAATTATATAATGTACAAGTACCTAGATTGCATGTAAATCAAGCATTGGATCTTCCCTAGCTACACACCATAGTCAGACAAGTCATCCCTTCCAATAGGATCACATTATGCACACTCATGCACACACTTAGTATCTTAATTGATAGATTGAAACAGAGTCAATCTCGGTCGACACACTTCTCGACCGAGACACTCTCGGTCGACAACCTTATCGACCGAGATTGACCTAAAGTAGCCGTTAGACTTAGCAAATGAGTTAGTTGGCAGTTGGAAGTGAACGTTGCACTCAGAGAGCCTGTCGGTCGAGAAAAGCTCGACCGAGTAGGTGTCTCGGTCGACCATCTGTCGACCGAGACGGTCTCTGACAGAATCTGCAGAGTTAAAGCAATTAGCCGTTGTAAAAACGACCAATCTATTCCTAACGGCTAATTGAGCACTTGGAACCCCCTAGAAACTATCTAGAAGGTCCTTAAGCATACTTAGGCTATCCCTATAAATAGGACAAGCTATAGGACACTAGATTTCACCTTGCTACACTTGAGAATTCTTTCTAAGCACTCTTGAGCAATCTTTTACAAGCAATTGAGCACTGTGATCACTTGGCCATATTCCATCTAGCTCAAGCTCGTCCTATAGGCTAGATTTTCCTAACCCTAGCATCCACAAGTCTATTACCTTGGCTAGGAAAATCCATACGCTTGATATAGGCAATTCAAGCCTTGAGCTTAAAAGGATAAGTTGTACTTTCCTATTTTCTTTCTTGTTCCTTGTAATATTTGTACTCTTCGTTGCTACTCCAGGGAGGAGGCTGCATATAGGAAGAGGGTGAAGCTCTTCGTGTGAAGAGGAGGACTTTGGACTACTTCAGAAGGCTATCTTGACGGGAAGCTACTTCGGGAGGGAGGCTACTTCAAGGGGGAGCTTGAAGTTACTCCAAGGAAGGCTGCTTCAAGGTTGGCAAGATTACTTCTAGGTGAAGGCTGTCCAAAGGGTGTTTAGAGAGTGTTGTAATTTTATGTAACATCCTTAAAAGGTAATAAAATTCAATACTTTCAAAATCCCGGTTGGGTAAGCAACCGGGTAGTGGACTGACTCCTTAGTATTTGCTAAGGTGGAACCACTCTAAACACCTGTGTCTCTCTTCTTATCTTTTACTTTGGTTGTTTGAGTTTAAATTGTTTTAAATTATCATAAAACTCTATTCACCCCCCCTCTAGAGGTTTTCAATTTTCTGTTCCAATACATTACGAGATGTTTTTCCATACTTTCCACATTCAGTTCGGGATATTTCCGCACCTTTTGATCGACCTGAACAACAAATACATATCCCCTCCACCCCTTTTGTCCTCCTGGAGGAAATATCCTTGACTATGTGACTCAAAATGGAACGAAATGATCTTCTTTTGTTCCTCGGTTGAAAAGAGATGTCTTGAGCAATTGGAGAAGCACTTTGATAAACATATTTGATCTTTACTGACACAATGGAGGTCTCCGTCTTTGTTCTCTCTGACAAAAAGGATCGCATTTTTTTCACTTTGTTCAAATAAGAGTTGTACCCGTATGGAATTATTCTATTTCTAAGTATGATCTCTATCATCATCTCTATTCCCTTTATTAATTCTCTGGTACTACTGGGTTCCCTACATTTCTCTATCAATTCCATGACCTTATCCTTACCCATGAGGTTCAAACATTTTTGACTTAATTGACTCTAGAGTTGTTCCCAGCCCTGCCGGGTAGACCCAGCCCCATCCCTGGGAAAGAAAAAGGTAGCACCGAAGAAAGGAAAGAGCGAGATGGTGGTTTTTTTTTGTTCCCGCTATTTTTGGCCTCTTTTTGGCTTGGGCCAAACACTTTTTCTTGCTGGTCGAGCTTTCTACAAAAAAAGCGATGCGAGAGCGTATTCAGTGCCCCCGCTTCGCTCCTCGAATCTCCGATGGTTCAGACAGGCTCGGTGCCACGAAATGATTGAGAACTACGACGGGGTCAAAATTCATTTTGTTCTTTGTATTCCTCCAGTATCGCATGAACGAATAATTCAAGGAGGGGCGCACTTCGGGGAGGGTCCTTTTTTGTGGATGAGTCTTCGAGCCGTCAGAGCAGGACTTCTTTGGTAAAAAGAATTTGAATAACTTCGTTTTTCTGAGGGAGTCGTCATTTTCTATCAGGAAGTCCCTGTAATTTACAAGCCCGGTGTATTTCGGATGCGTAGATGCCCGCTGACCCGAAGTTCTTTAGAATCCGAAAGATGATTCTTTCTTGATGGTGATCGGCCCGATCCATGGTATCCATAGCGTTGCATTTTTTTCGGCCAAATCCGGATTTTGTTTTGCTTCTCCCTTGGGGACCCCCCATTCTGCCCCCCCAAAAGCCTCCCGGCCTCTCACGTCGGTTCGTTCTTCCTTCGTACCCTTGCGAAGACACCCGATCGACCCGACTTTCCCAAATGCCCACCACGGGCCCTTCTCCTTTCCGGGTCTTGAAAAGTCGCGTGGTTTCTGTCCACGGGGTAGAGGCAGAAAGAAATGAATGAATGTCCCTTTGGGAAAATGTAGAAGGAGACACCTACCTAGACGAAAGCCAAAGGTGGAGATCGTAGGTGGGCGTATCAAACCGAAATAAGATCTCAGATTGACATCTTGATACACTAATTTACCATAATAATAATCACTAAACCAACTTGAATCTGGACTACGATTCATAGCAAGTCTTACCTAAATAGGATTTCCCTTTCGTGCCATAGTTTCTACAGTCAATCTTTCCCCCTTTCTTCCCTGTCCAATATTAGTTCTCGACTCATTCACTTTTGAACATGTCGAATGAGTATAGGCATCTTCCAACCCACACTCAAATAAGCATTCTTTGCCCACGCCTAAAGTCTTATATATCAGAATGTTTACTGACCATTTGCAAGATGACCAGCGTCCTTGTGCTCACCTCCCCTCATCCTCAAGAGAGACAAGTGCTCTAGGCACTCTACACTTCCTATACAGTTCCCAACATTTGAATGCGGAACCATAGGTGAACCACTGAGAGCGCTCTTCGAGCTGCTCTTTCGGGGAGTGAAACCTAGAGAAAGAATAACAAACCGGAGGAACCTTCCAAAGATCCCAACAAGAGGTGGAATACTCGGTTGACACCTTACAATACCAATGAAGATACCTGAGATGGGCCCAATCTCTGAGAAAAAGCTCAAATATCTCCTCAGCATCCGGGTAGGCGAGATGAACAGACTGGTATTCTGACCAATCGCCAGGCTCACGAACCCGGGAGATATAATCCCTAACTACCCCAATACGATAAGGGTCCACACAGCCTTCATCAGGCCAATGTAGCCACAAATCAAAGGGGAGAGGGGTCAATCCTGTAGGCATACACATAAGCAAATAGTGTTGTAACCATCGTTTAGACTGTGGTGGTCTCCATCATGTGTACGTTTGGGGTAACCTGCACCCATCAAACGGTAGGATACCTGTAATGATATACCGGAAACCAATAAGGAGTGAGGCAGCCTCCGGGCCCACAGATTTGTGGGACATGCGGAGTGAGACGGGCGAACAATCTATTTCCGCCCCATCCGTCATGAAACGTTTTGCGAACTCGAGACAACCCGAAGAAGAGATCAGGGATTTCTCTAATGAAATCGTAACTTGCTTTTATCTCATACTACTCTTTCAATACATAATCAAATGTTTTCAAAAACAAGAAAAATCTTTCTCATATCTAATGAAACCATGCTATTATTACTTAGTGCTCATATTTCATATGGAGAAGGCATAGTCCTCTTTTTTCTCTCAAATCAAAACCTCATTGGCGCCAAGCGTGAGGTTCTGTTTATTACATAACCGTAGATGAGGATATCAGATCCCATTGAAGCGGCTAATCCCAGACTATTGTATTGAAATATGGGTTTAACCATTGCATAGCATCGTAAATACCGATTCCAGGTGATACTGATCCCCCGAGAGAATTGATAAACAAATAATGCTCTTTCTTCTTTCACCTCTCTCTCATTCCATTGCTATAAAAGATCAA
This sequence comes from Alisma plantago-aquatica, assembly GCA_963693085.1. Lineage (NCBI taxonomy): Eukaryota > Viridiplantae > Streptophyta > Magnoliopsida > Alismatales > Alismataceae > Alisma > Alisma plantago-aquatica. Next base: position 143,434,899 of record OY856409.1, on the reverse strand, counting down.
GCATACAATACAGACAAATTCCTAAGGCATGGACGATTCTATTATTCGATCTATATTTCTAAGGGAAAAAGAAAGACATCACCGATAGCGGAAGAATTGCTTGCTTTTTCTAGTGAATGAACTGGGACTCTCCTAAACTATGTTCTGCCTTTCATACTGGCATTGAGTGATGCAAAATTCTATGCTCATTACGTGGTTGGTGCTTTCTCCTTTAGCAGTAGTCGAGCATTCTTCCTTTTCTGGAAGTGACATTACGCTTGATTCAAAAGTCGTTATCTTATATAGCTGCATTTTCATACTTCCATGTTTTTTGTCTTAACGAACATCCATGAAAAAAAAAGGGGTCTTTCATATATGTGCATTTTGTTTGAATCACTACCTTATTATACTATATTCTTTGTTTACTTACTTCATAACCTCAATTAGTCATAAGCTTGAAATCCGATTGAAAGACATAACAAAGTACGCTGAGTGGGAGAAAGTCGTTCAACCCACGCAAATGCAAGCAAGACTAAAGGCGAAAGAGGTGCAGTAGGAATGAATGGGATCAATGCAGTTGACCAGGCATACAATGCATTTAGTAGACTGAACACCAAGACAGATGCAACAAATTCCATATTCAACATTTACGCACGCGATTCGCCCCTTTGCCTTCTCTTTACGCCTTTCTTCTCTAGCTGCTACTTTTCTACTTGAATGCGCTCTGCCTTTATGCTATTACGAGTGAATGCTTTCATGCTAGTAATTTCTTACATAACCTCTTCTAATGAATTTCATGAATTCATAAATGAATCCAAAAATGAATCCATTACTTCTAATACGATAATGAAAAGCGAGTGAACAGAACCTTTATCCGATGCTTCCTTTGCCTCTATCAACCTATCTATCTGACTTATGCGACTTCTCTAGCTTCTTTCTTGTCTTAGTGTCATTTTCTTTCTTTTTTTGACTCAACTCATATCTCTTCTCTAAGAAGGACCGTGTGACCAAGGCTTGATGGAAGCTCGTCCCTATACCTATTATAGTAGGGCGGGAAAGAAGAGAAATAGAAAGAAAAGAAGTCGTGGCAGATCGAAAGAGCGGACTTTGGGATTGGAGTTCCAAGTTGTTATCAGCTGAAGGGAAGATGACATTGATACAACATGTGCTTAACTCCATTCCTTGTTACCTTCTTCAAGCTTGTAATCCCCCTAACTCAGTTCTTTTGCAGCTTGAGAGGCTATTTGCAGGTTTTCTATGTGGAGACACAGAAGGAGAAAGGTTATGTAATAAAGATCATGGTCTGCATTATGTTACCCTTATGAAGAAGGGGGTTTGAATTTGATAAGATTGCAAGACACATTGAATCACTATGAAAATCTTGTGGCAATTTAGATTAAGAAGCTGTCTGTGGCAGAAAGTCATGCAGGATAAGTATGGTAGTTGGCTCCAGCATAATCTCAGCTCACCAATTTCAAGAAGGTTGCATCAAGGGAAGATGGCAGAACACCACAGACGCTGGAAGATTGGGGCAGGTAATATCTCCTTCTGGCATGATACCTGGTTTGGACACAAACCTTTGGCTGACAGAACTGAGGTTCATAATGATCACTTGATGGTGAAAGAGTTATGGTTTGAAGGCAATTGGGATATACAAAAGTTGTCACGGGTAGTCCACACTCGGCTATCCAGATCAGTCAGGTTCCTATCTTCCATGGAAAGAAAGATATTCCCAGCTGGCAGTTGGATCCTAAAGGCATTTTCTCAACCAAGTCGGAACTATTGCAGACAAAAGCACAACATCATTATGTCATTGCAGCAGATTTGGAAGCCTTATATTCCTAAGATGTTTTCCTTCCTCAGCTGGAGAGTGTTGCAGGATCTGATTCTGTTTTGCAAAGGAGAAAGATTCAGTTAGCATCAAAATGCCAATGTTGCCAACATATTGAGGACACTAATCACTTATCCTTTAAAGGTCCTGTTGCTCAACAAGTTTGGGCATATTTCTATAGGAGTTTTGGACTGCCACCATGTCAAGCAGATTGCGCAGCTGTTATTTTGAATTACTAGACCTTGTCCTCTCCAACTGGCAACAACCATCATATAAGATCAGCCTGACCAGTTTTTATAGTTTGCTTTCTTTGGTTAGGGAGAAATGCAGCTAAACATGAAGCTAAAGCCTTCTCTGCTCATAAAGTAATCCAGGACATCAAAGGTTTTCTTATTATTTTCTTTTTCTCTATTCTATTTCCAGCCAATAGCCTATATCGGAAGGAAGGCGAGAAGCATGAAGCAAATTGATAGAAAGTCCCCGCCGAGCTATGCAGACTGACTTGACCGAGATGCTGCATTGGAGAAAGGGTGGAGTTGCAGCTAAAGCGAGACATGTTTGATTTGATTTTATATAGAATACGAGGTCCACCTTCTACATAGTCAAAATAGTCAAAAGAAGTCAACGAGAAAACAGTCACGGAAATCTATTTAGCAAGAAGAAATGCCTATAGAAAAGGGCCCGAAGGGATAATCCCTGAAAGAAATTCAAAGAATTTATGGTTGGCTTGGTTAGACTAAAAAATGAAGTATCCCGACCGATACCTTCTTAAGCTACAGGTCCCATGCAAAGAGTCAAGAGTCAAGAAGTGCACATTAGGAAAAGGGGGATCTGGGTCTCCCAGGGGTTTACCGAGTTGAGATCGTCCACCGGCTCGTCAACCCGAAAGACAAAACCGCTTAGTGGCTTTCTTTATAAGCTTTATAAGTCAGTACTGCTTGAATCATAATCATGACACCACCAACTTTTCCTTTTCCCAAACCTTCCAGTTACGAAAAAAGAGACCGGCATCAAAGCGGAGTCATGATGCTCAAGTCTCCGATGAATCAATTTTGATTTTCTGAGTCTTTTAGCATGTTTTTCTTTTACAAATGAATTTTCATGAGCCATGAACCCGCCCAGTTCTCCCTTTTCGGTTTCCCCTTCCGAGAAGCAAGAAAGAGCAATAAAGACTTAACATTACCTTCATGAGAGTGAGAACCTGGAAAATAGTCATTTTTGCATTCGAAATTCAAACCCAAAAACATAATCAAAGACTGGTGCTCACTTGAGTAGATCCCAGCATTCTTCCACTTACTTCTACTATTCCCTATTTGTCTTCTAAAGCTATGATCTCTTCCTATGACTAGGTTATGAAATAATAGAAGAAATCAGCCCTAGCGACTCACCCTTTCTATTGAAAGAGAGCCAGGTTTCGTCTCTCTATTTCGTAGCTCGTTCAAGTAAAGGCACAAAATCATGTTATTATCATTTACTGTGTAACCGCCCCGTGGGTGACTTTTTGACTCTTTCGGCATCTGGTGCTTATCTTGCTTTGTTCCTTGTTACTTTAAAGGTCAGCTTATTTATTTGAAAGAGTAATGGATCATCGCTTCAGCCGCTGGCAGATGCTTATTTCTTTTACCTATAGGTCCTTTAACTCCGGCTTCTCCTTGTCACAGATGGGACTGATCTTGGCTTCGCGGTGATGGTTATATTATTATATAAGAATAAGAATAAATACAAAGATCTTCCACTGAGTGCCTTTTTTTCTTCTTGACCTAGGTTGGAATTCAAGTAATAGAAAGATTCCCAGATCTTTCACATAGGTCATGTAATTCCCTTCGGACCCTACAGCAGTTTCATTCTTTTCTCTGATCTCCTCCTTTGTTCTCCTATTTCGTGCCCCAACTATGAAGTATTCAACAAGTCGTTATTAGCCATGTTAGCAATTTCTTTTGCCCATAGCTGCATCAGAAAATGGATTCCATATCCTGGTTCAGCCTGAACCGATAACGATCTATCTGAAGCCCCGGTGAAAGGAAGGCAGAAAACGTAGCTAAATTCCTTGTAGATTCTCTTCACAATCGGGACTCTTAACTCTGGCTATCCAGAATCCTTAAACCAACTAAGAGAGGACGAAGAAGCAAGATAGGCATTCGCCTTGGAATAGCGAACATGGACGGGAAAGGGCCCTTTGGGATCGGTAGTGGCTGCTTTTAAAAAGCCTCTATACGATCACCTATGGGACCTATAGCCAAGGTCAGATTCTATAACTGACTAAGATGCCGATCCTAAGTAGTGATCCATTCTCCTTCCATTTTGGAGACGCATACTCTGCTTATAGAAAAGAGATTTGTTCAAATAGGAAATGGAAATACCAACCTATTTCATCTTCTGAGGGTATCCAACATTCCAACTCTGATGAGTTTGATAGGGAATGGTACATGTTGTATTCTTCAAAACTCACCTCACTTAATATCGTATAAGTGAGTTATCGAGCATCTTCTCATGAAGGTGACAACCTATGTCGGTTAGTAACTCAATTCTTGCTCAAACGCACTTCTGGCTCTCGAAATACTGTCTTTGACTTCCGATCCAAGTTTCCTTTTGATCTCCCATACCATATCTTTGGAAAAGAACCTTTCCAAAAATTGTTATCCATACCTAACCTATCAAAAAAAGCTTCATCTCTGTGGCGAGGCTTAAAGTAAATAAAGAAGAAAATGAAAAAGCTTTTATCCTGCAGCTAAATTCCGTAAATGTCTCTGCCCGGTATTGATCCTTTTTCCCTTGCTCGATGTCTTCTATCTACTCATCCTTATGCTGGGTTTAAGTGACCTTTTTCCAACCTTCCTTTGTCAAATGGGTTTCCCTCTAGGAATTCAGGCCTTCTCCCTTGCATTATGCCAGTTTGGCTGCGTAGGGGGACTGGCCTTAGCCATTGGTTGGGCTCTTAGAGCCGTGCTCACTACCGAGGCCGGACCCTTTCTTACCTGCGGAGGAAGATTCGGAAGAGGGCGTGAACCATGGGTCTTCTCACGGGAATGATGGGCTCAGAGATAGGGCCGACCCTTTTTCCAGTGCAAGAAGCGAAAAGTTCGGGGTCTTTACCCGGCATACCCGAACATGCACTATGGGATGCACTGGAGAAGCCGCTCATCTCTATGAGGGAGCGTGAGGACGGACTGCTCCAACAACGACTCCTTTACCATGACTTTCCCGTTGACGAAGTAGATTTTGTAGTCTTGGACTATGAGGTCAAGACGCTGGTTGACTTAGAAATAGAACTGGAACTCTATCTACGTCAGCAGGGGTATACCACGGAAAGCATCAATGCCAACTGGAGTCAGATCCGTGGGCTCATTTTTTACCCAAGAGGGAGGCCCGTTCTGGAGGCAACCCTACATCTCTATCAAAAAGAGATGATCGGGAACTTTACCCAGAGTCGACCCTTTCGAAAGATCGAAGGTGTGATCAATAGGGGGGATCTCTTTTTACGAAGGCATGGGGATCCTTTTTTATGATACAGGAAAGAGCCTTAACAGTTCTCTTTCCCCTCTATCCCTAGAGGAGCCGTATGAGGCGGAAGCTCCACGTACAGTTTTGAAGCCGAGCCTTTCCAGCAATGGGGCCTAGGGATCGATATGATGATTGGTTTAGGTAGGGCGGCCGACCTACTATGGGCAGCTCTAGGTCTCCGTGCGTGAGATTTTTGTTCATTGGACTCACCCGAATGTCAAAGGGAAAAATAGCATGTAACAAGAACGAGGTGAGGGGGGGATTCCCTACTGCAAAAGGGAGGCCTCGCGAGCTGGGCTTTTCGAGATGAGGCCTTTTGAGGAAGCCAAGTCAATTTCGGGCAACCAAACCCTACAAATGATGAGAAGGACCGCGGAAGCGTGTACATTGTCACATTCCCTGCCTTCCAAAGGTGCCTAGAGGACGGGCCAGACGCAGCAGAGCAAGGACCCGGGAGCAGATTCCCCACCGGCAGGGGGACAGGAGATGGCCATCTTGAGGCAGATCACGACCTAGAGGCAAGACTTGCGAGACCCCGGAAGGAAGATTGGGAGTCAGAGGATCCATAGTACCTGCAGCCTCTCGGACTGAATATTCATCATTTTGGAGGGGGTAAGGGATCTCTTTTCTGCAACGGAAAAAGATCAGCGGAGCAGATTTGACTCGGCACAACCGGAAGATACATCCAATACCAATGATCTCTACCTCGACTCCTTGAATCATACTTTCTGACGGGGGTTTTGTCCTTTTTCTTATTATGAACTTTTTGGAATTCGGGCTGACGGGGTCAAAAATCAAGAAAAGAGTCATGATGAGTTTCCATCGATCATTTCCAAATTCGAATTCATCTTTCTTCTTCAGTAATGAACATGCCTTTTTATCTTCCGTTTTACGCTTACGCTGGAGGGAAAAAATGTTCTTGGTGGATGCAGGACTTGGTACTCCCAAAATTTGTATGCAAGATGAGCCCACATGAGTTCCAATCAACTGAGCCACTAGGTTTGAAAATAAGGTGGGATTCCAGGATGAGAAATCAGTGATCAAAGAGCGAACAACCACCAGATTTCATGATTTTTTTGGATCCCTGGATGTAGTGGCTGGTGAACTGCTTCTTCTTCCACGAAAATTCAGATTTTTCCGAGCTTGGTGAGAAATGGAACTGAAAAAGATTTTGCAAACGAACCAAAAGATCAAAGGCTTTCCCCTTGATAAAGTCAAAGGGGGTTATTCAGTAGCAATCGCGGGTTTCATTACTTTTCTTCCATTCCGTTCTCTCAAAAAAAAGGAGGGAGAATGATCGATTCACCATTGATAGCCTCAGATAAGGCAAAATCTTGTGGTGTTATTGGAAGATCAAACTCGGCAGGGGGGTTCGGGGGAGGGGCAGTAGAAGCCCACTTAATCCACTCTTTTGTCGTCCCGTTTATGAAAAAAAATTCCACTGACCACTCTCACGCCATTGTTATTAAGCATATGAACTTTGCACTCGGTAGAAACTACCGTTACAGAGTCATTGCCATAAACAATCTCCGTGTCCCCTGGAGCACGGCCAGGAAGATCCCTGTGATAACCTAGATTTTTGGATTTTCATACCAAACATAGTATCTTAAGACCACGATTCTGCCATGGATGAATGATACCAAATTGAGGAATTAGTTGTTCAATTAGTGACTCTCTTCACCCAAAAGGTGTAACCAAATATTGAATTAATGATTATCATACCTAATTTGTTTTATATGTGGGTAAACATCCACTAGTGATAGAACAAAGCATGAATAGTAGAAATTGTGCCTTCAACTTGGAAGAAAGCTTCACTTGGTCATGGTGAAAATATGTTTCAAGTTCCAGTTCCAAGGACATTCTAGTAAAATCTTATTCAATTTATAAGAATGTAGAGGACATTATTCTGAGTCTAGGAGTATTTTGTGGGAATTATTTGGATAAGGGAGCTATTTTTAATAACATTTCTAAGGTCTGATAAAACACTAGGAAATTAGGAGGGATTTACCTTTCATGATTATCAATGGTTGTTAGATCTCACCTCTGGCTGCCCGGATTTGTGCCATGTTACCCTCAACCTTCTTTAGTTTCCTGCTACCTTTGGGTCTTGAGTCGCCTGCTCAGACTGGATGAACCAGATGGCTGATTTTCCTGGCCATCTAACTCCCCCTTTCTCTCCCAGCAAGCGTTCTCAATCGCACACAAGAGTTTGAATCTCCATCCTCCAGAAAGAGGTGCCTCCTGCGTTACTCTCCATTGAGGCTACACCAACGTACTTCCTCCATTTCTGTCCTACGCTGGCACCAACAGCCTCAAGTAGCTTCTCTACATAGCTTTGGGCATGTGGTGCTCCTCGGCGGGCATAATGACCACCTAAGGGTTTCCGCTTCCAAGGTCAGTCCCGATCTGGTGCACGAAGGGGCTCCGCCTGGTTGGTCTGCGGTAGAATCGAGGATGAAGACCCAAGGTCGACTGTATCCCCACCTCTCCCCCGGTCCTCTGTCTATACGCGACACACACGAGGAGACCTCTGCTAGGATCTCTTTTCCAGTGAGCAACCCATCACCCTCCACGCCAGATCTCCTACAGGTACTACCTCCATAAGGTCCGTCGCTCACCGCCGCAAGATTCTGATGCCAAGTGTGCCTAGGTCGGCTTCAAAACTTAGATTCCAGATGGCTCTGCCGCTCCTACCACCTCTGTGGGCGAGGAAAGGGTAAAGAAGGTTTCTTGCGCCCAAGCTCGCTCCTCAGGATGTCTGGAAAACTGATAGACCACCACGAACATACCTACTTCTCAGATCCCCTCGACATCATCTCTACCTGAGCCAACCAACTCCGACTAGTTTAGGGCTTGCTGGTTGGGCACCATCGTAGTGAAAGAGAGAAAGAGGAAAGATGATCCCTGAAGCCCTTGAAAATAATCTGATAGGTAGATGAAGCTCAAGCAAGATCTCTAGGAACACAACACACTAACTCGAAGGGACGCGGAAACTACAAACTCTGACCGATCCCATCTTCTTAGTCGAATAACACTGACCTCATATGCCAACAAGATGATCATGGCAATCAACAGATGCCTTACAGATGAACTCGTCTGACCGAGATTTTATCTTTTTATCTAATACTCATGTATTCTCTTCTATACCTTCGATCCCTTCTTCCTCATCCAAAGTTCTATTGTTGTGTACGGCAGTGGGTGGAGAGGTGAGTGTAGAATGGGAGGTTGATCGTTCTTTGTATATCACCTCGAGTCCATTGCAATTGGTAGTTTTGATCCGAAGAGTGCGGCAGACTCTGCTCACCCAGCTAGCCTTGGAGATTCCTCACATGCGACTAATTCCTCAAGAGTCCCGTTTGGAACCACCTGCTCCTCGCATTTCGGAGTTGGGGGACAAAGGATCCAAACCTCGACGCATAAAACATCTAATGGAATATAGTCCTCATTCCCAATAATAATATCATCTACAATCTTATAAATTGAATAACATTTTACTAGAATGTCCTTGGAACTGGAACTTGAAACATATTTTCACCATGACCAAGTGAAGCTTTCTTCCAAGTTGAAGGCACAATTTCTACTATTCATGCTTTGTTATATCACTAGTGGATGTTTACCCACATATAAAACTAATTAGGTATGATAATCATTAATTCAATATTTGGTTACACCTTTTGGGTGAAGAGAGTCACTAATTGAACAACTAATTCCTCAGTTTGGTATCATTCATCCATGGCAGAGTCGTGGTCTTAAGATACTATGCTTGGTATGAAAATCCAAAAATCTAGGTTATCACATTCACCCCACCTTATTTGGAATTTCGTCCTCGAAATTCAACTAATCTCATCCTTAAAGGCTATTTTGGGGTCGAACTTCATATACATCATTATTTCTTAGGTTCTAAGACCACCATAGTTGCATACACTCTAATTTCTCAACTTAGGGTCTAGAGATTCTTGGGTGTGTCCACCCCACCTTATATATGTGGAAGCATCACTTAATGTCTTAGCCATAACATGACATTATGATATCTTAGGATTACATCACCCCTAAGGATACAGGTTTTCTTCCTACTTTTAATGTTAAGGAGGAATTTGTTTATAGGCCATGATATTCAGATTGTTCAAATCTAACATTATTAATATGTTTTATGATCAATATCTTACAATGATTTCAGCATTAGAGAAGATTTATCTTCATCCTTGATATTAGGATTTTTCTACATAAGAAGGGCTTATGTAACATGCTTGACCATTAGGGTTTCACCCTATGGCGTGATATTCATACTCAACTTAGAAGCATACATTGAGAAGGATCAAAGTTATGAACTATATTTCTGATCATATATCCTATGATCCAAAAATATCTTTATATCAAGTTCATGAGTTCAACTTTTTATGTCTTGCATGTATTATGTGATGGGAAAAAGAGAATATACTAAGTTTATCTCATGATCTCAACATCATATCTTTCATGTTTCATATGAAGGGGAAGAGAATATTTTAAAGTCAAACTTATCATGATTTCAATCTTTGGTACTACATGTATGATATAGGGGGGAATATAGAATAGGTCAAGCTTATATGAGTGACTCCTCATATATAAATCATCTATATAGCTCAAGTGAGGTTTCTATCATCATATATTAAGAAAGAGAAGAAGAAGGGAGAACATGTATTTTGAGTATCTTTTGCACAAAGTATCATACTCTCATAACTAGAGTTCATATATTACCTCACTTGCAACTAATGATGAGATTCTCAAAATATGTCACTCTAGCTAGGACCTAACTCAGCCAAAGGATTGACTTTATCATATGGGTCATCTACCCATCCTTTTATTTTACCCAATTCTCACATATAGATTTGAATCATGCATAAGGACTCAACTCAACACTCGAGAGTAATCTAGTGCAAGATTTGTTTTTACACATATCTCATATATTGGAGGCTAGGTCCTATGACCTTCTCCCTGTGGGTCTTACTCTCTCTAGAGTTCACCACATATCTCATCCTACCACTAGATATCCTCCTTGTATAAGAGCTTGAGGCTCATGCATACTCATCTCTATCTTAATTTAGCTTATCTTAAGTAAGAAAAGGGAATGTACTCTCATCATCAAGACTTTGTTAGATTGTCCAAAATCAGGTTCAGACCTACCTGAGTTCAGAGGTTCTTATCACATCCATGATCATCTAGATAAGGCTCTAGAAATCTAATCTAGACTGCTCTCTTCTAAACTGATGTCACCCCCTTTCACTTAGGTTGCATGAACACCTACTACTCTCCTGTGTGAGGGACACATTTTCATATTTACATATATATAATAAAATATTATACAGTTTTTCTCCGAGAAAAAGACGTCAGAGAAAACTGTCGAGATGCGAGCCGATTGGGAAACAAAACCAAACCAGAAAACTCGAGTGTCCCACACACAGTAGATAGTCCAGTGCCATGTCACCTAGTGAAATGGTGAGAACGAGATGTAGACTAGTGTAGCTACCCAATACATATGAGCTCTATATGCAAAGGGTTTCAGACACTTGTCTAAACCTAGTTCTCGAACATCGAGGTTCTAACTTAGAGGCTAAGTCAAACCTTATTCCTATAGAACAACTTACTAAGTTTCTAGGGTTTTTAAGTGAAAGTTGAAGTTTAGTTTTATGTTTCATAGTGAGCAACTGTTAGGTGTAGCTACTGTTCATGCTCTGACATTCCTTTTATTACATTCACTTTGATGTGGTTGTACTACACATACTTGCACTTGACTTACATCTAGTGTGGGCAATATAGTATCATCATACATCTAACATGGGCCAAGGAATCATACATCCATGTTAGGCAACATACATCCACACCAGGCTATGTGCTCTAGTAGCTACAACCCATCATACTCATTTATGTCCTATTAGATTTGGCGAAGTGTAACTCATACTAGTTCAACCAAGCAATCATATCCAAATACGAGCATTCAAGATATCACATATCATAGGCAACCAGAAAACTAGTCTTATACTTAATAAAAACCCACGTACCTGAGTTCAGATATTTCTAATCATTCTTGCTCATCTAGATATCTGGTCATCACCTGATTAATAACAAATATTCATCATTAATACAAGGTTCACCATTATTAATGGTATTTAGGTCCATATTAGGGTTTTAGTCAAACCTAGGTTCAAAAAGACCTTAACTGGTTTCTAATATTTTTATACTGATCTAAAAGTCATTATTAAGGTCTGGTACGATTTTCTTGCGCCCAAGCTCGCTCCTCAGGATGTCTAGAAAACTGATAGACCACCACGAACATACCTACTTCTCAGATCCCCTCGACATCATATCTACCTGAGCCAACCAACTCTGACTAGTTCAGGGCTTGCTGGTTGGGCGCCATCGTAGTGAAGGAGAGAAAGAGGAAAGATGATCCCTGAAGCCCTTGAAAATAATCTGATAGGTAGATCAAGCTCAAGCAAGATCTCTAGGAACACAACACACTAACTCCAAGGGACGGAGAAACTCCAAACTCTGACCGATCCCATCTTCTTAGTCGAACAACACTGACCTCATACGCCAGCAAGATGATCATGGCAATCAACAGATGTCTTATAGATGAACTCGTCTGACTGAGATTTTATCTTTTTATCTAATACTCCTGTATTCTCTTCTATACCTTCGATCCCTTCTTCCTCATCCAATGTTCTATTGTTGTGTAAGGCAGTGGGTGGAGAGGTGAGTGTAGAATGGGAGGTTGATCGTTCTTTGTATATCACCTCGAGTCCATTGCGATTGGTAGTTTTGATCCGAAGAGTGCGGAAGACTCTGCTCACCCAGCTAGCCTTGGAGATTCCTCACAGGCGACTAATTCCTCAAGAGTCCCGTTTGGAACCACCTGCTCCTCGCATTTCGGAGCTGGGGGACAAAGGAGCCAAACCTCGACGCATAAAAGATCTAATGGACTATAGTCCTCATTCCCAATAATAATATCATCTACAATCTTATAAATTGAATAACATTTTACTGGAATGTCCTTGGAACTGGAACTTGAAACATATTTTCACCATGACCAAGTGAATCTTTCTTCCAAGTTGAAGGCACAATTTCTACTATTCATACTTTGTTATATCACTAGTGGATGTTTACCCACATATAAAACTAATTAGGTATGATAATCATTAATTCAATATTTGGTTACACCTTTTGGGTAAAGAGAGTCACTAATTGAACAACTAATTCCTCAGTTTGGTATCATTCATCCATGGCAGACTTGTGGTCTTAAGATACTATGTTTGGTATGAAAATCCAAAAATCTAGGTTATCACAATCCCCCAGGATCCCTGGAGGTCGTTCCCGATACCAAAAAGCCATACTGACTCCATATGCATGAATCTCTCCATATCCATAGTAGATTTAGTAAACTCATAACAAACTATAGGAGGTGGGAGGAGTCAGCGGGATGTTGTAGTCTGACGTCACCTGTACATATCACTTGACATACGGGAAGTCTTGCTCCATTCATTGACAACATTTCAAACATCGTCTCTACCATACGCACCATTAAGCACAACTACCTCCGAAAAAGTCATGCGACCGGAGATATGATGAGGGAATGAATAACGCCCATCCGATAAGGGCATGGCGCACCACCCTCTGGCAAGGTGAGCCAAAAATCTATGGGATATGGGTGTATGCCCGATGGTGTGTGAGCAAGTAACCAATGGCGTAACCATCTTCTATTCTTCGACACTCCGAGAGTAGAATAGACACGGCAGCCCGCTCCCCACAATCTATAAATGCGGAGTTCTGAAGATGGACTCCGGCGAAAGGGAATGTTGGGATGAACCCACTACATGCTTGCTTTTACTGCTATATCAGGAGTGACTCCACGTATTGCTTGACGTAAAATAGATAGTGGATTTGTTTCTGTCTTTTGTTGAATCTTTTTCATGGCTCGATAGTTTATAAGCCAATGATTTTTTTCTGTGTTTCATAATACGGTTAACCAACATGTTAACTAATCGATTATGAGAAATTGGATCGGATTTAGCAGTTTTTTCTTTTGACCTCGACGTGACATGAGCATGAAAGAGGTTCAAGAATCCGTTTTCTTTTTATAAGGACTAAAAATGAATCACTTATTTTGGCTTTTTGACCCCATATTGTAGGGTGGATCCCGAAAGATATGAAAGATATCCCTCCAAGTCGTACATACGACTTTCATCGAATACTTCCATAAAATTCTATATGTATTTATGAGATCGAGTATGGAATTCTGTTTACTCACTTGAAATTCAGTATCCGTTTCCCTCCTTTTCCTGCTAGGATTGGAAATCCTGTATTTGACATATCCATACGATCGAGTCCTTGGGTTTCTGATATAGTGTAATGTAAAAAGATTCAAATCATTGCTATTTGAATCGGACCTGTTCTAATTCTAAAAAATTCGAGGTATTTCAAATTGTTTGTTGACACGGACAAAGTCAGGGAAAACCTCAAAAATGATTTCAATATTTGACCTTGGGCATAGAAATGAATCGAATCTCTTTAGAAAGAAGATCTTGTATCTCATAGTAGCCTGCTCCAGTCCCCTTACGAAACTTTCGTTAGTGGGTTAGCCATACACTGAACATGTTTTTAGCGATTTACATGGCATCATCAAATGATACAAGTCTTGGATAAGAATCTACAACGCACTAGAACGCCCTTGTTGACGATCCTTTACTCCGACAGCATCTAGGGTTCCTCGAACAATGTGATATCTCACACCGGGTAAATCCTTAACCCTTCCTCCTCTTACTAATACTACAGAATGTTCTTGTAAATTATGGCCAATACCAGGTATATAAGCAATTCTTTCAAATCCAGAGGTTAATCGTACTCTGGCAACTTTACGTAAGGCAGAGTTTGGTTTTTTGGGGGTGATAGTGGAAAAGTTGAAAGATAAGTCACCCTGACTGTCACTCTACAAAACCGTACATGAGATTTGAACCTCATACAACTCCTCGTTCAATTCTTTCGAAGTAATTGGATCCTTTTCCTCGTTCGAGAATCTCCTCCCTTCTTCCACTCCGCCCCGAAGAGTAACTAAGATCAATTCAGTCACGTTTTCATGTTCCAATTGACGGCTGGGCAAAATCCATCTCTATTTTCGCTAAACTTTCTTGCTTTCATGAAGCCGACCTTAACAAACATCTCTTCCATTTTCGTAGATGGAAGATCCGGTGAATCAATGATATTGGATGCCGCTTACCTAGATGTGGTGCTTTTCCCGAGCCCAAGGAGAGAAATTGATCCCTGCCTCTGGCTGCTCCTGCGCCTTAATACCTTTTGAAAAGGGTTCAAATGAAAAAGAGTATGCGGTACAAATCAAGCGAAGCGAGAGGTGCGATATCCACTCGACTGAAAAGAAAGGTTTTGAACGAAGTGAAAAATGGGATTTTGGAAAGCAATTATATAATAATCTAGAGTTTCTGCTTTATCTGATGATGCTTAACCGCTCGTCGAGCAGCTTTTCATTTGATTTTTCTTCCACCGTTCGATGTAAATTGTGATTCTTCATTCATTGTAGCATCTTGCCTTGCTTGTTTTGCTCCACGCTGGCACAAGGGTTTTAAGATAAGAGGGGAGTGTTTTTTTTGTTTGCTTTAAGTTTCTGTCTTTTGCTTTTTCTTTCATTACTCTAACAAGTAAGCAAGTCAACTACCTTAGGCAATGAAGTAAGAAAGTGAGTTTGAAAGTTCTTTGACTTTCCTACAGTCCAGTCCCCTAGGTCATTTGTCTAGTCTGAGTGGAGTTCAACAAGCCAGTTCTGTTAGATCGCTGGCCCGTAGTGTCCAGTAGCTGTCTCTTTTTCGGGACTGGACCAACCGGCAACGAAAGACATAGGCTATAAATCAAAGTGGACTCCATCCGGTGGGAGTTGCTATCCATATAGTTCCATGGCAGTTCTACTTGCAGCCATTGTGCATCCGCTTTCAATCCAGCGGAGTCAGGGGCAAAAGGATCTGACGCAAGTTGGAGCTAAGGATCGACAGAAAGCGGGGTTTTTTCTCTCCCTTCTTATCCTTTTCGGAGGAGTCCACGAGATCTCACTGGAGGAGATATCTAGCCAAGCGATTCACCTGATCTAGACACTTAGATAGGCAGGTTTGAAGTTTGAAGATAGTAAGTCAGAGTAGTGGCATTCTCATCAAAAGGATAAGTCAGTTCGCAATCCATTGAGAAAGTGAAAAAAGTGTTTTCTGCGGATATTCCCTAGTGAGGATATGCAGAGGATAGGGGGGGTATTAGAGTGCATCAATCTCCTAGGTTACAGTTTTGGATCTATAGGATTGATTCTGGCTTCTGTAGGACTACGGAACCAACTATGCTTTCTCTCTGGTTGCCCTAAACGTTGGAAGGAAATTTGTGCGAAACTCTATTCGGTCAATAAGGATCGAACCTCGAGTTGTATTCCATCCTACCGATCCAGGAAGGAAGCCAGGAAGCCCCTTCCATAACATAAGGTGCGGTGCGATGTTAGGTGGTCGAAAGAGCATGCTGTATTATGAAAAAAGTCAAAAAAGACTTGGTGTCTTCAACCCAGCCTGCCCTAGTTCCCTCACTCAGGGAAGGATAGCGGTCTCTCTCTCTTTTCTTTTCAAAGAATTGTCAAAAGAAGAAGAGTGAGGTAATGTGATCCCTCCCTAGGGAGCCCCTTTCGGAATGGGACGTGGGGGTGCCAGGCCCAATAGTTCGAGAAAATCCCAAGGCCCAGAGCGGTGCACGTCCGCCGGAAGCGGTTTGGCGAAGGGCAGGAATGCGCGAGATTTCTAGTCAAGAAGGTCTGTCATGGCATGTCCTGATCTGAGGTGGCTGTCTATGGCCCACAGGTGAAGGCCGACATCTTTTTATTCAAGAGAAGAGTTGTAGAGTGTACGCCAGTTGGATCAAGTTCCGGGTTCTGGCTTTCCGTCGCCTGTTCTGGGAGCAAGCGAGTCGATAAAGGAGAGCAGTATGTTGAGTCATCGCACGATTCAAACGGACCACATTACCGCGATAGCATGCGAGCAGTGGAGGGAGAGGTACGAAGTGACTCGAATGAAAGGAGAGGAACTTGAGTAGCTCGAGCGAAGCGAGAGGTGACGAAAGAGAAGAAGGCCCTCTCTTGAAGGCATTGGAAGTGATTGCTGACTTCTTCAGCCCCCCGGGGCCCCCTCTCTGATAAAGAAAGTCAATTCAATTTTTCTAATGAAAAATCTGGTCCGATGGCTCTTCTCCACTAACCACAAGGATATAGGTACTCTATATTTCATCTTCGGTGCCATTGCTGGAGTGATGGGCACATGCTTCTCAGTAATGATTCGTATGGAATTAGCACGACCCGACGATCAATGTCTTGGTGGGAATCATCAACTTTATAATGTTTTAATAACGGCTCATGCTTTTTTAATGATCTTTTTCATGGTGATGCCGACGATGATAGGTGGATTTGGTAAGAAAATTTCTTTCACTCTGGCAATAAAGATAGATCTTCCTTTGACTATTTTTGGTCTTATTGGAATTTTTTTTCTTTTATTTTGGGTTCGCCGATTGTGTCTTTTTTTATTGCAAGAGGGTGGGAATAAGCTGTATTCTACATTTTATAGGGGGACTGCTGGGCTTACAGGGATTGGCGCGACTACTTTTTGGAGTAGGGCTTAACTCCCTCTTCGACCTCCACATTCAAATGGTGGGGCCTGAGGAAAGCTCTCAGCCAATTCCCGACGAGGGTTCTGTTCGTACAAACTCATTCCCATCTTTACCATCCCTCGGCCCCTTAATGCCGCTGCTCTCAAACGAGACTGCGCAGGATTTTATTGAGGTTCACTGGCCTGGGTAGGAACCGGAATTGGCGCAGTCAGTGGGCGGAGACCCAATCCCTGCTCCTACGCCGGTGGTGCAGCAAGCAGCGCTGTGGGTGGATCCTATTTTCAAATTTCAATACCAAAAAATCAAAAATAGAATAGAAACTATTTCCCCCAATCGAATTGTGGATGACGCATACATTGATGCGATCATCCTCTTAAAAGGGGATATAATTGAGCGAATGGCTCTTTTGGATAACAACATTTTTTGGAAAAACCACAAAAACGATCTAGTGGCCAACGCCATATTAAATAATGAAAAAGAATTTACTATGAAGACGCTAATAAATTATAATAAATCGTTGAGTACCGATGCCGGGGTGAACTCTCCCATTTTTTAGAAGCTTTGTAAGATAAGGCAAATATTCGAGCGAAAAGGAACCTTTTATTAATTATTTATTATTAAATGAGTTATGTATCGAGGTATTATTAGAGAGTACTCGTTTTCTAGAGGTGGAGATCCCCCAATAGTAAAGGTTTAGGTTGCATTTTTTATGGCTTGCTTTTGGAGAGATAGACTTGGGCCGCAAGCTATCTGTTCCCGAAAGCAAAAGTAGCTCGAGCCAAAGGCGAGAGCGAGGCCACCCCGAGGGGTGGATGGGGGCGAGCGGGGATGTGGGCGGCCCCCTTTGAGCTAATTTCATTTTGGAAGGTAGAATAGAGGGTTTTCATGTTTGCGCTCATTTATAATTTGATTTCTTTTCTTCGGGGAAAGCAATAGCACTCGGCGTACCAAACTCTGAGGAAAGCTTAAACCAAGCACCAAACCCCAGAGCCTCTTGCCCCGGACGTTTACCATCCTTTACTGGATGACAACACTCCTTTCCAAGAACTAAACGAGCAGGGGGCATTTGGGCTCTTCTCGCGGAAAAGCCTCTTGCCTATCGCGTGTAGGCTTCTTCGCTCTTCTATAGCGCTTATCGAGGGAATTGAGCTTCGACCTGTTCTTCCTATAATCCTTCTTTAGGGAGATCTTAGAGCCTCTTCCTGCTGATCAGACGGAGAATTCCAGCCATCCATCGGTCCGAGTCACGCCGGTATGAAAAGATAAATAGAAGCAAAGCTAATTGAGAGGATTGACTAGATGGAAATGAACTGACCCTTTTATAATTTTATAAAGCTGAGGGGACCCAACTTTCAGAGTAACAGGCCCAGAAGGCTTGTGGGGTTCCAAAAATTAGCCAGGAGTCATGGACCGGTCTAAGGTTGAACCGGATGGTAAGGGAGATGAGGCAGGGCCTTTACCGCTAACTTTTCCAGTGTCGAAGCTTTATGTGTAGCCTAGTCTCAGCAAAGCTGCAAACAATTCGTTACCCCGAGCTATAAATACCCTCTCCTATATTGTTCTAATTTAAATTAGAGGTTTTCCAGATTTAAAATTAGAAAGCTCCTCCACTCGTTCCATTTCAGAATCAAATCATCAATCAATCCCTTCGTGAGGAGGAAGAACTTAGCAAGCGAGTAGTCCTCAGCTAAAACTCCTTCTTTAAATCTATTTAAAACTGAAATTGCAATCAAACTTTTAAGTGAGAAAGTCTTCAAAAGAGTGCAACAACACCGTGTTTTTGGCTTGTTTTGCTATTTGAGCTCTTTTTGGAATAAAAAGCATAAGATAGCAAGTCCCATTTTCGGAGATCTAAAAGGAGTCATGAAATGAGTTGCTTTTTTTTCAACTCGACTCGAACTTTAGGGCAAAAGCTGACATTTCGCCACTATGTGAAACAAAAAAAGATCAAATTGAATTTCATCTTTTAAAATCTCATAAGAATTGACTATTCGGGAAGAGAAGAAGCATAATTGGGTGAAAAAATTCTTATAAGAGGGAGGTTAGTGACTTGACCAAAGGGATGCAATTGCTTAGTCTATCCCAGAGGAAGAGAATCACTCACATAGAGGAAGCTTAAGCGGGTGAGCATGAGAATTAGAAGAAGATGTGTTTGCTTCTTGCGGATGAGACTCTTTCATAGAATTCCAACAATTTCTCTCGCTCCTCAAAGGCCCACAGGAACGGCGCCTATCAAAGTTCTCCTGGAAAAGAAACGACAATCTTGGCCTAGAGAATAGAAAAGGGATCCTCGAATAGGAGGACAGAGCCCGATAGACCAACATAGGTTATGGTTACGCAATACAGAATGGAAGGTCTACGACTTACTAAGACACTCGCCAATGGGCATCCAAAAGGAAAAGCAGAACCTTAGTCTTCGTCCCTTTCCCCCATTATCAAACAAAACCCAGAGATCCATAGTCTTACAACTAAGCTCTTCGAACCTTAAAGGTATGGAGTCTAGAATCCCTCCTGTCCGGTACAAGGATTCTTTGAACTGGGAAGTGATAGATCAATAAGTTCATCATGTTAGAGTGCTTCTGTCTTCGATCCAGTACCCTTTCTAGACAAGGTTTAATAGAAAGTCTTTGTTATTGACTAGTAGTGAATGTCCCTTTTTCTTCCCTTTTCAATGTACTAGTTTCTTTCCATCCATATATATCAATAGTGAGTTATAAAGCTAGACAACAAATAAGCTAGTTCAGTTCCATCACTTATCCCTTCCTTAACCAGAACAGTTAGAAAAGCATTAAAAGGAGGATTCTTTCAAGTGAAATCCATCAGATCTAGGTGAGAAAAATCTATGTTTATAGCCCATGTGACAATCTTTCTAGTCCTATCTCTACGGGAAGTACAAACGGTTCATCCCTTAGAAACCCTTGAACCCTATCCCCTCTGATTTGGAAAAATATGATCTTGCTTGGGCCACTGAAGAAGAAGATTGATTGAATATTGAGGAATTGGACTTGGCATTCTTGCTATCTCTTGAATGCTTTGATCCATCTAAGCCCATTGACAAGAAGGAAGAGGATAAATTGGGGGACTCAGGGGAGAATTTAGGTTTTGAGGATACTTAATTGCAAAGCCCACTTGATGGTTTGAAAAGCCCATGTCCGAGTCCAAAATGGAATGGAATTACTAGGGAAGAGTTGACGGGGGACACGGAAATTTCCAAGGTTCGAAGAGATGAGTTGCAAGACTAAGGAAAGCCCAAATGAAAACAAATAAGAGTGGTCGTGGAGAAGGGGACTCATTGTACTGAAAAAGCTATTTCTATTGCTAGTGCTGTACTGACTTACTCTATACCGGTCTTAGTGGACTGGAAGAGTGAGATGGAAAGGGGCTTTTCCATCTTTTCGGGGAAAGAGAACCCAGAGAGCTAGCTTCGGTTTCACGTAGCTCACCTAAGAAAGGACTAGGCTGTCGAGTGAGGATTGGCCGAGGGGAGTTCATGATGTACCTGGGTACAAATCAGCCAATAAAAACAAAGACAAGTAAAAGTGAGTTCAATCGGAGTAGGTAGGGTAAATAGTGCCTATAGGATACGTAAACGAGGACGGATCACATGCTTTTGTACTGGTCAGCTTTGAGCTGTCGAGTAACCAGTGCTCTATCTCTTAAGAAAGAGGCTTTTGAAACCTGCCCTATTAGACGAGAAAAGGGGAGTACTCTCTGATGTGCGTTCTATTCTTGCCTCCTATTCCCGAGGGAGTGATCGGAATTAACCCGCGTGGCGATACCCTAAAACCCCACAATTTGATTCTCTTTTTGGGTAGGGCCTTTTGTACTCCAATCCGTATGAAGATAATTATTCATCACACTTAAATCGAGTGGATCTGGTTCCATATTCATGAAAAGCTGGGGTTTAAACATGTTATGAAACTAAGACAAGAACTATATTATGGCTAATAATAAGAAAGAGTTAAGCAACTCCAAGGCCTATAAATAGAAGCTTCTATCAGTCTATATTTTCACACACAACACAAAGCAAAGAGAGAGGTAGAAGTCAGAAAGAAAAACTTTAAGTAAAACTTAATGGCTATGGATAACATTTCCGAAAGACTGGCGACAATTCAGAACGAAGTCCGTCTGGCAGAAAACCAGAAGCTCCAATGTGAGCAAATGCTTTGTCTGTTCTGGGAGTAAGCGATTCGATAAAGGAGAGCAGTATGTTGAGTCATCGCATGATTCAAACGAACCACATTACCGCGATAGCGTGCGAGCAGTGGAGGGAGAGGTGTGAAGTGACTCGACTGAAAGGAGAGGCCTTCCGAAATTGAGCCCCAGCTTCCTGCCAATCGCTTACGATAGGATCTTGCTGCTGAATGCTTTCAATAGCCTGGAGTAGGCCTCCAACTAGGGCATTAACACACCAACGAATACAAGAGTAGGGAAAGAAAGGGCCCGAAGGGATAATCCATGTCAATCTTTCTCATCTTTCCAGCATGTCTTTCTCCTTTGCCCACGTGGTGGTGTAAAAGAATCCCTTAACAATTACCTATATTGGGGTTTTGGTCTTTGCTTGAGATTATAAAGATGATTATCTATCGGTGAGTCAGTTATAGAATCTGACCTTGGCTATAGGTCACATAGGTCATTCTTCAGGAGAAGTCCCGAAACTCCACTAGTCAATTGATAGGATCATGGCAGATACATTGGCTTCATCGAGATTGGATAGCGCATAAGAGTTTCAGAATGAGAAGATTCTCTTTCTACACTCCCGGCATATTCTGCCTCTTCCTTGCCCACCTCAGAATATTCCTTCCTTTTCGACTGGTGGGACAAAGTCACATTGATTGAATCGGTTCTGGTCTTTGCTGAAAAGTGAGGCTTTTACTTGACGAGTAGACCTCCTTCCCCCACTTATTGGTACCTGCAAGAAGCTGAGTTTCTTTGCTTTCTTTTGTCACAGTAGTTGAAAAAAGCAAAAGTCAAAGCAGCGGTTCTCTTCTCTCTCTACTATATATATTTCCCGAAGGGCCTACGAGACTCTTTCCCTCACTCATCTGACTCCTCCTCAGGGAATGAGTCAAGAAGAAAGAGAAAGTGTTCCCGTGGGTAGGAAAGGGGGGCTCAGATCATAAGATCAGCTCATTCAGTCTGAAAATGAGTGTGGAGAGCTCGTCCGCCGAGGCAGACTCCCCATTCCCTAGGGCCCAAGCATTGTCAAAAGTGCTCCTTTGGACCCTTTGACCACCCGAAAATCAGTATACTGACAAATTGCTTCTGACGTCCTCCCGTAAAACAACCAGCAGAACCCATTTCTCGTTCTATTAGGATATCAAATCTCAAATCAGTCTTGCAGACTCACGTAAACCATCTGCCTTGATGCTGCCCACTTCAGTAAGAAATAGAAGAGTCAGGATTTGGCTAGCGGTATAAGCAAACGAGGAAATATGAAAGAGAAGAGGAACTTGTACCGAAGAATAGGCCGGATTGAGTAGAAGAACGAAAGTCTCCCACTGAGAGAGGACTATTGAATCCCACTGCGGCCATCGCCTTCACTGCTTGAAAATGGCCCACTTCGCTGACGGAGACCTCACTTCCTGCGACAGCCCCCCAGGGGTATTTAGGACAACTCTTTTAATGAGCACAACCCACAACGTCAGGACAGTCCCGACAAGACGGTTGCCTCTCTGAGAAAGGGTAAAGAAAGAAGGCCCAGGCCTACGATTTGAAAGCCCGACGCCTTCCCTTAGAAAGCTAAGGATTGAGATGATCGGAGGATGCCCATGGAACGTCGACTTATTTGATTCTTCTTTCATGGCGTGGAGGCGAAGATGCAATCTGAGATGTCAGGCGTGCAACAGCCTGAGCTTCTGAGATAATAGCATTCACAGCGGAGGAGAAAGACTCATCCTTTGGGAAAAGCTTGAGCTTGACTTTATTACTTTGACTTCCTTCGCCCCTTTATCCTTATATTATATATATATTGCCTGTGCCAGTTTGCGCCGTACTGAACCCCCCAAAGAAGCAAGAGATACTGAAAGTGATTGACTTCTTGCCTCCGCTTCTATATCTATAAAAGTCAACAACTAATCCTTTCCTCTTTCATTCTGAATTCACTCCATAGCTTGGAAAGAAAACCTTTTCTCTTTCGTTGTTACAACCCCTCTCTAATCTCTTCCCCCAAGATCGTTACTAAATAAAGAAAGCCCATAGATCGAAACTTCTAACAGGCTATCTCTGGATTCCTTGACTAACTGAGCTTGAAGCGAGTTTTTGACTAATAAGTACTAGTAGAAGGGAGTGCTACTATAGGAGAGAGGGAAGTCATGATCAATCGCTTAACCCGTAGGATCTCATTCGAGTTTGACTTCTATGCCTAAAAGAAAGGCGCTATTATCGATAGTTCTTCTTGCTTCAGTTCCCTATGAGATTGATTGAACAAAGCTTCTTGCTACATAGAAATGCCCGACGAGCCCTACAAGACAGAGTAATGGGAAATGTTAATGCGAACTCAAAGAATGGAGAAGGGAGATATTGAATGGAAGCACAAGAACAAGCAAGTTATCCCTTGCTAAAGGAATGCTTACCGAGGGGCATAGCCCTATGTATGTATACTACTGCCAACCTTTCACTCCTCAAGTCAGGAACCAAGCTACTGATGAGCGCTATTTCTCATTCTCAAGGAATTCTCCAAAGCGAGTCCTATTTACTCCCCCTTATTTTAGTGGGCGCAGACGAGTCCCGAGCAAGTACGGAAGAGAGTAGAGGGAAAGGGGATATTGAATTATAGGAAAGGAATAGCAGACCATGGAAAGCAACTCTCCTAAACGGGAAAAAGCAAGGTACCCCCCTCCTATCTCAGCAGGATCTACTTCCTCGCCCAACACAAATAGGTTTCAGCACCTAGCAGATGATGAAGACCCAGAGAATCTCACTGACGCCGGCAGCATCCGGGCGGGTGATTCTAATGACTGAAAACCTCTCCATTATGGCCTGGAATGTTCGGGGGCTCAATGATGTTGAGCGCCAGGACATGGTCTGGGAAGAAATTTGACGAGTGAAGTGTCGCTATCCTTGTCGAGATGAAGGTGAAACAGAACAATGTCAAGAAGGTGACTCAACGAATTCGGCCAATGGCTAATTGGCTTACAATCATGAGATTCACCCATACGGCAGAATAATGATAGTCTGGGAGTCTAATTTGCTTCAGATTAACAAGCTAGCAGAGGGAGAGCAATTCATTCATCTTGAAATGATTGATAACGGTAGGTCGCGACTGCTGGTTACAGCGATATACGGCTCTAACGATGATAACCAAAGAACAAAGCTATGGGACTCCCTTAGGCAGCTGTGTAAGCATAATGATGCTCCGTGGGTGGTAGCTGGGGACTTGAATGATGTGCGGATAGCAGGTGATAGGCAAGGTCGATCGATGCTCCATGGAGGATTTTCACAATTCTGGACACTGACTTGTTTGAATTAATAGCTAAAGGGCCATGGTTCACCTGGGACAACCGCCAAGAAGGTAATAAGCATACTCTATCTAAACTGGATAGGACATTAGGAAGTATGAATCTCCTTGATGTTTTTCCAGACCTTTGGGTCGAGATACAACCTACTATAGTTAGTGACCATCGGATACAGGTGATCCACTGTGATATGACTCAAAGAAGAGTTAACCTTTCGATTTCTCAATGCATGGACTGGAAAAGAAGGATTTCAGGAGGTCGTGAAACAAGCATGGAATGCAGAAGTCAAAGGTTGTCCCATGTATAGGATCGTACATCAATTCAAACTCACAAAGGCTTATTAAGTGGAACAGGGAAAAATGGGAGATCTCACTGCCAGTCCCAAGAACAAGAAAAATGAGGCTCTCGCCCTGCGGATCTGGACCCAAAAAATCTACCATTGAGAGAAGTATCTAACGCCAAGAGGAAGGAAGCATTTACTGCCATGAAGGATGAAGAGTCCATTATCAGACAGAAATCTCGAGTACAGTGGTTGAAACTGGGTGACCGCAACACAAAGTTCTTCTATAACTCCTTAAAGAACCCCCTAAAGATCAGAAGACACAGGAACCAAATCCGGCGTCTTGATATTGAAGGAGAACAGGTAACAGATCAAATATCGGGAAGCATATATTTGAATATTATACTAAGTTCTTCAACAGTGGCCAGACCTGCACTTCTGAATGGTGTAGAGATTGGGATATGCCGGCCCTCAACCACGAGCAAATCCAAGAACTGTGCTGTTACTAGGGAGGAAAAAGAAGTCGTGATCAGGGAAGCAAATGGGGACAGAGCACCTGGACCTGATGGATTTCATGCACACTTCTTCAAAGCGACTTGGTCCATCATTGGGGATGAAGTCACCAAGGCCATTCATAATTTCTTCCAAAGTGGCAGACTACTGCGTGAAGTCAATAAAGCATTCATTGCTCTTATCCCAAAGAGTCAAGATGCTTGTAATATCAAAGATTGGCGACCCATCTCTCTCTGTAACTTTTTGTATCAAATTCTCCCTCAAATCCTTGTTAATCGCCTCCAAGCTATTCTCCCCAGCCTGATCAGTCTGAATCCCATTTTGTTAAGGGGAGGCGAATCAAAGATGCAATCTTGCTTGCAAACCAACTCATGAGTGACTTTAAGAAGAACACTCGCCCAAATTTTTGTCTAAAGGCAGATCTCAGTAAAGCGTACAACTCAATAAATAGAAGATACATTATACAGATGATGCAAATGATGAATTTCCCTCCTTGCTGGATACAATGGATCGATGAATGCATGTGTTCGGCCTCATTCCAGGTGTTGATCAATGGAGAACTGACAGAACAAGACAAATTTGATCAATTTCACGTAGGACTGGAGCTGGTTCCAGTAAGTCTCGTACTATTGAGTTGTTCTGAAACTATTTCTACAGTCAGTTGTCGGGCTAAGTCTTTCACTTTGGGTTCTAATGTTGGTCAGTATCACGATGATGTTATAAGGTTGTTGTTGGATTCAAGAAAAGACAAGGTATTGGGTTTACCAAGATAGAGTTGATTGATTTATAGAGTGTGTGAACAGCACAGTGGCATGTTGGAGAACCAATGTTTGATCACCATTGGTGCCATCCTATGACTCACCATGAGATGGGTCATGAGGGCTATGTGTGAGTGTCTTTGGTTTGACACTTGAACCTCTGGTTAAACTTGGAAAGGGACCAGACGAAGTTCCCTGGGGTCATCAGTTTTTTCTGGTTACCTTCCAAACTGGTTTTGTTTTGGGGTTGGTTGAATTCCTCCCCAAACATATAATTTTAGGATGGGGCTTACACCATCCCTCCTAGGCTAGGCAAGAGGTGCACTAGAGAAAGATAATGCCAAGTTGATTCAGTCGTTCCGTGTCAGCCATTAGGCAACTTACATGGCAGAATACTATGGAAAGTCTTCCTATCATGAATTTGTTCTTTGGTCTCTCTCATGATATTCAATGGCTTAAGCAAGGAACTCAGTGTTCGTGCCTAATGTTAAGGAATAGCATGCAAAGTGCTTAACTGGGCTTAGGATATTCTATTCATTGAGGCTATATCTGAGTAAGGTAAGATATCCCCATCCTCTCTCTCCCTATCGGTCGATTCATCCCTCTCTCTTATGGTCGATTCGTCCCTCGATCCAAGCCCTCAGTCTCAAAAACTTCAGCATGGATGGATAGATGCCATACAACCATTAGCTATTAAGTATTTCGTATATAGCAGGACTGTGACCCTCCTCTCAACCCAATCCCTTACTTGACCCTCAAAACTCACTATCGAGTTGTAACTGAAGTAGATCAAGAGACGGGACGATGCCGAGACGACAGATTTGATCCAATGTCAAACAAGCCAAAGGCTCAGAATGAGATGAGTCAGGGATCCAAAATGACTTTATTGACTGATCACCGAGCAAGAGCTTGACGCAGGTCAGAAAACGCTATAAGCGTGTCATCAAGTTAGGCCAACCTCGGAACTAGATGTGGTCACCTTTCTGATCTAACACCACAGGCGATGGCCGGGGATCATCCTCTCAATAGGACAAGACAGAAAGAAGGAATCTTCCGGAAGAACCGGGTACGGTTAGTGGAAGCATCCTTGACCTTGTTGTTCACAGTAGAAGCTTGCCAAGTGGGAGAATGAGGATCGTCGGATCGAGGCTCTGCAAGACCTCACATAGAGTTGGAGGCCTTCTTTCTGGGACATCCAGAAAAGCCATCCCATTCGACGACTACTTATACCCCTACTCCCTTCTATCCTTGATGGATCAATTTAACAACTCAACTTTACATATCAAAATGGAATTCCGAACCACTCGTTTTATAGGTATGAAAGTGAACGACTTGATCACAAACTATAGTCTTTGTTTGTTTGACTGACCGATTCGATTTGTATAGAGCGGGGCTTCATTCCGAGTAGTGTTTAGTCAGGACGCCTGTCTCTTTTGGTCTTCACTTGTTTCGTTCCACTCCTTTCCAACTCATTTCTCCGGTTCAACAATTTCAACACTGCGCCCCTTCTCCAGGGCGGCAATGGGTCTAGAGAACCGAACTGTCTCACGATTTCAATCCGGTTAGAAAAACTTCTCCTGAGCAATTCACGTATCACTTGAGTAGTAGTATGAAACCTCCAGGCAATCTACTAGTTGAAAAAAGGAGGATCGGTTGAAGAGTTTATGTTGTCTCGATAGGGAATAGTCAAATCTTTTCCGGTGCAATATGAATGTTTATAATTCGTCCAAATACGAATGAGATCAGCTCTGCCGAGGCTCGAGTAGAAGAAGAGGTACTTGAACAGAGGGCCAAGGAATCGACGACACTATGAAATGATGTGGACTCAGGGAGACGTAAGCCAAGACTGGACCCGAAGACACTCGTGCAAAGGCGCATGATAGCAGCAGGTGGTCTACCCTTTCTGGAGCATCATCACACATCGGACAACGATCATTCACTCCTCTTCGCACCCTTTCTCTCCTTGCAAGGGTTGGGAGTGCATCAGATAGGCATCTCCATATGAAATGACTAACCCTCGGCCATAATGACTTGATGTTCCAAACGTCACCACATCACTCTGTTGCGTTCCACTAAAGGGGACGACGAGGCGAGCGAAGTGAGTGGGCAATGTGATGATATGTTGATTTGCTTGAGAAGCACCCCTTCCTCGCGGCTTGCCAAATAAGATGATCACATTGGCGGTCAATGGGAGGGAGTTCGCAAGATGCTTGCTGCTGGGACCGGGTCGAAGTGGATCACCGAGGCCTTCCAATCTCCGAACTCGCTATTAATCCCCTGTTGCATAGCATCACGAACCAGCTTCTCCATCTCAGACTTCTGGAAGTGAGGATACCGATCAGGTCGGGCCCGCCCCTCATCTACGGAGACGGAGGGAATTCTGTGATCATGAGCCCTGGGAGAAGAACCTCAGGGAGGTATCAAAATGCTCACGAAGGAGACCCCCTTGTGACGCTCACTGGAAAAAAGCCATCTCTCAACCCTCGTTTTGATGACCTGCTCGAGTTGTGGACGGAACTTGGGAGGGCAAACGAGGCTCATCAAAGTCTAAAGGACAGATTCAGATTTGGAAAAATGAAAGTCGTTTCCAGAGGTCTTAGTAGCTAAGGTGAGATTTTGTGTACGACTTTTGAAAAGCGCTTTCTTTCTTCATCTGCCCCATCATCCATTTACTTAGATGACAATCGTATAGAGCATGATACCAGCCCTCTCAAATGGGATTTAGGAAGCCTCACCCTATAATATCAAATATAAGAAACTCTATGTAGCGCTTTAGCTTTTGCGCTTTATAAAGAAGGAGCTAAGCTAGGGAGGTTATGCTTCCAATCTGTTAAGAGCATGTCCTCTTATGAAAAGGTGATGGTTGTGGTTGGCTTTGCTCCTTTCCTATAAAGTGGAGTGAGTTCAGTTGTCTTCCACTAAAAATGAGGTGCTAAGAAAGAAGAAGTTCAGTCTACGTTAGGAACGAGTTCCGGGCAAAGGACTCATTCCAGGCATGACTCGGAAGATGAAGAGGGGGCAGGCACTTTAGGCCAATCCTATGGGTTCCTCATTTCCCTATGGTCGAGCGGTTCGGTTGGCCTGTGATGAAGAAGAACAACGATGATGAAAATTCCGCTAGTCACGGAGCTTGGTCATAGGTGACACTCTGATCCCGATGCCTGAAGGTGAGATAAGCAATCGTCCTTCAACCTTGGCATGGGTGTCTTTGAATTTCAAGAAGTACTCCCTTGTGGCTCAGCCACTCGATTTTCTTAATGGAGATTTCCCCTCTCTATAACTAGAAAGTGCTTTAGCTTCACTTCGGGCCTCCGTTCTTGTTCTGCCGTTTGTGACCCAACCCATAGCCAATTCAAACGGAGAGAAGGACATGCTACTGCCTTGGCTAAAAGCAGCCATTTAGATTAACTACTTCCCCACCTCCCAAAACTCCACTGATTAAACTCAAGCAAGAACTATCCCTCGACTCCACTCCCTTAATGGAATTCAAGGAGGAGAATAGAAATCCACTGGTAGCCTATCTTTATATTTCGACTGACCTTCAGACTCTCCCTCTACTCTCACTTTCCATTTCATTCGCTAAGTCGTTCCCTCATCTCTTTCACTCTCAGCTTCTGAAAGCAGACTTGTGAACAACTGAAGAAGACTCAAAACTCTCAGTCTCATGTTCTCAAAAATCAAGCCGGGACCTAGTAGTGCACTCATTACCTTCTAGCCAAACCAAAGAAATTTCTTGATTTATTTAATTGGAATAGAATCCCATTGCCCCTTGCTACCATGAACATGAAAGAAGAGTTCACAGCTACCCCCTCTAACTCATCCTAAAAGCAATACCAGAACCTCAGTCTATTTCTCCTTTTCGAGCTGGGGGAGATAAATGAGAGTCGAAAGAGAAAAGAGTAGTTATGGATCTAAGAGCATGCCGACAGTGTCATTCTTATTCTTCACTCGGACTTATTTCTGTTTGCTGTTCGAGAATGCCCTTACTCCACCAAGACCGGATAATAGAACATCTGCGGAGGTAGGGGATTCACTAGAAAAGGTAGCAGGAGTCGATAGATTATGCCCTTTTCCCTGAGCCTTCTTTCCTTTCTGACCTTTTTCTGGTTCGCCTTATTCGCTGTCTTCTTCATTGATTTATTCTTCTCTACCTTCTCTTTCTTTGTTACCCCCGGATTGTTCTTGTAGAGAGTAGGTTGTTTGACCTCTGTGGGTGAATCAATAATCCCCGTAGTGGAATCACTCACAGGTGACTGGGCAGGTTTCTCATGGAATTTGATATTGGAATACGGGAATCTCTTCATCTTTCTTAGCCATCTCTCATAGTAGCTTTTTCATATTTGACAATAATCTCATCATACCCAGCAAAGTGACAATATTGAGCTCCTTATACATGAGCGTCTCTGGCTGAATATTTGATGTACCGTGAACGACATACTGAAAGAATTTATGATGATCCATCCAAGCAGGCACAAGCTTATCGTCAAATGTATCTTCTATTAATATTAATAAGACCCCCTGGTCATGTATCCAGGAGATGTTTTTTATTTGCATTCACGCCTTTTAGAAAGAGAAATTCTCTTCTCGTTTAGGTGAAGGAAGTATGACCGCTTTACCAATAGTTGCAATCTGGGGATGTTTCAGCTTATATTCCTACCCCTGTGATTTCCATTACAGATGGACAAAGATTTTGATCCGCCGATTTATTCAATGATGGGATACGACCTGCTATCCAAGTGGGTCTTTCTGTTTCCAGAGTAGGATCTGCAAATTAAAGCCATGAAATATGTAGCTGGCAAATTCCAATTGGAACGGGATCAATTTGCAGAGTCCGAAGCTTTTGCGCAATTTGCTTCTGATCTTGATAAAGCTACTCAGAATCAATTGGCAAGAGGTCAACGATTATGCGAGTTGCTCAAACAATCCCAATCCCTCTGTAGGTCGATGAACAAAGACTGAATATTTATATCGGAATGAATGGATATCTTGATTCATTAGAAATTGGACAGGTAAGGAAATTTCTTGTTCAGTTACGTACTTACTCCAACTCCAAAAAGAATAAGCCTCAGTTCCAAGAAATTAGATCTTCTACAAAAACACCAAGAGGTAGATTTTGGAAGGAAGCTATTCAAGAACAGATGGAACTATTCCTACTTCAGGAAAAAACATCAATTTCTCATTATTATCCTATCACTCATGTTTTGATTTTTGGATTTCTTCTTAGTCAAATAAAAGAATGATCCTTCTGTCTCTGAGACAAAAAAGAGATGGAAATCAATAATACTTTGACTAGTGGGATCACTTTCATAGTAGGGGCCATGCACAATCAACACAAAAAATCGGATTCTCGAACACCATGTGTGAGCGACCCCCACTGAGAAATAGGGGATTCATTCTCTCCCTTAGAGTCGGGGAGCATGAGGTGTGGTAGTGTTTCGAATACAATTGGTAATTATTGAATAACCTTTACGAAGAATTGTCAAAAGAAGAAGGCATTTCCCTGTCTTTGAACTACTTTCGAATCCCATTCATTAACTGGCCCAGATGGATGGAGGACTAGAGAAGTCGGATGCCCGGTCTTTCATTCAAGCTTGAGGCTTGTTCGGAAAGTCCTATATTTCCACTCATCTAGCCCTCTCTTTCGCTGGTTCAAGTAATGGGAGGCCTTTGCTTCTATTTTGAGGCCTTACCTCAATGGCAGAGGGATCTTGCTTGTCCGTTGCCGATCCGGTCATCTATCTCGGAGTCATCAACATATTTCTTCGGGACAAGAATGATTATATCCTAGCAGTGTATCGTACCTATCGTCCAATCCCTCCGCGTTGCCACCAGCCATTAGGAAGAGAGCCTTGGGGCATCCGCTTAAACCCTAGGCTTGGAGCCTTATAACTTTATCAGCTCAAGCAATTTTGACTGTCCGAATGAATTCACTCATAGGAAGACCGTACTTGTACTCAAGTGACGATGAACACTGAACCTAACAGCCGAGAAGACAATCTCCGGTACCCATGAAGAGTAGATTACCAATCCTGTCACCGCTCAGTTTTATGATTACACTACTCACGAATCTATCTATCCAATTTCTTACTGAACTTGACTTGTCTCCGATTGCCTTTCGCTCCTTATCCCGTATTATTTAAAAAACAAAGTTCATCTGATTTAAACATTGCTATGGGCCCTCTTATTGCACTGAATGACGGATCACATGGGGTGGACGGAGGCAATGTTTTCTCCGTGTAGGAAGGCATTTTTCACATCTAGCTGGAATAGGGACCGCTTCTTTGATGCAGCAATAGCCAGTAAAGCCCTAATCTTCACAACTGGACTAAAGGTTAGTTTCATAGCGCCTGGTAGTCCCATGCCTTATATGTACTTGTATTTTAGGGAGCTCGATAGAAAGAGAGGGTGATCCACGATCAGAGAGAGGTACGAAGTGACTCGAGCGTACGGGAGAGGAATAGGCGCATTATGATTATTAGTTTGAAGTGACGTTCTAGTAGTGTTGTGTGGTCGGTCACTCTTTCTCCGTTGGGAGTGCTAAACTTCGGTGGTCTCTGTCCTTCTTACAAATCAAAGTCTCAATCTACTTCGCTCGAAATGCCATCCTTTTTTTTATCTTTGAATTTCTCTAGTTGAGTTGGTATGCCGAGTTCGGGAGGCAGTTTGCGATAATCTCATCACTGGCAAAAGTTTGCAAAGAAGAACTACCAAAAAATGAGTGACTAGTCTCTGTCGAGTACGGAAGCCCGAGCGGAGTAGTAGATCAAGCAGCGTCAGAGTAGACGACACTAGTTAATGAAGTCAAAAATCCTGCTGGGTTTAGTGAGCTGAACAAGTCGTCGCAAAGGATGTGGCTAAAAGAATTCATTTTTGGAGTCCCATAGTGGAACCTTTCTTTCCCAGATCCCGGGGTGCCCTTCCTTTTGTCTTGAACCCGCTTTGTCTACCTATCGATCCGAAAATTCAAACGCCTATTTGATTTGTCAAAAACACAGAAGTAGTAGTCATCCCGGTCTCACTGTTCGGGGAACTTTCCTTTGAATCCTATTGCATAGGCATCATCCTTCGGCGAATCGTGGGGCTCAGAAGACCCTACGACGGGGTCCAAAGACCTTCTCTTCTACGACGTGGACACGACCCATCCTGGGTGATAACCTTCCATTTTGGATGATTATCTTAGTCTTTTTCTTTAGTTTTCCATACTCTTTCTAAATCAAAACTATACATAATCCCAAATTTACCCCTTCTTTGTAAATATACCATCAGACTAACTTTTCCCTTTTATACATGCAGAAAAACACAAAAAAATCACAAAAGAATAACTCAACCTCAATACCGCATGGATTCAAATGGTCCCAAGACCGCATGAAGCCAATCGGTCTCGAGACCACATTGAGTCAAACGGTCCCAAGACCACATGAAGCCAATCGCTCTCGAGACCGCATGGAGTCAAACGGTCCCAAGACCGCATGAAGCCAAACGGTCTTGAGACCGCATGGAGTCAATCGGTCTCAAGACCGCATGAAGCCAATCGGTCTCGAGACCGCATGGAGTCAAACGGTCCCAAGCCCGCACGAAGCCAAATGGTCCCGAGACCGCATGGAGTTCAAACGGTCTCAAGACCGCATGAAGCCAACCAGTCTCGAGACCGCATGGAGTTCAACCGGTCCCGAGACCGCATGAAGCCAAACGGTCCCAAGACCGCATGGAGTCAACCGGTCCCGAGACTGCATGAAGCCAAACGGTCCCGAGACCGCATGGAGTCAACCGGTCCCGAGACCGCATGAAGCCAAACGGTCTCAAGGTCCAAACGGTCTTAAGGCCCAAACGGTCTTGAGGTCCAAACGGTCTCAAGATCCAAATGGTCTTGAGATCCAAACGGTCTCAGGCCCAAACGGTCTTGAGGTCCAAACGGCCTCCAAACCGTTTGGACTTCACTTAAGGCCTATATATAAGACCCTAAGGGTCCTCCACCAGGCATCAAGTTTCAAACACCCAAAGGCTGCCTCAATCGTTCCATAGCTCTTGTTACTTCCATCCTCCGCCCGGGGGCTACCGGTCTGAGGCTCATACTCCATCTCGAAGATGCTTTCCCTCTCTCTGCCAAAGAAGGTGGGAAGAGGGAGATCTCGTCATCAAGCAACCCGTGAAGCTGGTGGATCGTTTCTCTCTCTTCAAGGGGTTCACTTTCCTCTCTCCTTTGTGGGAATGATGCTCTTTCTCTCTCTTCTTGCCTCCTTCTTTGTCCTAGTCATGAGCGAGTAGTCTTCTTCACTAGGGTGCGGGGAGTAGCCCCGCTACCCATGCTTTCATATCATGTAAATGTAATCCTTAGGTTGTAATATAGAGTTCTTATCTTTGTTAGTTCGACATCAAACGATTAATGAATGCATGTTGCTTGATCTCCAACTTGTGTTATCTTTTATCTCTTAATATGAATTGTCTACGTTTGTACTATTAGATTTGAAACTCATTTGTATGTTGGTTCTTGGTGCATCTATTCACCATGCATCTGTTTCGGTATCTAGAAGTGTATCTCAAGAAGTGGAGTAAACTCACTATCATCCGTTGCACTTTCATACTATGAAATGGAATCAGTTGACGTATGGAAGTGCAACCTTGATAAGTCGAGGAACACACTTTGCGAGGGGAATGATGCAAAGTAATGTGACCATTTGTTCGGGAATGGCTGGCGTTGCAACATTCTCGTACTTCTCGTAGTTAGATTCTCCGAAAGGAGGCTAAGTCTACAAGGATACTAACTGACTGGACTCTTTTTGCAGGTTAAGTTTTGCTTTACATGTGTTGATCGATGTGTAGTGGTGGTGAAAAACCGATCACACCTTAGTGATCTTTTATCATAGTTTAACTCATTATATTTACCTGCTTTCTTTACTTTTCATGTTCTTAGTTAAAAACATCAAAATCCAACTTTCGATATAAGTACCTGCTAGTAAGTAACCGAGTGAAGTTCCATACATTTTCCATCTTGTTGCTTGCAACAAGACCGTTGTCCTGTGGATTCGACCCTTAACTATACTACGATAAGACTTCCACGTATCTTAGCATACATGGGTGGAGTTTTCTATCTAGTATAAGCAAGGATAAACTTAAAGACTTACCATCTTTAGGATTTTTAGTGGTGGACGCAATTCCACGTAAGTGGAAGCTCCATCAAAAAAATTAGCGCCGATCCGAAAAGAGAAATGCAGAAGAAGATGCCTGACGCCTCAAGTCTTATGTAGTGGCAAGTTCACTACAGGGTGCAAAACCTGTAGGTACTACAGATTCTCACCTACCTTCTGCTCCTCAATGGGCTGAGGCAACGGTTTTGGAACCAGAGCAGATCTATACAGCTCCCAGCATCTGTACGCCAATCCATAAATGAACCATGACATGAGGTCTTACAAAGCCTTCCATGTTGGAATTGATCCGCTAGAAAGTGTAACAGACCGGTGGATTCCAATCTCCCAAAGCCGAATAATCGGTCAACACACTACATTACCAAGAGAGATACCTAAGATGATCCTTCACCCATTCCTGGAGAAGGGTCTCAAATAACTCCTCAGAATCAGGGTAAGCGAGTCTTGGAGATGATAATATGATAGCCAATTTGAGAATAGTCATTTTCAGTGAAGTCTATGACATCTGGGCAGTTGTGTGTCTACCCAAAGATTGTTTCTATCATAGACGGGTTCCCTTTTGCTACCTATCTGTATTCCAAGGCTGACTTGGAAATCCTTTTTGGCAATGTTTAGGCCAATCAATTCGGAAGTTCGATTCCACGTTGATCTGCTGAATTCTAGAGATATCCACGTATTGTGACTCAAACCATTGGCCTGACGTTGGGCCCTTGTGCTTAATTATTTCACCATCATCTTCAGTGACTAACATATAGCTTTTTGGTGCACCAAACCAATCAAATCAGACCTTTCTTGACTTTGTACTCTAACTCTAGTTTTCACTTACCCAATTCAATGGAAGAGATCAAATCGTCAGGCTCTGACAAGACCTAGAACTATTGAGTCAGTATCAGTATAGTAACAGTCATGTCTGGAAATGTTGGAGAAGGAAGCAGCGAAGGCTAATCCGTTCATCAGGGCTAAATCCAGTTCCACTAGGTCAAGGAGAAGTTGGAAGCAATGATATTGAGATAGCTGAAGCTTCGCCCGGCTATTTCTAATACTTCCCCTCCTTGTTAGTTGGATGAAGATTATCAGTTGGAACGTACAAGGTATTTGTGGTGCAGATACCCAACGAGCGATGAAAGAGATAAAAATCATCATCGTCCTGACATTTTTGCTATAATGGAACCTCGTGTAGGAGGTGACCATGCCCTGAAGCTCATTAAGAAGCTAGGTTTTGCCCAGAAGTGGAAGGGTATTCTAGCGGCATTTGTTGGAATCCTAATCAATGCCAAGTCACTATTCCCGAAAATTGGTTCATTGCTTGATTCATGCTTCCTGGCATCTAACCTTTGTCTACGACAACCCGCATCTGATGATGAGTTCTGTGAATTGATTGAGCTGGCGAGTAGTATCAATGGGCCTTGGGCCATGATGGGTCAATGCCCTCCTTTCTCCTGATGAGAAGAGTGGGGAGTTTTAACTACGAGTAATGAATTCAGAACAGCTCTAGAGGAGGTCTCATGGATGTAGGTTTCTGTGGCCAGGCGTTCACGTTCAAGTGAGGTAATCTGCAAGAATGATCGAGTCATGGCCAATCAAGATTGGTGTGATGTCCCTCATCATCTGATTGTGGAACATCTAGTGAGGGTGGGCTCAGACCATGCACCTGTGATGATCAAGTCTACTGATACTGGAGGGAATGGCGATCAAACCTTCCGCACCAAGGCTGCATTATGAACGACAACTTTCATCACTTTTTGAATAATAATTGAGGGGGCTGACTTCATTACAACTGCGGGTTGTTTTATGAATCAAGCCAGAGACTGGGATGATTCTATTATGGAAGCTAGAAGGAAAGGTCAAAGATCTATCTCATATCGAACCAGAAAGCCTTAGCACAAAATGACTCTGACAGACTTGACAATGTGATGATGGACTTGCAGATGGAGTACAATGAATTGCCAAGAAGAGATGGATTGAAAAATCGCACTGCGATTGGTTAAAATGGGGTGATGGAAATACCAAGTACTCCCGTTAAGATGAGATGCAGACAAAACACTATCACAAAATGGAAAGATGAAACTGACAATTGGGTGGATGACAAAGATGATTTGAAAAAACTTGTGCGGGTTCGCTTCTATCTTCACTGAAAATCAAAGAGGGCGTCTAGAAGACAAGAAGTTTCACAGGTGTTTTCCATCAACCAACCGTTACAGATATGAAGAGGATTGCTAGTCTTCCTGATGAATCAGAAAAGTTCTGTTCAAGACCGATGAAGGAAGTAGGGCCTGATGGCATTGATGTTGATTTCCTTCAACAGAATTGGGATGTGATTAGAAGATCAATTTGCATTACTGTGCAAAACACTTGAAATGATAGCCCCCTAACGTCTTGCAGATGCGCTCCCAGTTCTTATACCGTCACCCGATTCCTGTGGCCAATCTCCTTAAATAATGTCTGCCTGAAACTGATCTCGAATTGTGGAAAGACTCAATTATGAGTGGATTGCTCCCACACAGAGTTGTTCCTGGCCGCCGCATCACTGATAACATCCTTTCCTTCTGGTTCAAGAAGTTATACACACCATGAAGACTCGCTCTGTGGGGAGGCGATGAAAGTTGATCTAGCCAAGGCGTATGATCATATGGGTTGGTCTTTCATAGAGCCTTATGAGGACTGGACTCCCTACCAATATCCCCAACATAGTTATGCAAGTTATAACCAGGGCAGCACGAACTGTGGAATGGAGAGAGGAAGCGTTTAAGGCCTCCAGAGGAGTTCGGTAAGGTGACCCTCTCTCACCCTACATTTTCTTGTATGGTTGAGCCAATTCATAGAGCTGAAGGTGCAGGAAGAAATCTGGAAACCAGCTAGACAAGATCGGGACCTCATCTTACGCATGTCTGCTTTGCAGATGATCTTGTGCTGTTCGGAGAAGCATCCATTCATCAAATTCAAGTCATGATTTAGTGCTTAAAAGAATTTGGCATCTGGCACTCTCTAAAGAAAAGTCACGGTCTGGTTGGTCAGACATAAGTCATTAGTCTGATGAGTTTTTCTTGGCGAGTTTAGTTAAAGAAAGAAAATGCAACAAAGGGGTCCAGGTTCTATTTTTTTGACATCAGGATCCATTCATCATACGACGGACGAGGGGAAGAGTTTCTAACCTCCGACTCCGGAGAGAATTTGGAAATCTTCTACCAGAAGCACGAGATGATTCTGGGGGGAATGGATTTTCCTCCGGAAGACCCGACTGTGGTCAGTCAAGAAGACGGGCAGGATGCGGAGCCAATTCGGAATGAGATCGGGCCCCGAGGGGCTCCATTTCTTAAGAACCTGAGAGGGGGTGACTATTCGGTCCAGAGTCTGAAGGACATACTCACTGATCTTGACAACTTGGGCAACGAACCACTTTCGCCACTTTTTGGATAATAGGAGGCGTGGGTGGGGGTCCATAGGGGGTTCGGGGGGGCTGGGCAAGGGGTGCACCGGAACCACCTACCCACTCATCAAGAATGGTGTTCAGCTGACATGCACTGATAGACCCCTATTGGAGGGGAATTTGGTGCCCCATCTTTTGACTGTTGTCAACGGTTCAATGTTCGATTCTACTCTATGTCCAAACATTTCTGTGAATGCTATTTCGATCTAAGTGGTCTTATTCTGTGCCCCGTGCTAGGAAGCATTATTCTTCTTTTGATTCCAAATTCAAGAATACGAATGATACGATTGATTGGTCTGTGCGCCTCTCTTATTACTTTTTTGTATTCCCTTGTTCTTTGGATACAATTTGATCCTTCTTCGGCCAAATTTCAATTTGTGGAAAGCTTTCGATGGCTTCCTTATGAAAACATTCATTTTTATATGGGTATAGACGGTATTTCATTATTCCTCGTGATATTGACCACATTTCTGATCCCTATTTGCATTTAAGTGGGTTGGTCTGGTATGAGAAGTTATGGGAAAGAGTATATTATAGCATTTCTCATTTGTGAATTTCTAATGATCGTCGTGTTCTGCATGCTGGATCTTCTACTATTCTATGTTTTTTTCGAAAGCGTGCTAATCCCTATGTTGTGCGGAGCTGAGCATCTTCTATTTGCTGGTACCAAGCTTTTCCTCTGTAGGGGCCTTGTGCAGTAAACCCCCTACGGGCAGTCCTCCATCGTCGTCAAGGGGACCCGTGAAACTTTCGGGAAGAGGGGTAGTCTTGTGTGTCAGCATAACATTTCTGGTCGAACCACCGAACCACACATCTTTTTTTGGTGGGAGGGTACTCCGAGTAGTGGGTTCCTCGTAGGACCTCGACCCGCCTACTCGGGTCTTGTATGGATATGCAGGAAGGGGTGCTCCTAGGTGTGTGTAGGGGGTGTGTTTGTTCGTGAGAATGGATTCCTCGTCAAGTCAGGGGGTGTGGACACACTTGCACGAATTCGGGGGAAGGCTACAAGGGAGAGATAGAAAGGAAACTGTATCTGACCAGGGATGGACGTAAACTCGAGAGAGCCCTCAGGTAGAGATAATCGTCCAGATCTTATTTTGAAATAAAAAAGCCGCCCCGCCTACCGGTCGGAGGGTTCCTCCGTCTAAGCTGGGGAGCTCGTCGGCGAGGAGACCATCAGAAAAGTTGCCCCAACAAACGGAGGATCGACCTGTATCTGATCAGTAGGAGACTGAAGAAAGACTGCTGGCAGCAATCCCCCCGCTTCGCCCCCCGACCCCGTCGAACTCCCCGCTCGGCAGAGGGTTCAAGAGCAGGGTGGGGTCCTATCCTCCCGAGGGATAGGAGCAAAAGGAGCGGTACATCAACCCATCAACGTTCTCCCCCTTTAGTACGACGTGGAGGCCAGAAAGATCAAACCAATATGAACCGCCTACATCACAGTAGTAGGGGAGTCAAGGCCGTGACGTCGGGGCGGGGGGAAGGCAATGACTTTCACATATCTCTCTCTATCTACCTGCCGGGAGGTCCGTGTGAGCAACGCGACTGTGCTTCCCGCCCCCCTACCCCCCGCGGGAGGGGGAGCGGCTCTTTCGGGCAGGAAGCAGGTGGCACGGGCGGGCATCTCCCGCAACGCAAGCAGCATTGTTTGCCCCGAGAAGCAAAAGATTTGAGAGTCAAGGTGGAAAATACATGCATATGCCGTGGTCTAATGACAAGGCCCGACGACGGAAGTGCCTACCTCACAACTCAACCACCACCGGTCATCAGGTCAATTCTTCTTTGGGGCCGCCCCTGACTCTACCATTATTATAGGGGTATGGGGTTCGAGACAAAGAAAGATCAAGGCAGCATATCAGTTTTTCCTATATACTTTACTTGGATCCGTTTTTATGCTATTAGCTATTCCGTTGATTCTTATCCAAATAGGAACCACCGATTTACAAATCTTATTAACCACAAAATTTAGTAAGCGGCGCCAAATCTTTCTATGGATTGCTTTTTTCACCTCTTTCGCCATCAAAGTGCATATGGTACCAGTTCATATTTGGTTACCCGAAGCCCATGTGGAGGCACCTACGGCTGGATCTGTCATCTTGGCAGGAATTCTTTTAAAATTGGGAACCTATGGGTTTTTAAGATTTTCAATACCCATGTTTCCCAAAGAGACACTTTGTTTCCCTCCTTTCATTTATACTCTAAGCGCAATTGCTATAATATATACTTCCTTGACCACTTTAAGACAGATCGATCTTAAGAAGATCATTGCCTAATCCTCAGTAGCCCATATGAATCTGGTGACTATTGGTATGTTTAGTCGGGCGGCGGCCGTTAGGTCACCTATTTGGAATGTTACACACACAAGCAAGGCCAAAACGTGTGTGCCGGGCATGCGACCCATCAACCTACTAGCAATGGGGGAGAAAACATAGCATGTCGCAACAAACGATTTGAGGCATCTGAAAAACAAGAGCCCGTCCCCCCGTGGTACGGGAGTGGGGGACGAACCTACGCGCAGGTAGCAGGAGCACCGGCTCTACGAAGTCCGAATTGAATCTTTCTGTCCACCGTGCAAGGAGAATTGTTGGGCGCGAAGCGAGCCAGCCTGCTTCTTTATATTTCGTTCCTCTCCCTGAAGGTCGATTTGTACCTCTCGCTAACGCTCGATCCATTTCCATCCCTCTCCCATACGGTCGCTTCGTTCCTCTTTCTAGAATAGAGCTCGATTCTATGTCGGAAATGAACAAAAAGCGAGATTCATGTGCGTGCTATTTTCAAATCGATTGATAGATGGCCTGATCCGGTGATAAAGAATGGGCATTTTTCAATCGAGAAGGATCTGACAAGACCTATTTTGATATATTGATGAGACCTCCCCATCAGGATCCATATGAAAGAAAGATATATGTATCTGTCTACATCATACGTAGAGCGCCCAAGTGCTTTTTGGGCCTGCTCAGTTCTCTTATCCATCGGTCTAATGCACAGGGCTCATCGTCGGGGAGGGAAAAGAACAAAATGGAGTTGTGTTGTTTGCTGCCTCGACGCCGACATTGTCCCACACGGAAAGAGAAAGAGCACTCCGCCCCAGCCTGACTTGTGGGTCCGCTAACGTCAAGCGAGGAGTTGAGCCTGAACTGGCAAACCGAAGTCACTTTCGGGAACATACTTCCTACATCCCACATGTGTCTAGTCCAGCAGCGCAGCGCAAATGACCGAATCCCCCGCTGGCCATCGGGGACCGAGTGGTAAGGCCATGATCTGTAGGGGAACGGATCACTCATTCTTCTATTGGGGATAGGTGCACAAACGACAAATCCAAACGTCACACATCTGCTGCCTACAGTTTAGGTGGCACCATCGAGATCTAGATTCCAGTAAGGAACTTTGTGTCGCGGCTGCTCCACTCCGCAGTGGTCTCTTGAACTGAACTTTGTTGCCTTCCCACGCTGGGGGACCCTTGGCCCTAGCTATTCACTACAATCCCGAAGCCTTATCTCCAATTGAACGACAAAGAGACCAGTCGACATCTTGGATCTTGGAGGCGGCACTGAGGTGTCCAAAGCAAAGAATAGTGTCCGTGTCCAAAGGTCAGTCAAAAAAACGGGATTCGTCAGTTCGCTACTTTTCCCATCCCAGGCTGCCCAGATCACCGCCGTTTTTTGATGTGTTCAATTCAATAAAAACTACAACTACACCAAAGTAGAAGGGCCATTCCAGACCTAACCTAATAGAATCCCGAAGGGGAAGGCCCCCGGGGTGA
Organism: Alisma plantago-aquatica; assembly: GCA_963693085.1. Taxonomy (NCBI): domain Eukaryota; kingdom Viridiplantae; phylum Streptophyta; class Magnoliopsida; order Alismatales; family Alismataceae; genus Alisma; species Alisma plantago-aquatica. The sequence goes on along the minus strand of OY856409.1, from coordinate 143,392,580 downwards.
GTAGAGAAGGGGAAACTCATCTACGATCGCTTCCGCCAAAAGGATCGACTTGGTACAGGAGGCCCAACATTCTGGGCTGGAAGGAGGCAAGCAAATGAAGGGAGGCATGGAGGGTTGACTACAATCCCCCGACTACGACGAAGCTTTGCTTTGTAAACTCGACGGGGTAGGGGGGCACCGAACGGGGGGAAGCGAAGCTTAGCGGGCGCCGGGGTGGCCGACCACTACATAAACCGCTGGCAGAGAAAGCTCGAAGAGCTTCCCTTCATTCGTTTCGCGGGAGCCACACAACACATAGCTGGAAGTCAGAGGGCCCGTACTACCTACCGTACCCTTCGCTCTGGGGGACCGTAGAACGGAAAGCACCTTCTAAACAACTCGGCAGAAGGGAAGGGGCCTATGTATTTGCACTACCCCTGCAGATTTGACTCTACCTACACCCAGAGCCAATCCCCTAGTGGTCCTGCCACCACGCCGCAGAATAGGAGCTCGTGTCGTCGGAATTTCTGGTGGGAAAGTGGCGGGAAAAAAGATGACGACCGCGTAAAGGGGCCGGCCGCCTCTTCCCCGCCCACCCTCAGCTCAGGGCGGGGAATTCGGCCAAAATATGGACACCCGATGGGCCCAACACGCACAATCCGGCCCATCATTGCACTTCAGACAACCGCCCGTAGCATTAGGACGGCCCCTTTTGAGCAAATGGAACAGTCTTTTTTTAGTGTATTGCACCAAATTCGATACACCGTTCACATTTAAGAACAAGAAGAGAATCAATCCTTTCTTCTTTTCTTTCTCTTTCTCGAGGGGATGAGGGCTTGGAACTGGCAAGGGGATTCGGGCGCATTTCTCAAACCACTACATCCAGGATCATAAGTGGAACACCCTGCAAGGGTGGGGAAGCTGCGAGCAGAGCCAGAAGGGGAGAGTCAACATGTTGCCGTAGCGCACGTACTCTTCTGTGGAGTCGCACGAAACGTGTCTTCTTCCCTCTAACGACGCCCTTTCTTGTTCCGGTCCGAAAACGACCCTTCTCTTATCGTGGAAGGACTTCCACCTGTGGTCCAACCCATGTGTCACCCTCATCCCCCGTCTGACTGACCCCCTCCCCGCTGCTTCGCTGGGCCCGTCCCCATCTCTAAGGAGATCCTTACAATAAAAAACACATTTGCTGCCGAAACAGCTGCTGGGGAAACACAGCCCGACCCCCTCTCGGGAAACAGGGGTGGGGGTCCAACAAGCACTTGCTGCAGAGGGATGCCACAAGCACTCGGCCCGCCTCTTCTTCTTCAATAAAGCTGACCTCCTTTTCACCAGTGCTGATGCAGTGCGCACGTAGATAAGGACCAATCCAAGTGGGGGAGCGAAGCGGGGGGGGGGGGCAGGCGGCCATCACACTCCCCTTTCTCAGCCGTGGGGAACTACTGCCTTGATGTCTGAGGCGGGGGGTTGAGGGGGGAAGGGGGAAGCCCGAGGGACCCCAACAAGGGTTGAGAGGTTCCATATTGTTGAGCCGAAGGGCATCATCATCATAGTAGTAAACGTGATCATAGTAGTATGTCACGTTGTCTCGTCCCCGCTGCATCGAAAAGTACCTATGCACTATGTTCCGGTTCACTGATAAGGAAGATAGAGTTGGGGTGGGCTGATGTGATACTCGACGTATGACCCGGGGAGAAAGATGTGCAACTCAAACTCACCCTTTTCCCCTCCCCTTCCTCCCCGACCCCTCCCGATAATTACTTGAGAGGACGTACTCGATCCGACAGAGCAGAACGACCAGAAAGAAAAAGAAGTAGAGTTAGAAAGCCATATGATAGGTGGGGAATATGTTGTACGGTTTGGGGGGCTCAAGGGAGGACTGACAAGCGCGGAGGATTTTGCTCTATCGAACATACAGGGAATTGGAGGTAGCATTCCACCGATGTCAAGTCATAGACCGGTTCCTCTAGCCCTTTTTCCATGTGTTGGTGTTCTATATGATCGACATAAGACTTGACTTGTTAGATATTATGGAGGTTCAGTGAGAACCATGCCGAATCTCTCTACCATTTCCTTCTCTTCCACTTTGGCCAATATGAGTTCACCTGGTACGGGAAGCTTTATCGGGGAATTTCCCAGCTTAGTAGGAGCTTTCCAAAGAAATAGCTCCGTAGCCACCTCCGCAGCGCTTGGAATGATTTTAGGCGCGGCGTATTCCCTTTGATTGGTTTTTAGACTAAAGCATGAAAAGTAAATAAAGCAAGTAAAACTAAGATTTAACAAATGATGATGAATCACTGGGGTTAAGCAGGTATTCACCACCGCTACACATGCATTGTATATGTACTAAGCAAGCAAGACTTATAAGCTAGATGCATGGATGTTCCACAAGACCGATGCCTTATAAGATAAGAGCGATGCATTGCATCCAAGGATGTTCCAAAAGACTGATGCCTCGTAAGACAAGAGCGATGCATTGCATCCTTCGATGTTCCACAAGACTGATGCCTTATAAGACAAGAGCAATGCATCGCATCCTTCAAGGGTTAAGTAGCTCTCATTCGGTACATTTCTACGTGTCAATGAAGATATGTAGTCTTCCAAAGAGAGAATCTTACTCAACCTCATGAAACGTGCATCTAAAACTAACAAGCGAGCGATAATTATCAAAACGAATAGTATCTTTGTAGGCCTAGTCTCCTATTCGGATAACCTAGCTACGAGAAGTGCGGGAATGTTGCAACGCCAGCCATTCCCGATCAAATGGTCACATGCTTTACATCATTCCCCTCGCAAAGCGTGTTCCTCGACTTACTAAGGTTACTTCCATACAGATGGAAGTGCAACAGATGATAGTGAGTTTACTCCACTCTTTGAGATACACTCCTAGACACCAAAACGGATGCGTGGTGGATACACACACCAGAAACCAACACTAAATCGGTATTCGAGTCTCGAGAGCGGTCGTAGACAAACCACAACAAAAGACAATAGATGCATACAAGAACGTGGCCATCATTCAAGCAAGTATGGAACGATTTAGTATTAAAACGAAAGGATAACATCTTTTTAGTACAAAGTACAAGACATGGGCAGCGGGGCTAGTCATTGCGCCCCAGTGGATGGAACTACTCGCTCCTCATAGAGGGAGCAACAAAGGAGGAGGTAAGAAGAGATAGAAAGAACATCATCTCCACTAAGGAGAGAAGGTTGAACCCTTGGTGGAGAGAGCAACGATCTTCACCCTTCGTGGCTTGCTTGACGACGGATCTTCTCCTCTCACCTTCTTTGTTGATGAGAGAGAAGGTAGCTTTGTAATGGAGCTAAGACTTACACCAAAGGATTTTCAGTCTTCCAATGGGAGTCCCAGAATTCTATCACCAAAAACCCTAGAGAGGATTGATGTCTTCCCTAGGTTTACCTAGAACTGGTGCTTAGATAACAACTCCAACCCCATAAGAGTATGGAAGCCTTATCATAGTACAGATTTAGGATCGAACCCAAAAGACAACGGTCTTGTTGCAAGCAACAAGATGGAAAACGTACAGCACTTCACTTAGTTATTTTACTAATTGGCACTTATATCAAAAGGTTGGATTTTGATTGGTTTTTAGACTAAAGCATGAAAAGTAAATAAAGCAAGTAAAACTAAGATTTAACAAATGATGATGAATCACTGGGGTTAAGCAGGTATTCACCACCGCTACACATGCATTGTATATGTACTAAGCAAACAAGACTTATAAGCTAGATGCATGGATGTTCCACAAGACCGATGCCTTATAAGACAAGAGCGATGCATTGCATCCAAGGATGTTCCACAAGACCGATGCCTCGTAAGACAAGAGCGATGCATTGCATCCTTCGATGTTCTACAAGACCGATGCCTTATAAGACAAGAGCAATGCATCGCATCCTTCAAGGGTTAAGTAGCTCTCATTCGGTACATTTCTACGTGTCAATGAAGATATGTAGTCTTCCAAAGAGAGAATCTTACTCAACCTCATGAAACGTGCATCTAAAACTAACAAGCGAGCGATAATTATCAAATCGAATAGTATCTTTGTAGGCCTAGTCTCCTATTCGGATAACCTAGCTACGAGAAGTGCGGGAATGTTGCAACGCCAGCCATTCCCGATCAAATGGTCACATGCTTTACATCATTCCCCTCGCAAAGCGTGTTCCTCGACTTACCAAGGTTACTTCCATACAGATGGAAGTGCAACGGATGATAGTGAGTTTACTCCACTCTTTGAGATACACTCCTAGACACCGAAACGGATGCGTGGTGGATACACACACCAGAAACCAACACTAAATCGGTATTCGAGTCTCGAGAGCGGTCGTAGACAAACCACAACAAAAGACAATAGATGCATACAAGAACGTGGCCATCATTCAAGCATGTATGGAATGATTTAGTATTAAAACGAAAGGATAACATCTTTTTAGTACAAAGTACAAGACATGGGCAGCGGGGCTAGTCCCCGCGCCCCAGTGGATGGAACTACTCGCTCCTCATAGAGGGAGCAACAAAGGAGGAGGTAAGAAGAGATAGAAAGAACATCATCTCCACTGAGGAGAGAAGGTTGAACCCTTGGTGGAGAGATCAATGATCTTCACCCTTCATGGCTTGCTTGACGACAGATCTTCTCCTCTCACCTTCTTTGTTGATGAGAGAGAAGGTAGCTTTGTAATGGAACGTAAGTCTCAGACCGGCAGCCTCGGGCGGTGGATGGAGTTGTTCTGGTACTAGAGAGGCAGCCTCTGGACGTCTGGACTTTCTCAGGGATGGCCCTTGAGGTCTTATTTATAGGCCTTGAGTGAGGTCAAATGGTCTGGAGACCGTTTGGGTTCAAACGGTCTTGAGACCGTTTGGCGTCAAACGGTCTTGAGACCGTTTGGCGTCAAACGGTCTTTAAATCGTTTGGCGTCAAACGGTCTTGAGACCGTTTGGCGTCAAACGGTTTTGAGATCGTTTGGCGTCAAACGGTCTTGGGACCGTTTGAACTCCATGCGGTCTTGGGACCGTTTGAACTCCATGCGGTCTTGGGACCGTTTGAACTCCATGCGGTCTCGGGACCGTTTGAACTCCATGCGGTCTTGGGACCGTTTGAACTCCATGCGGTCTTGGGACCGTTTGGCTTCATGCGGTCTCGGGACCGTTTGGCTTCATGCGGTCTCGGGACCGTTTGGCTGCATGCGGTCTCGGGACCGTTTGAACTCCATGCGGTCTTGGGACCGTTTGGCTTCATGCGGTCTCGGGACCGTTTGAACTCCAAACGGTCCCAAGACCGCATGGAGTTCAAACGGTCCCGAGACCGCATGAAGCCAAACGGTCCCAAGACCGCATGGAGTTCAAACGGTCCCGAGACCGCATGAAGCCAAACGGTCCCAAGACCGCATGGAGTTCAAACGGTCCCGATACCGCATGAAGCCAAACGGTCCCAAGACCGCATGGAGTTCAAACGGTCCCGAGACCGCATGAAGCCAAACGGTCCCGAGACCGCATGAAGCCAAACAGTCCCAAGACCGCATGGAGTTCAAATGGTCCCGAGACCGCATGAAGCCAAACGGTCCCAAGACCGCATGGAGTTCAAACGGTCCCAAGACCGCATGGAGTTCAAACAGTCCCAAGACCGCATGGAGTTCAAACGGTCCCAAGACCGTTTGACGCCAAACGATCTCAAAACCGTTTGACGCCAAATGGTCTCAAGACCGTTTGACGCCAAACGATCTCAAGACCGTTTGACGCCAAACGGTCTCAAGACCGTTTGAACCCAAATGGTCTCCAGACCGTTTGACCTCACTCAAGGCCTATAAATAAGACCTCAAGGGCCATCCCTGAGAAAATCCAGACGTCCAGAGGCTGCCTCTCTAGTACCAGAACAACTCCATCCACCGCCCGAGGCTGCCGGTCTGAGACTCACGTTCCATTACAAAGCTACCTTCTTTCTCATCAACAAAGAAGGTGAGAGGAGAAGATCCGTCGTCAAGCAAGCCACGAAGGGTGAAGATCGTTGCTCTCTCCACCAAGGGTTCAACCTTCTCTCCTCAGTGGAGATGATGTTCTTTCTATCTCTTCTTACCTCCTCCTTTGTTGCTCCCTCTATGAGGAGCGAGTAGTTCCATCCACTGGGGCGCGGGGACTAGCCCCGCTGCCCATGTCTTGTACTTTGTACTAAAAAGATGTTATCCTTTCGTTTTAATACTAAATCGTTCCATACATGCTTGAATGATGGCCACGTTCTTGTATGCATCTATTGTCTTTTGTTGTGGTTTGTCTACGACCGCTCTCGAGACTCGAATACCGATTTAGTGTTGGTTTCTGGTGTGTGTATCCACCACGCATCCGTTTCGGTGTCTAGGAGTGTATCTCAAAGAGTGGAGTAAACTCACTATCATCCGTTGCACTTCCATCTGTATGGAAGTAACCTTGGTAAGTCGAGGAACACGCTTTGCGAGGGGAATGATGTAAAGCATGTGACCATTTGATCGGGAATGGCTGGCGTTGCAACATTCCCGCACTTCTCGTAGCTAGGTTATCCGAATAGGAGACTAGGCCTACAAAGATACTATTCGATTTGATAATTATCGCTCGCTTGTTAGTTTTAGATGCACTTTTCATGAGGTTGAGTAAGATTCTCTCTTTGGAAGACTACATATCTTCATTGACACGTAGAAATGTACCGAATGAGAGCTACTTAACCCTTGAAGGATGCGATGCATTGCTCTTGTCTTATAAGGCATCGGTCTTGTGGAACATCAAAGGATGCAATGCATCGCTCTTGTCTTACGAGGCATCGGTCTTGTGGAACATCCTTGGATGCAATGCATCGCTCTTGTCTTATAAGGCATCGGTCTTGTGGAACATCCATGCATCTAGCTTATAAGTCTTGCTTGCTTAGTACATATACAATGCATGTGTAGCGGTGGTGAATACCTGCTTAACCCCAGTGATTCATCATCATTTGTTAAATCTTAGTTTTACTTGCTTTATTTACTTTTCATGCTTTAGTCTAAAAACCAATCAAAATCCAACCTTTTGATATAAGTGCCAATTAGTAAAATAACTAAGTGAAGTGTTGTATGTTTTCCATCTTGTTGCTTGCAACAAGACCGTTGTCTTTTGGGTTCGATCCTAAATCTGTACTATGATAAGGCTTCCATACTCTTATGGGGTTGGAGTTGTTATCTAAGCTCCAGTTCTAGGTAAACCTAGGGAAGACATCAATCCTCTCTAGGGTTTTTGGTGATAGAATTCTAGGACTCCCATTGGAAGACTGAAAATCCTTTGGTGTAAGTCTTAGCTCCATCAAAAAATGGCGCCGTTGCCGGGGACAACGGAACGTTAGTATTTCACTTAGTTTATTTTTTCTAGTTGGTTAGGATTTTTACACTTTCTTTTTGAATCATAACTCATCATCTTCTTGAAGCTTCCATATTGTCTCTATTATCTAAAGGTGTTCTCTTTTCTTTACTCAGGTAGAACCCGTATATGCAATCACCGCATAATCGAGGATTCTCCCCTGATCCGGAGTTCGACTCCGAGGTAGAGAGAAGTTTCCACCGCAGAATCCGTCTCAATCGCCAACGCGCTAGTCAAATGGCTGACGAACAGCATCAAGCCGCTTTGGTGATGGAGAGAGTCAATGCTGCTATCGCCGCACAACGGGCACAACTCATTGTAGACACCCGTGCCCAAATACAAGCGGAGATACGAGCAGAAGAGCAAGCCCGCATAAGAGCAGAGACCGAGGCTGCTCAGCTCGAATTATGAAACAAGTAACTGAGGGACTATGCTGTCCCGAAGAATTACGAAGACAACCACCCGGTCCGGCCTCCGATCATCAACATCCCAAACTTTGAGATTCGGACCCAGTGGATCCAGATTATGCAAGGAATTTCCTTCTCAGGAGGTTCAGGAGACGATTGCATGGACCATTTGAAACAGTTTAAGGCATTATGCCGCCTGGTCCCGCAAGCTGGTATTGCTTTCGACGCAATAATGCTCCACCTGTTTCATTTCACCTTATCTGGAAGGGCCTTGAGTTGGTACAACTCATTGGATAGAGAACCCATAATAACCACTTGGGCCCCTCTAGAGGAAAAATTCTTGGAGAAGTTCTTTCCACCCTCGCTGACCTATGAAATCAGAGGGCATATCAACCATTTCTCCTAGCTACCTGGAGAAACCCTCGCTGAGGCATGGGAAAGATTTAAGGAACTTCTACGCAAATGCCCTCATCATGGAATTTCACAGAATCAATTGATTGAAACTTTTTATCGGGGGGTAAGCGATGACATTAAACAGTTCCTAGATTCCTCATCTGGAGGAAATTTCATGAGGAAAAATTATGAAGATGCCTGGAAAATCGTTACTTTAGGAGCTGAAAACCAGTCCAACTGGGGGCGGTCAGCCGGAAAAGGCGTCCTTAAAGTCTTTAAAGCTGAGGAATCTATGGAACTAAAGTCAATAGCTGAAGCTTTGAAGACAATCGCTCATAAACAGCAAACCCTTGAAACAACTCTAGGGGAAATGGATAAGAAGAAAACCCCGCTGGTTCATCAAGTCAAAGCCGTCACAGCATCCTGTGAAGCTTGTCATGCTTCGGATCATCCGACCCTTTCCTGCGGAATACTCTATAATGTGATGATGGATCTGCATCCACCACCACAATCCTATGAGGCCATCACTAATCAGGCTGAAGATCAGATTCCAGAGCAAGTCAACTCCATCCATACTATTCCCGGACAAGTTTATTATAATCCCAGTCAACCAAGGAACCATCCTGGATTCTAGTATGGGAATCCCTCTGGAACTGCGAATCCGCAACATCAGACACAAGGGGGACTTGACAGTAGGCTGCCTCCTGGATTTCCAAACAATTTTAACCAAAATCAAGGGAACCCCAGGAACAATTTCCCTAGGGCTAACTACCCTAGAAATCAATCAGCCTACTATCAGTACACTCATCCCCCGCTTCACCCGTAATTGCATATTCAACAGTCTCAACAACAAAACCCTCAGAAAAACGTCACTGCACAACCGGAAGATGAGCTATCTTTGATAAAACAAATGCTTCAGTCTCAGCAAACCATGCTGGCCAACCAACAAGCTCAACAGAAGGCAGTTGAAGCACAGCTTGCCCAGATTGCTGCACAATTGAAACCCCCAACAGGCACTTTCGCTGGGCAGCCTGAATCGAACCCTAAACATGGGCCAAATAGACATGAGCAATCAAATACTATGACAGCAGCATAATAATGCTTTAACTTCGTCGAGCCAGCGACATAAAACCAAGGCGCTTCTTGGGAGGCAACCCAAGACCTCAGTATCACCTTCTCTAATTTCTAGTCTTTTATTTTTCTTTTGAATTTGTTTTGCTTTCTTTAAGTTCTTTCATCATTAATCTAAAAATACAAAAAAAATCTACATAATCAAAACTACAAAACAATACATAAAACAAACAACATAAAAATTCATAAACCAAAATACAAAAAAAAATAATAATATACATACTCAAAAACAAACATAAAAATATACAAACCGTTTGGGACCAAACGGTCCTCAAACCGTTTGGGACCAAACGGTCTTGAAACCGTTTGAGACCAAACGGTCCTGAAACCGTTTGAGACCAAACGGTCCTGAAACCGTTTGGGACCAAAACGGTCTTGAGACCGCTTGGGACCAAGCGGTCTTCAAACCGTTTGGAATACAAAAGGTCACCAACCAATCACTATAAATATCAACCCTACCCATCCGTCTTTTTCTCTTCGAATCTTCGAATTCTCCAGAGTTTTCGTGCGAAGAGCTTCTCTTCTTGCTCCTGTTGCATCCGCACAAAGTCGCCCTTCCGTCCACCTTCCGCAAGGTAGTCCGGCGACTCCACGCTGCTCATTCCATCGCTAGTCGCTGCTTACGCTGCCATCGCCGTCGTTATCGAATAGTTTCATCAACCGACCCGTCGCCTTCGTCGCCGCGCCGTTCTGTCGCCACCATCATGGCGCCAGTGCCGTTCCCTTTACCATCGCACGACGTCTCTTGCTCCGCCATCACCGTCGCTGTCAAAAGATTTCGCCGACTCTCCCACCGTTTTCATCGCCGTCGCCGTTCTTCTCATCGTTTTCGAAGGCGCCGACGCGTTCTTCACCTTCGCGCCGTTCCACCTTCTCCCGCGCCGGCGACCTGCGACTCTTCGCTTTCCAAACGGTCTTGAAACCGTTTGGGACCAAACGGTCTTGAAACCGTTTGGGACCAAACGGTCCTCAAACCGTTTGGAACCAAACGGTCCCGAAACCGTTTGGAACCAAACGGTCCCTCAAACCGTTTGGAACCAAACTGTCCCGAAACGGTTTGGAACCAAACGGTCCTGAAACCGTTTGGGACCAAACGGTCTTGAAACCGTTTGGTTTTCGTTTCCATTTTGCTTTCACAAAATATAAAAGATATAACTACAAATCAAATTTACATTGTTTCAAATCTTCTCTAATTATGAAACTCTTATTCTTTTTCAGAAATGGCGTCACCAGCAAACAAAACTTCCGGCTCAGGAACTGCCCCTGCTCTGACAAGGGAGCAGATGATGGAAGAGCGAGACAGGCTCATACAGATCAGGGATACTTACAACACCACCAGCGTCGTCCCTCCCAAGACCAAGATCATCGACGTCCTGTGTGAGATAACTCGCCTCACCAAATGCTTGGGTGAGGCACCTGAAGAGGACATCGAGCACATCTCTTTTGACGATGATGAAGGATCGGACTACATACCGAATCCCGATGAAGACTCCTCTGCCCAAGAGACAGAGGGAAAATGCAAAGCTACAAAGGCTGCATCTGGGCAGCCCCCCAAGAGGGCAAGAAAACAAGTCCACCCTCTATCTGCCATGGACCAACCCTTCGCCAAACCATCCACCTTTGCTGCTACCACTACCACCCCTGCAGCTACCATCCCTACCACCTTCATTCCCATCACCGCCCCAATACCACCACCAGAGCACCTATCCATCCAAACCTCCATCACCACCGATAAAACCCTTAAACCAACCAAGTATGTTTGCTCCAGCATACTAGCTAAAATGGGAATTCACGAGCGCATCTTCAAAGCGCTACAAAAAGCCAACCTTACCAGGTTGTGCTTAATACCTGAAATATCCTACATTGAGCCCACAGTGGAATTCTTCTCCTACCTGACAAAGGAGCCCGTCGACATTGCAGATAGGTCACGGGATGGGGGTGATAGAAGGATTGTCACCCAAATCTTCGGTAGAAACGTCGTCTTAACAGAGAATATACTAAATTCAATATTCATTGACGACCTGGAGCAGCTAAAAAAGGCCAAATCAGTGGGAACTGATCATCCAGAATTCAACCGCTACACATTCTGGAAAAGCTTAACTGGGATTCCCACATACGACGCCAAAACATGCAAAGCGTCCAACATACACTCCGGATTTGTGCGCACTCTGCACAAAATCCTAGCTGGCGCACTTTTTCCAAGAACGGAAGGAGGAAACGTTACAATATCAGACCTCTTTGTCCTCTGGTCTATCCTCAACGGAAGGCCAGTCAACATCGGACGGTTGATGGTCCAGAAATTATCCGCCGCCTTCATAGGGAAAGAGATCTGTTTGGGGGGCCATGTCACATCCATAATTAATTTTTTTAAGATGGACAGGCTATTACCCCAATGCACGCAAATAAAGGGCGACATCCTTACAAACGAACAATCTTTGAAAAATTTGTTTATAATCAAAGAAAAGGATGGAAAGTTACATGTATTCTGCCCGATGGTTAAGTCATCAAGAACCCTCCTTCCGTTACCGGAGCTAGCACACTATGATATGACACAGCTCCTCTTTTCTGACGAGGAGCTTACTCATCTACTAGCTTCGGTCACACCCGCTGCAAAGAAACAAACTGCGGGCCCAACTGAAACGAGCATCACAGCCCCGACAGCTCGACCTACAAAAATCCCTATCAAACGACCTTCTAGGAGGTTGCTGAAGGCCCAACAGCTGTCGGGGACACCAACGTCCCGCCCAAACCCGGAGGACGAGCGGTTCAACGATGAAATCTTAACAACTTCCTCATTTGACTCTTTCATCCAGAGTCTAAATGAGCAGCTCTCCGCTGCCCCCACCACTACTTTTCTCCCCACATCCACGCCAGCATTCACATCCACCTTTTCACCCACCCTAACATCGGGCTTCCCTTTCTCCACCTCCATGCCTGACTTCACCACCTTTCCATTCACATCCACAGTTCCCACCCCTTCATCATCAGTGCCACCTCTTTTGCCACAAATACCACCACTCTTCACATCCGCTACCACCCCGACACCGCTGGTGACTTCATCAACAGTCACTACGCAGTTCGGGCCATCATCAGTGTCTCTTCCACAAGACACTACCACCATCCCACATAGGCCCCAGCCACATCACCCTTCCGCCTCTGGGGCCCCCCTTACTAACATCGGTGAGGAATTCGGCCGTCAATTTGACGCTGTCCGAAACCTCCTCACCGATCCTTCTAACCTATTACATTCTATTTTTTCTTGTGTACAGGATTTATCTAAACAGGTAACCAGGATCGACAACCAACATCGAGCTCTTCCTGTCGTCCTACAAGGCATCCAGCAACGACAGGATGAAGTGGCTAGGCAAGTTGAGCTTATCAACAGCCACACTAACAACCTGCCAGACCTGATCCTAGGGGCAATGCGCCAGCAAGAAGCTACGACAAGAAAAGTCGATGAGATCTCTAACCAGACTCACCCTCTGCAAGAGAATCTCCGCAAGCTTGAGCAGAATCAAGAAGAGCTAAGCACGCGCCTGGCCACCATCGACGACACAATTACGCAGCTCCATCATCATCAAGAGGAAGCTAATATCAATGAAACACAACAACTACGTGCCCAAGTCACAGATCTGACAACACGCCTCCTCTCCGCCGAGGGTAGATACACAGATCTCAAAGAAGCCCACGACGCACTGCTCGAGAAACACGAGCATCTGCAAGTGGCTTTCGATGAGCTACAAGCCACTCACCGGCGGTACAAAAAGTCGACTAACAAGAAGACAACCGACGAAGCTGCGGCCGATAACGACGATGATGATGAAAAAGAAGACGAATCCGATTCATCGGCTGACTCCAATAAAGACACATCTTCAGGAGACAAGCACGATGACGGTGAAGACCCCGGGAACGCAGCAGGACCCTCCCATAAAGGGTCTGATAAAGGTCACCAGGAAAGTGACTACCACCCCAAGTCCCCTCAGCATGACAACGTAAACATCTCTTACGGGGACCAATTCTTTGATTACTCCGCTATGGGGTCAATGGGGGAAGCTGCCAAGGATGCGGCCTTCGCTGAGCTCCAACAATGCATACTAGGAGCCAGCGCTACCTCGCCAAAAACTTCTCCCCCCTCCTCAACACCTTCTCCCCCTTACCTAGACGAGGCAGACCGAGTGAGTCTAGATACTGACGCAGATCTTGACTCCGCCTCCGATCTAGACGACAACCTCAAAGGCCATGAAGAGGCCCCCGAACAGCACGCCTCCCCTCCACCACAAGACCTCCCCCCGCCACCTCCTCTCCCACAAAAAATGCACGATCTTGATACGACAGCCATCTCTACTTTAGATGCTCAGGACATCTTCATCCTGAACACTATAGTAGACGATGCAAAAGTGGGGGACGACATAGTTTACAATAATACAAAAACCAGGCGTACGTTGACACGTGAAAATTTTCGTTGCATCCTCCGACCCCAGTCTACGATGCCAATGCCAATCTTCCGTGTCCTCCTCGCCAACTGTATAGAAATCTATAGAAATAAACAGCGGATACAACCAGCCTTCAACGCTTCACCCGCATTGTCTCTTGGCCTTTTACACAAAAGCTTGCGCGCGCGGTCGATTGAGCGACTGCGTGCCGGTTTAGCGCGTCGGGCACGCTATATCAAAATGCCATTCCAAGTCTCGGACCACTGGCTTTTTATGATAGTGGATACCGAAGCAAGGGACGCTAAAGTTTACAACTTCAATAACGCCGAGCTACCAGCTGGCATAATAAACTTCGTCGGAGACGCAGCAGGTGAAGCACGGTGTATACCCTTCCGGCTGCTCAAAGTAATCTGGGCTGTACGCCCTTCTCTTCGTCAAGACTGGAGCCAACCCTGGTTCAGAATCATTAACCCTCTAGTTCAAGCCACCACGGGATCTGGGGACAGCGCTTTTTACACCATCCGACATATCCAAGCGCTGAACCAAGAAATTCCTTTCACAGATTTGGCAGCTGAAGACTTCCATTTGTTACGAGGACGCTACGCCATGGAGCTCATCTGTGACAGAAGATATTTCAACGATCCGACTATGTCACCAGATGATGTTCCAAGGTATCTCTTTTCAGCTGTACAACGTCGACAACGGCGACCCTTCCGCCAAATTCTGAACGAGTCTGAACAACACAAGTCGCCAGAAGAAGATACCAGCAAGAACGATCCTGCTTACACCACTAAACCAACTTTTCCTGATTTTGATCGTGATTCTTGCAAAGGTCTCACCGACCTTGAAATGCGCATCATCATGGCGAATCTCTCCGCAGAAAAAGATGGCATAGTATTCATGTCTCAAGACATTATCGTGATGGCCGATTCACTGCGAGAGACTTTGCAAGATAAGGGGCAACTTTCTGTCAGTCTCATGACAGCTTACCAGTCTCAGATTGGCCAACATAATCCAGATACATACATGGCGTCCCCATACATGAAGGATGATCTACTCAAACTCAAAAACTTCGGCACAATGGAAGCGTTGATCGCATATCTCCAACATACAACGCCGAAGTTCATCATGTTACCAATCCTGCATCAAGAGCACTAGATTCTTCTGGCAACTAACCTCCAAGACGGAACAAGTACAATATACAACAGTTCCGACAGCCAGTTCAACGCCCGAAAACGACACTACGTCGTAACGCCCAAGACGCCAACAGAAGAAACGGCAAAAGAGTGCGCTGTGAAATTAATAGAGCTTCTGAGTCAGCACACTAAGGCATACAGCAAGGAACACTTCAATCGCCCCGCCTTCTGCCACAAATGCCCCCAGCAAATATGACAATCCAACGACTGCGGCTTCCACGTCCTCTACTGGATGTACACCATAATCGTTCTCCAAAGACCAGTGGAGGAAATGAATGACGTGGACTACCATGCCTTACGTGGGCAGTTCGCATCTACACTACTCCGTTCTCCAGGGGCAAACGAAAATCTACCTTAACCTGCAGCCCTTGTTCTAATGATTTCTCAACCTATCACTTTGCCACTCTGGGGACAGAGTGTGTGATAAGTTAGGGGGGGATACATTAGACAAGGGCTAGGTATCAACTTCTATACTTCCTTTTTCCATACATTTCTTCATTCTTAAATTTTTTTACAATTCTTTAAGTCTTAATTCTTTTCACAATTCTTTTTCAAAAATAGTCACCTCAACTAACCCTAGAATCATGTTAGTCTCTGCAAGTAAATAGCACTCAGACATCAAATGGCGATTTATCAATTTCCACCTACTATGGATCCCGTATTTTTGCTTCAATTCTTTATCTGACTCTCCACAGGTCAAAATCAGGGCAGAAATAAGCCGAGATCTCGAGGATGAGAGGGAAATTAGGCAACTTCCGAATAAAAAAAAAAAGTTTTGCAAGTGGACCACAAACCAAATAAGTGCATGCTGAAAAACTTTAAGAACAGCTTTCCTCTCTTCAAAATAAAAGAGGCTTGGCCGCCCAAAATAAATCCTCATTCCAAAACCCAAGCCTGTGAGTTTTTGAATAAAAGCCAGAGAGACGAATAAAATCATGAGAGTTGTGCCACGCATAAGGACCTATATGAAGAACTGATAAAGGGCTCACCCGGCCGGCACATTCCGCTGCCCTCACAAAGGCAGATGTGTCGCGTCCGGTAGTGAAACCCTAAAAGTTCCAAGTATATGAAAAGGCTCATAAAGGACTTTCCCGGCCGGTACATTCAGCTGCCCTCATAAAGGCATATGTGTCGTGCCCGGTAGTGAGATCCTAAAAAGCATAGACAACCCCTCCCCCACTCGAAGGGGAGCTACACTTCAAAGCCTTTAGCCAACCCTCATACCCTCTCTAGCTTCCAGTAGGTTTCCAGAGAGGTATAAAGTTGATTAGAGTCAACGGCATGCACAAAATAAATGTGGTCCCAAGGCAAATTTTGAGATACGGAAAAACCCTGAGATCCAAGCAACTCTCGAAATCCAAAAGAATCAAGGCATGCAATAAGCCTCGATATGACCCCTGGGGAACTCAGGTCAAGAATTGAAGCAAGAGTATGGAGACCCTAATTAAGATCGCCTCGCCATTTCATGTCTCAGCTCTATCTAACTTGAGGACAAGCTAGACTCTAAGTTAGGGGGGGTGATAACCTCCTATTTTAGTAGTTTATCTTAGTCTTTTTCTTTAGTTTTCCATACTCTTTTTACGTTTATACGGTACATAAACCTAATTTTACCCCTTTTTGTAAATACATCATCAAACTAACTTTTTCCTTTTACACTTGCAGAAAAAGCACAAAAAAATCATAAAAGAATAAACCAACCTCAAGGCCGAGTGAAGCCAAACGGTCCCAAGACCGCATGGAGTTCAAACGGTCCCGAGACCGCATGAAGCCAAACGGTCCCAAGACCGCATGGAGTTCAAACGGTCCTGAGACCGCATGAAGCCAAATGGTCCCAAGACCGCATGGAGTTCAAACGGTCCCGAGACCGCATGAAGCCAAATGGTCCCAAGACCGCATGGAGTTCAAACGGTCCCGAGACCGTATGAAGCCAAACGGTCCCGAGACCGCATGAAGCCAAACGGTCCCGAGACCGCATGAAGCCAAATGGTCCCAAGACCGCATGGAGTTCAAACGGTCCCGAGACCGCATGAAGCCAAACGGTCCCAAGACCGCATGGAGTTCAAACGGTCCCAAGACCGCATGGAGTTCAAACGGTCCCAAGACCGCATGGAGTTCAAACGGTCCTAAGACCGTTTGACGCCAAACGATCTCAAAACTGTTTGACGCCAAATGGTCTCAAGACCGTTTGACGCCAAACGGTCTCAATACCGTTTGACGCCAAACGGTCTCAAGACCGTTTGACGCCAAATGGTCTCAAGACCGTTTGAACCCAAACGGTCTCCAGACCGTTTGACCTCACTCAAGGCCTATAAATAAGACCTCAAGGGCCATCCCTGAGAAAGTCCAGACGTCCAGAGGCTGCCTCTCTAGTACCAGAACAACTCCATCCACCACCCGAGGCTGCCGGTCTGAGACTCACATTCCATTACAAAGCTACCTTCTCTCTCATCAACAAAGAAGGTGAGAGGAGAAGATCCGTCGTCAAGCAAGCCACGAAGGGTGAAGATCATTGCTCTCTCCACTAAGGGTTCAACCTTCTCTCCTCAGTGGAGATGATGTTCTTTCTATCTCTTCTTACCTCCTCCTTTGTTGCTCCCTCTATGAGGAGCGAGTAGTTCCATCCACTGGGGCACGGGGACTAGCCCCGCTGCCCATGTCTTGTACTTTGTACTAAAAAGATGTTATCCTTTCGTTTTAATACTAAATCATTCCATACATGCTTGAATGATGGCCACGTTCTTGTATGCATCTATTGTCTTTTGTTGTGGTTTGTCTACGACCACTCTCGAGACTCGAATACCGATTTAGTGTTGGTTTCTAGTGTGTGTATCCACCACGCATCCGTTTCGGTGTCTAGGAGTGTATCTCAAAGAGTGGAGTAAACTCACTATCATCCGTTGCACTTCCATCTGTATGGAAGTAACCTTGGTAAGTCGAGGAACACGCTTTGCGAGGGGAATGATGTAAAGCATGTGACCATTTGATCGGGAATGGCTGGCGTTGCAACATTCCCGCACTTCTCGTAGCTAGGTTATCCGAATAGGAGACTATGCCTACAAAGATACTATTCGATTTGATAATTATCGCTCGCTTGTTAGTTTTAGATGCACGTTTCATGAGGTTGAGTAAGATTCTCTCTTTGGAAGACTACATATCTTCATTGACACGTAGAAATGTACCGAATGAGAGCTACTTAACCCTTGAAGGATGTGATGCATTGCTCTTGTCTTATAAGGCATCGGTCTTGTAGAACATCGAAGGATGCAATGAATCGCTCTTATCTTACGAGGCATCGGTCTTGTAGAACATCCTTGGATGCAATGCATCGCTCTTATCTTATAAGGCATCGGTCTTGTGGAACATCCATGCATCTAGCTTATAAGTCTTGCTTGCTTAGTACATATACAATGCATGTGTAGCGGTGGTGAATACCTGCTTAACCCCAGTGATTCATCATCATTTGTTAAATCTTAGTTTTACTTGCTTTATTTACTTTTCATGCTTTAGTCTAAAAACCAATCAAAATCCAACCTTTTGATATAAGTGCCAATTAGTAAAATAACTAAGTGAAGTGTTGTACGTTTTCCATCTTGTTGCTTGCAACAAGACCGTTGTCTTTTGGGTTCGATCCTAAATCTGTACTATGATAAGGCTTCCATACTCTTATGGGGTTGGAGTTGTTATCTAAGCACCAGTTCTAGGTAAACCTAGGGAAGACATCAATCCTCTCTAGGGTTTTTGGTGATAGAATTCTGGGACTCCCATTAGAAGACTGAAAATCCTTTGGTGTAAGTCTTAGCTCCATCACTTCCCCTTACCTTCACCATGATACAGACTCCAAGTTCTTATGGCAAAGCATGAGGAGTTTCCTTCAACTTCAATATGATGGGAATGGAAACCAGAAGCACGACCGGGGTCCTCGTGGTCCGAGATCGAGACTGATATATAAGAAAGAGGGAAATCAGCATGAGAGTTTTTGGTAGTACCGGTGAACCAGATGGTCGCGGTAAGGGAATCTGGGATGGAGGACTCGTAGTATCTCTATAGATGATCTGTCAAAAGCGAAAGATCCCCGGCACGTCAGACGAATTGGGACCGCTGAGCCCACTCTGGCCTCACAGGGTTGTGGGTGCGAGCAGGACATGGATTCCGTCCCGAGCAATGGGAGGAGGCCCCAGTGGAGAGAACAATAAGGAGGAAGAGCGCTCCGCCCACCGGGTGGTAGGAGCAGTGGGCAAGTGCGTCGGTAGGCCAACAGGCGGGGGGTTGGGGGGCAGACTGAGCAAGTACGAGAAATTGGCCTTGGGGTCGATTTTGCTTTTTTTGGGGCCATTGGATCAAACAAGGGGGGAAAGATCGTACTGTTCCCTACCAAGACAAACTCTCAACGGATTCCCCACGCGCTGGGCATACCTCTTCCGTGCATCTTTCTCATGGTCAGAACAGAACAACAGGGAAAGACCCTATGTTCCGTAAAGCTCGAAGGCGAGCCATACGAGAGTGAGTCGAATGGGTCGGTTCGAGCCAGGTTGTCCCAGGGGGAAGGAGTCTAAATCAATGGACATGGAGGAACCATCATTGATGGATGTTGCACATGACACGTTCGATTCGGTGTACTCAGAGAGAAGTTGCTTACTCTCTGGAGGTGCCAGATCCTCAAATCAAAGTAGAGTCTCGATCAGCCTAGTGCACCAACCATGTGCTATGAAGGGCACTCAAAGACCTGGCGAATGATGGCCCACCCCACCCGACGAGCGCTTATGTCATATGGGAACTCATGGCTGAATTCCTTATGGTTTTGAGGGGGGTGTAGGAATAATAAGAATCAAAGTCCAGGTTGATTGGTGAGCCTAGTGATGGGAGACTCTCCCGCTTGGTTCAGAGAGTACTTTTCCGGTTAAAGATTGATTTTTTGTGGAATTTCTCGACCTAAATGCTGAACTATTGACCCTACTTGTTCGGATGGGTGTTTACCCCAAAGTGTTCCCGGACCGCATGCATACATCCGTAAGTAACTTAGTGCAACATGGCAAATTTCATTGAGAGGAATCAGACAAAAAAAGAAAAAGGGTTCCCCCTGTGTATTTGAGAGATTGTCCTCGGGCTGAGGAGTGTCCACATGAGTTCGTTGAGGTGTCTACACAGACACAGGCCTGGGGTCCTCTTTTCTATTCGGAAAAATCAGGAGTCTATTCTCAAAATTGCTCCACCGGAGGTCAGGGGTGGGGGGCTCTTTGGAAGCTCGATTTAGATCTCGAGTCTTGCGTGGTAACGAGAGTTGCGCGATTCGTAGAACAGGAGAAGAGTACGCGCTCCCCCCTCCTTGCCCCCCGTCGGCCACCTCTTTGTAGAAAGAAGAGCGTACTAATTACTTGTGCAATTTGTTTTTGATGAAAAAGGCGATGATTAGCTCCCAGAAGCAACCAACCGGGCCACCCCCGGCCCACGCTTGTAGCTCGCTCACTGTCTACTAAACGAGCCTTCCTTTGATCAATAAGCCGCCCGTCTCGGGTATTATAATGAGAATGCGGAGTCAAATAAATGAAGTGAACAACCCAACCTCTTTGTTTGAAGCCATGTCTACTTGCTTGTTGAAGCTTTGCTTCTCCGGAGTCCAAAAAAAACACAACAACAAACAACCTAGGAAAAGATCTTTGACCGCTGGGAGGGAAAGGATCTGATCGTAGATAGAGACTGAAACCTGTTAAGGTGGTAGGGGCGGATGTAGCCAAGTGGATCAAGGCAGTGGATTGTGAATCCACCACATGTGGGTTCAATCCCTGTCATTCGCCCATCAATAAATGGACCATTTGTTACGGAGACAAAAACCAACGTTGGATGAAAGACTCAATGAATCTCAAGGACGAGACGAACAATTGCGACCTCTGATGATTTTCGAATTCACGTCGCCTACTTGCGGGAAGCACAACACAAATGGAATGGCTGATCAGGGATTGTATTCAGTTTGATCACAGAGCAGTTTTTTTCTCGGATGAAGAGAAAATCTCCCAATCTGTGGTCATAGGCCAGCCGACGGCCGGCGAATTCCCTACCTTCTCCTGAAGGAGCAGTGCACACAGAAAGAGGTTGGTCCGGGCGGAGACCAACAAGGCTTAGGAAGCGTTCCGGATGCAGCCCAGTGAGGCCCTGGGAGTTTCACTCATTGAAGTATACTTGGGGGAGTTTTTTTTCGGATGGGCTGTGGCTGTCTTCTCCCGAGGAGGATTCCCTTCCGGCATTGGTCAATTGAAGAGAAATGAGAACAAATCTTCTGAAATATATGACTGCCACGGCTAGCCGCATCAGTCCTGAGCGGATGGAGGAATGTCTCCGTGCCTGTCTCCGCTCTCCTCATCCCAATTCGAAGGAAGGACCCCCATGGGATAGGCGGATCAATTGAATCCAGCACGCACCTCTATGGTCGCTTTGCCATTCTGATCTGCATCCCCTATTCTCCGCACTTGTTTTGCCCCCTCGGGGAAGAACTACGACGGGGTGACGTACCACCACACCAACTGAAGAGTCAAGGCGAGAGGGGGGTGGGGGCGGATGCACGCACGGCGGGCAGAGACGGATGAATGAAAGGTCAGCTACAACCTCCCCGGGTCGGATCGATCTTTCTATAACACAGATTATTCGATGGAAAATTTTGTCGTTTGAAAGTCGACGTTTCAATGAGTATAGTGATCATTCCCCTCCATCTCAAAAAGACTAATCCAAGTCAAATACAAAATAGGATGCAACATCTTCCCCCTGTGAGAAGGAGTCTGAGCAACTCTCCGAAACTGTACTGGAAAAGAAGCTCAGTACGTCATACGTGAGGGTTGGTTTGGTGGGCCCAAGGGCCCGGTCCCGAATGACCGAAAGGGGACGAGATCAAGAAGGAGAAAGAGTCGAGGTCTGGAATTCCAGCAAAAAAGGTCAAAACGTCAGAGAAGAGGTGCTTGACATGACAATAGAAGGCCAAGACCATGCCCGAATGAGACCTCTTCCCCTGAAAGATGACTTTCAAGGGAAACGAGATCGGGGGGAAGTTGGGCGCGGGGTTCATCATGGGAAGGTACCAAGCAGACCTGTTCGAGCAAACCTTCCACAACGACAAAGGTCAGGGAGGGGAGAAAGAACTGAATTGACTCCTCTGTTCGCTTTCATCAAGGCCTTTGATAGAGTCTCATCACGGGGAACATATGTTGTGTCCAAGAAGCCATCTATGAAGCCAAACGAGGGAAAAGAGGATGGTGAAAAATGCTTTGGGATTTCTACAAAGCGTGGGATACAAAAGAGGAGGACGGAATTCCATGAAATTGATGCACCTGCAGACGATTTGACCGACCACTGTTCGACCCCGTCATTAACTTTTTAGGCTGTCGGGTAGTGAAATCCAGACTACCCGCGCGGGTATTAAATAAACGCCTATATATATATATATATATATATATATATATATATATAGAGAGAGAGAGAGAGAGAGAGAGAGAGAGAGTCAGGCTAGAATACACTCGAGTGTATCCGGAGTGGAATACACTCAAGTAGTTTTTCATGATGCAATATTTTTTTTGAAAATCTAATCCATTGATCTTCTTAAACATCTCGTGAACAACGCATACGCAAAATTTGAGCACATTTGGATATGTATAGCTCTTGTTATGAAGATTGCAAAAATTATGCATTTCAAATTAGTTTCACGCGTCAATTTTGTTTCCCTTGGATGAGTGACTTACACTCATCCAAATGGTCTCAAAATTTGTATGTAGCCTAGTTATAGTATGACGGTGAAGGTCAATGGTTTACATTTTGCAAAAAAAAGTCTTGATATGCAAACACACTTGAGTGTATTCATACGATCCGTACACTCGAGTGTATATATATATATAAATATATATATATATATATATATATATGAATTTAATTGTACTTTTTCATCTCATGTGACCTAGTCACCACCTATTTATACAAAACATTACGTGTTTGTCTTTACAATATGCATAATTGATATTGGGTATATTATTAAAAACTAAGTCATATATACATCAACTTATAAAACACCCTATCCAGGACCCGAGTGTAAGGACTACTCTAACTCGCCAAAATGCTATAGCCCCACCCCTTCTCAATTAATCCCTAGATATGGATACTCCTCATTAAAAATCCCCTAAGGATGTTTCTAAGAACCTAGAAAGTGTGACAAACAATGAGAGTGAGAGTGAAGTCCTAAACACAGATAAAACATCTGTAGATTAATTAGAATATATAAGATATATTAGATGCACTAAATTGAACAACTTCATATCAAACAGTAACATATGCAAAACATATTAGGTCAATAAACAAATATTATATAATGCATAAGGTAAAGCTACCATACATGAAAAGTGACACCGTCTGGTTATCAATTTTATTATTAAGCTCCATATAGTATAGATTAAACTATTCAAACTATTGTGTAGTGACTACGAAGTTCCCTAGACTATCATATAGGATCTTAAGATAATCTGGTCTCACCAAGATTCCACCATAAATCAGTCAACTTGGGTATAGAATTAGGGGCTCATCATCCTAGAACATGCACAAAATATTAGGCCCATCCAGAGTATTCATGTGATGACACTTAACATATCACATTGGTAGGATGACTATATAACAACATATCATCACTTTTTAATAGCGCTGGAAGGATATTCATATAACATCAAGATACAACCTTTACCACACTCATAGATATGGGCACATTTTGGATGTTCAGGGGACCATACCTGATATGGATTCTACATAACTCATATATGTTAGACAATTTATGACTCTAAGTGCCTACTCATAATCTCTAGATTGCTATAATAATACTTATTTTTCTTCCCCAAATATTTAACATTGAGAAGCTATATGAAGAAAAGGCATGATGAGGTATTAACTAATTCATTTGTTCAACTATTCATGTTTCATGGATAGAAAGATACAATTTAGAGTGTCCTACTAAGATTTGAAATCAAAGAATTATGTATAAGCAAACCCTATATTCCAACATGCACATTCATATCTAGGAATTTTCCAATTTCATCACACATTGATGATGCCATAATTGTGAATCAAAAGGCATAATGAACTTATATAACATCATCTTATAATATTAATCACTTTTGGAAAGTTTCATAAAGATACTCCATCAGTTGAGACACATATGCTAAAAGTAGTAGTAGGTGCCTAGAATTCCAGTTATGGGCAATATATGTTTGAATATTGTATATTCCGCTATATGGTAGTAAAATATCATCTTTATCATACAAGAATAGCAAAGAAGAGATAATTCCCAAGTTTCCAACGTTTTAGCCCAAGGTATCATAAAATTATCCGCATTTAGATCATATTTCTCCCATATAGGTGCTGATAAATGGTTATAGATAAAAGTTGAACCCGAGTTTACTAAACCCAACTTATTCATACACATGATTATTCATATGAGGAACCCTAAGTATCATAATTATGATCCTAGTCATGTCAATTCACTACTATATTTCACATTATCATGTTATTGCATAAAAGAGAGGTTTTTAACATATTCCACATGTTAATACTCAAAACTAGGGTTTTTATGCTTATTTTACATTAGAGATTATATCTTTATGCACTTCTAAAAAAATAAGTATAATTAGGTCTCAGCTGTATTTTATTGGGGTTCGTCTCATTTTTTGAGCAACTTTCATGTATAACTTATTTTTATAAGAGCATCCCAACAAATTCTATAATTTTTGCAAGATAAACATCAAATAGCCAACCAGAGATTGACATGTCATCAATTTACCTTGACTCCAATTCATGTTGGCTTCTAGATGGATTCAAGGAAAGGACGTCCATGCCCTTTTCTTATTACTCTTGATCTAGGGTTATTTGCATCTTTTACCTGATTACTCTTTCTTTATCATGCAAGCGTGCCTACGTGTGTAGGCAGAGGCTATTGTCGTTCTCAGCACGCCCACTGGCTCTACACATCAAACCTCCAGCTTGTGTCGTCGTCCTCAAGCCCCTCCCTACCGTGTTGCAGGTTAATTCTCCATATCTAACACCACAAGTCTCCTCCCAATCATCCTTCATGTGGATGCCACTACAAGGGAAAGCGGTGATGCATCACCTCCAATGCTTGACCACCAGTGCCCACTAGTGCTGGTTGCCTAGGTTTTGGTTCCCCTTTGTTGGTGTAAGGACCCTGACCTATGTTTTGGGATAACCATGTTTGTTTTTCTTAAGTAGGTTTCTTAGCTCCTTGCTCTAATCATCTGAGATGTAATTAGGGCATGCTGGAGGCTTGAGTTTCTTGTTTGAGCCTCGGTTGAGTGGTGGCATACTTGGTGATGTTTTTGGGCTCATGTTTGGGGTGTGTTTTGCACCTAGGAGTATTGTATCGGGCTTGAAAGCCTTGAGGGGGCCTTGTATCGATTTGAGGATGTCATGAGGGACATCCTATCAGTTTGTGGATCTAGGGTTTCATCCCTATCGGTTTGTGAAGGGACCCGTGTGTGTATTGGCCTTGACCTAGGAAGGTGACCTAGTGCGTGAGACATATCTCTTATCACCTTGTTGCATGATGTTGCATGTGGATTTTCTTCATGGACAAGTGTCACCTAGAGTTCTAAGGTGGTGACACCTTCCCCTTGCTCTCTCTTTCAT
The DNA here is from genome assembly GCA_963693085.1 of Alisma plantago-aquatica. Lineage (NCBI taxonomy): Eukaryota > Viridiplantae > Streptophyta > Magnoliopsida > Alismatales > Alismataceae > Alisma > Alisma plantago-aquatica. The sequence goes on along the minus strand of OY856409.1, from coordinate 143,367,013 downwards.
CTCTCTTGTATATATATCTCTTTCTCTCCATGCAAGAGAAACCTTTTGGTTATCTTTGTATTCTCTCCTTGGTGGCCGGTCTTGAGCTTAAGGAGTGCTCTCCCTTGAAGCTTGGTGGACGAGCCAAAGCTTGTGGTGTTCTCTTTTCATCTTCTTCCTTGGTAAGACATGATCCTTAGCTTCTTTCTCTCTTTCTTTCTTCTTCTCAGCCATGGACCTCAGTTTCTTGTCTTTCCCTCTCATGCTCTCTTAACCTTAGTCCTATCTTCTCTTGGAGGTGTTATGTTGATCGATCTTGGAGGATCTTCTTCTACCTTGGATCTTAGAGCTTGGTGGTGATCCTTGAGGCAGATTATATAACTCTAAACCCTCTTTGTTATTATCACCTTTTACATGTTATCTTACTCTTTATCTATGGCTCGTTATTGCTTGATGCTAGTAACTTTTCCTTGGTAGCTTTGTGTTCTGTTTGGAAAAATGAACCTTGCATAGTTGCTTCTTATGTTGCACCTTTATTTTGCATTTCTTGCAACGCCATCATGAGGTTGAAGATGAGTTTCCCGATATGCCTTGTGGATGATATGTTTGGGTAGGATGATATGTTTGGGTGGTCGTCATGACCTGTGACGCCCCTGGCCATTACCTTTATGGCAGGTCATCACAGCCTTGGTTAGATCTAAGTCGACATGATCAAATGTTGCCTAAATCATCATGCTTTAGGAAGGATTAGGAAGAAGACATGCTCTTAGTAGATTGGAAGCATAACCGCCCTAGCTTAGCTCCTTCTCTGTAAACCATAAAAGTAAAGTGCTACATAGAGTTTCTTATATTGATATTATAGGGCGTGGCTTCCTAAATCCCATTTGAGAGGGCTGGTATCATGCTTTATACGATTGTCAACCGGTATGAGTTGAGGGGGTTTTTTGGTTTGGTTCCTGTTAAAGCAATATGGAGTTGATCGGGATACCTATGTGTTGGTCATTATGGCTTGGCCGTCACGACTTGTGATGTCTTGCTTGGGAAAAGGCCAACACAACAACATTGCTACCCATCATGGCTTGATGCATCGCTAGCCCGTTGCTATGGGGGCATTGCTTCCCGACACCCTGATAGTTGTCATGGCTTAATGTGTTGCTTAAACCCTAATCATCACCTCGTCATATTAGGCGTTGCCCGATACACTAACGATGTCATTATCCCTTTGATGCCCGTCACACTCCTGTGATGGTGTTGCCCGATGGAAGGGGGTTGGCTAACACCCTTTCCTTGAGATGTTTGCCCGACACACCCATGATGGTGATAAATTGATATACAACTTAGGTAGGTAGGCTGATACCCTACCTTGGTATGGATGCCCGATACCTTTGAAGGGAAAACGGATACCCTATGGTGAAACCCTAAATGACACCTTGTGGTGATGTTTGAGATGTACTGTGTTGATGCTAGGGCCACATGGTATAGTGTGATACCCTATGGAGTAGTTGTACATATGATGCGAGAGCTATGTTTCTATATCTCATAACATGTTTTATAATGATAGTGAGAAACATGCTTCTATGTCTCATAACACATTTCATAATGATAAGGAAGTGATAACCTAAGGGTGGTTGTTGATCCAACCTTGTAAACCCTAATCGGGTAAAGTGAAACCCTAATTGAAATAATGTGAAATCTATGGTATGAATATGATGAGATGATAGTGTTAATGATGCATTGCTTCCCTTGTTACATGTTTCTAACCATGCAGATGATACCAATTAATGTACATAGCTTGGCATGAGCTATGGTGGTTATGACCTATTAGAATGGTCCTTGTGATGGATATTGGTTCTTGTGATGGAGATAGGTCCTTGTGATGGACATTGGTCCTTGTGATGGGCATATGGTGAATATCTGGCATAAAGTAATGATGTGATCTTTATATGATTTAGTATGAGCTAGTGATGCCTCAAACCCTAATCTTGTAGAATTTATTTAGAAGTTGTACATTGTAACTTGATTGATGCTTAAATATGTTTAAATTGATTTGATTAATCAAGTGAAATCTAATAGTGCAGTTCTCCCTGTGCCATAGATTCATTCAATGTCAGCAATTTGCTAAATGGTGAAATGAGTTTGAGCGCATATTTTTGAATGTGCGGGGTACAAGTTGAGTAATTCCTTGTATCCTCAAACGCAGGATGTGTGAGATGACCCTGCATGAGTTGATCTCATTGTGATATGGATGGCCATGCCTGAGCCACTCCTTTTTGTTAGAACGGCCATGAGTGAGCCTGTTCTTCTAGCGCCGTACCTATACCAAGGTGGGCTAGTTATGATTATACATGTGGATGGCTATGTGTGAGCCAATCCATGAAATTGACTATATGTCATTGTTGCAAATTGACTGATATGTCTTTGTAGTGTTTTCTCTTGTGCTGGCCAAGAGGTGTGGTGAGGTTGTGGATTTCAGCTCTTCCATTAGACCTTGTATGGCACTGATTTTGACTTACCAAGTGTTCGGTTGCATTTGGGTGGTATGACTCAATTCCTCAGGGCATAATAACATACGTAATCAGCTGTGTAGTATTATTGTATAGGATCAAAATACAAAAACATTGGATGAGGCCTTGCTTGATCTTTATATAATGTTGCTGATAGGAAATATACATGTTCTTCATATTCCTTTCATATTATTAAGATGTTTCATAATTCAATAGTAATTGCTCTTCTTGTAAATAATCATTATCACTTTCACTCAGTTGTTATTACAATGTTTCTTAGTTTATCTTATCTGGGATAAAAATAGAGTTGGTGGTGAGTTATATCTCCCACTGAGATTTGGAATCTCACCCCGTGGGTTTCTCACGCCCTTTTTAGGTGGATGAGCATGAAGAAGTATAGACCATGCAACAGAGGTTGAGGAGCAGTAGGAGGACCAGTAGCTAATGAGGTTGGCAGTGTTGTTGGATGTCTTTTGTTGGTAGAGTCCTAGAGTCATCCCTATATACTCGGGGTCATTTGGAACATTTTGTAGATGTTTCATGAATGTTCTTATTTATGTACAGTTATGGTGGAATCATGTATATATATTCTAGAACAGTTCTTTGGTTACAAGTTGGCAACATGCCTTGTATATGATTTGAGACATGAAAGGATTTATATGTGAAGGCTCTTGCTATTTGGTAGTTTTATGAAAAAGGTTTTAATTTACAGTGTTTTTTGATAATAAACTTGTTAATCTTTCTTCTGCGGTTTCGTTTTGAGTAATCTCACTTCATGTGGTGTGGGGCGTCACTGATAAGTTGGTATCAAATCTTTAGGCTCACTGAGTCTACAAGGAAGGGTTTGTGTTTGTTCTAGTGTCCTCTAGTCTATCTTATAGTCACTTCCGCTTCTATAGAAGAAGAAGAGAAAGCTTAAAGATGTCTGGAGAACATGAAGAACATACTGCTAAGAGCAGTGTTGCTGCACCATGTGGTGATGCAAGGAACCATGCATGAGAAGATCGGGTTCCTAAAGTCCCCCAGTTCTACCCATCCATGATAGAAAACCCTGCCTTTCAATCTCTTTTTGGGAAGTTTATGGCAAAAATGACTCATATGGCGGACATGATGTCTGTACCTCAGCTTAGGACATCCGTTCTCCATATTGAATCTTCGGGAACTGGGAAGACTTTTGAACGACTTCTCTATGTTGGATCGGTTGAGTATGCGGGAACGGCTGACCCAGCGGATTTGGACCTGTGGCTGACTGAGCTTGAGAAGGCATTCAAGATTGTGAGTATCCCTGAAGAGGATAAGGTGAAGCATGTTGTGTACCTCTTGAGAGAGAGTGCTAGCCGTTGGTGGGCCATAGATGAGGAGAAGAGACCCGATGTTGTAGTTGGATGGGAGGCGTTTTGACAAGAATTTGTTAGACGGTACTTTCCTTGGACGTATCTTGATGAGAAGATTAGTTAGTTTGAGAGGATTCGACAGGGATCCCTGACAATCAATGACTGTGAGGCAAGTTTTATGGAGTTTCTCAGGTTCTGTCCTCACATGGTTGCGATATAGGATGAGATGGTTCTTCATTTTGAGAAGGGGTTGAATGATGAGTTGTCTACTCCAGCTGCCTCTTTGGAGAATCGAGAGAGGTTTGCTACATTTATCGAGTCTGTTTGGAGGATAGGATGATCTGTGAAGGATAAGAGAGTGGCAAGTACCAGGAAGCAGTATGCACAATTTTAAGGATAGTCATCTGGTGGCTTTAAGAAGTAGAGTTTTTTAGCACTGCTAGTGTCGTAGAGGTTTAGTGCCTCGATGTAGTGGTCTCTGAGCAATGGCAGAGGCTATAGTTTTCTGCCTACAGGAGCCTAGAGTGTTGCATCAACATCAATTACAGGACCACCTACAGACCTTGGTATGAGAACAAGACATGTTATAAGTGTGATCAAGTTGGCCATACCAAACCATTTTATCCAACGAAAGAGAATGAAGTGACCTAACAACTGAGGCAAAGTCAGTAGGGATCGTAGAGAAAATAGAACAGTGGTGTAGGAGGATGAGGACGTGGCCAAGCGTCACAAGCTGGATCATCTACTTAGAGAAGTAGAGGATGGGGGCGACAACAGGGAATGGCTAGATTCTATGCTTTGAGTCAGTCGGAGGTGGTGGTTAACCCGTGAGTGGTGATAGGTCAGATGGAGTTATTTCATTCTAATTTGCTTTCTTTTTGCTTTATATCTGTTTTGGTTGACCCGAGTGCTACACAATCTTTTATCACACAAGAAGTGCTTAGTAGTTGTTCCTTGCCTATTAGTCGTAAGAAGAATAGCTTGTTGCTAGAAACCCTGTTGGTTGGTTCTATAGTGTTGCAGGTTGTGTGTCTTTCCTATGTTCTCTCTTTTTTAGGACATAGCATTCAAGTGGATCTCATACCACTTGATATGCATGGATTCAGTGTGATCCTTAGAATGGATACCCTGGATAAGTATAGAGTAGTCTTGGACTATAGGTCCAAGCAAGTGATGTCTATTGATGGTAGTGAGATGTGGATCTTCCAAGGAGATAGGAAGATTCTTCCGACGTGTCTTGTATCAGCCATGGTAGCTAGGAAGCTTTTGAGATAAGGTTGCTAGGTGTTTTTGACACCCGTGATGGATACTGAGGCAAGGAGTCCTAGTATTTAGGAGGTGTCGGTGGTTAGGGAGTTCAAGGATGTGTTTCCTTAGGAGTTTCTAGGTGTTACCCCACCATGTGAGATTGATTTTGAGATCAATCTGGTCCCCAGAATGCAACCGATAGCTCAAACACCATATAGGATAACACCAACAAAGATAGTAGAGTTGAAGAGACAGTTGCAAGAACTTCTTGATAAGGTTTCATCAGGCCAAGTACGTCACCTTGGGGTTCTCTAGTATGGTTTGTGAAGAAGAAGGATGGGTCTATGAGGTTGTGCATAGATTACAAGAAATTGAACAAGGTCACAATACATAATAAGTACCCTTTGTCGAGCATAGATGATCTATTTGACTAGTTGTGTGGCACAACGGTGATATCAAAGATAGATATGATATCAAGATATCATTAGTTGAGGATCAAAGAGAATGACATACCGAAGTCGGCCTTTAGGACAAGGTATGGTCACTACAAGTTTGTGGTTACGTCGTTTGGGCTAACCAATGCACTCGTAGCATTCATGGATTTGATGAACAGAGTGTTCCGACCATTCCTTGATCAGTTTGTGGTGGTCTTTATAGATGACATCTTGATATATAGTCGTGATAGTCAATAGCATGAACAACATCTTTGTCAGGCGTTGACAGTGTTAAAACAACACCAGCTTTATGCTAAGTTTAGCAAGTGCGAGTTCTGGTTGAGGGAGGTAACTTTCTTGGGGCATGCTATATTTGTCAAAGGAGTGTGAATGGATCCTAAAAAGGTAAAGTCTGTGACATAGTGGGAACAACTAAAGATGTTGATAGAAGTGCATAGTTTTCTATGTCTGGAAGGCTATTATCGGAGGTTCATTAAGGACTTCAGCGCTATCGCCCTACCCTTAACAAAGTTGATGAGGAAGGATGTGCCATTCGTTTGGGATAATAATTGTCAGCGTGCTTTTCAGATGTTGAAGGAGAAGATGACAAGTGCACCTATTCTGGTCTTGCCTGAACAAGGAAAAGGGTACATCATCTTTTGTGATGCATCCAGGAATGGTTTGGTATGCATGTTGATGCAGGACAAGAAAGTAGTTTGACAACTTAAGAAACACGAGGAGAATTACCCAACCCATGATTTGGATCTGGATGATGTGGTTCATGCCCTGAAGATTTGGAGGCACTACCTATATGGGGAGAAGTGTTAGATCTTCACGGATCACAAGAACCTGAAGTACATCTTCTCACAGCAGGAGTTGAATATGAGGCAACATCATTGGATGGAGATGATCAAAGATTATGACTGCACGATTGATTATCATCTAGGGAAGTTGAACGTCATAGTTGATGTGTTGACTAGGAAGTCTTCATCTTCATCCATTGATAAAGGTCAGTTGAGTTCTTTGATGTGTCATAAGCAAAACATGTTGGTCTCCTTGCATCAGATGAATGTTATGTTGGAAATCTCCTTATTAGTAAATTTTTTGGCACAATTACAGGTGAATCCTACACTAAGACAACAGATCAGAGAAGTTCAACAGATAGATGCTATGATACAGTAGATTAGATTAGAGTTTAGTAGTGAGAAGTGTGATGGATTCCACGAGTCAGATGATGGAACAGTTTGTTACCATAACTGGATGGTGGTTCCTGATGTTGATAACCTGAGGAAAATGGTGCTAGAAGAGGCTCATTCATCCATGTATGCTATGCACCCAGGTAGTATCAAGATGTACCACAATTTGAAGGATATGTACTAGTATCCAGGCTTGAAGAAAGATGTATCTGAGTTCATTGCAAGATGTGATGTGTGTCAACAGGTTAAAGTTGAGCATCAGAAGCCTATAGGAACGTTGCAACCATTACCTATACCTCAGTGGAAATGGGATCACGTGACTATGGAATTTATGGATGGTCTGCCTAGGACAGCAAAGGGTTATGATTCCATTTGGGTGATAGTTGACAGGTTGACCAAGTCAGTGCATTTCCTTCCCATGAAGGCAACGTTCACAGCAGAGAAGCTTGCACAAGTCTATGTTGACGAGATAGTGCATTTACACAGTGTTCCAGATACTATTATATCTGATAGAGGTCCTCAGTTCATGAGTCACTTTTGAAAGAGACTGCACACTGCTGGGTATGCAGTTGAAGTTCAATACTGCTTTCCACCCACAGATGGATGGTCAATATGAAAGGACCATTCAGACCTTGGAGGATTTTTTGAGGGCATGCGTCCTTCAATTTTTAGGAAGTTGGGATATACATATCTATTTGATAGAGTTCACCTATGACAACAGCTATTAGAGTAGTATTGACATGGCACCATATGAGGCGTTGTATGGGAGACGTTGTAGATCTCTGATGTATTGGTACGAGATAGGTGAATATCAACTTCTTGGTCTTGAGCTTGTACAACAGATGATAGAGAAGATCAAAGTGATACAACAACAAGTAAAACACAAATATGCATATTCGAACTGGGTGTACTATACATAATTATAGTCTCATTCATGATAAAGAAAAAAGTAAGGCAACACAGGACAGACAAAAGTCATACATGGATAATCATCGTAGACCCTTAGAATTCCAAGTGGGAGATAAGGTATATCTAAAGGTCTCTCCTTGGAAGGATGTCCTAAGGTTAGGGAAGAAGGGTAAGTTGGCTCCCAAGTTTATGCGACCCTACCCAGTGATGGCACATGTTGAAAAGGTGGCTTACCGATTGGAGTTGCCACCTAAGCTACACATGTTACATCTAGTGTTCCATGTCAGTATGCTAAGGAAGTGTCATCTAGATACAGAGTCAGTGTTACATCCAGTGGAGGTAGAGCTTGATAAGGATGTGACCTATGTAGAAGGTCCAGTGTTGATCCTCGATCAGAAAGTGAAGAAGTTTAAGAGGAAGGATCATGTGCTTGTGAAAGTTCTTTGGCATCATCGTGGTGTTGAGGAAGCCACATGGAAGCTAGAGGAAGAGATGAGGAGGAAGTACCCCTCCCTTTTCTCTTAGGATTTTGGGGGCAAAATCCATGTTAGGGGTTTATGGCTTGTAAGGGCCCTGACCTACATTTTGGGATAACCCTATTTGGTTTGCTTAAGTATGTTTCTTAGCTCCTTGCTCTAATCATCGGAGATGTAATTAGGGCATGTTGGAGGCTTGAGTTTCTTATTTGATCCTTGGTTGATTGGTGACATCCTTGGTGATGTTTTTGGCTCATGTTTGGGGTGTGTTTGCACCTAGGAGTGTTGTATCATGCATGAGAGCCTTGAGGGGGCCTTGTATTGGTTTGTGGATGCCATGAGGGATATCCTATCGGTTTGTGTCTCTAGGGTTTCATCCCTATCAGTTTGTGAAGGAAGCGGGTGTGTGTATCAGCCTTGACCTATTAAGGTGACCTAGTTGGTGAGACATATCTCTTATCACCTTGTTGTATGATGTTGCATGTGGATTTTCTTTGTGGACATGTGTTACCTAGAGTCTAAGGTGGTGACACCTTCCCCTTGCTATCTCTTTCATCTCTCTTGTATATATATCTCTTTCTCTTCATGCTAGAGAAATGTTTTGGTTATCTTTGCATTGTCTCTTTGGTGGGCGATCTTGAGCTTAAGGAGTGCTCTCCCTTGGATATTGGTGGATGAGCCTAAGCTTTTGGTATTCTCTTTTCATCTTCTTCCTTGGTAAGACATGATCCTTAGCTTCTTTCCCTCTTTCTTTCTTCTTCTCAGACATGGACCTTGGTTGCTTCTCCTTCCCTCTCATGCTCTCTTAACCTTGGTCATATCTTCTCTTAGAGGTGTTGTGCTGATCGAGCTTGGAGGATCTTCTTCTACCTTGGAGCTTAGAGCTTGGTGGTGATCCTTAAGGTGGGTTATATAACTCTAAATCCTCTTTGTTATTATCATCGTTTACCTATTATCTTACTCTTGATCTACGGCTCGTTATTTCTTGCATGCTAGTAACTTTTCCTTGTTATCTTTGTGTTTTGTTTTGGAAAAATGAACCTTGCATAGTTGTTGCTTATGTTGCACGTTTCTTTTGCCTTTCTTGTAATGTCATCTTGAGGTTGAAGATGAGTTCACCGATATGCCTTGTGGCCAATTTGTTTGGGTAGGCCAATATGTTTTGGTGGTCGTCATGACATGTGATGCCCCTGGCCATTACCCTCGTGGCAGGCCGTCATGACATGTGACGCCCCTGGCCGTTACCCTTGTGGAAGACTATCACGACCTTGGTTAGGTCTAAGTCGACACAATTAGATGTTGCCTAGATCGTCACGCTTTAGGAAGGATTAGGCCCGTAGGAGTTGAGGGAGTTAGTTGGTTTGGTGGTTGTTAAACTGATATGAAGTTGATTGGGATACCTAGTGTGCTATCCGTTATGGCTTGGCCATCATGACTTGTGATGTCTCGCTTGGACAAAGTTCGACACACCTTGGTGACAACATTTCTTCCATCATGGCTTGATGCTTTGCTAGCCCGTTGCTTTGGGGGCGTTGTTGCCCGACACCCTGATAGCCATCACATCTAAACGTGTTTCTTAAACCCTAATCATCACCCCGTCTCTTAGGCGTTGCCCGATACACTAACTATGTCATTATCCCTTTGATGCCAATCACACTCATGTGATGGCGTTGCTCGATGGAAGGGAATTGGTCGACACCCTTCCTTGAGGTGTTGTGCCTGACACATCCATGGTGGTGATAAATTGATATACACCTTAGGTAGGTAGGCTGATATCATGCCTTAGTATGGATGCTCGATACCTTTGAAGGACAAACTGATACCCTATGGTGAAACCCTAAACGGCACCTTGTGGTGATGTTTGAGATGTATTATGTTGATGCTAGGGCCACATGGTATAGAGTGATACCCTATGGAGTAGTTTTATGTATGATGTGAGAGCTAAGTTTCTATATCTCATAACATGTTTTATAATGATAGTGTGAAACATGCTTCTATGTCTCATAACACATTTCATAATGATAAGGAAGTGATAACCTAAGGGTGGTTGTTGATCCAACCTTATAAACCCTAATCGGGTATAGTGAAACCCTAATTGAAATAATGTGAAATCTATGGTATGAATCTAATGAGATGATACTGTTAATGATGTATTGCTTCCCTTGTTACATGTTTCTAACCATGCAGGTGATACTAATTGATGTACATAGCCTGGAATGAGCAATGGTGGTTATAATCTATTGGAATGGTCCTTGTGATGGACATTGGTCCTTGTTATGGACATATGGTGAATATATAAAATAAAGTAATGATGTGATCCTTATATGTTTTAGTATGTGTGCTAGTGATGCCTCAAACCCTAATCTTGTAGAATTTATTTAGAAGTTGTAAATTGTAACTTGATTTATGCTTAAATATGTTTAAATTGGTCTGATTAATCAAGTGAAATATAATAGTGTAGTTTGCCCTGTTCCATAGATCCATTCAGTGTCAGCAATTTATTGAATGGTGAAATGAGTTTAACTCAAAGCACACATTTTTGAATATGCGGGGTACAAGTCGAGTAATTCCTTGTATCCTTAAATGCAGGATGTGTGAGATGACCATGCATGAGTCGATCTTGTTGTGATTTGGATGGCCATGCGTGAGCCACTCATTTTTATTAGAACATTAACGAATGAGCATGTTCTTCTAGTGCCAAACCAGTACCAAGGTGGGCTAATTATGATTATATATGTGGATGGCCAAGGGTGAACCAATCTTTGAAATTGACTATATGTCATTGTTGCAGATTGACTGATATGTCTCTATGGTGTTTTCTCTTGTGATGACCAAGAGGTGTGGTGAGGTCGTGCATTCAGACTCTTCCATTAGACCATTTATGGAACCGATTTTAACTTACCAAGTGGTCAGTTGGATTTGGGTGGTATGGATCAAATCCTTGGGGCATAATAACATATGTAATCATGCGTATAGTATACTTGTATAGGATCAAAATATGAAAAAATTGGATGAGGCCTTGCTTGATCTTTATACAATGTTGTTGATAGGAAATACACATATTCTTCATATTCCTTTCAGATTATTGAGATGTTTCATAATTCAAAAGTAATTGCTCTTCCTGTAAATGATCATTATTAGTTTCACTCAGTTGTAAATAGAATGATGCTTAGTTTATCTTATATAGGACAATAATAGAGTTGGTGGTGACTTATATCTCCCACTGAGATTTGGAATCTCACCCCATGGGTTTCCCACACCCTTTTTAGGTGGACGAGAACGAAGAAGTAGAGATGGTGCAGTAGAGGTTGAGGAGCAATAGGAGGACTAGTAGCTAACAAGGTTGGCAGTGTTGCTGGATGTCTTTGCTGATAGAGTCCTAGAGTCATCCCTATACACTCAGGTCGTTGGGAACATTTTGTAGATGTTTCACAAATGTGTTTGTTTATGTGGTCAACTTATATTCCTATTATTTAAAATTATGGTGGAATCATGTATATATATTTTGGAACAGTTCTTTGGTTATAGGTTGACCACATGCCTTGTATATTCTTTGAGGCATGAAAGGATTGATATGTGAAGGCTCTTGCTGTTTGGTAGTTTTATGAAAAAGGTTTTAATTTACAGTGTTTTCTGATAATTTGTTCATTAATCTTTCTTCTGCAATTTCGTTTTGAGTAATCCTACTTCATGTGGTATGGGGTGCCACAGTTGGTCCACCAACTCAAGGCTGGCCTCCACCAAGCTATCATCCTTCATTCCTAAACAGCCGAAAGACAACGTCTTGGCGCCCTGGCTCCCCGCTACCACCTGAGAACGGGTTTACTCATTGCCTCCTTCATCATGAGGTGGATGGCCCAGGGCTCCTTAGTTGTTGGAATTACTAGACTTGTCTAGCATCTGGCAGCGTTGTCGTTGGCACGAGAAGAAAAAAGTGTTCCTCAAGGCACCACCTGTTGCCTCTTTTCTATCGTCTCATACATGTCGGCTCATCCAAAACATGATGGTTGAGAACCATTGTAGATCCCCTGGTGCTCCATGGAGGCTAGGTGCCACCTCCATACGAGGACTCTTGGGTCATATATATATATATGCATATATATATATATATATATATATATATATAGTTAGGCTAGAATACACTCGAGTGTATTTGGAGCAGAATACACTCAAATATTTTTTCATGATGCAATATTTTTTCCAAAAATCTAATCTGTTGATCTTCTTAATCATCTTTTGAATAGCTCATATAAAAAATTTGGCCACATTTGGACATTTATAGGTCATGTTATAAAGACCACAAAATTTATGCATTTCAAATTAGTTTCGTGCGTCGATTTTGTTGCCCTCGGATGAGTGAATTACACTCATCCAAATGGGCTCAAAATTTGTATGTAGCCTAGTTATAGTATGACAACGAAGATCAATGGTTTAAATCTTGCAAAAAATAGTCTAGATATAAAAAAACACTTGAGTGTATCTGTGCAAACTGTACACTCAAGTGTATTCTAGCCTGACTCTCTCTCTCTCTCTCTCTCTATATATATATATATATATATATAATCATGAAACCCTAATGGCTATTATGATAAAGGAATGGAGGGGAGAGTATGAGACCAGTTTCCTTTCTCATGTACTTACATTGGTGAGATAATTGAGGGTCATAATTCATTAATATGGAGGAATATTTTGACACTCTAACCACCAACCCCAACATCCTTCTTTCCATAATTTATGGTTCTTTTCTTAATACAAGTCACAAAAATATTACTTTCCACTATTATCTCTTGGATTTTACAACCCAAAAGTCATAAAGGAAGGCATATAAATATATGACACTTTTCTTGATTATCTATCTATTTCTCTCTTTTGATATATATCCATTAAACCAATCACTTTTATATCATAAAAACTCACCATTACCTTTCTCAAAATATATTGGTGTCTTTTATATATATACATAATTTGTCCTTTTAAACCTTTCATTAAAACATTATGATTATCCCATGATATATCCCTTTCCTCCAGTTTCTAGAATGCTTCTTCTTTCCTTTATTATTTTGAGTAAACTAAAAGCTAGATCAAAATAATACCAAATGCCGTCCTGAAACATGTGTTGCCAAACTGGATAAATAATTACTCTTTTAATTATCTAAAACATTACACGTCTTATTTTTTCCGGTAACTTGTATATTGTCTCACTTTTCAATTATCCAATAATTCATTAAGCCATTAATATTTATTTGTATACAAAATATCTTATTTCTTTGTCTTGTTCCCCAAGGGCATGTTTGCAACACCAATAACATTATTGGGAAATTAACAATCCATGGTTTATATTTATATAATTCAATTTTGCCAAAATTGAGGACATAACACAATTGCCTCCCTTGGTCACCCCTCCCTTTGCATTGAGTGCAAAAGACTTGGGATTCTAGATAGATTGAGAACTATTCTTAGCTTTGCATTTGCCCCTGTACTTCCCTTTACCTCTACTGATCATCATCAAAGACTTGGGCTTGTCTTTCTTCATATGCACTTCAGTTGTTCTCTACATGCCAAGTAATTTTAAATCATTCATGTTGTATCTCATGACAAATTGGTTGTATGACTCTAAGAGTGACTGTTAAATTTTTGGCCAACTCTTGACCTAAAGGAAATCCCAATCTAGTAGGATTCTCAACATACCCAATAAACTTGAGCACATGGGGACCTATATGATCTCCTTCTGTCATGTTGCATTTGAACAATGCCTTAGAGACATCATATCTCTCTTGCCTTACCTGATGTTAGTGTATGTTCTTAAGATGTGTTACCATCTCAATAACATCCATGTTATCATGTTGTCTCTGTATAGTTCATTGAGAACAACATCAGGCACTTGACATCTATGACATCTTCAAAATGCTTCTTGTAAGAATCTTCATTAGCCTTAGGCATAGTGGGAGCGGGTTCATCTGGCTCTAGTGTTTCAAGGGCATAGAACTTGTGCTCTTGAGTGAGAACAACTCTCAATGTCCTGAACCATACGTGGAAGTTATTCCCATTCATCTTGTCCTTCTCAAGGAACTATTGCAAAGAAAATGTGTTTGTGTTTTCCATTTAGATTCTATAAAAGAAATATGCAACTTTGTCAAAATATTTTTGATTAGTTTGACGATATTAATTAGGCCTTTCATTAATTATCACTCCCACTATTTTGTTCGAATTGATAACCCTCACATATCATTTTAGAAGATTGTAGTTTACAACCTTTTAGTGATCCAAGAACCAAAACAATTGAATTATTACCTGGCCAATGCCAACATCCATAATCGATCATTAAGCTAGGCAACTTTTTCCAATTGCATCTTATGGAATTCTTGGATAGATGGTATGCACAACTCTTTGCCATAGTCATTTTCATGTATCTAGGTACTTAATCTCATTAAGATCACCTAGTTAAGCTTGACCCAAAAACCTACACGATAGTAATGCACCCTTCTTTGGCAGACCAACATAACTACCATCACACTTCCAAGAGATGGATGGTGCACCATGCTTTGGTGTAACCTAGAATTAGCTGATAAATTTTTTCATGTGTATTGCTTATGAAAAGCATATAAGACATAATATGTTTTATTGAGGGATTTTATGTTAATATAAATATATATAAATATCCCATCACCACATACTTATAGTACATATCATATACATAATATAACCACAAATAAGAAATATGCAATTATTAAACACTAGCGATGGTTATGGCCATATATATTATAATTCCTTTGATCCACAAGAAGTTACTACCACCTAAGGTCCACATCAGATGAAACAACATGTTATTGGCGAACATATGTGTGAACCAATTTGGTTTGATTGGTTTAACACTTGAACTGACAGACTCACCTCTTGGACAGTCAGATGGTCTGTCGGATTTGTTTGGTCTCTGGTCCAAATGAAGTCTGGACACCTCCAGTCAATCGGTTGGGCACCAGTCGATCGGTTCAGCTTCTGTTGTCTATCCTCCTCTGTCCCCCGATCGATTGGTTTGCCGTTTTGAAACGGTCAGTTTGTCTGGTGTTGAACATTTTCTTTGACATAGCAAGAACTAAAACTATCTATTTGACATGTTACACGGTAATAGGGAAACCTCGAGTTACATTTGAGGGGATTATAGGAAGGAGAGAATTAATACTTTTACATATATAAAAGGAGAGAGAAGCTCAGTTTTCAAACCAAGTTATAAATAGGATAACAACCATCCAACCAAACACACAAAGATCTAGGGGTTTATTGGCCATAACCATGCTGGACATCCACCATCAAAAGCAATTTTAGGACAACATGTGTAAATTTCATGTATATATATGTGTGTGTGTGTATATATATATATATATATATATATATATATATATATATATATATATATATATATATATATATATAACATCCCATGATTTGAGGCGTTGGATAACATAATCTTATAAGTAATGATTCGACCCATATCACCATGGTGCCCCTCCTTTTCTGGTAGCCCATCACTAAATAACTCCATAGTTAAGTGTGCTCAGCTTGTAGTAGTACTAGGAAGGGTGACCAATTGGGAAGTTGACCCTGGCTTGTGCGTGAGTGAGGACAAAGTGCGCACTTAAGACTAGTAGTGGTCTGTGGGGCCAATCGTCATTTCTGAAACTCTACTAGAGCCTAGGGCAGTGGGCCCGGGCATTACAAATGGCATCAGATCCAATTCCCCTCTAGTAGGTGGGGCCTACATGGGGTTGTGACATGCCAATCCTTGAGTCGTGCGGTCCACGCATGTTGGAAAGGGCTATCCGAGTTGATGGAGCCACCCTTGTGATGGTAGCCGTGGTTGGGAGCTGGGTGTACATAGGTCATTTGGATCTAAATTGAAATGGAAGAAAGATTATGAGGCCATATAGTTGAGCTTTGATGAGGACGTCAAGAGTATAAGTGGGAGAGATTGTAACATCCCACGATTTGAGGCCTTAGATAACATGATCTTAAAAGGAATGATTGGACTACCCATATCACCAAAGTGCACCTCCTTTTCTAGTAGCCCATCACTAAAGAACTTCATAGTTAAGAGTGGTCATCTTGGAGTAGTACTAGGATGGGCGACCAGTCGGGAAGTTGACCATGGCTTGTACGTGGGGCCCACATGGGCCTATGACATGCCAGTCTTTGAATCGTATGGTCCAGGCATGTTGGAAAGGGATATATGAATTGATGGAGCCACCCTTGTGCTGATAGTCATGGTCGAGAGCTGGGTGTACATGGTCATTTGAGTCTACACTGAAATGGAAAAAATATTATGAGGCCACATAGTTGAGCCTTGATGAGGACGTCAAGAGTCTAAGTGGTGGAGATTGTAACATCCCATGATTTGAGACCTTGGATAACATGATCTTAAAAGGAATGATTGGACTATCCATATCACCAAGGTGCACCTCCTTTTCCAGTATCCCATCACTAAAGAACTCCATAGTTAAGCGTGCTCAACTTGGAGTAGTACTAGGATGGGTGACCAGTGGGGAAGTTGACCCTGGCTTGTGCGTGAGTGAGGACAAATCACATAATTAAGTCTAATGGTGGTCTGTGGGGCCATTCGTCATTCCTGAAACTCTACTAGAGCCTAGGGCAGTGGGCCCAGGCACTACAACTTGGGATCGTATGTGGTATTTAATCGGATATGCCCATTAATCATCTTAAGTATTCACATCGTATGCAATAAATGATAAAATAAAAATATGAATATATTAACTAAATCTCAAATCATAGTAAATTGGCGTGGCTCTCATACCACTGTTGGGAAATATGGCATCAGATAAGGTAGTAAAAATAAAATTTACTACCATATTCCTTTTAGACAGTGGATTGCTTCACCAACTATGTAATGGGAATTAGGGTTTGCAAGACATATACCTTGTCTTGGAGCAAGTCCAGTGACAATTCTTGTTACTATGTACGAATTTCTTCAGGTTGCACTTGGATGGCAACAACAGCTTCTTGGTTGATTGCCATGGACATCGATTGTTTGTGTCCTCCTAACAGGCAGAAAAGGCTTCTCACCTCTAGAGTAGTCCACGCAGACCATCGAGAACTCCTATCATTCTAGATGAACGAACAAGGAGGAGTTGTCCCTTCTAGTCATCATGCTAACACCGACTTACTCTTTCAATTGTCTCTCCCTTTCACGGGTACGACTTGCTTAGACTCTCTTGGTTACCACAACTAGAGAGGACAACAACATGTAAAAAAGATTGTTGTATCTATTGAAGGCCTCCACTACCTCTTTATTTATAGGAGGGTTAGGTTCAGGATTTCTAGTCTGTGCGGGGTTTGAAGAGACGAATATTCATGAATTTTCTAGAAGCTTTAAATAATGAACCGATCAGTTAAATATTGAACCGGTTGGTTCAACCCTTGAACTGGTCGGTTCATTTTCTTTCACTTTTTTCAAATCACATTGGCATTCAATATTGGATTGATGCACAACATGATGTCAGCATCAATCCTTAATCCAATCATATTGATCATCGCACCCGACGGTTCAAAATATGAACTGGTCATTTGATACCTTGAACCTTCAGTTCACTAGGTGAACTGGTCGGTTCATGCCTTGGTTCATGTATTGTTAAGACAGTGTTGTTTCTAATTGACATGATACTTGAATCGGTTGATTTAACACTTGAATCTGTTAGTTTATAGTCCAATCAGACAATTTTCAACCGTTGTTATTTAAATTGAATATCTAAACACTTTAGTAATCAAGTTAAACATCATACATGAATAAACTCCTATTCTAGGTGTATCCTATGTGTGTGACCCTAAAGGTCCCAAATTAAATTGACAGTGAATGTCCATAACCAATTTATGACATCACAAGAAATGAGTGGTATCTAGGCAACACATCATTGCTACCTAAGTAATTCAGAAAGTTTGAGAACAAGTTCAACCTACAATCTGTGATCAACTTTACTGTGATCATATAGTTCCTTTGTCTTTGATATCCAGATTGAACTCAAGGCATGGAATCATCATCCTCTTCAACATTTAATCCAAGTTCCTTAAACTAGAATAGACTGGATGAGATGCATGTGATCTCACATATCACATATTGGGTCACATCAGTATAGCCATACATTTTTTAGTCTCTCTTATCAAGTGGCCATGATATCAATCTCTTATAGGAGAGACGAATCCCATCTATATCACTCACACTCAATCCCCATATGTTATAATGTATTTGAGTATCTTTATGGCAACCCTTATTCAAGGTCATGTTTGATGATGTCAAAGCACATAAAAAAATGTGAAAATTGTAGTGATTTCAATTCTAAGAACCACAGTCACCACTATCACTATGAGTGATGATTCAGAATATCATTCCATGGTATCCATGTGTCACTCTTAAGGTGGGTCTATCCGATACACTATTCTCTAATATGTACCTGTTTGCTTGACTTGATATCACATATTATGCCTAATGAGACTCCATCATAAGTGAATACACACTCTAGTGTTATGTAATATTGTCATTTATTTTTCTTCCATAATAATATCCAACTAGGGACATAAAGAGAATATATGTACTCTTATTATACATATGATCTCATTGTTTAGGTCCTCAACTTGAAGACATGTGTCATCGAGTAGCATCATTCCTTAGACATCCATTATATATGTATCATCATCTCATGATTGAGAGGAAACATAATATATGAAATTACCTTTATCATTGTCAAATCAAGTATATGATGCGCCACCATAATCATTATACGATTGGCTCTATGGGTATACTTACCAACAGACCCATAATAGAGCTGATTGGAAAAGAAGGATCCATGTAGCTGACCCCAACATGGTTGGGATTGAGTCTTAGTGGATGATGATGATGATAAAAAAAATAAAAAACTAGAAAAGAAAATAAGAAGCAAAAGAGACCCTAAAAGAGAAGTGAAGGAAACCCAAAAAGGGAAGTGAAGGAGATCCTAATAGGGAAGTAGGGAAACCCTAAAAGGGAAGAGGAGGAAACCTTAATAGGGAAGTTGAGAAAACTCTAAAAGGGAAATAGAGGAAAACCCTAAAATAAAAAAGGAAAATGGGGAGGAATCCTAAAAATCCAAACAAAAAAAGAGTTTCATGCAAACAAAGGAAGCAACTCGGATTCTCTAGAACTCCCTAGTGGAGTCTCTAGACTGTTTTACCCATAAGAAAAAATCTACCAGAATCTAGACTCGATGGTCACTGTAAATATTAAAGGAAGTACTAAAAATATATAAGGGAAAGTCTTAGAGTCACCACCCTATTTTTCATAAAAAACATGGAATTGAAGATAAATATGTGGGGAAGCACAACAAGACCAAAAACTTGACTCCATCCAAGGGCAGATGAAAGTTGTAAAAAGCATGGCCAAAAATGGATTTGGCAATCTTATTACAATCAAGGATGGTTCTAGATTGTAAAAACCGTATTGCTATTTGTGTTCTTGATTTTATTGAAAGCCATTATTTGGTCAATTAGGGGAAAGAAAATGTTAAGATAAGAGAAGGACATGATTTTATTAGCAAATTTTTGTGGATTAAATATCATTGCGGCTTTCCCATCATTCCTAAAGACTCTAATCTTTTAGTTAAGAGATCCCAATCATGTCAAGATCTCACATGATGGAAATCCATCTCATGCAATTGGGATGAAAGGTGGAAAATAAAGAGATCAATATGATAAAGGAGGATTCAATCACAAGCAAGAATTATCAAGAAAATCAAATAATAGATGTAAAGAACAACCACTTACATGACAATTGATCTAGATGTACATTTATAATTAAATAGAAATTAGATCGGACAGTTATGGTTGAAGTTATTAATGAACAACACTATAGGTTGACAATTAGAGTAGTTGAACAAGCAAATAGAACAAATAGATAAGTAGTTAAGAAATTCTAGATAGAAGTTTAAAAGCAATTATAGAAAAGCAATGCAGATCATATAAAAAACTAGCCAGACATGTTTTCTCGTTACCGTCTCAGCAGTCTTTTGGCATATGAGAGTCAATATGCTAGAAGAATGATCTTCTACTATACTAGGAAACTAAATAAAAAATAAGAAAGTTAGTTTTCTCTCTAGCTTAAGGAGAGTTGAAAGGAGTGACAATGGATGGTAGATATTTTAGGGGTGCATTTTTAGTCTAGAACAAGGGCTCAGAGGTACATGGTTTTAGAGAGAAGATCATGGAATAGACCCTCTGGATAATTGCATTTCACCAAGCCAGCCACTAGCAGAACATGACATCCGTCCATGTGCACCCTAGTGGAATGCATGATTCTTCTAAATGTCCCCAAGTAGAGAGAAAAAGATTTTGGTATTCACTGCTAGATTTTTTAGAAGATTCTGGGTATATCTTGATAAAAATGGTTTAGATTGTGAGATTGAGTAATATTATGAATAATATTATTAAAAGGGGAAGGAAGATAAGATAAATCTTATAGGCCAAGTTTCCTTTTTATCAAAAGGTATATAATTTTCATTAAGATAATGCCAATTGAATATCCCATAAGGTTTGGAATTGAATAATATATTCTTGATAATTCAATTGGAAAATTTATTGAAAATGGCTAGTAAAAAGAGAAATTAAAGGTCAAGTTGTAAATAAATCCAAAGAATGCATTTTACTTTGATTGAAACCCCCAACTGTGGTGAATCGGTGGAATTAGTGGATTAAATAGGAAAAAATGCCGAAAATGTAGAATAAATGGAATGACTTTATTGTCATCCAGAGAGCAGATCTAATCTTGTTGTTGAATGAATGAGCAAGAAAGGGGTGTCAACAAGAAACCTAAAAAGGGAGCATCAAAATAAATGATAATGCTTCCGTCCCGAAGAAAATAGTTATTGGAGTGGTTTCTAGAGGTAAACATGAAATATGATTATGTGGAATGGGGATCTCCTTCAATGTTAATGTCATAGAAGAAGAGTTAATAGCCATCAATCTTCTTACTCAAGCGATCAAAGACAACTTCATGGGTACTTTCCTTATTGGAAACTGATGGCAAAGTAACCAATGTGATATAACTGATTATTTGAGGAACCACCCCTCAAGACTACTTGTCTTGTTATAGCTGAATTAGTTTGAAATGGCAATAGTACTTCCAAGTTTAATTTGGTCATTTCCAATGTAAAATATAGTTTCAATAAGTTTTAGCTTGCAAAATGAATGCAAGATGAGAGTACCTTCTGACTCCCTCCAAAAAATATGTATTCAAATCATAAGTCAATAACTATTATATTCATATATAATCATTCATATCTTTATTTTATATATTGACATGTAAAATTGAGTTTGTGTTAAAGGATTAATTATATGCATTTCAGATTTCTTACGTAGGAATTGTTTGAATAATCAACTGGAAACAAAGTATAAGTAATTTGTTTTAAAAAAGTATATAAAAGGGTAAAATTTAGATATTTGCACCGTGTCAAAGTAAAGAACGATGGCATATATGTTTGGAACAAATTCCATCTTGAGAGACAACTTTTAAACTTAGAACCACCTAACTTGATAAAATCCAAATAGAAACTTGACTTTTCAAGGTCAAACCAGGCCGAGTACACAAATTGGAATAGAAGTTTATTTAATCCTATGCCCCATCATGGTTCACTAACCATCAATGTCAATTAAAGCAAAATTTTTAATATAATCATTGTTATATTATATTTTTAGTTAATTTAAAATGAAAAAGTGTGACTAGATTTTGAAATGTAGTCTCCAGGATCATTTGGTTTGGTTTGGTGGATATGCTAACCTAAATGTTGTGCGTCTGAGACAATGCACCCATCAAATTTTGGACGTACACTCTGTCGTGGCTCTCATACAGTAAGTGATCAAATTTTGTAGGCACAGATGATAGATACAACAAATTTAGACCTAAATGTTATACTCATTGGAGGCACAACCGAACTATTTAGAGAGCGATTATTGAATGATTTTAGAATATAGCATCTGCCTCTCTGAAATGGAGATGCAACACGGTTTGACAGCTCAAGTCTCCCTCCCTCACAAACGGTCAATTTTGGAGAATAAGTTGTAAAGTTGATTAATTGGGATATTATTTTAGTTTAAACGACCTTACTTTAGTTTTCATTTTTTGTATAAATTTTCAAGTTTTAACCTTTATGTCAGTGTCTATAATTCAACCTAGTTGACATTATAAAAGGTTTTTTTTCAAAACCCCCTCAAGAATCTAGAAATTCCAGACAACCCCCTCTATTTTACAAAATCCCATTTAACCCCCTATCTCTTTTTTAAAATTCCAAATAGCCCCCTCCGTACACCATGTTCTAGCCGAGCCGTTTCCCAACCGTTACATATTTTTTGCTGCTTCATTCTTTTTCTCTCTTCATTATGCTAGTTACCTTACTTCAGTATTAATTTTGTATATTACATCGGTCATATACGATATTATACAATTATTACAATATTGAATTACTGCTAATTATTATCTTAGCTGTATATGATATTTTAAGATTTCTATTCCGACCTACAAAGTTTGACTCAACCAATTCAGAAATTCTGGGTATTACGGGTCTGTCCGAGTTTTGGGCTAGGTCAAATTATGTCAAGTCATTGTGATTTGTGCCACATCTAGTTCGGGTTGGCTCCATTTTCAGTTTTGACATATTATTATTTAGAATTTTAATATATATATATATATATATGTATTAAAAATATCTTTATGATATTTAGGAAATGGAAGATTTGGTCTCGTCAATACGTACTTGGGCCAGTTGTGGTTAGTTTTCACAATTATTTTTCAGGTCAGGTCCTAGTTCGTATTGAATGGAATTGATTTGAACATGTTCGGATCACATAGATTGCAACAAATCTAACTCTCTTCCATGCTTAATGTTAAAAATATATAATTGAGGGTTTCAATTTAAAAGTTGACATTTTTTCTTGTTATTTGTTGAAGTTCATAGCTAAAATATTTTTTGTCATAACTAGTCGGTTCATGTCTGTATCAATGAACATGATTGGTCGTGAGTTACATAATTTTGTGTCGATATAAATACATGACAGACTTAATATTGTTGTAAATTCGTCCTCAAAATCACCCCCCCCCCCCCAGACACACACACACATTTCTAAACTGAACCTTATCCAAGCATGTTCGAAACAAGTCTAACCCGTACATGATATGTAACTCGAATCAAAACGCGGCCCAAACAATAACTTGTAAAAATCCGAACCCAAATCTGTATAAACTCGACTTGATTCCTCACGACCGACATCATAAAAATATTTTTTTATTATAAACATTAATAAAAATAAAATAACACACACACACTTCTAAACTGAACCTTATCCAAGCATGTTCGAAACAAGTCTAACCCGTACAGGATATGTAACTCGAATCAAAACGCGGCCCAAATAATAAGTTGTAAAAATCCGGACCCAAATCTGTATAAACTCGACTTGATTCCTCACGACCAACATCATAAAAATATTTTTTATTATAAACATTAATAATAATAAAATAAAAATACATTAAATTTGAGTTAGATCTGACACAATCTGAATCAATTTATACAGATATGACCCGACCAAAAATCTAGACAGACCCCCAATGTCCAAATGTTTTTAGCAGACTGAGTCAAACTGTTGGCTGTGGTTCAATTTTAAAAATATTATATAATATTAAGATAATAATTAGCAATAGTTTAAATACAATACTATATACAACATTGGTACTGAGTCGACGGAAACGTATGGAGCGAAACAAATAGAAATGAAGCAAAGAAAAAATAACAAACGAAGCAAAAATGGAAAAAACTTTACGGCAGGTAACGGAGAGGGTAAAAGAATGTGCGGAGGCGGATATTTGGAATTCTGTAAAAAAGAGAGGGGTTAATTAGGGTTTTATTAAAGGGTGGAGATTATAGAATTTCTGAATACTTAAGGGGGGGTTTGGGAAAAAACTCATTACATAATATAGATACATGCGTAAATGCATTTGTAATACTTTCTGGGTAAAGAATGTTCGTTTGAAGAAATTACTGCTACAAATAGTTGACTGTCTCTTAGCAAAACAAATGAAAAGGTAATTTACAGCGTTATCTTGCCGTCTCCAAAACCATTATCTTGAAGGCAGTGGATCCCTCCCTGAACCTCTTTCAAGTCACAAAAGTTACAATGTACGACAGACTCACTTGCCGGGAACGAAGTTTGTGGCAAACGCCCAAGCATTGTTGTTAACGGGGTCAGCCAAGTGATCCGCCAAGTTCTCCAGCGGTCCCTTCCCAGTTACGATAGCCTGGACGAAGAATCCAAACATGGAGAACATGGCCAACCTGCCGTTCTTGATCTCCTTCACCTTGAGCTCAGCGAAGGCCTCTGGGTCATCAGCAAGGCCAAGCGGGTCGAAGCTGCCACCTGGGTAAAGTGGGTCGACAACCTCGCCAAGAGGCCCGCCGGCAACGCGATATCCCTCCACGGCTCCCATGAGGATCACCTGGGTAGCCCAGATGGCCAAGATGCTCTGAGCATGGATCAAGCTTGGGTTGCCCAAGTAATCCAAGCCGCCTTCGCTGAAGATCTGAGAACCGGCTTTGAACCAGACAGCCTCACCGAACTTAACGCCGTTGCGGGCGAGTAGCTCAGGGAAAACACAGCCGAGCGCACCAAGCATAGCCCACCTGGCGTGGATCACCTCAAGCTCCCTGTTTTTGGCGAAGGTCTCCGGGTCAGCCGAAAGCCCGGCGGTGTCCCAGCCGTAGTCACCCGGGAACTCACCAGTGAGGTAGGAAGGAGCCTCGCCTGAGAAGGGACCGAGGTACTTGACGCGGTCGGCGCCGTACCATGGGCTTCCCGATGCCGCGGGCTTTGGTTTCGCGCCACGGCTCCTGATCATGGTAACACGGCCGGTGCCGAATACCTCAGTGGTGGCAGGGGAGAGCTTTACGGCCTTTCCGGCGAGAGCGGGGGAAGAGAGGGCCATGCTGGCTGCTGCCATTGGGAAGGATGGAGAAATGTTCCACAGCAACAATGTAGTAACTAGTAAGATAGAATTGGGATGCTAGTTGCTGTGAGTATAATCGAGGAGGAGCCTTGGGGCTATTTGTACCGGTTCGGTGTGGACCAAGAAGGATATGATAGTAGAGTATTGTAAGTCCCTGTCTCAGGAATATCTGCATCTTCGTTCTAATTGGCTAAGGATTTTGGGTTTCAGATTCGTAGGGTTAGAATGATGACATGGCCTCACTGGAATCACATATCTCAGATATTCATCTGCGAACTAGTGGCTGGAAAATGAGAGCTCAGATTTGCCACCTTGCCGGAGTCTTTCACCCCGATCGCATTCGCGGAAGTAGTAGATACTAGATAGGGTTGTAAATCGGTTAGCTTAGCTTGCCAGTAGAGACACATAGGATCAAATTCATTAGTGCTTGCTTAGCTTCACTTATTGCCGAACTAGTTGTAGATATTAGATAGGGTTGTAAATCGGTAGGGTATTTACCCGCTTCACCTATTTAGTCATTAATGTACGGCTGGACAAAACAACACCTTTATCAATATTTAACCAGAAAAAATGAAGCTTCATTAGTGCTTGCTTAGCTTCACTTAGTGTTTGATTCCACAAATTTGATTAAATAATTTGTAGCGTGTCAAATTCAAGGAGAATGGATTCAATAATAAGAAATAATACAATAATAATTATGTGCATCTTTATAAATAAAAAATAAGTATTTTTTAAATAATTTGGGTGTTGACCAAAGTAACTATAAAATATTGCTATCTACAATTAATTTTAAAAGTTTTATATACTTGGAGTAGGGATTATCATACAAAAATTGTTAAAAATAAAGCATATCTATCTTTATGTTTCTTTACTTGCTTCAACCCTTATCCAAATCATTTACCCTATGGGTAAATGGGTGTGGGTAAGTGTCGAGTAAAATGTTTCAAGGAGTGCCTAATTATTCTACGTATCACTGGTAGCTTAAGTGAGGGTAAGAGTATGGGTAAACTTTTATACTATCCTACCCTACTCATTTACAAAGTAGTTGCGAAGCTTTGCCTATGAGTTCTGATGTTTTGAACTAGTAAGATGAGACTTTTATTTGGAAAAGAGAGTCAAAATAATGTCACAAAATAATATGCTCATATGATCTATCCAAAATTAGAAAAATAAGACTTGTAGTGTCATGCACCTTGGATAGCCACATATCTTTCCTAGTTCTTTTACATAGATCTCATTTATTTGCATTACTTCATGCTTACTTGCTTATTTATTGCTTCTACCACTAATAGTGGGGCTTATTTCTAGATTTTTGTGGCTGAAAAGTCTTGCTAACGTTACATCTTTGATTATGTTGTATGCTTTACATAGTACTTCACCATCAACATGAAGCCACCCAATTTGGAAAATAAACTCCACAGAGGAATCTAGTTTGTGAAAGTCATACGTAAAATGGGCAAAAAGGGCAGCCAAATGAGTATCATCATTAGGCTTGATACTAGAGGTCACAAAATGATAAGGTACTAGGGGGGATTGATGGAAAGAGAATAGCTGGGTAGAATACTAAATAAAAAGACATCAGAAGCTAGGATGGACATTGGAAAAAAAATAAATATGATATGGATTTTTAGACAAAATTTAGATAAGACATCTTAATAGAATGAGAAATGCAACTTACATTTACTAGTGCTATAGTAACGTCACTTTTAGTGAGGATCAAATATGTGAGTTACATGTGCAATCTAGGCTTCAATATATCTTATATATTTTTCTTTTCCAAATTTATACTTTTTCAGGGAGAGTGGACATTTTTAGCACAGTAAGGGTACAAAGTGAGCGAAAAATAATTACAACCAACAAAGAGTACATGCATTTAATTTTCAATTTTTCATAGCCTACATTGCTTTAAAAATATTTGTATTATCCAAAGCATCACCTACATGATTATTAGTTTCAAGCTTTCCACATGCCAACCCTGTGAATGATATATAGATGGAAGTCAGTCTCCCAATAGCATGTAATGGCATTAACTAGTTTTTCTCCACATCAACCAACACAACATTGAAGGCATCAACCATCACCCATTTGATCCACTCTGCATAAATCTTTCTTGTATGGGGATCTTGGACAAGACTAGTAGGAAATAATGACCCACTTGCTGGTGGAGAAAATAACCCTCCTACCTCTTGTCGACGTGTGTTGTCCCCATATGCACTATAATTACAACAAGGTCATACTTAAATGAACTTCCTCAAATACTTAATTTCCCAGGAAAAATGTTGACTAAGACTTTCTTGAAAAGTGTTTAGCTGTTCCATCAATGTTAGCATGACTTAACCATCAACCATGCATGCAATTGGTGGCATGGTGATAGGATCGACTTCAATTGCCTTCATAAACTCCTAAAAAAATGATCATTTCCTTCTTGATGATACAATCGTTCATCGTGTTGGATCTATGATGGGCTCTAGAGGGTGTGAATAGAGCTAAAACCACTTAAATAAAATTCATTAGACCTTCAAGTTATATCCCAAGATAATATTATATATATGAACTTTGAGTGCAACTAAACATACATAGCAAGGGTAAGAGAGATTGAAAAGCACAAGATAACAGAAGCTATGTATAGTGGTTCCAACCTCTAAAATAGGAGATGTGCACCCATTACCTAGAGAGATCATCCTCTAGAATTTTTAACCATGTATCGCTCCTTATATTCCGTTATAAGAGTTACAACATAAGACCTCCATGTTCAAGGTCAAGGGTACCTAGCATTCCCTTTGAGGACAAGGGAGCCAATAACCTTACAAAGGACTTACCAATCCATGAACAAGAGTCTTCTACCTCGCCAAGGACTTACCTACTCTTACAACAAATCTTACCCTTCTACAAGGACTTACCCACTCTTGTAACAAGTCTTCCGCCTCTAAAGAATTACCCACTCTTGACTTGGATCGTCCGTATTTGACTTCACCTTCACCAAGAAGAAGATTTCACCAGGGACTCCTTCCCTCTTCTTCTTCACCTCTCTTAGCCAAGAGAGAGAATCTTTAACTTCATGGTAGCAAGAGAGATTGGGAGGTGGAGGAAAAGAGAGCCTCACAAGATGTACATGTAGGATTAGCTCTCTTATAAATCTCCTACTCACTCTAATAGATATAGCAAGTGATTAAGCTTATGAGAGTGGATGGCGGCTCTTGGAGGAAAATATATTTCAACTATAATATAGGGATCTTCATAGTGCTTGGATATCCATGGGATGAATCCCAAGGGTTCCTATTTATAGTTGAGGTTTCCTACTAGCCAATAGAGCCACATAGGATCAAATTCATTAGTGCTTGCTTAGCTTCACTTATTGCCGAACTAGTTTTAGATACTAGATAGGGTTGTAAATCGGTAGGGTATTTACCCCCTTCACCTATTTAGTCATTAATGTAAGGCTGGACAAAACAACACCTTTATCAATATTTAAATAGAAAAAATGAAGCTTCATTAGTGCTTGCTTAGCTTCACTTATTGTTTGATTCCACAAATTTGATTAAATAATTTGTAGCGTGTCAAATTTTGTACAACATTGCAAGGAGAATGGATTCAATAATAAGAAATAATACAATAATAATTATGTACATCTTTATAAATAAGTATTTTTTAAATAATTTGGGTGTTGACCAAAGTAACTATAAGATATTTCTATCTACAATTAATTTTAAGAGTTTTATATACTTGGAGTAGGGATTATCATACAAAAATTGTTAAAAATAAAGCATATCTATCTTTATGTTTCTTTACTTGCTTCAACCCTTATCCAAATCATTTACCCTATGGGTAAATGGGTGTGATAGCTTAAGTGAGGGTAAGAGTATGGGTAAACTTTTATACTATCCTACCCTACTCATTTACAAAGTAGTTGCGGAGCTTTGCCTATGAGTTCTGATGTTTTGAACTAGTAAGATGAGACTTTTATTTGGAAAAAGATTGTCAAAATAATGTCACAAAATAATATGTCCATATGATCTATCCAAAATTAGAAAAATAAGACTTGTAATGTCATGCACCTTGGATAGCCACATATCTTTCCTAGTTCTTTTACATAGATCTCATTTATTTGCATTGCTTCATGCTTACTTGCTTATTTATTGCTTCTACCACTAACAGTGGGGCTTATTTCTAGATTTTTCTGGCTGAAAAGTCTTGCTAACGTTACATCTTCGATTATGTTGTATGCTTTACATAGTACTTCTCCATCAACATGAAGCCACCCAATTTGGAAAATAAACTCCACAGAGGAATCTAGTTTGTGAAAGTCGTACGTAAAATGGGCAAAAAGGGCAGCCAAATGAGTATCATCATTAGGCTTGATACTAGAGGTCACAAAATGATAAGGTACTAGGGGGGATTGATGGAAAGAGAACAGCTGGGTAGAATACTAAATAAAAAGACATCAGAAGCTAGGATGTACATTGGAAAAAATAAATATGATATGGATTTTTAGACAAAATTTAGATAAGACGTCTTAATAGAATGAGAAATGCAACTTACATTTACTAGTGCTATAGTAACGTCACTTTTAGTGAGGATCAAATATGTGAGTTACATGTGCAATCTAGGCTTCAATATATCTTATATATTTTTCCTTTTCAAATTTATACTTTTTTAGGGAGAGTGGACATTTTTAGCACGGTAAGGGTACAAAGTGAGCGAAAAATAATTACAACCAACAAAGAGTACGTGCATTTAATTTTCAATTTTTTGTAGCCTACATTGAACTAAAAAATATTTGTATTATCCGAAGCATCACCTACATGATTATTAGTTTCAAGATTTCCACATGCCAACCATGTGAATGATATAGAGATGGAAGTCAGTCTCCCAATAGCAATGTCATTAACTAGTTTTTCTCCACATCAACCAACACAAAATTGAAGGCATCAACCATAACCCATTTGATCCACTCTGCATAAATCTTCCTTGTATGGGGATCTTGGACAAGACTAGTAGGAAATAATGACCCACTTGCTGGTGGAGAAAATAACCCTCCTACCTCTTGTCAACGTGTGTTGTCCCCATATGCACTATAATTATAACAAGGTCATACTTAAATGAACTCCCTCAAATACTTAATTTCCCAGGAAAAATGTTGACTAAGACTTTCATGATAAGTGTTTGGCGGTTCCATCAATGTTAGCATGCCTTAACCATCAACCATGCATGCAATTGGTGGCATGGTGATAGGATCGACTTCAATTGCCTTCATAAACTCCTAAAAAAATGATCATTTCCTTCTTGATGATACAATCGTTCACCGTGTTGGATCTACGATGGGCTCTAGAGGGGGTGAATAGAGCTAAAACCACTTAAATAAAATTCATTAGACCTTCAAGTTATATCCCAAGATAATATTGCATATATGAACTTTGAGTGCAACTAAACATACATAGCAAGGGAAAGAGAGATTGAAAAGCACAAGATAACAGAGGCTATGTATAGTGGTTCCAACCTCCAAAATAGGAGATGTGCACCCATTACCTAGAGAGATCATCCTCTAGAATTTTCAACCATGTATCACTCCTTATATTCCGTTATAAGAGTTACAACATAAGACCTCCATGTTCAAGGTCAAGGGTACCTAGCATTCCCTTTGAGGACAAGGGAGCCAATAACCTTACAAAGGACTTACCAATCCATGACCAAGAGTCTTCTACCTCGCCAAGGACTTACCTACTCTTACAACGAATCTTACCCTTCTGCAAGGACTTACCCACTCTTGTAACAAGTCTTCCGCCTCTAAAGAATTACCCACTCTTGACTTGGATCATCCGTATTTGACTTCACCTTCACCAAGAAGAAGATTTCACCAGGGACTCCTTCCCTTCTTCTTCTTCTTCACCTCTCTTAGCCAAGAGAGAGAATCTTTAACTTCATGGTAGCAAGAGAGATTGGGAGGTGGAGGAAAAGAGAGCCTCACAAGATGTACATGTAGGACTAGCTCTCTTATAAATCTCCTACTCACTCTAATAGATGTAGCAAGTGATTAAGCTTATGAGAGTGGATGGAGGCTCTTGGAGGCAAATATATTTCAACTATAATATAGGGATCTTCATAGTGCTTGGATATCCATGAAATGAATCCCAAGGGTTCCTATTTATAGTTGAGGTTTCCTACTAGCCAATAGAGACACATATGATCACATTCTAGCCATTTTGGGTGTTCCAACAGATATATTTTTGAGTTTTGGATCACTCCAATGCCTATAAACACTTTTCTATACTTTACTGTACAGTGTTGTCGGTTGAGTTATCTTTTGTGTAATTCGGCATGCGACACTGTATGACAAGTCAAAGTGCAGGTGTCAGTCGAGTTTCCACCAGGACAAAATCGGTCGACCATAGGCCTTTGTCGACTTAGTTTTCACTAGAACAAACAAGGCTGACAAGGCAGCCTATAATCACTTTTGGAAAATGTCCAAAAAGGGCTCAAACATTTGAATTGACATGGCTGACACGGAAAGAGCCTCTCCTCATGGGCTTCCAGATTTCGCGGGCTTTGGTTTCGTGCAACAGCTCCGGATCATTGTAAAACTGTCGGTGCGGAATACCGCAGTGGTGGCGGGGGAGAGCTTAACAACCTTTCCGGTAAGAGAGGGCCATGTTGGCTGCTTCCATTGGGAAGGATGGAGAGATGTTTGACTCCAACAGTGTAGTATGATAGAATTGGGATGATAGTTGTTGTGAGTATAATCGGGGAGCCTTGGGGTTATTTGTTGGGTTGTAGGGGAGGCAGAGAAGCAGCGGAAACAAAAAATTTCTCCCAAAACCCAGAACAAAAGGAATCGCGTCAACGTATACACAATAGGAAAGATGGTTTGTAGATGCATACCTTGTCCTGAGGCTCACTCGATGACAATACCTCGCGCCTTGCGCAGTCTTCACCTCCGGTCTTGGACGGTGTTTGTGCAGCTCCTAGTCGCACCGGGACTAAAGACTCCTAGTCTCACAGGGACTGTCAGGATTGATAGTTGTCCTCTGAGCGAAAGAGGTCTCCCGCCTCTACAGTCTTCCATACGGACTGCCTGGAACTCCGATCTCCTTGTCCCATAAGGAATTGAAAGGAATCACACCCTCCTGTCGGCGTACTAGTCACCGACACACTCTCCTGCCACCAGTCGCTTTCTGCAGTTGTCTTTCCCTTGCTGTGCCTCCCTTATCGGGTAGCACTTGCTTGGGCTCTCTCTCGGTTACCAAAACCAGAGAGAACAACTACTTTGCAGAGCAACTGGCGCTCTGAGTTGTATCTTGAGAAGCCCCCAATAACCCTATATATATAGGAGGGTCATGGGACAAAGTTCTCTATGCCAGGCAATGCGGGACTAAAGCAGGAGTAGAAGGGTTCAAGATTTTCTATAAAACAACCAACTGCGTGACACGAACCGATCGTTTCACAACTGAAATTGTCGATTGGGGATCTGAGCCGGTCGGTTGACTCCTCAACCGATCGGTTGGGACCCATGAAACGGTCGGTTCACATGTGAACTGATCAGTTCGTGGTCCTGATCAGTTCCCGATTGACTTTTCTTCTTTCGTTTCTAATTGATATCAAATATCAATCCTTATTCAATCGTATTGGACAAGTAAAACAAAAAGGAAATTTATCACCAATCTTACTTTCCCAACTTGCTCGGTTGGACTTGAACTGATCGTTTCAACACTTGAATGGATCGCTTCATCCTGTCCCTGAGCCGATCGACTCACCAGTTGAGCTGATCGGTTCACCATGCTCAGCCAATCGGTTCATCACATGAGCCGATCGGTTGGGAGTGCAGATTGTGCAGAATCAGTCAATCACAGTTTCAATCAATCTGATACTCTAATCAATCAGTCCAACACCTTGAACACTATGATACTGAACTATCAATTGATTGAGTGTTTAATTGAACTACTAAACTCCTTTAGTAATCAATCTAAACATGTTTGTGGACAAACTCCTATTCCAGGTTAAATCCTATGTGTGTGACCCTGTAGGTCCATTTCATGTTGGCAGTGAAAGTCCATAACACTTATGACTTCACAAGCAAAGAGCAGTGCCTAGTCACACATCAGTGCTACCCAAGTGAAATAGAAAGTTGGAGAACAACTTTCAATCCTACAATCCGTGAATGGTGTTACAGTGAATGTATAATTCCTTTGTCACTGATATCCTGAATGAACTTGAGGAATGGAACAATCATACTTTCAACATTCATTCATTTCCTTGATCTCAGAGCATATTGAGTGAGATGTGTGTGACATAAATATCACATATTGATTCACACATGCATGTGCATGCCTTTCTCAATCCTACTCATCAAGTGGCCAAGGACATCAAACTCCCTCAGGAGGGACAAATCCCATATCTATCACTCACCCCTCAAAAGCCCCATGTGTCAAAGCCACCCAATCATCACCTTTATAACAACCCATGTTTCAGGACTGTGTTTGATGATGTCAAAGTGTACCCAACGACATGTGTTGAGTGTAGTGATTTCAGGTCTAAGAATCACACTCACCACCATCATTGTGAGAGCTGACTGTAACTACCAAGTCAAGGTTCCATGTGTCACTCTCACGGTGGGTCTGTCTGGTACCTTATTCTCTAACAAGTACCTATGTGCTTGGTTTGATATCACTATATCATGACTAATGAGATTCTGTCATCAACCAACATACAATCTAGTCTTTAGTGTTATTGATGTCTATGGTTATTTCCACAATAACAACCGACTAGAGACTAAACAATAATGTATACTCTTAACATCTGTATGATCTCATCATTTAGGTCCTCAACCCAAAAGCATACGTCATTGAGTAAAACAATTCTTTAGACATCTATCATGTTACACTATCATCTCAGAAACAGTTTAAACATATAGATCGGAAATTGCCTTTATTATTATTCAAATAATTTACAAAGTATCCCATTACAATCAACATATGACTTGCTCTATGGGCATACATACCAACAGACTCCCACTTGCACTTAGAGCCAGTCAGCAAGGAACCTCAGTCTTTGTGACCTAGCATGACCATCATGCTTCTGCTGAGAAAGGGCCTTAGTCAGTGGATCAACTATGTTGTCTTCAGTTGGTACTTTGCAAATCTTCACATATCCTCGTTGTATGATCTCTCGTATGATATGGAAGCACCGCAGTATGTGCTTGGACCGCTGATGTGATCTAGGTTCCTTAGCTTGTACAATAGCTCCATTATTGTCACAATAAAGCTCAATTGCATCACAACTACTGGGAACTACACCAAGTTCAGAGATGAACTTCCTGATCCACACAACCTCCTTTGTTGCATGCGAAGCAGCAATATACTCAGCCTCTGTAGTAGAATCGGAAACTGTTTCTTACTTGGAACTCTTCCAGCTCACAACTCCATTATTTAGGCAAAATACAAATCCTGACTGCGATCTGTAATCATCTTTATCAGTTTGGAAGCTTGCATCTGTGTAACCCTTTACAACCAGCTCTTCCTCGCCGCCGTAAACAAGAAACTAATCCTTAGTCCTTCGCAAGTACTTGAAGATGTTCTTTACAGCTGTCCAGTGAGCATCCTTGGGATCTGACTGGTACCTGCTCGTCATGCTGAGAGCATACGAGACATCTAGGCGTGTGCACAACATAGCGTACATGATGGATCCGATGGCTGATGCATATGGGATCCCATTCATACGCTCCCTCTCTTCACAAGATTGGGGACATTGAGCTTTAGAGACGGTGACTCCATGTAGCATGGGGATGTTGCCTCTCTTTGAGTTCTCCATGCTGAACCGCTTCAGCACTTTTTCGATGTACGTGCTCTGACTTAGTCTGAGAAGCCTTCTAGATCTATCTCTATAGATCTTAATTCCTAGAATGTAGGATGCTTCTCCTAAGTCCTGCATTGAGAAAGTATTCCCAAGCCAAGTCTTTACCTTCTCTAAGGCTAAGACATCATTCCCCATCAAAAGTATGTCATCCACATACAATATGAGGAATGTGGTCGAGCTCCCACTAACCTTCTTGTACACACAAGGTTCATCTTAATTTTGAGTAAAGCCAAACACTTTGACTTCCTCATCAAATCGAAGATTCCAACTTCGAGATGCTTTCTTCAATCCATAGATTGACCTTTGTAGCTTACAGACTTTATTGGCATTCTTTGGATCTACAAAACCTTTAGACTGTTTCATGTACACATCCTCATTTATATTCCCATTAAGGAATGTGGTTTTAACATCCATCTGAAAAATCTCATAGTCATAATAAGCTGCAATAGCAAGCATGATCCTGATGGACTTAATCATGGCAACTGGAGAAAAGGTTTCATCATAGTCAACACCTTGAACTTGTCGAAATCCCTTAGCAACCAATCTACCTTTATAAGTTTGCACATTGCCATCCATGTCGGTCTTCTTCTTAAAGACCCACTTGCACCCTATGGGTTTTACCCCTTCGGGTGGTTCCACCAAAGTCCAAACTTTGTTGGAGTACATGGATTCCATCTCGGATCTCATGGCTTCAAGCCATTTCTCATAATTTGGTCCCTCCATAGCCTCTACATAGGTATTTGGATCATCATCTATGATCAACTCACCACCTTCCTGAGTCACAAGCTATCCAAACCTCTCAGGTTCAAGGCGGGTCCTACTAGATCTACGAGGTCCTTGTATTACCTGAGGAGACTGAGATTCCACAACACCTTGTGAATCTCCATTTTCCTCGCGTACATCTGCTGGTTCAATGTTTTCTTGTTGGGCTTGAACCTCTTCAAGCTCTATTTTCCTCCCACTGCTTCTTTTGGAAATAAATTCCTTCTCTAGGAACACAGCTGTCCTGGCAACAAACACTTTGTTGTCAGTAGGGTGGTATAGATAATATCCCCTTATTTCCTTGGGATATCCAACAAAATAACATTTATCATACTTGGGTCCAAGCTTATCAGGAAACATTTTCCTAACATAAGCCTCACAACCCCAAATCTTTAGAAAAGACAAATCGGGATGCTTCCCGTACCATATGTCATATGGTGTCTTTTGAACTGATTTCGATGGTACATGGTTAACTGTAAATGCGGCGGTTTCAAGAGCATAACCCCAGAAAGAAATAGGAAGATCAACAAAACTCATCGTTGATCGCACCATATCTAACAATGTGCGATTCCTTCTTTCAGACACACCGTTATGCTGTGGTGTTCCAGACGGAGTCCATTGTGATACAATACCACAGGCTCACAGAAGGTCCTCAAACTCCTGGATTAAGTATTCTCCACCTCGATCGGATCAAAGTGCCTTAATACTTTTATGAAGTTGGTTCTATACTTCATTTATGAAATCCTTGAACCTTTCAAGGGTTTCTGACTTATGTTTCATCAGGTACACATAGCCATACCTACTGAAGTCATCAGTAAAGGTAATGAAGTACTGATACCCACCTCTGGCATTAGTTCTAAAAGGCCCACATACATCAGTATGTATGAGTCCTAATAGATCACTAGCTCTCTCACCTTTACCTGAAAAGGGAGTCTTGGTCATCTTGCCCAACAAACAAGATTCACATGTCTCTATTGATTCACAATCATAAGAGTCTAGATAACCATCTTTATGGAGTCTAGAAATGCTCTTATCATTTATGTGCCCTAGACGACAATGCCAAAGATATGTTTTGTTTGAGTCGTTGAGTTTTTGCTTTTTGGTGTTTACGTTGTATACACTTGTCTCCAAATCTATCAAGTATAGACCATAAGACATTGGGGCACTGCCATAAAAGATCCCATCTTTAGAAATAGAACACTTTCCATTCTTAATAAGAAATTCAAATCCATCTTTGTCCAAACAAGAGACGGAAATGATATTCCTATTT
Organism: Alisma plantago-aquatica; assembly: GCA_963693085.1. Lineage (NCBI taxonomy): Eukaryota > Viridiplantae > Streptophyta > Magnoliopsida > Alismatales > Alismataceae > Alisma > Alisma plantago-aquatica. Next base: position 143,330,032 of record OY856409.1, on the reverse strand, counting down.
ATGGTAGGTACATAATAGCAGTTCTTCAACTCTATTATTAGCCCACTTGGTAGAGTTAACTCATAGGTTCCTACAACACTGGTGGCAACTCTTGCCCCATTGGTAACACGTAGTTCAACCTCGCCTTTCCCCAAAAGCCTACTTCTCTTAAGATCCTTCACATTTGAACAAATGTGAGATCCGCATCCGGTATCAAGTACCCATGACAAAGAAGTAGTAAAGTTAATCTCTATCACGTATACACCATAAGTATAGATCTCTATCTCTAACTTCTTCTTCCATCGTTCCTTCCATCCTCTCCATGTAGAAGAAATTAGTTTGGTGAGAGAACCGTTCTCTCCCTTACCTTTCGTTCCATTGATCTCTATCAATGAACTTTATTTCCTCTTCACCAACGCATTAAGTGTACATAGAGTGGATTCAAAGGCTCGTGGTATATCTGGATTGTGCAGAACACTTCTCACAGTCCTCAACCAGTTATGGAATTTATTCTCAATTAATTTGCCCATTTTAAAAGATGATTCTTTTGCCATTCTACAAGAGAAAATTGCATTTGTCAAAACTCCTTTTGATTTGATTTGAATAAAATTTGATGATAGTTAATTAGGCCTTTAATTAATTACCTCTCCCACTATTTTCATTCAAATTGACAACCCTCACCATCAATTCGGAAGATTGCAGCATACAATCTTCTAGTGGGTCAAGATCCTGAAATCCTCTAAGCCATGGACTAGCTAGGGCTGTCACCCACAACTCAGATCTCCCAGGTAGGCAACTCTTGCCAATCGCATCATATGCAACTCTTGAAAGATGTCATATGCAACTCCTTGCCATGATCATCTCCATGCCTTAAGGTGCTAGATCCTATCTAGGTCACCTTGTTAAGTCTGACCCAAAGCCAACACGATGAATATGCACCTTGCTAGGGCAGACCCACACATTCATCCTTCACGCTTCCACGAGATAGACGGTGCACCACGCTAGGGCGTGCCCACACTGGGTCGATCAAGCTTTTCACGTGTGTCACATTTGGAAGGCATCTAAAACTTTAATATTTAATGAGGGATTTGGTTTTTATATACATATACATATCCAATCACCACAATATATAGTATGTATCATATACATGCTATATCCCACAGAAAACATGCAAAATGATAAAATCAATGATTATGGCCATCCTATTGTGATTCCTCGAGCCAAGAGGAATCACGGTCATCTATGTCTACATCACATGCAACCTGTACAAGATGAAATCTGTGCCTGCCTTTCTAGTTTTAATCAGCTCATCTCCATGACTGATCGACTCGCCATCAAGTTGGTTGTTCGGGTGCCACCAGCCGATTGACTGGCGCCTCCAGCCGATCAGTTCACCGGTCGTCGTGCATCTCCTCAGATCACCACCCGCTCGTCTCGCTCCTCGAACCGGTCGTCTGGAACACCAATCGATCGGTTCACGCCTTGAACCGATCGTCTCAGGTCGTCTGCCATTCTTTGACATAACAAGAAATAAAATATATCCTATTTACAATTGAATTGTGAAACCCCGAGTTACATTCGGGGGGAGCAAAGGTAGGAAAAGAAATCTCGAATTATTTCGAGTTACATCAGGAATAGGAGAAAGGGAATCAGTGCACAGACTAAGATGCAAGCAACCACATACAACCACACACAGATATAGGGTTTATAGGCCATAACCATGCTACACATCCACCACAAAACTCGTTTAAGGGCGATGCGTATCAAGTGCATTAATATTACATATCATATAAGTATATTTGGGATTTGTGGATTGGACATGCATAAAGCCAATTTTATTCGCATCGTATGCAATAAATAAAGGCGACAAACCAAAACCGATCATATCAATAATCCTAAAATATAGAGCAGTTGACGTGGCTCTGATATCACTGTTGGGTTTTAGGGGAGGCAGAGAAGCAGCGGAAACAAAAAATTTTCTCCCAAAACCCAGAACAAAAGGAATCGCGTCAACGTCTGTACAATAGGAAAGATGGTTTGTAGATGCATACCTTGTCCCGAGGCTCGCTCGGTGACAGTACCTCGCGCCTTACGCGGTCTTCACCTCCGGTCTTAGACGGTGTTTGTACAACTCCTGGTCGCACCGGGACTGTCGGGATTGACAGTTGTCCTCTGAGCGACAGAGGTCTCCCGCCTCTGCAATCGTCTACACAGACTGCCTGGAACTCCGATCTCCTTGTCCCACAAGGAATCGGAAGGACTCGCACCCTCCTGTCAGTGTACTAGTCACTGACACACTCTCCTACCACCAGTCGCTTTTTGCAGTTGTCTTTCCCTTGTTGTGCCTCCCTTATCGGGTAGCACTTGCTTGGGCTCTCTCTCGGTTACCAAAACCAGCGAGAATGACAACTTTACAGAGCAATTGGCGCTCTGAGTTGTATCTTGAGAAGCCCCCAATACCCCTATATATAGGAGGGTCATGGGACATGGTTCTCTATCTCGGGCAATGCGGGACTAAAGCAGGAGTAGAAGGGTTTGAGATTTTCCACAAAACAACCAACTGCGTGACACGAACCGATCGTTTCACAACTGAAACGGTCGGTTGGGGATCTGAGCCGGTCGGTTGACTCCTCAACCGATCGGTTGGGACCCATGAATTGGTCGGTTCACATGTGAACCGATCGGTTCGTGGTCTTGATCAGTTCCCGATTAATTTTTCTTCTTTCGTTTCTAATTGATATCAAATATCAATCCTTATTCCAATCGTATTGGACAAGTAAAACAAAAAGGAAATTTCTCACCAATCTTACTTTCCCAACTTGCTCGGTTGGACTTGAACCGATCGTTTCAACACTTGAATGGATCGTTTCATCCTATCCCTCAGCCAATCGACTCACCAGTTGAGCCGATCGGTTCACCATGCTTAGCCGATCGGTTCATCACATGAGCTGATCGGTTGGGAGTGCAGATTGTGTAGAATCAGTCAATCATAGTTTCAATCAATATGATACTCTAATCAATCAGTCCAACACCTTGAACACTATGATACTGAGCTATCAATTGATTGAGTGTTTAATTGAACTACTAAACTCCTTTAGTAATCAATCTAAACATGTTTGTGGACAAACTCCTATTCCAGGTTAAATCCTATGTGTGTGACCCTACATGTCCATTTCACGTTGGTAGTGAAAGTCCATAACACTTATGACTTCACAAGCAAAGAGCGGTGCCTTGTCACACATCAGTGCTACCCAAGTGAAATAGAAAGTTGGAGAACAACTTTCAATCCTACAATCCGTGAATGGCATTACAATGAATGTATAATTCCTTTGTCACTGATATCCTGAATGAACTCAAGGCATGGAACAATCATCCTTTCAACGTTCATTCATTTCCTTGATCTCAGAGAAGATTGAGTGAGATGTGTGTGACATCAATATCACATATTGATTCACACGTGCATGCACATGCCTTTCTCAATCCTACTCATCAAGTGGCCAAGGACATCAAACTCCCTCAGGAGGGACAAATCCCATATCTATCACTCACCCCTCAAAAGCCCAATGTGTCAAAGCCACCCAATCATCACCTTTATAACAACCCATGTTTCAGGACTGCGTTTGATGATGTCAAAGTGTACCCAACAACATGTGTTGAGTGTAGTGATTTCAGGTCTAAGAACCACACTCACCACCATCACTGTGAGAGCTGACTGTGACTACCAAGTCAAGGTTCCATGTGTCACTCTCACGGTGGGTCTGTCCGGTACCTTGTTCTCTAACAAGTACATATGTGCTTGGTTTGATATCACTATATCATGACTAATGAGATTCTGTCATCAACCAACACACAATCTAGTCTTTAGTGTTATTGATGTCTATGGTTATTTCCACAATAACAACCGACTAGGGACCAAACAAGAATGTATACTCTTAACATCTGTATGATCTCATCGTTTAGGTCCTCAACCCAAAAGCATACGTCATTGAGTAAAACAATTCTTTATACATCTATCATGTTACACTATCATCTCAGAAACAGTTTAAACATATAGATCGGAAATTGCGTTTATTATTATTCAAATAATTTACAAATTATCCCATTACAATCATCATATGACTTGCTCTATGGGAATACATACCAACATTATTTGTACTAGTTCGCAGTGGACGAACATGATAGTTGTGTTGGGAGTCCCTATTTTACAAAAATCGGCATCTTCATTCTAATTGGCTAAGGAGATCATGGATTTTAGAATTGTGGAGGTATGATGACATGGCTTCACCAGAATCAGATATCTGAGATATTCAACTGGGAACTAGTGGCTGGCAAACAAGAGCTCAAATTTTCCATCCATGTTGTAGGCTTTCATGGCGTTCACATCAGCAGAAGTCGTGGATATATCTGAGTGATTTATCCACTGGGAGTGCGATATTTTTCCTTATTACACTACTTAGGATTATGAAACAAGCTATCGAATGTGCCAGACTAGTTGTGGAGCTTGCCTTTTGAGTTCTGATGTTTCGGACTGGTAAGACAAGATTCTCTTAGAGAACAAGGTTATAATAATGTCATAAATAGTATGTTCTTGTGATATGTCATAAAATAAAAATAAATTCAGGACACGCAGTGTCATGCACTAGAATAGCTACGTATATTTCCCATTTTTCATAGATATATGATTATTTTATAGTTCCATGTTTAATTATTTATTTTTTTGCTTCCAATCTAGTGTTTGATTTATGAAAAAACATTATAAATGTGTGATCCTAGTATTGTAGATTATTAGGGAATGTGTTTTGTAATTGTTGGAAAGTGTTGAAAATAAGGGTTTTTGGAAATCTTGAACTACACTATAACTAAGTTTCAGAAAATTGCTAAAATTGTTTTACTTATGCAAATATTGATTGATCCATATATAAAAGATCATTCAAGATGGTTCAATGGTTAATTGGGGTTCTATTTGAGTTGCATTGTAGTACACTGAATTCAATTATCAGTCATATGTGATGGGGAAACACACAAATTGATTTCGATATAAGAGGTTGATAGATCCCACACATTTAGGAGGTTTGTCTTCATTGCCCACATATTTCACGTCAGGTTGATTTTACTATAGCACCATCTATATGGATCGAAGTGAGCTTCATCTCTCCACCGTTTGTGTGCAGCAAGGTGATCCGTTGGGGATCTACTTTTTGTTGACTCCCTGTCTAATTATTTTTGATGTAAATGATGAATGTCGCATCACCATTCGTACTTCCATCTTTATGATGACACCCTCATTTGTGACATTGAAGAGGTTCCTATGGATCTATCTCTTAATTAAGTATGAGGCCAACCTCTGGCATTCAACTCAATATTTAGTAGATACAAATATTTTGGCTTTGTGATGACCTAGGAGATACCCAGAGTTAGGCATGTTCCTTGTGAAGATATCTTGATATGTGTGTGGAGCGATGATTTTAGGCAGTCATGCTTCCACGAACATGTTCTTTGTTTGTTGGCACTAAGGGGATGTGGGGCCAAAAATCTTTCCACAATAGATTGCTTGGCTTTATTTCATGACCCACAGTGTGAGTTTATTCTTTTTTGGCCGTGTATAGGTATGCCCAAGATGTTGTTTTCTCTCTAAATAACATCCCTAACTCCTATCGCCTCTGATTTGGATAGTTTTTATCTTGGGCTTCATTGATGTTAGGAATGCATTGTGGTTGGTGACAACCTAAAATTTAGTTGTCTACAGTGTTGTTTGACCACAGATCTATATGCATCTTAGAGGATTTGTAAATCAAGTCTTCTCATGTTGTCTGCAAAATAATTTAAGTTTCATCTCATTTCGGCACTCAAGAACTCCAAGAGCATATTCTACAAGAGGTTGTCTTTGTGTTGAAAGGATCCTTTTTTGTGATTGCATGTGTCATACTTTGTAATGTATTGTCATCTTTTTGGTGTTCCAAGTTGTCAACTAGGCTTTTTTCCACTCAAATTCCTAGTCCATTTTGTCATATTCTTACTACATAACAATCATCCAACAATGTATTGCAAGTAGCCTCTCTTCATTGGTTGGAGCAATTCTCACTTCTTCACAATTTTGACCATGCACAAGACTTCCTTCTTCATATTCCCATTGATGGACTTAGATAGTCAATGTCAAAAAATGTTACAATATTTTCATATATAAATAATAATTTGTATTTAGATCTACAAAGGTACACAATCCAAAAAGCACTAGTATCCCTATTTGTTGCCCAATTTCCATGTATCCATTTTTTTATTTTCTTTTATCAAACTTCTATGTCTTCAACATGAACCATTTGATGATAAAACTTATGTAATGGTAGAAGATAAAGATGGAATCAAATAATCTACTAGTAAATAGATTCCTTTATAATTGTATATCCTTTCCCTATAGGTTTCTATTGACAAGGATGGAAGGGGCTATTTAATGTCAGATATTATGAGACATATACAAAATACATATAGGAAGTTTACAATAGTACCAAATATCCAGGAGGTAGTTTAGTTTACCAGCGATTAATAACACAAATTGAATATCTTTGTGATACCACAAAGGTCTTGTTGGAGTGAGACTACCCATAAGGATCCACTCTTTCTGACTAGGTGATTTACTTCATTTACTATGTTCGTACTTGTCTAACTACTTTACGTGGACAATGTTTTCAGACATAAGTATCCCTCTAGTGTACCAAGGGCATGGAAGCATAGTTTGTAGACTCTTTTAGTGGCCTATAGTCATATTTGGCGTCTCACTATAGATTAAGGTTTATTCTCGTTCAATTAGTAGTCTTAAGGCCCCTATGTTTACCTTGAGGCTTGTATGGTAAGTCAGACAATAATGGCTTCACTCAAATGGTACAATCCTATTGAGTTCAAGAGAGAACTAAATGACAAGTGAATGATATATTCACAAACTTATTAAAATATCATGGATAAGTATAATTTTTTATTTCCCTTCTATTTTAGTGTGGTATTTTCCACTGTGTTTATTTTATGTGTTTGTAGAACAAGTAATTGATTATCTAAGAGTAGTTGTGGAGCTTTGCCTTTGATTTATGATGAATCCAACTAGTAAGAAAGTATTTTATATAGAAATAGGTCAAAAAACTATAACTATATTTTCAGACCTATAGTCAAACACTTAGCTATTTGCAAAGTTTGTGGATATTTATGATCAATTTATTATCCATTGTGTTCTAATTTGGTATTTCCCAATGTTTACTTTTAAGGATTTTAAAATAAGGAATGGATTGTGATAGACTAGTTGTCGAGATTTGCCTTTGAGTTCTGATGATTTGAACTAGTAAGACCAGATTTTATCCAAAAACGAGGCATACAATTATTAAAAGAATACTTTGAGGTGATGTATCGAAAACTAAAAACACATATGAGGACCTACAGTGTTGTGCACCTTGTATACCCCCATATTTTCCTAATTCTTTTGTATAATGTCATTTATTTCTATTGCTCCATGCATACTTGCTTATTTATTGATTCTAAAATGGTAATACTATCTTTTATTTTAATTTATGGCAACTAACTTGGGCAAATTGTATTTGCCATTCCACACTATATGCTGATTTGCACTTGCACATTTGATTATTTTATGTGCTCAACATTTCTAGTAATCAATATGAAGTCAACCAATTTGGTATTTAACCTTAAAAGAGAATCAAACATATCAAAGCTATAGGTGGAGACCATAAAAAAATGAGTATGATCATTAAGCTCTATCGTAAAGGTCACAAAGAAATAAGGCAATACCAGTAAGAACTTGGGGGAAAGACAACATTCTTGTGCCAACTAGGTCACAACAAAATTATTTTACCAAAAAAATATGTTGATCTATTCTAATTAGCATAGTTAACCAAGATATAGAAAATCATAAGATAAAATTCCAACCAGATCTCAACAAAGTGTATATAGAAGGGAAATTACTTTCATTCATTAATATATCATGTACAATTATATGTTAATGAATGAAAGTAATTGCCCTTCTATATACACTTTATTGAGATCTGGTTGGAATTTTTCTGTGACACTTGAATATGACTGGTAAAACAATGTGTCACTACGCCTTCTTTCTCACTTCTTCTCAATGGGAGTGATGTTGGATTCTTCAAAAATGTGAACGGCCTACGTCGGGGTGATCCTTTGTTACCATTGCTCTTTGACATTGCCATGGAAGGACTCAGTAGGATGATAGACAAGTCTATGTCTTCAAGACAAATCAAATCCTACTTAGTTAGAAAAAATAAAGTCCTATCACATCTTTTATTTGTTGATGATGTGCTCATTTTCATTCAAGGCAGGAAGAACAACCTTAGTAACTTGAAGAACCTCCTCCTTTCTTTTGGGAAGATGTCAGGTATGAAATACAATCCCAACAAGACACACATCTACCTATCCAAATCATGCAAGCATAAATATGATCTGGTGGATACCCTGGGCATCCAACGTGGTGGTTAGCCAACAAAATATCTAGGATTCCCCATGGCAAGGGGTAATATCAGGTCTAGACATTTCCATGAGTGTCTGGACAAACTCAAAGACATGACGAGCAGATGGCCAGGTCCAAAAATTTCCATGGTAGGAAAAATTATCCTCATCAAGCACTGTGCTATTGTATTGATAAACTATTGGTTGTGGCAAGGCGAGGTTCCTCACTCTTTCCTACATCCTGTGGAAATCATGCTCAATGATTTCCTTTGGTGCAGCCTGGTTCATTCAACTAGATGGTCTCGTCTTGCTTTTCCTAAGGCTGAAGGTGGCCTTGACCTGAAGCTATTGACTAATCTAGTTGATTATCACACCATGAGAAGAGTTAGAAAGATGCTCTTTGGTGAGTCTATTTGGATTTCTTAGATGAGGATAAGATACAATGCTGACCACAGTGTCACACCTAGGTATATTAAAGGTTACTCAACGTCTTTGAGGAGAATGAATTCTATATGGCCTAACTTCATCAACCTTGATGACTCAGGTCTATGAGAACTTTGTAGGCAAAAACAAAATGAAGATGATGCTTTCAGGAATCTGTGGTTTCCTCATCACCAGCCAAAGTGGAGCCTAGCTTCATACAGAGAGATCAAATCTATTCTACCTACCATGGAAAAATCAGTAGATGGTCTCCTAGTGTGGACACACGATGCTTCCTATGTAAAAATGATAATGAAATAGCTAAACACCTATTTAGTAGCTACTCCTTCTGGAGATATCTTTGGGGCCGTTCTCAACTCAAGCTGAACATCAGATGCTCATATTCATTAGCCCAATGTCTATGAGATATTGATAGGGTCAGGAAATCTCAAGCTGTCTTGGAACTCTGGGTTCTCAGTGCATGCGTTCATACCCGTTGGTCTGAATGTAGTAACAGAAGACATGGGGTAAGTAGGTTGACTATGTGGACCTCCTTACAACCATAGAAGCAAACATCAAGACACTATATAATCCATATAAAGCTAAGACAACTGACATTCCTTCCAACACAATTAGAAATTGGAATCTATGCTAGTTGGCCAGCTTTGTAATCTTTGTTAGCTAAATGTTTTTATTTAATGCTTTATAAATTGCACGTTGGTTGCAATCTGTAACTTCACCCCAATTCTTCGGGTTTGGAATATATTTACCCAGATTTCAAAAAAAAAAAGATTGTATATGATATCTGTGGTGACCACTATTGCAACTTGAGCATGCAAAAGGCATATATGCCATGTATCATAATATGAGCATTTATATATGTGGCATACAACCTAAAATTCAAGTCATTAATACATTTTTAAACCACCTTGCCCAAACCCAATTTTATAGGTGCCATTCTAGACATTTTTGGAATGACAACATCAACCTTCATCTACTCATTTCATTCCTAAGGAATCTCCTCACCACTGATACCATGTGTAAAAGGTTGAACACTTAACCTGGTGTGGATAGATACAAGATGGTGGATCATCTAGTAAAGGTTGCTTAATCAAAAGGATCATCTAGAAAAGGTTGGAGAGGTATGTGGATGGGACAATCCAGATGCTTGGTCTCCCGATCTACATGCCAATATATGTTGGATGGCTCAATCTATGATTCAAACTTGCTTTAGTCTTGAATACGAGATTAGTGAAGAACTCCTTGAATTATCTAGAGTTAATATGTTCATTAATTTGCACAAGAGCAAGAAAATTGATCAAAATCCTAGTTATTGGAGAGTGAGAGAAATAGTCATGAAACTGAGCAAAACATGTTGTATTTGTAACTGAAATGAGTAAAACTAAACTAGAGACTACAATGAAAGGTGATGAATATGCATTCATAAACCTACACCGCGATTGTATGTTTCTCGTCCCCAAGAAACAAGAATCAAAGCAACCTACCAATTATTATTGCTAGCATGTCATCCTTTTATTCATGGTATCACTTAGTTCCCTACAACCAAACTTGGAAAAGAAACCTCAATATCTTGGAATCATAGAATTTAATTTTCAAATTCCCTACTTTGAATTCTCATTCGCAAAAAGTTTCCAAATCAAAACATGTGCATCACAATCATGATATTAAGGGTGTCTCATAAAGTTCCTCATATTCCTATGAGGTCTACATGGTTTCAGCTGTAATAGAGATATATTTGGAGTGATTTTTTCCTCATGGAAGAGAGTTAGAGTGAATGGAGGGATGGAAAAGAAGAGTTGTGAATCTCTCCTCTATTAGACATGAGATTGATTTATTTTTGTTGCAATTACATTGATTGCATTTTTTTTTATTTTTTTGGGCGTGCATATAGCATGATTTTATTGTGGTACTCCCCTATTACATATAAGGGGTATGGAAGAAGTGAAGATGAGAGAGAAGGGGTGCCCCATAAACATGGAGTTTGGCACATCCTTTTTGTATTTTAAATTTATTTTTTGCAAATGATGGCTGAAGAGGATGTGAGAGAAGTGTAGAAGAGGCTAAACTTGTGCATCTCATAATCAGGAATTTAGAGTATTGGAACAACCAATCACAATCAATTAAATCATATCATACGAATGACAAAATAATGATAATTCCACAAGAAACTTATGTTGATCAATTTTAGAGATACCCTAAAATTAGACTCCTCTCAATTCCATAGGGCTTGCCATCATTTCCTAGGAGTAATACTATTCTTGATCATTGGGTACATTATTGGTTCTAGCGTTGGCAGTTGATATTCATTTTGCTAAAAGGATTTGTTTCATTTAGAATTTTAGGGTAAATTTTTGATTTTTAAAGGTAAAATGAAAATAGGAAATGAATCTCGACCGACTAGTTAATGGTCAATTGCATGCATTTGAAATGGATTTTTGAAAAAAAAAATAGGAAACACATGCAATGCTGATCTAGAAAGTAAATGATGAAAAAAAGGAAGATAATGAGGGTGGAGTGAAGATATACAACCCACCCTCCACCCCAAACTTAAAAATTTACTCATCCTCGAGAAAACTCTAAATATGGAATGGAGGGGAAGAGAATCACCAAAAATGCCACCAACCTCCTTGGTCACCTGGTAGTGGTGGATGTGGTGGATGTGGGGCCTAGAAGAACACCCAATGTAGTCTGTCTGAGCAATCTTAGGTCACAGAAGGATGGGGAGGGTCCTCAAGTATGGGTGGCTCGATGTAGAAAGTGTCTAAATAATGAGATATTGGGTAAGGGTATGCTTGCACGACGTCGTAGTTTGCATACCGAGTGTGTGTCACTGATAGGGTTTTATTATACACCCTAAGTGTGTGTTGTCAGAACAATTTAGACCAATGAGGTATGTATATCAAACACGGGGAAATTTGAACTCTAAAGATTAGTACTAATTATAATACGATCATCTAGGTCGATGAAAACTTTGATTGAAGGTTTTAATTATATAAGATGCAAAAAATAAATCTATGATTATTGGTTGTTGATCGAAAATGAAGTGAATTGATTGGGATTATGGATTCACCTCATTTAACATTGCAATTAGTATCATAACATTGATAAACATCTCTCCTATCTCGATACCAAAAGACCTGTAGCAAGAATTACTCACTCTCATGATGTGATTCACTACCTAATCTAATACAAATCCCACTCTTGTATCGATTGTGTTATTAGTTAGATGATTTACTGGAACTCAAAGTAATCTCTTCACATTTGTAAGCCACCTTTCTCAAAGGACAATATAAAATATATATTTCTATGAATTTTCCAACTATTAATTCACGCTTTCAAAGAAATTAAAGGTCTAATTAATTACCTATGGTGATCAAGTATGGTTAGTTCATGACAATCTCATAGAAACAATTCAAGAAATTAAGAGAAATTGATATATTAATGAATAAAAGTCAATTACAATGAATAACTGGGCTAATCCCGGGTCCTAAGGAATTAGGGGATTAGCCCTGCATGATTTTCATGGTCAAAAACATAAGAGAGTAGAAAAATGTGGAAACAATTTGATAACTAAAAGAACCCATGAAGAAGTTGGTCCAGTTGATGATGTACGTGACGATTTTTTGTCTCTCGACTACAAATCCGCCCATGGGAGGTGATCGAACCTCTTAGAACAAAGCTTTCTTTTATGCTTTCTCCTCTCCTTGCTCTCGGCCGTCGTATGATGGAATAGATTATATTATTAGGCATGGCCAAAATTCTCCTAAGTCATAAACATGACTTAGGGCGTCCTTGCTTCCCAGCCATTAGATTAATCGATAACTTAATCTGGCCTGATCATGCTAAGTCGGTACTGCCAATTGGATGTTGGTAGTATCAACAAAGTTGAGGATGAACACTTCCTTTTCATTAGTCGCTACTATAGAATGCTGATAGTATCGAAATTAGCCAAAATTATCTTTGGATCTCTCTATTGGATTTGACGAATAAGTTGGTACTACTGAGTTGACCGTCGGTAGTACTGAAATTACATTTGATCATCCATGTTACTTCTTTGCAATTTCTTGGTACCATCGACACAAAAGTCGCTAGTACCAAGCTGTGATGATTCTTGTGCATTTCTTGAAATCAGTTGAAAATCTCATAAGTTCCAAAGTTATTGATAAATAGATATTAATAATAGAAATAACAAATATTTGATGCAATTGAGTGTCATGGGTTGTTAATGATAAATCAACCACAATAGTATGAAAATGAGTAATAAGTGCACAAATGCATACTAAAAGAGCCTGTGAAAAGTGATAATAAATATGTACATCAAAATCTCCTAAGATTAAATGTTGCTCATCCTCAAGCAACACACCCTAGGATCTATTTGAGATAAGTCAAATAAAGGATATAAAACATATATTTATATTCTCAACTACTCCCGCCTTGGTAGTCCCAAACCGGCCTTTACTAGCCACTAAACAACCAAATTCTCTCAAGTGACCAAAAAACTCCATAAAATACTTCCACTCTTGGATCATTGAGCACTATCAATAGAGCATTTAATATCATAGTCAATCAGACATTTGCTAGGTGCATCATGTGATTCTCTATCTTTATTGCTTTTTTTTCTAACTAGCAACTACTTGGCAGCAGTTCTCCTTATAAGAATGATTGAGGGGAATAATCATTTAACTATCCTACTGATAAGAGCAATGAATGGAATGAATCAGATGGCTTATGAAGAATCACAAGCAAAATCTGAATTATTTATGCAAAAATAAAATATGATGAATTTATATGGTGAAGGAAATGAGAAATGCATGAATCTTAATGCCTAATTTTATGAGTGGAATGATGCATGCATTAAAAATCTCATCAAATGAATGAGAATGAAGTCAATAAGACATCATGTGTATGTTTCATCTTGTGCAAAGAATTTAGGACATCCTTTCTCCCTCTTTATTTTAAAATATAATTTTTTTCTTTTGAGTTTTTCATTAGCCCACTATTTTTATCATGATGGAAATCTATTCTTAGGCTTCAATAACATGTCAAATTCATTTCATTTTTTATTATTTTCTTCTAAAGGGTATGGATGTGTATCCCTACACTATAGTTTCATAGGAAAACAATATAACCACATGATGTGAAAATGAATGATGAAAATGAATGCAATCTACATGTAATTGTTATGCAACTAAATGACATGCATAGAAATTTTTTATGCATATATATGTCATTCATTTTTTTTTCATTTGGTCACTAATGCAATAAAAGAGAAACTACTTATCATGTTACCTACTATGCCATGTAATGCAACTAAAAGGAAATAATTTAGATTACTTGATCATCTTAAGGTGGTCGTCAACATGAGTGGAAACTGTTCGGAATTGCATAATTAAAAGATAATGCTTTTCATGAACTATGATATCTCCCTCTCTAATGACATGTATACATGGTAACCTAAGCATTTCTTTCTGAAACTTCAATTTAAGGTCTAATTAACTATTTGATTAATTTAGGCTTAAACCCCATCTTCATCTACATTTAATGAATAATTAAGATGTCCATTCATATCAAATGTTCTTAAGCTGACTAACCCAACACTTCCTCTAGGTGGTGCAACTCAAGAAATTTGCAACTAATCCAATTTTGTTTTCAATTTATTTTTTTGTAAATTTTTAATCTTTCCAATGCAACACAAACAAGACATGTGAAAATGACAGGAATCATGAATTAAGCTCCACTTTTACATTAGATAGAATGTGGATCCTACAACTTTGAAAAATAAAAACTAAAAAGCAATAAAGATAGAAACTATTCCATCACCCCCTAAGCTTGAACTTGACTATGTCCGCATAGTCAAAATCCAACTTAAGAGGTGGAACAGTGGTACCAGATCACTTCTCATGTGGCGGTTATGACATGGTAGGATCAGAGGGGTAGAAGGTCCCTTAGAATGTTTTGGGTGGTAGTGGCATCTATGGAGGCTGTGGATACCCATCAAAGTAGCCCTGGCTCCAGTAGTGGTCAAAGAACGGTTGTTGTAGCCCTCCATCCACTGTAGGCGTGTGTGCATGTTCTCTTGATTGGCCAAGAGAAGTCATTCATTCTAAAAGATTGCGTACTATTTTTATAGAGCCATACTTGGACATCATTGATGCCCTCCAGTGTATCTTCCTATTGTTGTTGCCCTTGATGTATCTCCTGTAGCATCCCATACATGCCCGCCATTGAGTATGGGTCTTGAATTTGTGGAGGTGGTGGAGCAGTCTAAGTGGAAGCACCATGGCCTCTACATTGCTTGTGGACAACCCTCCTCTGTGAGAATGGCATGGTTGCTTCTTCCTCTTCTTCTTCTTTATCTTGATCTTGCTCCTTTTTGGATTCTTCTTCTTCTTCTTCCATAGCCTCGTCCTTTGGCTACCGCATGTGCTCAATGCCTAGAAGGTTGAAGGTAGGGTCAGGGAGTTCCCTTTCCCTTCCTTGCTCTTAGATGGTGCAACATGCATATATCTTCCCATGATGCTTGTTGAACAGGTGTGAGAACTTGAAGTGCTTGAGATCTAGCTTTGAAGAAGTCATCATAGGGTTGGAGGAAGAGAGGTCAAGGTTGAAATGCATGGCGATTAGAGTGATGAGTCCCCTAAAGTGAGTTGGGGGCTTCCTTTGTACTTATCGTTGTACCTTCAACATGTGTTGGAGGAAGAAAGAGCCTAAATTTACCTTTTCCTCCCCTAGAGTCAAGAGCTTCTAAAGGACGTAGAGGTCTACCGACCGCACCTTCCACTACCCTTGCGTAGACTTGGCAAAGATGGTGTTTGTGTGGTAGCAATGCAAAATCTGAGCAAATGGTTGCTCAATGTCAGTGACAAAATTGAAATATCAGCTGATTGTGTATCCTTCAGGAAAATCCACTAGTAGCCTCCACATGTATGCATAATCAAAATTATTGGTGGTGTAGCCCAGGTCCCTCATTGGCCATATGTACATTGCATTGAACTCCACTAGGGTCATGTAGCATGGGATGTTGAAGAGACAGAACTTCACCCATCCCTCTTTCCATCCTTCCTCGTGCTTGGGGGTGCAACATACTTCCATAGATGTGACGAACTCACAAGTGATCTCCAGGTAAGAGGGCCAATCGACTAAAGAATGGGTGATCGCTCACCATGCCTTGGGCAACACAGACCTGCCTAACATTGTTGGTAAAGCCTGTGCTGGCGAGGAAAGCATGATTTGCATACTATGTTGGGACAAACTCCCTCTTCATTAGGAAGGCATAAATATTCTTCTGGTCTTCTTATATGAATGCCATTTGTCCCATCTTTGGCATTATCATGTTGTCGCCCACCGATGAAGAAGCAACCCTTCTCGATCATTGATGGCACATTCACAGATTCTGGATTTTTATGTTGGTACTACTGACAATTGTGTCGATAGTAACACACTGATATTTGCATGTTTGTGGTTCATAAATGTCAGTATTACTGACATAGAAGTTGGTAGTACCGAGACTGTATTTTTCTTGATACTTTTGAACTGCCTCTCAATATCCCAATCCTAGAGCACCATCAATTGTGGGTACTGCCATCTTTTATGTCGGCAGTACTGAGTCTGCACAGTAGACGTGAATCCTCTCTGACCTCTCCATTGGTAGTATCAAAATTAACTATTTTTGTTACTGTTCAAATTGTTGCGTCCCTGATGAATTTTCACCCAATCTGTTAGTAGTACCTACTTTGATATCGGTAGTACTAAAAATAGCTCTTCCGGCACACTAAACACACTGATCAATGTACCTTTTTTGTTTGCACTCCAAAAAATTAAGCAAAGTAAAAAAAAAGTTAACTACAACTACTTCTAAAACTATGAAAAATAAAGATGATCATTATGAAATTTTTTGGTCTACCTCCCAACAAGCGTCCTCTTTTCATGTCTTAGTCTAGACGAACAAATCAAGCATTTAGTGAATCTCAACGAGCTTCAACTCCTCTTCTTTCCTAATCACATATCCCCCAAAGTAATGTTTAAACCTCTGGCCATTGACAAAGAATGGCTCAACCCCATTTCTTATCTCAATCTCCCCATAGGGGAAAACCTTAACTATCTCAAATAGTCCACTCCATCTAGACCTCAATTTACTTGGGTGTAATTTCAAACTAGAATTGAACAGAAGTAACTTCTATCCTGGAGTGAAGACTCAATGTAATATGTAGTGATAATGAATCTTTTTGTTTCTCTCTTTATAGAGATTTCATAGGCATCAAAACTAAGCTCATCTAACTCATTCAATTGTAACATTCTTTTTCTCCCTGCATCATCCAAATTGAAGTTCAATTTCCGCAAGGCCCATTTAGTTGTGTGCTCTAACTCTACAGGTAGATGAAAAGCACTCCCATAAACCTACCTAAAGGGAGTAGTCCCTATAGGTGTCTTATAGGCGGTCCTATAATTCCAAGGAGCATCATTGATCAACATACTCCAATTAGTCTTATTTGTTGAGACTGTCTTTTCTAAGATTTTCTTGATCTCTTTGTTGGACACCTCAACCTGGCCTTGGGTTTGGGGGTGATATGGAGTACCTACCCTATGTCTCACCCCATGTTTTCTAAAAACACTCCAAATTTCCTATTGGTGAAATGATATCCACCATAACTGATTATCAACCTAGGCACCCCAAACCTGCAAAACATGTGGTCTTTTACAAATTTACATACAACTTGGACATCATTGGTGTGGGTTGGAATTGCTTCCACCCACTTATACACATAGTCCACATCAAGTAACTGTAAAGATTAGAATTGGAAGACACAAAAGGGCCCATGAAGTCAATTCCCCATAAATTAAACAATTCAACCTCTTGAAAAACATTTAAGGGAATTTCATGTCTTTTCGAAATATTACATGCACATTGACATGAATCACAATGAAGAACAAAGTTATATGTGCCTTCAAAAAGTGTAGGCCAATAGAAACCACATTCTAAAACCTTGGCCGCAGTCCTAGAACTAGCATGATGACCCCCAGTAAGTAAGGAATGCCAATGTGCCAAAATACTCTCAAACTCACAATCTGGCACACATTTGTTTAGAATACCATCCCTACATTGCCCAAGAAAGATGGGATCATCCCAAATGTAATACTTCAAGGAATGGAAGAATTTATTCATCTCATGATATCCCAATCCTCTAGAAGCTCTCCACATGCCAAGTAGTTCACCATATTTGTGAACCATGGGTCTTTGCTTTTCATAGAAAAAAGTTGCTCATCTAGGAATTCTTTCACTATGGGTATGTCTAAATCCTTTTCGTCCACCCTTTCTAGCCTAGAACGATGATCAGCCACCACATTCCCAGTGTCGACTTTGTCCTTAATTTCAATGTCAAAGTCATGCAACAACAAGATCCATCAAATCAACCTAGGCTTTGCATCCTTTTCCTACAGTAAGTATTTAATGGATGTGTGATCTGTCCAAAATATGACCTTAGCCCCTGTCATGTTTTGATGAAATTTCTAAAAAGAGAAAACTAATGTCAATAACTCTTTTTATGTGGTTGTGTAGTTTAATTGAGCATCATTAAGAGTTTTATATGCATAATAGATGACCGCGGGAACCTTGTCTCAGTGTTGGCCTAGAACAGTCCCTACTACGTAATATGATGCATCACACATCAGCTCAAAGAGTTGACTCGAATCTCGAGCATGGACAACAAGTGCGGAGATCAACTTCTCCTTCAACACCTCAAAAGATTTCAAACACCGCTCGCCAAATTTAAACATCGGTAAAATTTGGCATGTCCTAAAACTCTCCTCATTCCCTTCACCGATGATGGTGGAGGTAGCTTGGAGATGACTTCTATTTCAACTGGATCAACCTCCATTCCTTTATTGGACACCATGTGTCCCAAAAAAATCGCCTCTCTCACCATCATGTGACATTTTTCCCAATTCAAAACTAGGTGAATGTTCTCACATCTTTGCAAAACCTTATCAAGGCAATCATTAAATGATGCACCATATACCAAAAAATCATCCATGAATACCTCCAGACATTGCTCCACCATATCGTAAAAAATGGCAAGCATGCATTGTTGAAAGGTAGCTGGTGCATTGCAAAGACCAAAACGACATTCGACAATATGCAAAAGTACAAAAAGGGCAAGTGAAGGTTGACTTCTCTTGATCTTGTGGCTTGATAGAAATCTGGTTGTAATCGAAAAAACTGTCAAGAAAACAAAAATGAGAGAGGACGGTGAGCCGCTCAAGAATCTAATTGATAAAAAGGAGTGGGAAGTGGTCCTTCAAAGCGGTGTTATTGAATGTCAGTAATCAATACAAACTTGCCACCCAGTTACTAGCCTAGTAGAAATCAATTCATCATTTGAATTAGTTGTGACTGTTATCCCCCCTTTCTTTAGAGCCGCCTGCGTTGGACTAACCTAGTTAGAGTCAGAGATAGCACATATTATATTAGGAGATAAATTTTTTCCTACCTCTTTCTTTACTACCTAAGTCATGATGGGGTTGAGTCACCATTGAGGTTGAACTATCGACATGGATCCTTCTTCCAGTTTGATCTTTTGCTGGAAGAAACTAGGGGAGATCCCCTTTATGTCTACAACTGACCATCCAAATGTTGAATGGTGGTTTTTCAAAACCAAAGGAGCTTCTCCTCTTCCCGAATGGTCAATGAAGGTGAGATGATGACCGGAAACTTCTCTTCTACAACAAACAAAACATACTTCAAATGTGGTGGTAGTGGCTTCAGCAGATCTGGGGGACTCAGGAGAGATGGGACCAATGGTGGAGGTGGTGGCTCTAGATCCTCAAAGTGCTTGGTGTAGTAGCATGGTAACACCTTGAGGAAAAAGACACACTCCTTAAAGGAAAAAGATTGGATGCATTCATCCACCAATTTCACAAGGCATTCCTCCAAAGGAAAATTTGGATATGCTTGCACAAGAGAAAGAAGTTGTCTCTTCAATTGTTATTG
Source organism: Alisma plantago-aquatica (assembly GCA_963693085.1). Taxonomy (NCBI): domain Eukaryota; kingdom Viridiplantae; phylum Streptophyta; class Magnoliopsida; order Alismatales; family Alismataceae; genus Alisma; species Alisma plantago-aquatica. The sequence continues at coordinate 143,310,165 of OY856409.1, read as the reverse complement.
GGCAATGTTCCTCCTCTTCATCATATGGATATTGGACTACCTTGGTCAAAGAAACTTCCTTTGTATTCTCCAAGATGTCCACTGCCAGTGTTCCATTGTGAACCTGTGTCATCACATGAGCCATGTCTAAGAATGGCCTCCCAAGAAATAAAGACATCTTTCCTTGGACCTGATGTAGCATATGACATTGTGCCTTCTCCTCAGTTGTCTGTGCAGACTTAGGCATAATGATTTCAAACCAATTTTCCGTAATCCCTAATGGAAATCATCCTCTCCCCATCTCCAAGATCATGTATGATGTGGCTTGGAATGGCCTTCCCAATAATATTTCATTATCGTAGTCATCCTGCATCTCCATTACCACAAAATCTATTGGAAACACAAATCGGTCCACCTTGACAAGAACATCCTCACAGATACCATATGGCCCGACCACTGAGTTGTCTACAAGTTGTATGGTCATATTTCTCCTTCTGAATTTCTAAAGACCCAGTCTCTTGAAGGTACTCAAGGGCATAAGATTGATACTTTCCCTTGAATCACACAGAGCTTCCCCAAATCTTGTCCTCCCAATGTAACATGATATGTTGAAGCAGATCAGATCTTGCCTTTTTGGTTGCAAAGTCTCCAAGATAAAAGCACCGAACTACTCCTTTAATAACACTATATCAGAGTCAACTATTCTGCTCTTTTTATTGGTTACATCCTTCAACAATTTTCCATAAGAAGGAATCTATTCATTTGCATCAATTAGAGGAATGTTGATATGTAGGTTTATGAAACTATCTATTTTTTTTTGAAATTGCCGGTCCACTTTGTTCGCCTTCAAGTTGTTTGATAAGGGCATTGGAGTTTCCAACTTGCTCCGGTAAGGTGGGACATATGCCTCCTTTCTAGTCTCCTCTGTCTCAACCGTTTCTTCTTCAATTGTCTTGTCCTATGTTGCAGTATATGGCTAAGCTGTATTAGCACTCACTGTAGGCCATGTGTCACCTGTGGCATCTTTTGCTTCTGGGATGGTCTGTTTGTCATTAAACACCTTCTTGTTGTTGTGAAGCAATACCACCTTGACCTTTGATTTTTAGATGGTACTTCGGTATATCTTGGAAACCTGTGCTGACCAGGTTTCTTTAAAGAAGCTACATCTGCTACAATCTGTGAGATTTGAGTCTCTATACTGCGAATTTGTGCTCCTTGATTCTATAGTTCCCTCTGTGTCTTGCCAATGAGCACTTCATTCTGGCTAACCAGCTTACCAAGCATGTCCTCTATGTGATCTATCTTGCTAGGAGTCCTCTCATGCTGCTGTGGATTGTTTGATGTTGTGCTTGTGATGGATCCTGGTGAAAATTGTTGGGTTCCTTCTAAGAGAACTTGGGGTCTTTCCTCTAGGAATAGTCATTGCCCCTATAATTTTACTGATGTGAAAACATGCACTCTTCATCTTCTCTCCCAGAAGAGCTTCCATCCTTGGCACATAGTTTCTTAGCAATCTATCAAACTTCTCATTTAGTGTCGATATCACCTTGGACTCCCCAACACTTTTAATGGTTGTTGGGTGTTCTCTTTCTTCTCCTTAAGACTAGTTTTTAGCCATATTCTTCAGGATATCATGACACCAAGATGGCTTGTTGTTGAGGAAGAAGCCTATTCCTACGTTGTCCAATGTGGTCCTTTCCCCTTGATGCAACCCATAATAAAAATCTTTGCCTGGCCATACAGATTGATTACATTATGAGGGACCTTCCATAGCATATTCTGGTACTTCTCCCATGCTTCAGAGTAGGATTCTTCAGCCTGATTTTTGAAATTGTATATCTTCCTGACTAGCTTGTTTGTCTTCTGAGGTGGGAGTAACGCCCAAATAAAGTGTCAATCATCCAGTCTCATGTTTCAATCGACTCAAGTAGAACATTATAAAACCAAGACTTAACATTGTTTGCTAATGATGATGGGAGTAGTTTTAAGTAGATTATAGTAGCTAGCACTCAGTCTATCTTGACCATATCATAGCTCTCCACATAATTTCTTATGTGTGTAATTGGGTCTTCTGTGCTACGGCCATGAAAAGCTTGTGACTTGACCAATGCCACCAATCCTAGATCAATCTTGTAGTTGCCCACATTTATTGCTTGTCTTTTTATCAACCGTATTTGAGCTGTTGAGGAAGACGTATCAATCTTCTCCCAAATAGTATTTTCTTCTTCTGGATCAGCCATCTCAGCTGGTTTTGGTTGTTTTGGTGGAGGTGTTGGAGTCTCATGTGGTGGAGTCTGAATCAATCATGGTGTAGAACCACTATATTCTTATGCTCTGCACAAGAAATTCCTCTAAAAAGCATTATGTGGCAATGAGGCTCCATAGTTGGTACTTCTTGTTTGCACCATACACTAGCACCTAAAATAGTTAAAATTGTAAGAACATATACTAATCATAGAACAAAAGATATTTGAAATTTAGCTTTTGAAATGAAAAAAATAAAATAAAAGGTTGTAGCCTAGAGTGGTCGATCACAACACTCATAGTGTTGGAGTTGCCACAACAGTGCCAAAAACTTGATAGGGATTTACTATACACAATTTCACGCTATTAGAGCAATATAGGCCAATGAGGCCCAAATATCGAACACGGGGAAACGTAAACTCCAAACACTACTACTAATTCTAATACTATCAGTTAGGCCGATGAAAACTTTGATTGAAGGTTTTAATTACCTAACATGTAAGAAATAAATCTATGATTATTGGTTATTGATTGCAAATGAAATGAATTCCTTAGGGCTACAGTTTCACCTTAGTTAACATTGCAATTAACATCATAACATTAATAAACATCTCTCCTACCCTAGACTAAGAGAGTTTTAGAAAGAATTACCTACTCTCACAACATAATTCACTACCTAATCTAAAAACAATCCCACTCTCTTGATGATTGTGTTATTAGTTAGGTTCTTTACTGGAACTCTAGGTAATCTCTTCACATTTGTAAGACACCTTTCTCAAAGGGTGATATAAAATATGTATTTCTATGAATTTTCCAACCATTAATTTCCTATTTCAAATCAATTAAAATTCTAATTAACTACCTATGGTGATCAAATATGGATATTTAATGACAATCATAGAAATAAGTCCAGAAATTAGGAAAAAATGATATATGAATGCATAAAAGTCAATTACAATGCATAACTGGGCTACTCCCAGGTCCTAAAGAATAAGGAGATTAGACCGGCATGATTTTCATGGTCAAAGATATAAGAGAGAAGAAGAAAAATGTGGGAAACATTTAGATAACTAATAGAACCCCTAAAGAAGTTGGTCCGATTTAGATAACTAATAGCCATCTCTCGACTGCAAATCCGCCCACTGGAGGTGCTCGAATCTTGTAGAATGAAGCTTTCTTCTCCACTTTTTCCTCTCCTTGCTCTCGGCCATCGTACGATAGAATAGAACAAAATTTTTAGGCGATACAACTAAAATGTACGTGTATAACACAAGCATACGCGTCAAAGTAATACATGCCAAAGAGGCCTAGATATCGAACACAGTAAAACATAATTCAAGAAACTACTACTCACTACTTTCAATCAGCTAGGCCAAAGAAAACTTTGATTTCAAAGTTATTAAATGAATTGCAAGAAAAGAAACTAATTTACTCATTTGTGATCACAATGAGAAGAAATTCCTTAGGACTATGGTTTGACCATGATTGACATTACAATTTTACCCTAAGATTAATATATGTTCCTCCTAATTCTGGACAATGAGACATGTAGCTAGAATTACCCATTCTCACGGTGTAATCTACTACCTATCCTAATACCAATCTCACTCTTGTATCGATCGTGTTATTAGATATGTGCTTTAACGAACTACTCTGGGTTATTCTCTCCAATCTTGTAGGCTTTCTTTCAAAACGCGGTATAAAACATGTGTTAGAATGGATTTCCAATCCTTAATACCCCTCATGAAGATATTAATGATCTAATTAATCACCTATGGTGCGCAACATAGATAATTTAATATGATTTCATAGCAACATGCCCAAAAATAAGAAGAAAACAATATACTAATGCAATAGAAACATATATAATGTACAATCGGGCTACCCACGGATCCTTGAGAATATGGGGATTAGCCCCTCATGGTTTCCATGGATGACATGCTAGGAAGAAGGGAAAATATGGAGAGCATAGAAAAACTGATGAACCCCCCGGAGAAATGTGACTAGGACACTGTACGCCAAGGAAAGGATCCGCAAGACACGAATTCTGCCCACCGAACATGCCTGAAACCTCCTGAACATGCAATTCTCCTCCTCATTCTCCTCTCTCGTGCCTTGGCCATTGTGTAATGGAATAGAATGTGATAATTAGGTCTAGACGAACTCCCCCTAAGTCATAGAAGGGACTTAGGGAACCATTAATTATGGACCGTTGAATTAAACTTGATTTTCAAATCTGTCTGTTTCTTCTGTGTCGGTACTACTGACAGGGTAACAGTACTACTAACTCCTTTAATTAGTTGTGATCGTTGTGCTTCTATCGGTACTACTAAGCTGAGAGTCAGTACTATCGAGTTTCTTCGATGAATTTCTTTTCATCTCTGAGCAAGTGTTAGTACCATTGATAGTGAAGTCAGTAGTACCGAGATGTGTAGATTCTTGTAAAATTACCTGAAAATCACAAAATCCAAACATAAGCTCTCAAAATATATTAAATCATTTGAAAACACTAAAATTATATTTATATGATGCAATTGAGTCACACAAGCTAATATTAATAAATTATGCACAGATTAATGTGAAAACAAATAATAAGTGCACAAAAATCAATAATAAATAGCCTCTGAAAACGACTAATATACAGTGCATCAAACTCCCCTAAGCTTAAATGTTACTTGTCCTCGAGCATCAAACCCTCAGATATGTTTTAGACAAGTCAACAAAAGGTCATAAACTATAAATTTCATTTCTCAACCATCCCCACTTGGCGGTTCCAAACCGACCTTCATTGACCACTGAACAATCAACTGCTCTTAACCGACCAAAAATATTCATAAAAAACATCCACCCTTAGATCAATGAACACTATCATGAGAGTAGTTAACGTCATACTAAATCAGACATTTGCTGGTGCATCATGTGATTCGCTATTCTACATTTCTCTTTCCTAGCTACCAACTACTTGGAAGCAGTTCTCCTTATATGAATGAATGAGGAGAATAATCATTTAAGTGGCCTAACGATAAGAGCAATGGATGGAATGGATTGGGTGGTTGTGGAGAATCACAAGTATTATCCAAATTATTTATGCAACAATAAAACATAATGAACCTATATGGTGAAAAGAATGAAAATGCATGAATCATGATGGATAATATTATTGGGTGATATGATGCATGACTCAAAAGATTTCATCAATTTGATGAACATGAATAAAAAAGAAAAGAATGCATCATATGAAAGTTTCCATCTTTTTGTGAAGAGTCAGGGACATCCTTTCTCCCTCTTAACTTTAAAACATTAACAAACTTTTTTTTAATTTTTTTTTCATTGGACCATTATTTTAGCATGATGGAACATTATGCTTGGGCTTTACTAACATATCACTCGTTTTTTTCTTTTTTTTTCTATTTTTCTGAGGGTATGGATGTATATTCCTGCACTCAAAGTTTGAATGAAAATGATACCCGTATGATATGGAAATGGATGATATGGAATGCATGTTATCTAATGCAATTGTTTATGCAACTATAATGATATACACACACACAAAATTTGTGCGAATGAATGTATATATTTTCTTCATTTTGTAATGAATGCAATAAAAAGAAACAAACTATTATGTTACCTACTATGCCATGCAATGCAAACAAGAGGAAATAATTCAGATTACCTATTCATCTTAGATAGTGAGTCAACAATGAGTGGAGGATAGGTGGAATCACATAGTTAAGAGACAAATCCTTTTATGAACTATGATATGTCCCTCTGTAATGACCTATGATGAGGGTAATCTTAGAGTTTCTTTCTAAAACTTTAAATTAAGGTCCAATTAATTGTTTGATCAACTTAGGCTCAAATCCCATCTTCAATAACATTTCATGAATGGTTCAGATGTCCATTCATTTTAAATGTCCTTAAGCTGACTAACTCATACACTTCCTCTAGGTGAGTTTGCTCAAGCACTCACAACTAAGCTCACAAAAAGATTTTCAATTTCCATTGCAAACTTGAAAGCATGCATGATAATGGCCAGAAACTAACAAAATTTAAGCTCCACGTTACACTAGATGGATTGTGGATCCTACAAACTACAATAATAAAAGCTAAAAACAAGTAAAAGGGAAGGTAAAGCCGCTCCAATACCAAACTCCCCTAAGCTTGAACTTGACTATGACCTCATAGTCAAAATTCAAACATAGAAGTGGAGTGGGGGTACCCGTTACTTTAAAGGGTAGTGGCGGTGGATGATTGGTGGCTCTTTGGATCAAATTATGCTAACATATATACCTCATGTTGGTGCCACTAATTTGTGTTTTTTTGACATCAAGATATGACATTCTCTCTCCTTCTTTGAGCTTTTAAAATCAATGCCCACCCACATGTGTGTCGGTGGTAGTGACAATTTTTTTCTTGTAGCTCTTGTCACTTTAGCTAAAAAAGTCGGTAGTACCAAATTTGGACTAAGTAGTACCGACTTTGGTGTCATAGTACCAACTTTCAACAAAATTTTAGTTGAGAAGGAGTCAATAGTACTGACTTGGATTATGGTAGTACAAACTTTGATGTTGTTTGCACACTAAACAAGAGTATCAAGGTACCTTTTTACATAAACTAAAATCTAACATAAAAATATGAAATGTAACTAACAAAAATACCTAAATAAATAGTAAATGACAAAAATAAAATTGGGTTGCCTCCCAAGAAGCACCCTTATTTAGTGTCCTAGGCTATACATGAATGATTCTCCTCAATCTGTATTGTCATGGGATGGTGGTGAAGAATTATCTGACACTCTAAACTCCACTCTATCATCGTCTATCCCAAGTGTCAAATAACCTCTGTCAATGACAATGATCACATCGGCCATATATTGGAATGACCTTCCTAGCTGCATCTCGGTTCCTTTCATTTCCTTCATATCCATCACCACAAAGTCAACCATATAGATAAACTTGTCGACTTTAACCAACACATCCTTGCATATCCCGTATGGCCTCACAATAGAACCATCCGCCAACTCCATCACCATGGTTGTTATTATTGGTTCCTTCAATCCTAAATTTCATAAGGTGGTAAGAGGCACAAAATTAATGCTCACTCCTGAATCACATAGTGCCTACTTGAAATGTTTGCCCCCTATAGAACATGGGATGTAGAAACATCCTGGATCCTTCCTCTTCCTTAGCAGCTTCCCCTTGATCAGTGCACTCATCACCTCATCAACATGTACAATATTTGTGTCTTTAATATGTCGCTTTTTGTTGATGATATCATTCAAAAATCTCCCATAAGAATGAATTTGCTCGATCACCTTCACCAGTTGCAAATTGATGTGGTGCTTCCAGAATATGTCCATGACCTTTTTGAACTATTTTTATTTTTTCCTTGGCTTTAGGCTATCCATGGATGGCACATCGGACTTCTCTGCTCGCTTATGTGGGGGAAAATATAGCACTTTATGAACTTCCGCCACTAAGCTTGCTTCAGCACCACCGCCTAGAGTAGAAATTGGCTTATCTATTATGGGTGGAATGATCGGTGGCTTCTCTTTCTGGGGAGTAGGTGCTTCTTTATTAATTGTTATTGTCCCACTACAGAGTAGAACCTTCACCTGCTCTTGTTGCGTGAGTACCTTTTTTGGAATGGGATCTACTGAGGTGCATGCACGAGCACAATGTAATGGAAATATACACCCCCGTTGTCGTCCATATAAACTGTTGGGATATGGAACTTTAGGCACATATGCCTGCTTAGGCTTTGGAGTATGCTGTTATGGTAACTCAATAGAAGCATGTTATGCCTTCTTGACAACATAGACATATTTCACTTAATGATGGGATGTCTCTGTATTTGCTGGGACCCCATGTTGACTAGGCTTCTTCAAGAAAGCCACCTCTGCCGCCAGTTGAGAAATTTGATATTCAATACTGCGTATTTGTGCTCCTTGGTTTTGCAGCTCCCTTTTAGTATGGCCAATCATGGTTTCATTTTGATTGACTAGCTTGCATAGCATGTCTTCTATGCGATCTATCCTTCTAGGGCCCCTGTGCTGCTGTTGTTGTTTCACATACATGCAATCTTCACCTCCACTTTGAGAGGAAGTGCGGGCTTTCTGTTGAAGCTTCCTCACAAGAATATCCAGCTTCTCATTCAATTCTACAATAACTCTGGACTCTCTAATGCTATTAACTGATGTTGTGCACTCTCTCTCTCTTCACCCCAGGATTGATCCTCCGTCATGTTCTTCATGATCTCATGACACTTGGATGGCATATTCTTGATGAAGAAGCATGTCCCTGCACTTTCAAGCATGGTCCTCTCTCCTTGATGTAGCCCATAATAGAAGATTTTCTCCTGACCATACAAGTCGATCACATGATGAGGGAGCTTCCTCAATAGGTTTTGAAACCTCTTCCATGATTCTGAATATGACTCTTCTACATGTTTCTTGAAGTTGATTATCTTCTTAGTCAGCTTGTTCGTCTTCTAGGGCAAAAAGTAACGCTCGAAGAAAGCATCTATCATTTGTTCCTAGGTTTTTATTGACTCAGGCTTGAGGTTGTAGAACTAAGACTTAGCATTGTCTACCAATGATGATGGAAACAACTTTAGGTAAATGATTGTCGCCAGCACTTTGTCAATTTTTACCATGTTGCATCTTTCCACAAAATTGTTGATATGTGTCATCAGGTCCTCAACACTGTGACCATGGAAAGCATGTTCCTTGACCAATGCCACCAAGCCAGGGTCTATCTTATAACTACCTACATTGATAGATTGTCTTTTTATCAGGCCCAACTGAGCTGTTTTAGATGACACTTTAATCTTCTCCTAGATGGTCTGTTCTTCCATTACGTCATTCATACATTCTGGTTGTGGATTTTTTGTGGGACCATAATTAGTGGTTCGCATTTGAACCATGCACTAGTACCCAAAATTTGTGGATTCACAGTGAGAACAAGATATTAGTTATTGAATCAAAAGATATTTGTAATTCATCTTTGAAAAGATAAAAAGAAAATAAAGAGGGTGGCCTAGAGTGTCTGATTGCATCACTCATAGCACTTGAATATGTCATTTCCCTAGCAACAACACCAAAAACTTGACACCACTAAACTGTATGTGTAAAACACAAGCGTACACGTTGAAGTAATATAGGATAAAAAGGTCCAGATATCAAACATGGGGAAACATAATTTAAGAAACTACTACTAACTACTTTCGATAAGCTAGGTCAAAAAAACTTTTATTTTAGAGTTATTAAACTAATTGTAAGAAAAGAAACTAATTTATTGGTTTATGATCACAATGATAAGAAATTCCCTAGGATTGTGGTTTTACCATGATTGACACAGCAATTTTATCCTACGATTAATATATGTTCCTCCTGATTCTGGATAAAGAGACATGTAGTTAAAATTACCCATTCTCATAGTGTAATCCACTACCTATCCTAATACCAATCCCACTCTCATATCGATTGTGTTATTAGATAGGTGTTTTAATGAACTACTCTGGGTTATTCCCTCCATGCTTGTAGGCTTTCTCTTGAAACACGGTATAAAATGTGTGTTACTATGGATTTCCAATCCTTAATCCCTCTCTCGAAGATATTAAGGATCTAATTAATCACTTATAGTGTGCCACATAGATAATTTAATATGATTTCATAGCAACATGCCTAAAAGTAAGGAGAAAATAATTTACTAATGTAATAGATCTATATATAGTATACAACTGGGCTACTCCTAGGTCTTAGAGAACACGCAGATTAGTCCCTCATGGTTTCTATGGACGAAAATAAGCTAGGAAGAAGGAAAACCATGGAGAACATAGAAAAACCGATGAACCCCCTAGAGAAACGTGACTAGGACACTCCATGTCGACAAACAAATCTGCAAGCCGCAAATTCTGCCCACCGAATGTGCCCAGAACCTCTCGAACGTGTAGTTCTCCTCATTGGCCATCGTGCAATAGAATAGAATGTGATAACTAGGTCTAGACAAACTCCCCCTAAGTCATAGAAGGGAGTTAGGGCATCATTAATTGTGCACTATTGGATTAGACCCAATTTTTGGATATGTCTATTTTATCCATGTCGATACTACCAACTAGGTGTCGGTACTACTGACTCCTTTAACTAGTTGTGGTTTATGTGCTTCTGATGGTACTACCGAGCTAAGAGTCGGTACTACCGAGTTTCCTCGATTAATTTCTTTTCATCTCTGAGCAAGTGTCAGTACCACCGACAGTGAAGTCGGTAGTACCGAGCTGTGTAGATTATTGTAAAATTGCCTAAAATTCATAAAATCTAAACATAAGCTCTCAAAATATATTAAATTATTTAGAAACATTACAATTATTTTTATTTTATGTAATTGATTCACATTGGCTAATATTAATAAATTATGCACAAATTAATATGAAAATGAATAATAAGCACACAAAAATCAATAATAAATAACCTATGAAAATGACAAATATATAGTACATCATTAGGTCTAGCCAAAATTCCCCTAAGTCATAAACACGACTTAGGGTGTCCTTGCTTCCTAGCTGTTGGATTAATCATCAACTTAAATCTGGCCTGATCGTGGTAACTCAGTACTACCAACTGGATGTAGGTAGTATCGACAAAGTTGAGGATGCATGCTTCCTTTCCATTAGTCAGTACTACCGAGTTGACCATTAGAAGTACTAAAATTAGCCACAATTGTATCTGTATCTCTGTGTTGGATTTGAGTAATAATTCAGTACTACTAAGTTGACCATCAGTGGTACTAAAATTAGCTTTGATCATCCCTATTACTTCTTTATAATTTGTTGGTACCCCCACACAAAAGTCGGTAGTACCAAGTTGTGACAATTCTTATGCATTTCCTGAAATTAACTAAAAATCTCATAAGTTCCAAAGTTATTGATAAATAGATATGGAATAAAAGAAATAATAAATATATGACAAAATTGAATGTCACATGATTTAATGATAAAACAAGCACAAATAGTGTCAAAATGAGTAATAAGTGCAAAAAATGAATACTAAAAGAGCCTGTGAAAAGTGGCAATAAATCTGTGCACCAGGCGCCTCATAGTTGCCATGACCCGCATGCCAATCCTCATGCACCCTTTGTATGAGGTACATGTGGTTCAACTGGTGGCCCTATCACTTTATTCGCACTCCATGCGAGTCTGGGTGCCTTGAATCTTATCTAATTGTTGTTGAAGATCAATGAAGTCATAGGGCCCATATGACCCTATATTCTCATGCTAGTGTCACTTCATGTGATGAATATAATGGGAATGTGAAGGTGGAGGTTCAATCTCCTTGTCATTCACCTCCATGGAGGAACTTGATAACATCCAATTTTTTGGATATTTCAGTGCCTGATTTATCCTCATATTATCATCTCTAAGATGTTTTACTTAGAAAATTCTAGTTGTATTGGAAAGTTTTGATACAACCACCTAATCTCATTTCCTCTTCTTTGGTTTGCATGGAGTACTACTAGAAGTGGACTTCAATCTAGGTGATCACTGAAAATATCACTTTTAAATGGTTGTCTATCCTAAGGAAAGCTATTACTAGGATTGTACCTTAGTGGTCACGGATATTCATACATCTTAGCGATCAATGGCCTTTGTATCTCTGTGACTGTAGGACAAATTCACCTCAGCGGTTGATGGCCTTTGCATCTTTGTGACTACAGAACAAATCTTCCTTAGTGACCGTTTGGATTTCCTCTTTAGCAGTCATCCACATCAGCCACCTTCCTTCAGTAGTCATCCACATTGGCCACCTTCAGCAACCACCAACCCAAGATGCCACTAGAACCGATCACCTTAAGCGACCAATACATCTCAATGATCACCTAAGTTTACAATCTCTGTGACCAATGAGGACTCGTTAGTTTAGCATTTGACTAACCCACATAATATCAACAATTTTTGATATTTATGTCAGTTACTTCAAGGCTTGTGCCTATAAATATTCATCCACTTCATCCATGAAGGCTGGTCGTGAGGAGGAATAGACGACGAAGTCTTGCCACATTCTAGAGCCTCCATCCATAAGTCATTTCATCGGTCCTAGATCTCCAAAGGTGAAGTTTGATGAGAGAGAGAGAGGATCCACTCCATAACCAACACCATTGACCTATTCTTCAAAAGAAGGATTAGCTGCTCCTTCACACCCATGCCAGATCCAGATATGAAGGAGACATGCATCAGCCTTGGTTATTTTGTGGTCCCAGATGGTGTATCTTCCTTCTTCTCCTCTAGATATGTTCATTTGCCTCCATCCACTTCATCTATTTTGTCATTTTCTCTCATGACATATCATGTTTGTAACTCCATAATGCTACTCGCGACCATGTGTGGCCATACATATTTCTTGCATTGGGAGTAGACACTAAGGTTCTCCCAAAATGTAAATATGTATGTCTACTGAATATATTCTCTTAGCAATGATTATCTCCACACTCTTGGTCTCAAATGCTTCACTTGTATGATTAGCTACCATATTTTGATGTTTGGTTGTTAGTTCCTCGAAAGAGTAGTACTATCCTTATCTAAGTGTTTTGGAGTTGCATGAATGCATGCAAATATTGGAATGATTAAGCTAATGGTCATATGGTTATATTTGTGATTGTTTTCTTGTCATCTCGAGAGAAAGATAACCTTATAATTTAGATCTATCCTAAGCTCGAGAGAGGAGAGAATGGACATACATGATGATTGATTGTAATCTTGCTAAGTATATACAATGGGTGTGAGTATTGCATGTTGGTGAGTTACTTTAGTTGGTGAAACCCAATCCAAGTTCACTTCCACATTTTTTATGTCACTTCTTGTTTCTACTTGTTCTCTTGTTTTACTTTTTGCTTTGTTTGCTCCATTTGCTTAATTTGTTGGTTGAAGTAACATCATTCCTAAAGGGGTGTCAACTTAATATACCCTCTTTTATTGGTGTAACTGAGCCAAGATTCTACATTCTTAGCACTTTCCACTCCTTGTCCCTGTGGATCGACCCCAATTTACTACATCAGACCCCATATAATAGTTGTGGGGGCCTGAGTGTCGATTTATAAATTTTGGATGTGTGATTTAGATTGATTAACTTTTGGCATCGTTGATGGGGACAAGGCAAATGGTACTATTAGGAACCCAAATCTACTCACCATACACCTTGCCTCAAGCCTAGAAATGGAGTTGACTACACCATTTTTAATCCACTATATCTAACTATCTCAAATACTTTGTTTCACACGTCCTATTTCTGACTCGACTATGCAAAATATTTTTAGGTAGCTTGGAGAGAAGCAGATAGAGACTACTACCTCCACTTGCATCACCATGCCTTCTCGTAGGGGTGGACGCCAATCCGATGGCAACAACAACCTAAGGGTGGAACAACCTCTGCCATATCCTAAATCTGAATATGAGGAATACCACTTAGACAAAGTGGGACCTGAAAACCTTCCTCATGGCATTCCGCCACCTCATGAAGTAGAGCCTAAAGAATGATGCCGTGATGAAGGTCGTCATACCAGGGTAACGAGAAATTGAAGGAACAACCACAACAATGAGGACAACAATGACAAAAACAACAATGACAACTATAACAATGATGATGACGATGATGATGGAGGCCCCTCTCTCCATAAGCTAGATGCTACTAGGGATAATTAATCGAGGTGCCCAATCATCATCCCGAGATTCCACACTCCAAAGTTTGAACTAAAGCCCGCAGTAATTTCCATGATTCATTACAGAACTTTTTGAGGCAACTCCCATGATAATAATCCTTACCACCACTTGGACACATTCAGAAACGTATGTGACACAATCAAGATGAAAAGGGTGCCACAAGAGGTGATATAATGTAAGGTGTGCAACTTCTCCTTGAGAGAAAGGCACTATCATGGTACTTGCTCCACCTTACAAGACCATCAATGGATAAGCACCACTGGTTGATGCTTTTGTCATGAAGTTCTACCCACCTGAAAAGACTCTAAGGAACATGCATAAGATTATCGGGCTCATGCAGAAGCTTGGAGAGAATCTCTATGAAGCTTGGGAAAGATTCCAAGAATACCACTAAGATTTTCCTTGCCACAACTATGACTAGGGATTTTTGGTGACCATGTTCTACAACGGTATAACATATGTAGAAAGGACCTCACTGAATGTCACTACAAGAAGTGACTTCCGTGGCCAGAATCTAAAGAAGACCATGAAAACCATTGATAACATGGGTTCTCTGCAAGCAAGTTTGAACTATGAAAGAGGTGATAGTGGTTCAACCAAGAAAGCAACATCCAAAGGCCCTACTATCGAATCTAAAGCCCTAGAGACTATAACAACTCATATCCAGAGGATCACCTTAAATGTTAAGTAGTTGAAGGACATCAGAAGCGAGGGAAAGGGCAAGGATAAGAAAGTTGTGAAGCGTGTCATGTGCGGGGAAGGAGGCCATGGTATCAACAACTCTATTACACTCAACTAGAATAGGATAGGAATGAAGAAAATACTGATAATTTTTCTTATGAAAACTTCAAGAGACTGTACCACCCTAGTTTTAACTATGGAAACAAGGACGCTACCGAGAATGACTACTAGCTCAACAATCTACCTAAAGGACCACTTGGATTTGGAAGGGGCGGGGGACAAACTATGTTCACCCACACTATGAATTACCACCGAAACAAAAGCAATTATCAAGGACAAGGACTAAACAAAAGGGAAAGCAAAAGTCAAATAGGCAAGGCCAAGATCATAATCACAGTAAAAGCAACAACCAACCTTACATGGTGTTGGAAAACTTTGAATTTGCAAAAAGACAAGCCAAAATAAACAACCAATTGACACAAGGTGTTGTCACCAATACATGTGTCTTAAGCTTGATGCATAATGTGATGGCTGTCATGCTTACACACCAAAAATAGATCGACCATCAACTAGGTCAGTTGTAAGAACTCATCAAGAATCCATAAGGAAAGATCCCATCCAACACCGAAAGTGTGATTATGGCCACTCTTCATTCTGGAAAAAGTTTTGGGGGACCCGAATGAAAAGACTAACCAAGAAGGTAACTCCAACGATGAATCACATTCCGAACCAGAGATAGTACAGGAATTAGCCAAAGAGGAAGTGGTTATTGAGAAAGATAAAGCCAAAAAGAAGGACAAGAGAAAAGAATATTTCCAAGAAAAAGAAGCCCAACTCCATTGAGGAGACCACTGTGAATAGGGACCCGTACTATCCAAGGGTTCCTTTCCCTTTTAAGCTGATCAAGGACCACCTAAAGGAAAAATATGAGAAATTTATGGAAGTTGTAAAGAAATTGCATCTTGATGTGCCATTCTTGGACACTATTGAGGAGATGTCGACCTATGCCAAGTTTTTCAAGAATCTAATCATGAAGAGGAGGCGGGGAGACCACATAGAGATAGTGAGGCTAGCCAAGATGTCTAGCGCCTTTGTTCAAGCCAAGATGCCAACAAAGAAGAAAGACCCAGGAGCAATCACAATTCAATTCAATGTCGAAGATAACGATGTAAGACATGGACACACCGACCTCAGAGAAAGTATTAGTCTCATGCCCCTAACACTTTCCCATAGGCTGGGACTCACGGATTATGATAAAAATTGGAATGAGGATCCAACTACCTGACCATATTTTCACAAAGCATGTATGTATCGTGAAGGATGACCCTATCTGTGTGGGATGATTCTTTATCCCATGCGACATTGTCGTGATAGATACGGTGGAAGACCCAACATGTCCAATGATCTTTGGTAGACCATTCCTTTATACAGGGAGAGAATTAATTGATTTTGAAGACAAAATCATCACAATTTGAGTGGGAAGTGATCATATCGACTTCCACATGCAAGATTCTATGGGAGGACCTTTTCTTTTTGAGTTAGTATATTTCATGGATAGCTACCAACAACTCTGTGAAGAGGTTCAGAAAGATAACGCCATAGTCAATCCTATGATGCGAGCCCTCAAAAACCCTGATCCAAGTATCAAAGATCCTAAAGTCGTAGAAATCTTAGACAATCTGAACCAGCCTGAGGTAGAATACAATGATGATTAAGAAGAAACCAATGAATATGCAAAGTATGCTTCGCTAGAACAAACATAGGAAGAGAAGGAAGCACCAAAGTCAAACATAGAAATGAAACAATTACCTAAAGGTTTTATGTACAAGTTCCTAGATGATGAACAAAGAAATTCGATAATCATAAACTCTACCTTGACTGACGAATAAAAGGAGAAGATGTTGAAAGAACTAAAACTACAAAAGAAAGCCATAGGGTATTCTGTACAAAACATCAAAGGTTTGTGCCTAGCTATTTGTATACATAGAATAAACTTGGAAGAAATAGCTAAACCTCTGGCCCAAAGTCAAAGAAAATTGAATCAAATGTTGAGGGAGGTATTCAAGAAGGAAGTGATAAAGTTGTGTGATGCATGGATTATATACTTGATTAGCGACAACAATTGGGTAAGACTGATACAGGTAGTGCCCAAGAAGGGAAGAATGACCATTGTGAAGATATCAAGTGTCTACACATACAATTATGGGATGGAAGATGTGCATAGATTATAGGAAGTTAAATGCTTCCACTAGAAAAGACCACTTTCCACTACCATTCATTGATCAAGTCCTAGAGTCGTTGGCCCACCACTCGTACTTCTACTTCCTAGATGGATATTCAGGATTCTACCAAGTGTCTATCCACCCTGATGATCAAGATAAGACCACTTTCACCTAAATTTATGGAACTATGCCTTCTGACGAATGCCAATTGGTTGATGCAGCACACCTACAATGTTCCATAGGTGCATGATTTTTGACTTTGCAAATTTCTTAGAAGACATAATGGAAGTTTTCATGGATGACTTCTTGGTGTATGGAACCGATTTTGAAAAATTCCTAAGAAACTTATCTCAAGTTTTATAAAGATGTGAGGAGAAGCAATTGGTCTTGAATTGGGAAAAATGCCACTTCATGGTACAAGAAGGCATTGTTCTCGGGCATAAGATTTTTGAAAGGGGAATCAAGGTTGACATTCGTAAAATAGAGGTTGTATCTAAACTCCTACCCCCTAAATTGGTGACTAGAGCACTAAGATTTATGGGACACACTGGGTATTATAGAAGGTTTATGAAGGACTTCCCTAAGATCATGAAGCCCTAATCCAGCCTTCTTGTAAAATACATTGAGATCAACTTTATAGCAAAATGTCTTGAACCCTTTAATACTCTAAAGAATTCTTTAACAACAACCCCAATACTACAAGCCCTAGAATGGGAACTACCATTTGAAATAATGTGTGATGCCAGAGACTATGATATTGGAGTTGTTCTTAGACAAAGAAAAGACAAGAAGCACCATGTAATATACTATGCTAGCAAGACCCTGGATGATGCCTAGGTCAACTACACCACTATTGAAAAGAAGATGCTAGAAATTGTATTTGCCTTTGACAACTTCAGATCATATCTGGTAGGAACAAAGTTCAAGTGTACATTGAATACGGCACAATCAAATACTTGATGTAGAAAAAGGATACCATGCCCAAACTTTTAAGGTGGGCTCTTCTATTGCAAGAATCTGACCA
This sequence comes from Alisma plantago-aquatica, assembly GCA_963693085.1. Lineage (NCBI taxonomy): Eukaryota > Viridiplantae > Streptophyta > Magnoliopsida > Alismatales > Alismataceae > Alisma > Alisma plantago-aquatica. The sequence continues at coordinate 143,292,306 of OY856409.1, read as the reverse complement.
TGAAATCATTGACAAGAAGGGAACAAAAAATGTGGTGGTTGACCACTTGTCAAGGATCGTAGTTGTTGAAAAGGATCCATTACAAATTAATGACAATTATATCGATGAAGCTCTGATAATGGCAAAGTCTGTTGAATGCCACCTACCATGGTTTTCTAATATTTGCAACTATTTAGCTTGTTAACAATTGCCACCTGATATCACCTACAACTAAAAGAAAATATTGTTCTCAGATTTAAAGAATTACTACTGGGATGAACAACTAATGTTCAAGAGATGTATAGAAAATCTATACTAAAGATTCATCCCAGAAGAAGAAGTCCCCAAGATACTATTGGAATGCAATTCTTCACCATATGGGGGACATCTTGGCAGAGAAAGAACAACAACAAAGGTCCTACAATCAAGATTCTACTGGGCTACACTATTCAAAGACGCTCACGCATATGCTAAGGCATATAATGAGTGCCAAATCACATGAAACATCTCCATGAGAAATGAGATGCCTATGTTAGGCCGGATAGAATTAGAAATCTTTGATGTCTAGGGAATTGATTATATTGAGCCTTTCCCTTCGTCTAAGGGAAATCAGTACATTCTTGTTGTTGTTGACTATGTCTCCAAATGGGCGGAAGCAGTGGTGACCCCCTCTTGTGACTCCAAGATGGTTATTAGGTTATTTGAAAATACCATCTTTCCCATGTTTGGTGTCCCACACACCGTCATTAGTGACGGGGTTCCCATTCAGGGAAAGACAATTTAAATCTTTGTGAAAGAAGTATGGGGTAAAGAACAAAGTGGATACACCATACCACCCACATACATCTGGGCAAGTGGAAGTTTCGAATCACCAAATCAAGCAAATTTTAGAGAAAACTGTTAGTCAAACTAGAAAAGATTGGTCAATGAAGCTTGATGATGCACTTTGGGTGTATTGAACTGCATATAAGACCCCAATAGGGACTACCCCTTACAAACTAATATATGGAAAGTCTTGCCACCAGTCAATGGAGATGGAGCATAAGATTTTAGGCCATCAAACTCTTAAATATGGACCCAACACTGGAGGGGAAGAAACAATTTCTAAAACTACAAGAGCTACAGGAGCTCAGGCTCTATGCCTATGATAATGCTAGAATTTACAAGCAAAGGACAAGGGTGTGGCATGAAGCCCATCTAAAAAGCAAAGATGTGTCAGAAGGAGATAAAATCCTTCTATTTAACTTTGACGTCAGACTATTTTCTAGAAAGCTCAGATCGAGATGGTCTGGTCCTTTCACAATATCCAAGATATATCCATCAGGGATGATGGAGATTTATAGTGAAAAGACAACTTAAAATGAATGGACATCGTGTAAAGAGATACTATGGAGACGAAGTGTTCACTAGAAGGTTAGAACCACAATTAGAAGAAACCCTTCCTGTACCACCAAAAGATATTTGAAGGAACAAAACAAGAAAGTCAAGCTAACGAATATAAAGAAACACTTCTTTGGAGGCAACCCAAGGATTATGCTACTTTCTTTAAAACTTCTAGTATGTCTTTTTTAATTATTAGACTCTTCATAATTCTTAATCACTAGTTTGCCTATTAGTACTAGCAGTTTTGTTCAGCTTCATAATTTCTAGTGTACCTAGAATAAAATTAAGGATTTCTTTACACATTCCTTTAAATTTAAGTTCATACCAATAAATTTTTCTTATTAGTTAGAACCCTTATCACAAGTGTTAGACATTTCACTTTGTTTCCCGATTTCTAGTGTATATAGGACAAAGTTGAGAATATAATTTATGAACATGCCTTGACTTCAGGAGTTGAATGCAAAACAAGGATCATCGGTCACTAAAAATTCCACTTTTAGCGATCGTAAAGAAATTCCTCAGTGTCACTAACCAAGGATCCTCAGTGACCATCGATATGATCTTCAGCGACCACACCAAGGGTTTAGATTTCAGCGACAGCAGGAGGTGACCAATCTTCAATGACTATTGATGTAGATTTTCAGTGACCAAGGGATCAACAACCAAATTTTAGCGATCGCTTGCCCAAAATTTAAGAAACCACTCATCCAATATTTTAAGCAACTGCTTGACTAAAATTTTTAGCGATCATCTAGAACCAAGGGTACATAAACCCTCTGTCATTCTCCAATCTTCACTCCTATGACAACTGAAACAAGGCCCTAGCAAAATTTCACGATGAGTGAAACACACCCTGACAATGAATATGAATGATGCTAATCCCCGATGTAAACAAAGTTTCCTCCTATTGGTATGTATGCCCAGAGAACTAATCATATGATGATTGTAATGACATAAATTGTAATTGATTTCATTAATAAATAAAGGCAAGTTTCCAATTTATTGTGTTTAATTCAGTTATGAGATAATGATATAACATTATAAATATCTAGAGATTATAGTACTCAATGAAGTATGTCTTTAGGTATGTGACTTGGGGAAATGAGATCATACGAATGTTAAGAGTACATATAAATTCTCATTATGTCTTTGATCAGTTGTTATTGTGGAAGGTTGATAGATAACAATGACACAAAAGATCAGAGTGTGAGTTAGTTGATGATAGAATCTCATTAGTCATGATATAGCTATATCAAACCAAGCACATAGATACACGTTAGAGAATAGTGTATCAGATAGACCCACCATGAGACTAACACATGGAACCCATTACCATGGTAGTCATAGTTAGTTCTCATAGTGACGGTGGTGTTTGTGGTTCTTAGACCTGAAGTCACTGAACTCATCACATTTCATTAGGTATTCTTTGACATCATCAAGCGTAGTCCTGAAATATGGGTTTTTGTAACAGTGATGATTGGGTGACAGTGACACATGGGGAGTGACTATGAGTGATAGAGATGGGATTTGTACCTCCTAAGGGAGTATGATATCCAGCGTTTCTTGATTAGCGAGACTGGGAAATGCATGGTCGTGTACATGTGAGTCAATATGTGATATTGAGCTTACATATATCTCAGACAGTCTGCTCTAGTTCATGACACAAGATTGAATAATTAAGAGGGTGACTGATCCATGCGTCAAGTTCAATCAGGATATAAGAGACAAATGAATTATACAAACACTATAACAACAAGCATAGATTGTAGGTTGAAGTTGTTCCCCAACTTTCCATTCACTTGGGTAGAACTAATGTGTGACTAGGAACCACTCTTTGCTTGTGATGTCATAAGTTAGTTATGGACAATCAGTACCAATGTGATATGGGACCTATACGGTCACACACATAAGTCTCGACATAGAAGAGGAGTTTGATCTGGAATCATGATTGAATTGATTACTAAAGTGTTTAGGTATTCAATTTCAGCAATGGATCAGATGGATAGACTACCAAATGATTGTCTCACCCTTTGAGACATCTGTTTGGAGTGCTAGACGACCAACTCAAATGTTGAGACGGCTGTTTGGATTGTCAGGCTGATCAGAAATTCAATTGGCTGAGTTCTGCCCAAACTAAGGTGTGAACCGAACAGTTCACTTTGTTGAACTGATCGACTTGGATCAGGTAACAAGATGACCATATGGGTGAGCAAAATATCTGTATCGTATGTTCAAGATCGCTCAGTTTGGGAAAAATTTGACCGCAACAAGGAATTAGTGTTGACGTCATGACGTGCATTAATTGGATTCAAAATTGCCAAATCCATATGTGATTTGGAAACTATAAAATGACCATATCACAGTGTGAGACAACTGTCTTGTTGGATCCTAGGATGGGTGATTTGATGCTCTAGAGGGGGGTGAATTTAGTTGAATGCACTTAAACTAAATTCATTAGACCTTCAAGTTATATCACAAGATAAGGTTGCTAAATAGAAAATTTGAGTGCAACTAAAACATACATAGCAAGGGAGAGAGAGATTGAACAAGCACCAAGTGACTATCTATGTAGAGCGGTTCCATACTCCAAACTAGGAGTATGTCAGTACACTACCTAGATAGGTGAACCTCTAGGATTTTAAGGTGTGTCTTCCTCTATATATTCATTTATAAGAGTTATAACACATGACCCACCAAAGGACTTACCTGTCCAATACAAAGAGTCTCCAACCTTATCAAGGACTTACCCACTTTGCAATGAGTCTTATGCCTTCTCCAAGGACTTACCCACTCTTACACAAGTCTTCAGCCTTCTAGGAATTACCCACTCTTCTTGGATCTTCAACCTTTGACTTCATCTTCACTCGGAGAATCTTTCACCAAGGACTTACACACTTGAGCAAGGAGTCTTATGCCTTCACCAAGGGCTTACCCATTCTTGATCCAAGTCTTCGACATTGATCTTCACCAAGGGAGCTCCTTCCATTGTTCTTCTTCACCTCTCTAAGCCAAGAGAGAGAACCCCTTCATCTTCATGGTTGAAATGACATAATGGGAGGTGGAGGAAGTGAGAGACTCACAAGATATACATGCAGGACTAGCTCTCTCTTACAAATCTCCTAATCACTCTAATGGATGTAGCAAGTGATTAAGCTTAGAGAGAGAGGAGGTTGTAGGATCACTCAATTATAGAATAGGGACCTTCATAGTGCTTGGCTAACCATGGGATGAAGCCCAAGGGCTCCTATTTATAGTTGGGGATGCCTAGAAACCTTTGGGAACACTTAAGGACAAATACTATTTGTTAGGATCTTGCAATATTTTTTTTTCAAGTTTTACAATATTCCAATGGCTAGAAACACTTTTATGCACTTTTTCATATAGTGCTATCGATCGAGTTTCTATAAAGGTAACTCAACTGAATGCACTATGCGACAAAGATAATTTGACCAATCGATCGACTTTGTCCTGGTAGGAACTTGATCAATAAATTAAATTATTTTTGTTCCAGTGTAGTGATCGGTCGAGTTTTGAGTATAGGAAACTTGATCGGTCAACAACATTCTCAAAATCCATCAAGGATCGGTCGAGATTGTAACTCGGTCGATAAAGTGTCTGTAATGAATTTTGGAGAAAGTCTTAAAGTACTTAAATATTTGATTTAAGTGCTCCTGATTTTTTCTAAACTTAATTACAAGTCATACAATCATTACAAGTGATTTACAACATAATTCTAATGGATTTACATCAATTAAAAAAATGTGCACTTGTATTGACTTTGACTTGTCTTTTCTTCAAGTTGAGATGTGCAAGTTAGGGTAGTTGGATTCTGTCTATACCAAATCTGAAATCACCAAATAGTGACATTAGACACAAATAATAGGAATGGTTTAGTCATCATCAAAACAAGGGTTTGGCCAATTTAGAACTAGAGTCAACGTTTACCTAAAGTCAACACATCTTGCATGCCATATAACCGTATGGGTTTCTAGACAGCTGTTTTGGTATTTGCAGGTTATGAACATTCAAGATCATTTGGTCCTTCCACTCCCACATAGACTGGGAACCCTGACCCTGGCCTCTACTATAAATAGAGGGAAATTGGGGGATTCCTAGAACATAAAACAGACAATTGAGAATCAATTGCTCTGACAATCGTTGTCCTCTTTGGTTGTGGTAACCAATAGAGATCCCAAGAAAGTCCTTCCCGTCAAAGATAGGGATAGTAAGGGAGAGAATAACTAAGGATCATTGTTTTTGGAGGGGAAGTTGGTGACTAGTATGCCAAAGGGAGGGACTACTCTTTCCTGTCTGTTATAGCAAGACAACAGGAGTTATAGGTGGTTTGTGTGGACTACTCTAGAGGTAAGAGTCCTTTCGATGCTACTAGTAGGACAATGTCAACTCATAGTCTATGGTGAGATCACAGGAGTCGCAGGAGAAGCTATCCAGTCTGATGTCTGTGGTGAAGATCAGGAGCTGCACAAACACCATCCAAAAGAAACTAGTCAATAGTTGTGAATGTACAACGACGAGGAGATGTCGCTGGACTTGTTCTTGAAGCAGTTATATCCTCTAACCATCCTTCTCATGTTATAGTTATTGATGCAATCTACTGGTTAATGGGGAATATGGTAGATACATTTTTTTATGTCCGCTGTCTATTCTGTAGCCATATTTCCCTACACCTCCCCCATTCCTCATCATCACCTTTTAAAGATCACCACCGCTCAAGCTACCCGACGTCGATGTCAATCACAAAGGGACCTACTCTCACCAAGAAACTAACCTTCAACGGACTGTGTCTCTACAACCTTCTCCTAGCACCCTTCCCAATTTCCTCACACCTGACCATCCTTTTTCCATACCCTAAATGATTAGGGTATCACAACAAGTTTTTCCTCTTCTCCCCATTGCAAACTCTCATTTAGTTCATCGATCTCGACGGAGGATACCAAGACCTTCACAAAGAATCAACGGGGATCTTGATGCAATTGGAATACCAATGTCTATTGCTCTCAATGACCATGATTTTTACATACGTTCGACAACTGCCTAACCTGATTTCTCAAAGTCCTCCCTTGCTTAGAATTCCCAATGATCGTTGAGAAATAATCTCATCCATCACATCCTTTTGAATTCTCAGCGATCGGTTTTCAGCAACTGCCAAGAAAGGCCCAAGAGTTTCAATGACCATTGAGGTAAATTCTCAATGACCATCATGTTCTCTATTTTCAATGACTGCTAAAGTTTTTAGGATCTCCGATACCGTTGAGAATTGTTGACATCCCCTTAACTCATCTAACACTAGTAAAAAACCGACCTTTAGTGTCGGTTATTTAAGGCCTTTGGTGACGGTTAAAAAGCAACACATATTTGGGTGATGCTAAAAGGTGAACCCTATGCTTCACGCCATCCAAAACACGTCAGTAGGGGTACTGTAGGCATCAATTATTAGTGGGGAAACCGACACCAGAAACCTTCACGCCACAAAAAGGGCGCCAGTAGGGGCACTATAGGCGTCGGTTATTAGTAGGGAAACCGATGCCCAAACCCTTTGCACCACAAAAAGGGCACCATCTAGGACACCATAGGCGTCAGTTTCTTAGTAATAACCGACGCCATATCACTGTGTTTTCTATCCACATTAGGCGGCGGTATTTTTCTATTAACCGACGATGTAAGCCTTTGTTGTCGGTTTTCGACTAATAACCGAAGCCTATGTTTTGATTTTTTTCTTCTTATCAGTTTGCAGGCCTGTTGTGGCTGGTCAGTAGGATGCATAAACCTACAGTTCAGTTCTAAACTGTAGGTTTATGACATTTATTGATATCAACCAACAACAGGGCACAAACTTGTAAAATTAACAAGATTCATTTTCACACATTTAGCAACCTGCAGTTCCATTCAATTTTCACATTCACACATGTAGAAACATTAAAACACATGTAGAAACATTCATGTAGCAACTTGCAGTTCCATTCATTTTCACATTCACACATGTATAAACATTCTTTAGTCATTATCACTATCAACATCCCAATTATATTTTAAAACCCCCGCTACTTGTATGGCTTTTACCCATTCTTCTCTTACATCATTTAATTCTTCCATCATATAGGGAGCATGTGCATCTGATAAGGCCTTACCTATAGTGGGGTCAGTTTTAAACACCTACAAATAGAATGATGTATATATATAATTAATAATATATAAATAAGATTGGTATATTTCATATTATCTAATGAGACTATATATAATACCTCATGTATGGTATCGATGTCTACTGCGGCATGTTTGATAATCATGTGCATAAATCACATCACATAGTATGCACATGCTCAGCCGTTGTCTTGTGTATCACACTATAAATTGAAACATACAAAATATTAAAAAATACGACTAAATACAGTTCACATAAATAATATATACATTGGAGTCGGGAACTTACTTCCACATTCTCCCAAATTATTGGTTGGTTCTTTTTCATAGGGACCTTTCCTCCAACCTTTTTGAACTCATGTAAACCCCTACATGTTAATGTAACACAATAAATTGCATAACTAAATGGTAATGTAATAATATATGTTAACGGATATAAAAATGAAATATTTCTCACCGGAATAATGCCATTTTCATTGTGTGTCCATATGTTGGATTCAATTTAGTCCCCTTAGGATCTAGATAAAAGACAATGATCATCCCGGGGACAATAACTAGTAACTCCCAATGCGTACCCCTAGAGGTAAAAAAGTTAAAAATTAATAACTCGAAATCCACAATAAAAATGCAATTTTCTTAAGTCCAAATTATAAGAAAAGTAAACTTACTCCACAATGAATGGAGCTATTATCACCATCTTCTTATTTTGACCAAAATTTGTAAAAGCATCACAACAATATTGTTGAATTGACGAAGGGTGTTTAGCTACTAGACTAATCAAAGATGGAATCAAAAATCATACATGTTCAAATGAAAAATCTGCACATATCTTGTCTAAGTAGCTACAAAACATGTATTATGTATGCATTAATATATAAGAAACCAGATCATCGGATCCTACACAAGGTATATGGATGTATAAATAAGATCTCACCTTATCCATAGCCCTATCATAGATGTATTCAGGAAATCATAGCCAAACAACTCCAAAATATCTTGTATAAATAGTTTGTTTTCATATGATTGACCTCCAACATCTGCATCTATACAAACAATTATAGGGCAATTTATATCATGTTTGCCTAACCATACTGCCATACCCCTACAATTAGGACCTAACGGGGCAGGTAGGTCCTGTGGAACCTAACTTGGTAATGTAGGAGGTGGAGGTGGAGGCTTAGATGCTCTGGGTGTCTTCGTTTTAACCTGTATATATAATTTTAGAACAATTGACCTCATATATACACACTAACAATTTAACGTAATGTAAATTTACCATACAATTTCAGTATAGACGACATCCATTTTTAGCCACAATCTCACTCCGCCTTCTGCTTCACCAAGCTTTTCACAATCTGGGTGGGCATATGGAAATGGAAGATCCATCCAACCTGGGAATATATGTATCGGGCTCACACGAACCCAACCATCTAGTAATGGAGACCCATGAAACATTTCCCCTGGAAGGGATGGGTAAGTCGACGCCTCTGCAATGACATATTCTTTACTTTTTAGACGGCATGGCTTCAACCCCTACAAATTTACGTAAAGAATGTTATATATATATACATATCATCTTGAAAAGACTAGCTACTATGTCATAAAAATACTTACAGCGGATGTGCTAGGTGGTGGGTCTACATGATTACTCCCAACCTCTGTAGTAGGAGTAGAGAGGGACGCCATAGGTACTGTCTGAGTGGCAGTCAAATATGTCTGCCACTTGCTCATTGCTTCATGGAGTGTCTTATCAATTGCTTCCTTGACTCTCTTATCAACTACTTCATTGACTCTCCTATCAACTATCTTATCTACCTATACATGGATAAAAGAAACATTAGCTTCTGATTATTGAATTCCCTTTTACAGTAACATTCTAAAAAAAGAATATGTTACCTCTTCTTGTGAAATTCCCACTTTTGGGACATGTTTGCGCTGGGATGGCCCAAAGAACGTTTTGATGCCCACACCAGTGCCTTCACCCCTAACACGTCCAAGATGCTATGGGTTACCCAGAGCAACTGTCAATTCATCCCTTGTGCCCTCAGGGATGCACTTGCCTTGTTTCATCAGCTCGTGCAGCTCCCGCTAATCGCCATCAATAGAAATTGGTAAGTAAACACCACAAATAATCAATATTCGAATGATTGCTCTAGGAGTTGTATTTTACCATTTTTGCAGCCGCCTCAGCAGTTGCGAGCTTCTTTATTTCTCCCTTCTTGTTTTGCCTCCCATCTATCCAGACATCATGGCGAGGTAGAGTTGTTGTAGCTATAGTAGAGGACTCTTGAGTAGCAGTAGACTGAGCAGTACACTCAACTTGTAGTCTTTGGCGAACGCCTGCATAGCCCTTTGGACCCATTGTGTGGTCATGCACATTCAGTGCACACCTTGCTCTTTACGCCTCACTGATAGCCTAGTTAGTATGCACATTGATTTGGTTAGTAACACTAAAGGTTAATCTTGAATAGGTGAATACAATGTATATTAATTAAATATGGAGTAACACCTAATACCTTGAATTCATCAGTTTTTTTGAAGCAACAAACGCATCCCATTCTTTTGGGTCCAGGAAGTTCCACTATTCAGTGGCTGACTTCTTCCTCTTCTCACCATCTTTTATGTATTCTCAGGTGATATTTGTCCTATAGTTCCTTAGGACCCTCCCACAGTGTTGCATCACGCATTTACGATGCAACTTTTCATCCAACATAAATATACTCTACAAAATAGAATTGCTACTAACTAGTATCCAAAAAATTAGTAATCTACAAAATAGAATTGCAAATAATAATAACTCACATATAAATCCTTCCATATTAAGTCTTTCTTCCCCTTAGGAACTTTATGCCAAGAATCTATCTTACAAACACAATGGCTACAAGTAACAAACCCAAGATATGAAACAAACAAATTGCGGTTCACTCCAATTGCATTTCCTGCATTATCAAAATCCACAACTAGTTTGGGTCCATTGCCCCTTAGCGATGTTAACTTCTTCATCATAGTGATGCCCCTTCTTTTTTTGACTTTTTGGTACTTCTCATCAAGTGCCTCAAGTGCTTCAGAAGGTACATGTGCATCATCAACCTAAAATTTGACAAAATAAACACACTTACAGGATATAACTATAAATGGATGTATAGATAGAAATATATGATATATTTTTAAAACTTACATTGTGAAGTGGTGCATTGGTATCCTCACCATGCTCATCATGGACATCATGTTCATCATGCCCATGCTCAGCCGTCTGAAAAGTTCATTAAAAATCAAACATTTAGCATTTGACATAACTAAAAGATAATGAAACATTGAAAAATGAAACATTTTATAGTTCACATATACAAATGAAACATTGAAAAATGAAACATATAAAAAATATAAACATGCATGCCTCTAATATTGTGATCGTTTATCAATTAACAGTCCTTTATTGTGATCTCTGCACACATACAAGTCATCATTAGCTTCAATATTTTGTGGTGTTGGCAACCCAACTGAGAATGGACTGGAGTCATCATACTTATCATAGTACTCTTCTTCATCTATAGGATCTTCAATGAACTATCTTTTACCATGAAGAACAACCGACCATTTATCATTTGCAGGATCATCGATATAAAATACTTGTTTCGGTTGTGATGCCAATATGAATGGTTCACCCTTCTCGCCAATCTTTTCAAAGTTCACTAAAGTGAAACCCAATTCATCCACTATAACTCCTTTGGTGTTATCAACCCAATTACATTTGAAGAGTGGAATTCTGAAATCTATGTAGTCAAACTCCCATATGTCTTCAATGACAACGTAATATGACATTTTAGCTTCACGTGGACTCTTATCCTTTGCACTTACAAAAAACATAGTTGACACTTGAAGGGTGACCCCACTATTTTGGATGACACTCTTATCATCTTGGCTCTTTGTGTAATATGTGAATCCATTCATATCACACCCTTCATAAGACATAACATTCAATTTTGGTTTAAAGGCGAGCCATTTGATAATTTCAGTAATATCATTTGGTGTTTGAGATAGTTGATGTAAGACTTTATCTTCAAACCACTTAATAAATGTCTTGTTATGCGATCTAGCAAGCCACGTTGAATTGGCTTGAGGATATTGTCTCTTGATGAAATTGGTATGTTCCTTTATATAAACACTCACTTCATCCATGTTGTGTAAAATATACAAGTGACCTTGTTTCAACTGCTCACGGATGATAACTTTCACCCGTGATCCCAAAATTCCTTTACCAAATTGCTCCTCAATATTCTTGTCATTACCAGGAGTGTCATTACAACTCAGATAGTCATTTCAAAAATCCATAACCTTTCTCGCCACATAACCCTAAATAATTCTCCCTTCAGGACGATAACAGTTTCAAACATCACTTTTAAAAATGCTCATGTATCGTTCAAAGAGATAGATCCAATGCAAGAAAACTAGTCCCAACATTTTCACTTCCCTAGTCAAGTGAACAACAAGATGTACCATGATATCAAAGAACAAAGGAGGGAAATACATCTCAATCTGACATAGGGTAACAACCACTTCTCTTTGCAAAGTATCAAGAGTATCGGGGTCAATAACTTTGTTGCACATACTTTTGAAAAAGAAACAAAGTCTGGTGATTGCAAACCTTACATACTTCGGCAATATAGATCGAATAGCCACGGGCAATTTCATTGATACACTACTACGGAAATGGCTTATAACGTCAGATTTACAGGCGTCGGTTGCATACAACAAACCGACGCCTAAACCATAAAGCGTCATTTATATATATAAACCGACATCTATCTGTGGCGAGCGACCAGACACAAGTATCGCTTTCTATTTAGCGTCAGTTGCTTAATAAGCAACCGACGCCTAAAATTGACCACCAAATCCAAATTTTCTAGTGAAAAACATTACCTCCAAAGTTAACATACAACGTCAGTTTTAAAATAGAAACCGACGACTAAATGTTTTCCGCAAGACAGAAATATTGTCACACTCTAATGCAATAAATATTGCCTGTGGCAATTCGATCTATATTGCTGAAGCATTTAAGGTTTGCAATCACCAAACTTTGTTTCTTTTTCAATAGTATGTGCAGCAAAGTTATTGACCCTGATACTCTCGATACTTTGCAAAGAGAAGTGGTTGTTACCCTATGTCAGCTTGAGATGTATTTCCCTCCTTCATTCTTTGATATCATGGTACATCTTGTTGTCCACTTGACTAGGGAAGTGAAAATGTTGGGACCAATTTTCTTGCATTGGATGTATCCCTTTGAACGATACATGAGCATTTTTAAAAGTGATGTTCGAAACCATTATCAGCCTGAAGGGAGTATTATTGAGGGTTATGTGGCGAGAGATGTTATGGATTTTTGCAATGACTTTCTAAGTGGTAATGACACTCTTGGTAATGACAAGAATATTGAGGAGCAATTTGGCAAAGGAATTTTGGGATCACGGGTGAAAGTAATCAGCCATGAGCAGTTAAAACAAGGTCACTTGTATATTTTACACAACATGGATGAAGTGAGTGTTTATATCGAGGAACATACCAATTTCATCAAGAGAAAATATCCTCGAGCCAATTCAATGTGGCTTGCTAGATCGCATAATAAGACATTTATTAAGTGGTTTGAAGATAAAGTCTTACATCAACTATCTCAAACACCAAATGATATTACTGAAACTATCAAATGCCTCACCTTTAAACCAAAATTGAATGTTATGTCTTATGAAGGGTATGACATTAATGGATTCACATATTACACAAAGTGCCAAGATGATAAGAGTGTCGTCCAAAACAGTGGGTTCACCCTTCAAGCGTCGACTATGTTTTTTGCAAGTGCAAAGGATAAGAGTCCATGTGAAGCTAAAATGTCATATTACGGTGTCATTGAAGACATATGGGAGTTTGACTACATAGATTTCAAAAATCTGCTCTTCAAATGTAATTGGGTTGATAACATCAAAGGAGTTATAGTGGATGAATTGGGTTTCACTTTAGTGAACTTTGAAAACATTGGCGAGAAGGGTGAACCATTCATATTGGCATCACAGGTGAAACAAGTATTTTATATTGAGGATCCTACAAATGATAAATGGTTAGTTGTTCTTCATGGTAAAAGACAGTTCATTGAAGATCTTATAGATGAAGAAGAGTACTATGATAAGTATGATGACTCCAGTCCATTTTCATTTGGGTTGCCAACACCACAAAATATTAAAGCTAATGATGACTTGTATGTGCGCGGAGATCACAATGAAGGATTGTTAATTGATAAACGATCACAATATTAGAGGCATGCATGTTTATATTTGTTTATATGTTTCATTTTTTCAATGTTTCATTTGTATATGTGAACTATACAATGTTTCATTATCTTCTAGTTATGTCAAATGCTAAATGTTTGATTTTTTATTGAAATTTTCAAATGGCTGAGCATGGGCATGATGACCATGATGTCAATGATGAGCATGGTGAGGATACCAATGTGCCTCCTCACAATGTATGCTTTAAAAATATATCATATATTTCTATCTATATGTCCATTTATAGTTATATCCTGTAAGCGTGTTTATTTTGTCAAATTTTTGGTTGATGATGCACATGTACCCTCTGAAGTACTTGAGGCACTTGATGAGCAGTCCCAAAAAGTTGACAAGAGAAGGGGCATCACTATGATGAAGAAGTTAACAACGCTAAGGGGCAATTGACCCAAACTGGTTGTGGATTTTGATAATACAGGAAATGCAATAGGAGTGAACCACAATTCGTTTGTTTCATATCTTGGGTTTGTTACTCGTAGACATTGTGGTTGTAAGATAGATTCTTGGCATAAAGTTCCTAAGGGGAAGAAAGACTTAATATGGAATGCTTGAGTCATTATTATTTGCAATTCTATTTTGTAGCTTACTAATTTTTTGGATACTAGTTAATAGCAATTCTATTTTGTAGAGTATATTTGCGTTGGATGAAAAGTTGCATCGTAAATGCGTAATGCAACGTTGTGGGAGGGTCCTTAGGAACTATAGGACAAATCTCACCTGAGAATACATAAAAGATGGTGAGAAGAGGAAGAAGTCAACCACTAAACACTGGAACTTCCTGGACCCAGAAGAATGGGACGCGTTTGTTGCTTCAAGAAAAACTGATGAATTCAAGGTATTAGGTGTTACTCCCTATTTAATTAATATATGTTGTATTCACCTATTCAAGATTAACCTTTAGTGTTACTAACCAAATCAATGTGCATACTAACTAGGCTATCACTGAGGCGCAAAGAGCAAAGCGTGCACTGAATGTGCATGACCACACAATGGGTCCAAAGGGATATGCAGGCGTTCGCCAAAGACTACATGTTGAGTTCACTACTCAGTCTACTACTACTCAGGAGTCCTCTACTATAGGTACCACACCTATGCCTTGCCATGATGTATGGATAGCTGGGAGGCAAAACAAGAAGGGAGAAATAAAGAAGCCCACAACTGCTGAGGCGGCTGCAAAAATGGTAAAATACAACTCTTAGAGAAATCATTCGAATATTGATTATTTGTGGTGTTTACTTACCAATTTCTGTTGATGGTGATTAGCGGGAGATGCACGAGCTGAGGAAACAAGGCAAGTTCATCCCTGAGGCACAAGGGATGAATTGACAATTGCTCTGCGTAACCTAGAGCATCCTGGATGTGTTAGGGGTGTAGGCGCTGGTGTGGGCATCAAAGCGTTCTTTGGGCCATCCCAGCGCAAACATGTCCCAAAAGCGGGAATTTCACAAGAAGAGGTAACCTGTTCTTTTTTTAGAATGTTACTGTAAAAGGGAATTCAATAATCAAAAGCTAATGTTTCTTTTATCCATGTATAGGTAGATAAGATAGTTGATAGGTGAGTTGATGAAGTAGTTGATAAGAGAGTCAAGGAAGCAGTTGATAAGACACTCTATGAAGCAATGAGCAAATGGCAGGCATCTCTGACTGCCACTCAGACAATACCTATGGTGTCCTGCTGTACTCCTACTACAGAGGTTGGGAGTAATCATTTATACCCACCACCTAACACATCCGCTAAAAGTATTTTTATGACATAGTAGCTTGTCTTTTCAAGATGATATGTTTTCAAGATGATATTTATATATGTATATAATATTCTTTACGTATATTTGTAGGGGTTGAAGCCATGCCATCTAAAAAGTAAAGAATATGTCGTTGTAGAGGCATCGGCTTACCCATCCCTTCTAGGGGAAATGTTTCATGGGTCTCCATTACCAGATGTTTGGGTTTGTGTGAGCCCGATACATATATTCCCCAGTTGGATGGATCTTCCATTGTCATATGCTCACCCAGATTGTGAAACGCTTGGTGAGGGAGAAGGCGGAGTGATATTGTGGCCGAAAGCGGATGTCATCTATACTAAAATTGTATGGTAAATTTACATTACGTTAAATTGTTAGTGTGTATATATGAGGTCAATTGATCTGAAATTATATATACAGGTTAAAACAAAGACACCCAGAGCATATAGGCCTCCACCTCCACCTCCAACATTACCAAGTTGGGTTCCACATGACCTACCTGCCCCGTTAGGTCCTAATTGTAGGGGTATGTCAGTATGGTTAGGCGAACATGATATAAATTGCCCTATAACTGTTTGTATAGATGTGGATTCTTGAGGTCAATCGTTTGAAAACAAACTATTTATACAAGATATTTTGGAGTTGTTTGGCTATGATTGGCTAAATACATCTATGATAGAGCTATAGATAAGGTGAGATCTTATTTATACATCCATATACCTTGTATAGGATCTGGTGATCTGGTTTCTTATATATTAATGTATACATAATACATATTTTGCATCTACTTAGACAAGATATGTGCAGATTTTTCATTTGAACATGTAGGATTTTTGATTTCATCTTTGATTAGTCTAGTAGCTAAAGACCCTTCGTTAGTTCAACAATACTGTTGTGATGCTTTTATAAATTTTGGTCAAAATAAGAAGACGGTGATAATAGCTCCATTCAATGTGGAATAAGTTTATTTTGCTTATAATTTGGACTTAAGAAAATTACATTTTATTGTGGATTTTGAGTTATTAATTTTTAACTTTTTTACCTCTAGGGGTACACATTGGGAGTTACTAGTTATTGTCCCCGGGACGTTCACTGTCTATTATCTAGATCCTAAGGGGACTAAATTGAATCCAACATATGGACACACAATAAAAATGACATTATTCCGGTGAAAAATATTTCATTTTTATATACATTAACATATGTTATTACATTACTATTTCATTATGCAATTTGCTGTGTTACATTAACATGTAGAAGTTTACATGAGTTCAAAAAAGGTTGGAGGAAATGTTCCCAGGAAAAAGAACCAGCCAATAATTTGGGAGAACGTGGAAGTAAGTTCCCGACTCCAATGTATATATTATTTATGCGAACTGTGCTTAGTTGTCTTTTTTTAATATTTTGTATGTTTCAATTTATAGTGTGCTACACAAGACAACAGCTGGGCATGTGCATACTATGTGATGCGATTTATGCACATGATTATCAAACATGCCGCAGTGGACATCGATACCATACATGAGGTAGTATATATAGTCTCATTAGATAATATGAAATATATCAATCTTATTTATATATTATTAATTATATATATACATCATTCTCTTTGCATGTGTTTAAAACTGACCCCACTACAGGTAAGGCCTTATCAGATGTACATGCTCCCTATTCGATAGAAGAATTAAATGATGTAAGAGAAGAATGGGCAAAAGCCATACAAGTAGTGGGGGTTTTAAAATATAATTGGGATGTTGATAGAGATAATGACTAGAGAATGTTCATACATGTGTGAATGTGAAAATGAATTGAACTGCAAGTTACTACATGAATGTTTCTACATGTGTCTGAATGTTTCTACATGTGTGAATGTAAAAATGAAAGGAACTGCAGGTTGCTACATGAATGTTTCTATATGTGTGAATATGAAAATTGAATGGAACTGTACGTTGCTAAATGCGTGAAAATGAATCTTGTTAATTTTGCAGGTTTGTGGCTTGTTGTTGGCTGATATCAATGGATGTCGTAAACCTGTAGTTCAGAACTGAACTACAGGTTTCTGCATCCTGGTGACCAGCCACAGCAGGCCTGCAAACTGATAAGAAAAAAAAAATCAAAACATAGGCGTCGATTATTAGTCGAAAACTGACAATAAAACCTTACATTGTCGGTTAATAGAAAAACACCGCCGCCTAATGTGGCCAAACAACACGGTGATATGGCGTCATTTATTACTAAGAAATAGACACCTATGGTGTCCTAGATGGTGCTCTTTTTGTGGCACGAAGGGTTTGGGCGTCGATTTCCCTACTAATAACCGACGCCTATAGTGCCCCTGCTGGTGCCCTTTTTCTGGCGTGAAGGGTTCTGGCATCGGTTTCCCCACTAATAACTGACGCCTATAGTGCCCCTACTACGCGTTTTGGGTGGCGCGAGGGGTTCTGGCATCAGTTTTCAAACCGACGCCTAAGGGTTTACCTTTTAGCGTCGCCCACATATGTGTCGCTTTTTAATCGTCCCCAAAGTCCTTAAATAACCGACACCAAAGGTCGGTTATGTACTAGTGATACTGTCCTACCACCTGTTTCGATTTTGGTTGGATGACTGCAACTAACTTTCACCTACTAATAAAACAAATTTTATTAGTCAACAAGATGTCTTCAACAACTTCTGACTCATTAACAAGTGATCCACTTCTAAGGCAGGGGTAGAGAAAATGATTGAACTACTCAATAAGGTACTGAATGAGAAATCAAAATTGTCTTAGGCAAAGGTGATGATGTTAAAACTAAGGAAGGAACAATATGAGGCTATGTTAGGCAATGAGTGTCCTAAATCAGAAGATGAACCTGAGGCATCTACAATAATGAATACCTTTGAATACAGGCCCTCTAAATAAGAAGCAAATGGAAAAGAAAAAAGGAAGGTGATAGGGGCAGGTCTAGATGCCCCAGCGAAATAGAAGTAGAGTAGTTGTGAAGGCAAAAACACAAACTACTAGGGCGGTATCATAGAACACACTGACAGAAATGGTTGCTAGCAAAACAAAACAATGGATGACCACCATCCATAGTTGACAACCACACTCCAACCCAGGGACTAGGATCACCTCAATAAGTTCAACCTGCTCATGAAGAAGAAAACCTTCAAACCAACTTTATATACAGACAAGTATGACTTCAGGCAACTGGGGCTCCACGATCATTTCACAGAATTCTTGAAAGCGACAAACCTCTACATAATGTGTACAGAGGTGCAACGCTCCAGTACATAACTTACAGAAGAGTTTGTGTCCTCTCTGATGAAGGTACCACTCATGTACAAAGAAAAAGATGAGGCGAGTGGAGAGTTCAAGTAGCAAGTACGAATGAAGGAAAAAGACTACTTCTTGAAAGAAAAGTTATTGAATGGAATATTTATTGAAACAGAGGAATAGGCCAGAGCGAGCATGCCATAGAGGAATGACAGGGAGGCTGTAATGACCCATTTTCAAATTAGTCATCTGATTAGGGTTTACTTGGATAATTATATGCTTAATTAAGTTGATCATTGTTTAAAGCTTGATTAGTGATGGTAGTTAAATTTTCATGTTTTAAATATAATGAGAATGTTTAATCATACTTTGATTCACATAATTAGGGTTAACATTTCAGAAACCCTAATCGGCCCAAATTAGGGTTTTGGTGATATATGAATACATAATTTGATAAGTATAGTGTCTCACTAAATGATTTTTAGTATTTTATGTGTAACTCTAATTTAATTCAAATTTGCATATGATTTTTATATATAAATTTAAACAAGCTTGAAAAACATCATAATTTTTCAAGAATGTTCTGACCTGTTTATCGGCCGAGTTTCAAACTCGACCGATCATATTTTCATATTGAGATAGCAGTGTGGTAATTGAATTTTATCTTTTTATTAGTATATCCAATTGATCTAAAATTTTAATTGTACTTGAAAAACATAAATTTAGACACCTTGTTAAATTTCAGTAATTTTTGGATGACTTTTGATCTCTACATAGAGGGTGTCGGTCGAGTTATGTGCAGGACAAACTCGACCGACCATGCTGTTTACTGCAGTATAGCAGTGTAGTATTTTATTTTTTATAATTTATTGGATTATCCAATTAAGATCAAATTTTAACTTAAGGATTGATATCAGTTTTGAACAACATATTACATTTTCAGAATTTTTGGAAGACGTTTTGTATCACAACAGAACTTTGATCGGTCGAGTTCTGAGAGAGACAAACTCGACCGACCAGATTTTTCTGGAAAAATAAAAAAGACTGGAAAATGTTTATAATTAATTATTCCAAGCACCTTAATGAGTATATAGGACTCTTATACGACCCAAGAACCTCTCATTTCCGTCCCACACTTCAGAGCTTTGTAATTCTTGAGAGAGGAGGGGTTTTCAGGGTTTGGAGAATCTGAAGTGGAAATTTCAAATTTCTGGGTTTTCTCTTTCCAAGGTTGGTAAATTATGTATAGATTATAAATCTTTACTAGGTTTATTTGCTTCTATTCTATCCTATGTATAGAACTCGTCACTTCCCTGATTTGGATCAAAAGAATCCAAATTGATCTCTTCTTTCATTCTTTCTTCTTCAATTTTTCTTCTTCTAGGTTCTTGAGTGAAGATGAGCAGGAAGATTCTGTTTTCTTGAAGCAAGGACTTGATTCAAGAATTAGAAGTAGTAGCTGGGCTAGGAATTTCAGGTGTTGCACACCTGAGGTGAGTGTTTTTATCCCTCCTAAGCTTTGTATTCATGTTGAAAGCCTAATTCAATCTGGCTAAAATAATCAGAAACCTTGTTTGTATATGTATGTGATTGGATTTGATTTGGGAAAGATATTGGGGAATCCAATTTTACTGATTTTGATTATTTCTCATTGATTGAAACTTGATTAGTTCTTGTTATATTTATTGAGGATGCATGGGTATTTCTATGGGTAGATGACTATGGTATTTCATGTGAATTTTTCCTAAAAATCAGCCCAATGGCCGATATGCTTGGAATTGAACTGACATGTGTAAAGTCATATTTGAATTGTACTAGATTGTATGATACAAGTGTATTGTTGAATGTTAATGGAATTGAATGACCACATATCCTGATTAGGATTTGTGTTGAGGAAGTGAATGAAATAAGTCAATTAATCAATGTATACTTATGATTGATGAATGAAATGTGTGAAAATGGAAACTAGGGTTTCCATATTTGTGAATAACCCTAATGAAACCTTGAGTCATGATTGGATTACTAAATGATATTATTCTTATGATATGATGAACTAAGAAATGACTTCTTGAAAACCCTAAAATTTTATTACTAAGACAATTATGAGTGATAAACCTAGAACTTGTATATAATGTTTGAAATGTGATCAAATGCTGAAGTTGAAAGTATTAATACTTCAATTGAATATGATGAGTCTTACTATATCATTTAAGTCTAATGCATTTGTTTTAGTATAATAAAGACTGATCATTGTTGATTATGAGAATGACATTAGTAGTCAACATCAAGGTACATTTATCTGAATATAAGAGACAATATGAACAAGATGTACTTAATGGTGATTGCAAGATAAAGATGAAACTAATGAAGATAGTATGATGAAGTATTTTATCTTTTATTTAATTACATATGGATTAACCCAAATTAAATGAAATACACTAAGAACTATACTTTGATAAATGTTATGTAGAAGAGAAGCATTGCATGTAAAGTGAATCAAGAAAGATTGGTCCAGATGATGTAATGAACATGAAATGAAAGAAGTTGAGACTACTGAGTATAAAATGATGGAAAAAGATAGGAATTAATAGATGATTCTAAGAATGTAACTCTTACCCTAAAATGATTAGTTTGATGATGCTAGTGAATGATAATATCAAATGGGGAATTAAGAGATGCACATAACTGTAATTGAATTCAACTAAAAGATTAAAGTCAAGTATTTGAATTGATTTACAAGAATGTGTTCTTGAATTGTGAATTATACTATGAGAATGGACTAATAGTACAAACTTCAATTGATAGTGAACATGTGATGAATAGTAACCCCATATGAAGAATGTGAAATAAAAGAAGAAGAGAACTAAGTCTGGTATGCATGTATATGCATGAAATTTATTGGCATCTATTCAGATTGGATGGAACATGCATATGTTGTATGATAAATCTATTCCGGGTATGAGGAATGATACATGATATCTATATGCTTTTACTGTAGCTAGTTTTAATGCCTCTGCTAATATTTGTTCAGAACTGTGATATACAATGAGCGGATAAGATTTATGTTGAAATGGAATTTAATATGCACTCCTTATATTGAGAAACCCTGATAAGGGTAAATGTTGCATAATGAGATTATGTCTAGAGATGAAGGCCCAATGATGATGATAAAACCCTGATGGGGTAAATGATGGACAATAAGATTATGTCTTGGGCTGAAGGCCCACTATTGATGATTGCCATGAGTTGATGCAGAAGATAGAAATAATCATATTTGTTGCAATCTATAGACTTATTGTGCTTCTTGCTTTGATAATTTCCCTTATTGATAAACTTAATCTGTTTCATGTTATTATAGTTACACGAGAATACACAGATATGATATATGATGTTTTGAATTCTTGTAAGATGAGTAAAAGAGATTAATAACAAGTGAAATGATGGAACATCTTATTAGGTGCCCTGAACACTATGAGTTCCCCCGAGGACCACACTGGGGAAACAAAACGGATCTCCTTGTAGTAATCGATGAATTATGAGAAGGATTTCCAGAGTGTGGATCGAGACCTTAAAGGTTAGACCACTAGGATTTAGGAGTGAGTCATCTAGAGTGGCTCTGGCCCTAAATCCTTACTGTGAAAGTCTATGTCCAGATGGAATAGACTCTGTTGAAATGAAATATGTGAAATGTGAAATGAAAAATATGTTAAATACTATGATATGTGATATACTGTTTTGCTGGTTCCTATCTCGTGTACCCGAGATGAGGACGTGAGCCTCTTTAGGCAACCCTGAGGTGGCCAGGGTATGTTGTTGATATCTTAGGGTGGCCGGCTAAACCCTAAGATAGTGATGGTGAGTCGTTGACACAAGAATCAGGCGTGGCGACTTCTACTTGGTGAGGTACAAGCCAAGTAGTTTCATAGAAAATGAATAAAAGATGATAAGCCATGTAGAACATGATTTGAATGATTATTACATTCCTTGTGCTGCTAGTTGATGATTTGTCATTGTTGATTAAGCTTCATGTAGCGGAAAGTAATAATGTTGCTATGGACATTTCCTATTTCATATTATGATCTGTCACGCTGACAAGTTGTAAATGATGGGATTTATATCCATTCTGAATATGAGTTGGATTGCTTACTATTTGATAGTATTGTTTGGTCAAAATGTTTTATGTGTACTTTAGCTTCAGGACTACAGGATGTGTTCCTGGTCTGGCTAGTGGAGTGTCACAAAGATAATATTATGTGGAGTGTCACAAAATGTAGTAAGATTCTTAATCTGAACTAGAAGTATCTACTGATTTGTTCATGTCCAGCTGGTGGAGTGTCACGAGGGTAATGTTATTGTTATGTATTGATTCAAAAATGCTTAGAACTTATCTTATTTCACATGCAATAGGGCTCTTAATCTGAACTGAGAAGTATATGTTGATTTGTTCATAGACATGCTCTAAAAGATGTTTTAAGGTTGTAATTGGTTCAAGTGATTGCCTTATCTGTTGGATTAGATTACCATTGCAAGATAGATTTGACTCATTATAGAACTTTTTGCTATACTTTTCAATATTTGCATGTTTCTTTTAAATTTTATACTTAATCTGATGTTGAAGCATGTACCTAGCTTGAGTGGGAGGTATCCACTCAGTGGGACTCTATATGAGTCTCATGAGGTTGTTTCAAATGTTTTTAGGTATAATGCTATCCAGCAGAGAGGTCATGACAAAGAAGATATAAATAGTATAATCTAGATAGATTAGAATGTCCTTGTACTCTCTTGTTTCGGGGATGGGTTGTAGATTATGTTTCTGCATCAATGTACATGTATCTGATGTAAACTGAACCACATATGAGAACAAGATTTGATTCGAGATTTAATGGAATTGAATATGATTTGTGATATATGAATGTGATGTCCTTGATGTGACATTGATTTATGAGTTTGTGAACAAAGAAAAAGGAAAAATTTATCTGTGTTTTTCGTATATTGTTTAATCGCCTGTGTCGAGAATTCATTGTTTATTTCATAATCTGGGTTTAAGTTTTGGGATTACCTCTAATGGTTGGTATTTGTGCTGATCAAAAGAGTGGGTCCCGACAGACGTGGTATCAGAGCCTAGGTTAGATGATTCTACAAGGCCAATAGGATCTAGGACTAATTGATAATGTCGATGTTGAATATAACCTGAATGATGTGCATACTAACTGAACTCAATATCCAGATACTCTGGTCAAGTATTTGGGTATTGAGCTAAGCTAGTATGGAACTGCCGACTATACTTCTTCTAGATGCCTTGACCAAGTATCCAGATGAACATAGTTTGGTAGTATAATAAGATTCATGATGAAAAAAAGAGAAGAATGGCGATAAAATGGTGAAAGAGAAAAGGATTTTATAATTCAATATGGAACCTATGGAAAGAAGAAATTTCATATAATAAAGATGAAAGCTTAATGGATTATGAAGACAATCTATAATGAGTTTGAATTTGAGTATGAAATCTGAAATTGTGATAAAATCTATGAACAAAGATGCACACTAGATGATCTTCTTCATAAAGGAAATTGATGAATGCGGATGATAATATGTGAATGAGTCATAATCTTAATCCATGAGATATATAATAAAAAAAAAGATGTGAAAGGTGATGTGAATTAGATCTTGATAAATGATGTATTACCAATATCTTTGAAGTAAGTGTTTGTAATACTCAAGGAGAGATGTGATGATTACAAGGGAAGAAATATTCATTTAATGCAAAAAGAAAGTGTCATATGAAATAAAGATAAAATGAAAGTCTTTATAATTTGATGCTCAGAGAGGTGAATGATTAGATGATATGATATTCTTCCATATATTTTCTTGGATTTCGGGATGAAATCCTAAAAGGAGGGGAGAATTTGTAATGACCCGTTTTCAAATTAGTCATCTGATTAGGGTTTACTTGGATAATTGTATGCTTAATTCAGTTGATCATTGTTTGAAGCTTGATTAGTGATGGTAGTTAAATTTTCATGTTTTAAATATAATGAGAAGGTTTAATCATACTTTGATTCACATAATTAGGGTTAACATTTCAGAAACCCTAATCGGCCCAAATTAGGGTTTTGGTGATATATGAATACATAATTTGATAAGTATAGTGTCTCACTAAATGATTTTTAGTATTTTCTGTAGAACTCTGATTTAATTCAAATTTGTATATGATTTGTATGCATAAAATGTAAACACTCTTGAAAAATATCAGAATTTTTTAAGAATGTTCTGACCTGTTTATCAATCGAGTTTAAAACTTGACCGATCATATTTTCAGATTGAGATAGCAGTGTGGTAATTGAATTTTTTCTTTTTATTAGTATATCCAATTGATCTCAAATTTTAACGGTACCTGATAAATACAACTTTAGATACCATGTTAAATTGGCTTAATTTTTGGATGACTTTTTATCTCTACAGAGAGGGTGTCGGTCGAGTTCTGTGCAGGACAAACTCGACCGACCATGCTGTTGACTGCAATATAGAAGTGTAGTATTTTATTTTTTATAATTTATTGGATTATCCAATTAATCTCAAATTTTAACTTAAGGATTGATACTCAGTTTTAAACAAAATATTAAATTTCAGAATTTTCGGAAGGCATTTTGTATCACAACAGAACTTTGATCGGTCGAGTTCTGAGAGAGACAAACTCGACCGACAAGATTTTTCTGGAAAAATAAAAAAGACTGAAATTTTTTTATAATTAATTATTTCAAGCACCTTAATGAGTATATAGGACTCTATTACGACCCAAGCACCTCTCATTTCCGTCCCACACTTCAAAGCTTCGTAATTCTTGAGAGAGGAGGGGATTTTAGGGTTTGGAGAATCTGAAGTGGAAATTTCAGATTTCTGGGTTTTCTCTTTTCAAGGTTGGTAAATTCTGTATAGATTATAAATCTTTACTAGGTTTATTTGCTTCTATTCTCTCTTATGTATAGAACTCGTCACTTCCCTGATTTGGATCAAAAGAATCCAAATTGATCTCTTCTTTCATTCTTTCTTCTTCAATTGTTCTTCTTCTAGGTTCTTGAGTGAAGAGGAGCAGGAAGATTCTGTTTTCTTGAAGCAAGGACTTGATTCAAGACTTAGCAGTAGTAGCTGGGCTATGAATTTCAGGTGTTTCACACCTGAGGTGAGTGTTTTTCTCCCTCCTAAGCTTTGTATTCATGTTGAAAGCCTAATTCAATCCGGCTAAAACAATCAGAAACCTTGTTTGTATATGTATGTGATTGGATTTGATTTGGGAAAGATATTGGGGAATCCAATTTTACTGATTTTGATTATTTCTCATTGATTGAAACTTGATTAGTTCTTGTTAGATTGAGGATGCATGGGTATTCCTATGGGTAGATGACTATGGTATTTCATGTGAATTTTTCCTAAAAATCAGCCCAATGGCCGATATGCTTGGAATTGAACTGACATGTGTAAAGTCATATTTGAATTGTACTAGATTGTATGATACAAGTGTATTGTTGAATGTTAATGGAGTTGAATGACCACATATCCTGATTAGGATTTTTGTTGATGAAGTGAATGAAATAAGTCAATTAATCAATGTATACTTATGATTGATGAATGAAATGTGTGAAAATGGAAACTAGGGTTTCCATATTTGTGAATAACCCTAATGAAACCTTGAGTCATGATTGGATTACTAAATGATATGATTCTTATGATATGATGAACTAAGAAATGACTTCTTGAAATCCCTAAAATTTTATTACTAAGACAATTATGAGTGATAAACCTAGAACTTGTATATGATGTTTGAAATGTGATCAAATGCTGAAGTTGAAAGTATTAATACTTCAATTGAATATGATGAGTCTTACTATATCATCTAAGTCTAATGCATTTGCTTTAGTATAATAAATAATGATCATTGTTGATTATGAGAATGACATTATTAGTCGACATCAAGGTACATTTATCTGAATATAAGAGACAATATGAACAAGATGTACTTAATGGTGATTGCAAGATAAAGATGAAACTAATGAAGATAGTATGATGAAGTATTTTATCTTTTATTTAATTACATATGGATTAACCCAAATTAAATGAAATACACTAAGAACTGTACTTTGATAAATGTTATGTAGAAGAGAAGCATTGCATGTAAAGTGAATCAAGAAAGATTGGTCCAGATGATGTAATGAACATGAAATGAAAGAAGTTGAGACTACTGAGTATAAAATGATGAAAAAAGATAGGAATTAATAGATGATTCTAAGAATGTAACTCTTACCCTAAAATGATGAGTTTGATGATGCTAGTGAATGATAATATCAAATGGGGAATTAAGAGATGCACATAACTGTAATTGAATTCAACTAAAAGATGAAAGTCAAGTATTTGAATTGATTTACAAGAATGTGTTCTTGAATTGTGAATTGTACTATGAGAATGGACTAATAGTACAAACTTCAATTGATAGTGAACATGTGATAACTAGTAACCCCATATGAAGAATGTGAAATAAAAGAAGAAGAGAACTAAGTCTGGTATGCATGTATATGCATGAAATTTATTGGCATCTATTCATATTGGATGGAACATGCATATGTTGTATGATAAATCTATTCTGGGTATGAGGAATGATACACGATATCTATATGCTTTTATTGTTGCTAGTTTTAATGCCTCTGCTAATATTTGTTCAGAACTGTGATATATAATGAGCTGATAAGATTTATGTTGAAATGGAATTTAATATGCACTCCTTATATTAAGAAACCCTGATAAGGGTAAATGTTTCATAATGAGATTATGTCTAGGGATGAAGGCCCAATGATGATGATAAAACCCCGATGGGGTAAATGATGGACAATAAGATTATGTCTTGGGCTGAAGGCCCACTATTGATGATTGCTATGAGTTGATGCAGAAGATAGAAATAATAATATTTGTTGCTATCTATAGACTTATTGTGCTTCTTGCTTTGATCATTGCCCTTATTGATAAAATTAATATGTTTCATGTTATTATAGTTACACGAGAATACACAGATATGATATATGATATTTTGAATTCTTGTCAGATGAGTAAAAGAGATTAATAACAAGTGAAATGATTGAACATCTAGTTAGGCACCCTGAACACCGTGAGTTCCCCCGAGGACCACACTGGGGAAACAAAATGGATCTCCTTGTAGTAATCAATGAATTATGAGAAGGATTTCCAGAGTGTGGATCGAGACCTTAAAGGTTAGACCACCAGGATTTAGGAGTGAGTTATCTGGAGGGGCTCTGGCCCTAAATCCTTGCTGTGAAAGTCTATGTCCAGATGGAATAGACTCTATTGAAATGAAATATGTGAAATGTGAAATGAAAAATATGTTAAATATTGTGATATATGATATACTGTTTTGCTGGTTCCTATCTCGTGTACCCGAGATGAGGACGTGAGCCTCTTTAGGCAACCTTGAGGTGGCCAGGGTCTGTTGTTGATATCTTAGGGTGGCCGGCTAAACCCTAAGATAATGACGGTGAGTCGTTGACACGAGAATCAGGCGTGGCGACTTCTACTTGGTGAGGTACAAGCCAAGTAGTTTCAGGGCAAATGAATAAAAGATGATAAGCCGTGTAGAACATGATTTGAATGATTATTACATTCCTTGTGCTTCTAGTTGATGATTTGCCATTGTTGATTAAGCTTCATGTTGCGGAAAGTAATCATGTTGCTATGGACATTTCCTATTTCATATTATGATCTGTCATGCTGACAAGTTATAAATGATGGGATTTATATCCATTCTGAATATGAGTTGGATTGCTTACTATTTGATAGTATTGTTTGGTCAAAATGTTTTATGTGTACTTCAGCTTCAGGACTATAGGATGTGTTCCTGGTCCGGCTGGTAGAGTGTCACAAAGATAATGTTATTGTTATATATTGGTTCAAAATGCTTAGAACTTGACTTATTACTAATGTAGTAAGATTCTTAATCTGAACCAGAAGTATCTGCTGATTTTTTCATGTCCAGCTAGTGGAGTGTCACAAGGGTAATGTTATTATTATGTATTGATTCAAAAATGCTTAGAACTTATCTTATTTCACATGCAGTAGGGCTCTTAATCTGAACTGAGAAGTATATGTTGATTTGTTCATAGACATGCTCTAAAAGATGTTTCAAGGTTGTAATTGGTTCAAGTGATTGCCTTTTCTGTTGGATTAGATTACCATTGCAATATAGATTTGACTCATTTTAGAATTGTTTGCTATACTTTTCAATATCTGCATGTTTCTTTTAAATTTTATACTTAATCTGATGCTGAAGCATGTACCTAGCTTGAGTGGGAGGTATCCACTCACTGGGGCTCTATATGAGTCTCATGAGGTTGTTTCAAATGTTTTTAGGTATAATACTATCTAGAAGAGAGGTCGTGACAAAGAAGATATAAATAGTATAATCTAGATAGATTAGAATGTCCCTGTACTCTCTCTTTCCCGGGATGGGTTGTAGATTATGTTTGTTCATCAATGTACATGTATCTGATGTAAACTGAACCACATATGAGAACAAGACCTGATTCTAGATTTAATGGAGTTGAATATGATTTGTGATATCTGAATGTGATGTCCTTGATGTGACATTGATTTATGAGTTTGTGAACAAAGAAAAAGGAAAATTTATCTATGTTTTTCGTATATTGTTTAATCGCCTGTGTCGAGAATTCATTGTTTATTTCATAATCTGGGTTTAGGTTTTGGGATTACCTCTAATGCTTGGTATTTGTGCTGATCAAAAGAGTGGGTCCTGACAGACGTGGTATCAGAGCCTAGGTTAGATGAGTCTACAGGGACAATAGGATCTAGGACTAATTGATAATGTCGATGTTGAATATAACCTTAATGATGTACATACTAACTGAACTCAGTATCCAGATACTCTGGTCAAGTATTTGGGTATTGAGCTAAGCTAGTATGGAACTGCCAACTATACTTCTTCTAGATGTCTTGACCAAGTATCCAGATGAACATAGTTTGGTAGTATAATAAGATTCATGATGAAAAAAAGAGAAGAATGGCGATAAAATGGTTAAAGAGAAAAGGATTTTATAATTCAATATGGAACCTATCGAAAGCAGAAATTTCATATAATAAAGATGAAAGCTTAATGGGTTATGAAGACAATCTATAATGAGTTTGAATTTGAGTATGAAATCTGAAATTGTGATAAAATCTATGAACAAAGATGCACACTAGATGATGTTCTTCATAAACGAAATTGATGAATGCAGATGATAATATGTGAATGAGTCATAATCTTAATCCATGAGATATATAATAAAAAAAAAGATGTGAAAGGTGATGTGAATTAGATCTTGATAAATGATGTATTACCAATATCTTTGAAGTAAGTGTTTGTAATACTCAAGGAGAGATGCGATGATTACAAGGGAAGAAATATTCATTTAATGCAAAAAGAAAGTGTCATATGAAATAAAGATAAAATGAAAGTCTTTATAATTTGATGCTCAGAGAGGTGAAAGATTAGATGATATGATATTCTTCCATATATTTTCTTGGATTTTGGGATGAAATCCTAAAAGGAGGGGAGAATTTGTAATGACCCGTTTTCAAATTAGTCATCTGATTAGGTTTTACTTGGATAATTGTATGCTTAATTAAGTTGATCATTGTTTAAATCTTGATTAGTGATGGTAGTTAAATTTTCATGCTTTAAATATAATGAGAAGGTTTAATCATACTTTGATTCACATAATTAGGGTTAACATTTCAGAAACCCTAATCGGCCCAAATTAGGGTTTTGGTGATATATCTATACATAATTTGATAAGTATAATGTCTCACTAAATGATTTTTAGTATTTTCTGTGTAACTCTGATTTAATTATAATATGGATATGATTTGTATATATAAAATGTAAACACTCTTGAAAAATATCAAAATTTTTGAAGAATGTTCTGACCTATTTATCGGTCGAGTTTCAAACTCGGCCGATCATATTTTCAGATTGAGATAGCAGTGTGGTAATTGAAGTTTATCTTTTTATTGGTACATACAATTGATCTCAAATTTTAAATTACTTGAAAAACACAAATTTAGACACCCTGTTAAATTTCCATAATTTTTGGATGACTTTTTATCTCTACAAAGAGGGTGTCGGTCGAGTTCTATGCAGGAAAAACTCGACCGATCATGTTGTTGACTGCAGTATAGCAGTGTAGTATTTTATTTTTTATAATTTATTAGATTATCCAATTAATCTCAAATTTTAACTTAAGGATTGATACTCAGTTTTAAACAACATATTAAATTTTCAGAATTTTTGAAAGACGTTTTGTATCACAACAGAACTTTGATCGGTCGAGTTCTGAGAGAGACAAACTCGACCGACCAGATTTTTCTGGAAAAATAAAAAAGACTGAAAAATGTTTATAATTAATTATTCCAAGCACCTTAATGAGTATATAGGACTCTATTACGACCCAGTCACCTCTCCTTTTCATCCCACACTTCAGAGCTTCGTAATTCTTGAGAGAGAAGGGGATTTTAGGGTTTGGAGAATCTAAAGTGGAAATTTCAGATTTCTAGGTTTTCTCTTTCCAAGGTTGGTAAATTTTGTATAGATTATAAATCTTTACTAGGTTTATTTGTTTCTATTCTCTCCTATGTATAGAACTCGTCACTTCCCTGATTTGGATCAAAAGAATCCAAATTGATCTCTTCTTTCATTCTTTCTTCTTCAATTCTTCTTCTTCTTCTAGGTTCTTGAGTGAAGAGGAGCAGGAAGATTCTATTTTCTTGAAGCAAGGACTTGATTCAAGAATTAGCAGTAGTAGCTGGGCTACGAATTTCAGGTGTTTCACACCTGAGGTTAGTGTTTTTCTCCCTCCTAAGCTTTGTATTCATGTTGAAATCCTAATTCAATTCGGCTAAAACAATCAGAAACCTTGTTTGTATATGTATGTGATTGGATTTGATTTGGGAAAGATATTGGGGAATCCAATTTTACTGATTTTGATTATTTCTCATTGATTGAAACTTGATTCGTTCCTGTTATATTGATTGAGGATGCATGGGTATTCCTATGGGTAGATGACTATGGTATTTCATGTGATTTTTTCCTAAAAATCAGCCCAATGGCCGATATGCTTGGAATTGAACTGACATGTGTAAAGTCATATTTGAATTGTACTAGATTGTTTGATACAAGTGTATTTTTGAATGTTAATGGAATTGAATGACCACATATCCTGGTTAGGATTTGTGTTGAGGAAGTGAATAAAATAAGTCAATTAATCAATGTATACTTATGATTGATGAATGAAATGTGTGAAAATGGAAACTAGGGTTTCCATATTTGTTAATAACCCTAATGAAACCTTGAGTCATGATTGGATTACTAAATGATATGATTCTTATGATATGATGAACTAAGAAATAACTTCTTGAAAACCCTAAAAGTTTATTACTAAGACAATTATGAGTGATAAACCTAGAACTTGTATATGATGTTTGAAATGTGATCAAATGTTGAAGTTGAAAGTATTAATACTTCAATTGAATATGATGAGTCTTACTATATCATCTAAGTCTAATGCATTTGCTTTAGTATAATAAAGAATGATCATTTTTTATTATGAGAATGACATTATTAGTCGACATCAAGGTACATTTATCTGAATATAAGAGACAATATGAACAAGATGTACTTAATGGTGATTGCAAGATAAAGATGAAACTAATGAAGATAGTATGATGAAGTATTTTATCTTTTATTTAATTACATATGGATTAACCCAAATTAAATGAAATACACTAAGAACTGTACTTTGATAAATGTTATGTAGAAGAGAAGCATTGCATGTAAAGTGAATAAAGAAAGATTGGTCCAGATGATGTAATGAACATGAAATGAAAGAAGTTGAGACTACTGAGTATAAAATGATGAAAAAAGATAGGAATTAATAGATGATTCTAAGAATGAAACTCTTACACTAAAATGATGAGTTTGATGATGCTAGTGAATGATAATATCAAATGGGGAATTAAGAGATGCACATAACTGTAATTGAATTCAACTAAAAGATGAAAGTCAAGTATTTGAATTGATTTACAAGAATGTGTTCTTGAATTGTGAATTGTACTCTGAGAATGGACTAATAGTACAAACTTCAATTGATAGTGAACATGTGATGACTAGTAACCCCATATGAAGAATGTGAAATAAAAGAAGAAGAGAACTAAGTCTGGTATGCATGTATGTGCATGAAATTTATTGGCATCTATTCATATTGGATGGAACATGCATAGGTTGTATGATAAATCTATTCTGGGTATGATGAATGATACATGATATCTATATGCTTTTATTGTTGCTAGTTTTAATGCCTCTGCTAATATTTGTTCAGAACTGTGATATACAATGAGCTGATAAGATTTATGTTGAAATGGAATTTAATATGCACTCCTTATATTGAGAAACCCTGATAAGGGTAAATGTTGCATAATGAGATTATGTCTAGGGTTGAAGGCCCAATGATGATGATAAAACCCCGATGGGGTAAATGATGGACAATAAGATTATGTCTTGGGCTGAAGGCCCACTATTGATGATTGCTATGAGTTGATGCAGAAGATAGAAATAATAATATTTGTTGCAATCTATAGACTTATTGTGCTTCTTGCTTTGATCATTGCCCTTATTGATAAACTTAATCTATTTCATGTTATTATAGTTACACGAGAATACACAGATATGATATATGATGTTTTGAATTCTTGTAAGATGAATAAAAGAGATTAATAACAAGTGAAATGATGGAACATCTTGTTAGGTGCCCTGAACACCATGAGTTCCCCCGAGGACCACACTGGGGAAATAAAACGGATCTCCTTGTAGTAATCGATGAATTATAAGAAGGATTTCCAGAGTGTGGATCGATACCTTAATGGTTAGACCACCAGGATTTAGGAGTGAGTCATCTGGAGTGGCTCTGGCCCTAAATCCTTGCTGTGAAAGTCTATGTCCAGATGGAAAAGACTCTGTTGAAATGAAATATGTGAAATGTGAAATGAAAAATATGTGAAATACTGTGATATGTGATATACTGTTTTGTTGGTTCTTATCTCGTGTACCCGAGATGAGGACGTGAGCCTCTTTAGGCAACCCTGAGGTGGCCAGGGTCTGTTGTTGATATCTTAGGGTGGCCGGTTAAACCCTAAGATAGTGACGGTGAGTCGTTGACACGAGAATCAGGCGTGGCGACTTCTACTTGGTGAGGTACAAGCCAAGTAGTTTCAAGGCAAATGAATAAAAGATGATAAGTCGTGTAGAACATGATTTGAATTATTTGAATGATTATTACATTCCTTGTGCTGCTAGTTGATGATTTGCCATTGTTGATTAAGCTTCATGTTGCGGAAAGTAATCATGTTGCTATGGACATTTCCTATTTCATATTATGATCTGTCATGCTGACAAGTTATAAATGATGGGATTTATATCCATTCTGAATATGAGTTGGATTGCTTAATATTTGATAGTATTGTTCGGTCAAAATGTTTTATGTGTACTTCAGCTTCAGGACTACAGGATGTGTTCCTGGTCCGGCTGGTGGAGTGTCACAAAGATAATGTTATTGTTATATATTGGTTCAAAATGCTTAGAACTTGAGTTATTACTAATGTAGTAAGATTCTTAATCTGAACTAGAAGTATCTGCTGATTTGTTCATGTCCAGCTGGTGGAGTGTCACAAGGGTAATGTTATTGTTATGTATTGATTCAAAAATGCTTAGAACTTATCTTATTTCACATGCAGTAGGGCTCTTAATCTGAACTGAGAAGTATATGTTGATTTGTTCATAGACATGCTCTAAAAGATGTTTCAAGGTTGTAATTGGTTCAAGTGATTGCCTTATCCGTTGGATTAGATTACCATTGCAAGAAAGATTTGACTCATTATAGAACTTTTTTCTATACTTTTCAATATTTGCATGTTTCTTTTAAATTTTATACTTAATCTGATGCTGAAGCATGTACCTAGATTGAGTGGGAGGTATCCACTCACTGGGGCTCTATATGAGTCTCATGAGGTTGTTTCAAATGTTTTTAGGTATAATGATATCCAGCAGAGAGGTCGTGACAAAGAAGATATAAATAGTATAATCTAGATAGATTAGAATGTCCATGTACTCTCTCTTTCCTGGGATGGGTTGTAGATTATGTTTGTTCATCAATGTACATGTATCTGATGTAAACTGAACAACATATGAGAACAAGATTTAATTCTAGATTTAATGGAGTTGAATATGATTTGTGATATTTGAATGTGATGTCCTTGATGTGACATTGATTTATGAGTTTGTGAACAAATAAAAAGGAAAAATTTATCTGTGTTTTTTGTATATTGTTTAATCGCCTGTGTCGAGAATTCATTGTTTATTTCACATAATTAGGTTGATTAATTAAGTTGATCATTTTTTAAAGCTTGATTAGTGTTGGTAGTTAAATTTTCATGTTTTAAATATAATGAGAAGGTTTAATCATACTTTGATTCACATAATTAGGGTTAACATTTCAGAAACCCTAATCGGCCCAAATTAGGATTTTGGTGATATATGAATACATATTTTGATAAGTATAGTGTCTCACTAAATGATTTTTAGTATTTTTTGTGCAACTCTGATTTAATTCAAATTTGGATATGATTTGTACGTATAAAATGTTGGTGTGTATGCCCTGAGAGCCAATCATGGGATGATTGATGGGATACATTAAAATTGATTTGATAAACATCAAAGGCAAGCTTCCAATTCTTTCTGGTTCAATCATATGAGATAGTGATAGAACAGATTGAATGTCTAGAGAATGACTATACTCAATGACATATGCTTTCAGGTTGAGGACCTGAACGATGAGATCATACGGATGCTAAGAGTTTGTACATTCTTGTTATGTCCCTAGTCGGATGTCGTTGTGGAAGGTAGATAGACAATAATGACACACAAGACTAGATTGTGGTGTTGGTTGATGACAGAATCTCATTAGTCATGATATAGAGATATCAAACCAAACACATAGGTACTTGTTAGAGAACAAGTGTATCGGACAGACCCACCGTGAGTTTGACACATGGAACCACGACATGGTAGTCACTGTCAGTACTCACAGTGATGGTGGTGAGTGTGATTCTTTGACCTGAAATCACTACACTCAACACATGTCGTTGGGCACACTTTGACATCATCCAACGCAGTCCTGAAACATGGGTTGTTATAAAGGTGATGATTGGGTGGCTTTGACACATGGGGCTTTTGAGGGGTGAGTGATAGATATGAGATTTGTCCCTCCTGAGGGAGTTTGATATCCAAGGCCACTTGATGAGTAGGATTGAAATAGGAGTGTGCACGCATGTGTGAATAAGTATGTGATATTGATGTCATACATATCTCTTCCAATCTACTCTGAGATCAAGAAAGTGAATGAACGTTGATAGGATGATTGTTCCGTGCCTCGAGTTCATTCAGGATATCAGTGACAAACGAATTATACATTCATTGTAACACCATTCACGGATTGTAGGATTGAAAGTTGTTCTACAACTTTCTACTTTCACTTGGGTAGCACTGATGTGTGGCTAGGCACCGCTCTTTGCTTGTGAAGTCATAAGTGTTATGGACTTTCACTGCCAACGCGAAATGGACCTGCAGGGTCACACACATAGGATTTAACCTAGAAGAGGAGTTTTGTCCACAAACAATGTTTAGATTGATTACTAAAGAAGTTTAGTAGTTCAATTAAACACTCAATCAATTGATAGCTCAATATCATAATGTTCAAGGTGTTGGACAGATTGATTAGAGTATCGGATTGATTAAAATCACAATTGACCGATTCTGCACAATATGCACTCCCAACCGATCAGCTCATGTGATGAACCAATCGGCTGAGCTTGGGGAACCAGTCAGCTCAAGTGTCAAGTCGATCGGCTCATAGACAGGGTGAAATGATCGGTTCAAGTGTTGAAACGATCGATTCAACTGGTGCAACCGAGCAAGTTGGGAAAATAGGATTGGTGAGAATTTTCCTTACATTTCACTTGTCCAATTTGATTGGGAAATAGGATTGGTATTCAATACCAATTAGAAACAAAAGAAGGAAAGTCAATCGAGAACTAATCAGGACCACGAACCGACTGGTTCAGAAAGTGAACCGACCGGCTCATGGGTCCCAACCGATCGGTTGAGTGTCAACCGACCGACTCAGATCCCCAACCGACCATTTCAGAAATGAAACGATCAGTTCAGGTTGCAAGTTGGTTGTTTTTGGTGGAAAATCTCAAACCCTTCTACTCCTGCTTTATTCCCATATTGCCCGTGATGGAGAACCCTGTCCCATGACCCTCCTATATATAGGGGTATTGGGGGCTTCTCAGATAGCAACTCAGTGGAACCAGTTGCTCTGTAAGTTGTCGTTCTCTCTGGTTTTGGTAACTGAGAGAGCCCGAGCAAGTGCTACCCGCAAAGGGAGGCGCAACAAGGGAAAGACAACTGCAGTTGCAACTGGAGGCAGGAGAGTGTGTTGGCGACTAGTACGTCAACAGGAGGGTGTGACTCCTTCCAACTCATTGTGGGACAAGGAGTGTGGAGTTCCAGGTGGTCTTTGTGGACTACTTCAGAGGCGGGAGGTTTCTGCCACTCAGGAGGACAACTGTCAACCCCGACAGTCCCGGTGAGAGGAGGAGTCGTCAGTCCCGGTGCGGCCAGGAGCTGCATAGACACCATCCAAGGCCAGAGTTGAAGACCGTGCAAAGCGTGAGGTATTGTCGCCGAGCAAGCCTCGGGACAAGGTATGATTCCACAAACCATCCCTTTCCTATTATATAGACGTTGTCGCGTTTCCTTGTTCCGGGTTTTGGGGAGAAATTTTTTTGTTTCCGCTGCCTTCTCTGCCTCTCCTAAAACCAACAGTGGTATCAGAGCCATGTCAACTGCTCTATATTTTAGGAATATCGATATGATCGATTTTGATTTGTCGCCTTTATTTATTGCATACGATGTGAATAAAATTGGCTTTATGCATGTCCAATCCTAAATCCACAAATCTCAATTTACATATATGATATGTATTATGAATGCACTTGATACACTTTTCCCTTAAATGAGTTTTGTGGTGGATGTATAGAGTGGTTATGGCCAATAAACCCTATCTGTGTATGGTTGTATTTGGATGCTTGCATCTCGGTCTGCGCAGCAATCCTCCCTATCTCCTATTCCTGATGTAACTCAAAATAATTCGAGATTCTTTCCTACCTTTGCTCCCCCCAAATGTAACTTGGGGTTTCCCTTTTAAGCAATGTAAAATTAGGATAGATTTTATTTCCTATTATATCAAAGAACGAAGGACATCCAGACGACAGCTGAGATGATCAGTTCAAGATGTGAACCGATCGGTTGACGCTTCAGACGATCGGTTCAAGGAGTGAGCCAATCGGTTGATGACCGGTTCAAGGAATGAGACGAGCGGGTGGCGGACATGACGATATGCACGACGACCAGGCGAACTGATCGGTTGGAGGAGCCAACCGATCGGCTGGTGGCACCCAGACGACTGGGCCAGAAAGAGCATGTCATTCATGTGATGAGTTGATCTACTCGGAAGGCAAAGCATAGAGTTCATCTTGTACAGGTTGCATGTGATGTAGACCTAGATGACCGTGATTCCTCTTGGCTTGAGGAATCACATTAGGATGGCCGTAATAATCACTTTTATCGTTTTGCATGTTTTCTATGGGATATAGCATGTATATGATATGTACTATGTATTGTGGTGATTGGATATGTATATGTATATAAAAACCAAATCCCTCATTAAATATTAAGTTTTAGATGCCTTCCAAATGCGACACACGTGAAAAGCTTGATCGACCAAGTGTGGGCACGCCCTAGCGTGGTGCACCGTCTATATCGTGGAAGCGTGAAGGATGCATGTTTGGGTCTTCCCTAACAGGGTGCATATTCATCGTGTTTGCTTTGGGTCAGACTTAACAAGGTGATCTAGATGGGATCTAGTACCTTGAGGCATGGAGATGATGATGGCAAAGAGTTGCATATGACGTCTTATCAAGAGTTGCATATGATGCAATTGGCAAGAGTTGCCTACCTGAGAGATCTATGTTGTGGGTGACAACCCTAGCTGGTCCATGACTTAGAGGATTTCAGGATCTTGCCCACTAGAAGGTTGTACGCTGCAATCTTCCGAGTTGATGGTGAGGGCTATCAATTTGAAGTAAAATAGTGGGAGCGATAATTAATTAAAGGCCTAATTATATCGTCAACTTTTCAAATTAATCAAATAAGTCAAAAGAGTTTTTGGACTAAAATTGCATATATTTCCTTTTGTTAAAATAAATGGTTAATCAACAAATCACTTTTTTTGTGATCGGTCTTTGAGACTAACAAATTAAATGGGAATTTTTTCCATGACTGGTTAGGACATTGAGAAGTGTTCTCATTTAAAGAGCGAAAGCCCTAAGTCCTAGTTATACCAAGACCAGATGAACTCAATCCCACCACATCAATGGCTGAAAGTATGCTTATGGAAGCATACCGAGGAAGACATTGATGAGGAATGCTTGATGTTGTGTTCTCTGAACTATGAGTTGCAGAGACAACATGAGACATATGATGTCTCCAAGACACTGTCCTAGTATGTCATGACAGAAGGAGATCTAGTAAGGTATTCACACACTCAATGTGATTGGGTATGTGGAAAACCTGACTAAGAAGGATTCCCTCTGAGCCAAGAGTTGGCTATTGGTATGATACTGCAAATGTTGCGAGAATCATACAGTTCGTGATAAACTACAACATGAACAACTTTGACAAGCGTTAACAAAATTGTTGGACATGTTGAGGACAGTAGAAGCAAAGATGAAGAAAGACAAACCATAATCTTTGATGTGATCAAAGATAAGGTAATTCTTAAGGGCAAGGATAAGGGCAAAGCTAAGAAATGTTCTGATGCTAGCCAGCAATCCAAGCCGTCTTCAGCCTCAAGGCACATGGGGAAAGGGTGTACGAGGGAATTGCCCTCTATATCTGGAAGAACAAAAGAAGATGAAGGAGGGGATGGAGATCTCCACCTAAGGTATCATGAAATGAACCGCTTCTTTATCTGAGGTATATGATACCAAGATATGGATCTATCATATATGATATGCAAGATCCGCAAAGACGTGATGGCCTTTGTGAAAGGACCAAGAAAGAAGTACCCATCATTGGAGCAAGTGTTGCTGCCATAGATAGGAGTATCTTTCAGTTTATTTCAGCCTAAAGGGCACGAAATATAGTTGAGAACTGCTATTTCATATATTTTCAATAGATAGAAACACTTTATTTTTGCATATTGTATGACAATGATGGCAATTAATAAAGTTGATGTTTCAATTTTAAAGATATGATCTTTTTGGCAATGCCTTGTTTATCTTGTGATACATGGTATGCATAAGATAAAATGATACCTAAAGTTATTGATAACTCAAACAATCAAATTAGCATCAATCATGAGAAATTCATTTCTAGTTTCCATGTGATGGATAAATCTAGACTCTTTTGGTTAGAGAACCAGTTAGAGACATGAATATCTTGTACATGATTAATAAATCTTCACTAAAGGTAGTGGGAGAATGATTATCCAATTAGGTATAATACATGTGATGTATTTACTTACCTATTGGAGTAAATGCTAATACTTCAAATGGTGTTTAGAGAAATACCAATATGAATATCTTGAAGTGTTCAAGATTATCATAGATGAAGTGCAAATTTGGTAAAGTGCTAATTCTTGATGAGATCAATGAATGAAATACTTGGACCAAGTGTTTGAGATCCTTATGAGTGATTATGATAGTGTATCATAGTGAACTCATGATTAAGGCATGGTGATGTCTAAATCAAGAAGGAATCATACTCTAAGGAGTTAGAGAATGATTATAAAATAACTGAATTCTTATTAATAAAATGAATACCCCACACTAATAAAAGAAATTAAGAATCACAAGGGTTGTGAGTTCTTATATCCTTAACAGATACACTTCAATTATCTATGTGGTTAGTTGTTCATGTGATGAATCAACTATCAAGATGAATATGAGGAACCAAATCTTGAGTTATGGTTTATGACTGTTACATCCTAAATGACTTCCATGTGAGCCATAAGGTATGACCTTGATGGTAGCACTCATTGGATGAAATCCATAAAGTGCAAATGAGTCTTAAGTGTTAAGACACATGGATAACATTTTGAGAAGGATGATGCTTGTTGATTGCAACTTAATGACTTAGACAGTTAGCATATGGATACCAAAACCACATTCCTATCAGGAATAAAACAAGGATGTGTACGTGACACAACCTATAAGGTTTATGAATCCACTAATGCAAATGAAGTCTATAAGTTACAATGGACTAATCAATGTGATTGATTGAGTACAAGCAACTCAGAATTGGATCCTTACTTTGATGATATGGTCAAAGGGTTTGACTGATATGTCGAAGATAAAGAAGGGATCTGTGATTTAGTGGGAGCATGTTCATATTCCACATGTTGATGTGAAATGGAAATGTTCTAGAATGCAAATCCAAAAGTGGAAATTATCTTTAAGGAAGATAGAGATGTTTCCTATGTAATAGGAATAGAGATCTATATAGACAGTTCTCGAAAACCTCTTGACCTGTAAGGAGAAAGCATACATTGGCAATCTGTACTGAAGGGTTCAGTATGCACAAATTCAGTGGGAGAAAACTTGTCCATGTTACATGGAGTTAGTATCCCAAGGACAAGTGTTCAATTCTTATGAAGAATGGAAACACTAAGAATAGATATGGATCTATCATGTATGTAATCATCCCATTATCTTGCATGTATCGACATGGCAAGAACAAAATGCATTCATCATCTTGTATGTAGGACATGGCGATATGATGTGCTCATCCTGATAACTCGTATGTGGGACATGACGAGTGGATGTCTATCTACTTCCAGTAAGGGTTACTGGAATACCATGAGAACTTGATAAGTACTTGAGAAGTACTAGTTCTATGGAGATAAGGAAGAGTTCGATGTAAAGAGTTACAATGATGCGAACTTCTGAAAAGGACAAAAAATTAATCGCAAAATATATATAGGATATATAAAAGTGAAAGTTTGTTGATAATTGGAAATGTTCCAATAAAACCATTTAAAAGGAAATGCCGAGTATCTATGTGTTAGAGAATAGCAGTGGATACTAAATGGATCTGGAAGTTCATGAGATGAACTTATAGCTATTCCGCTCATTGATGACAAGTCTGGAATCCTTGATCATGCAATGTGGCTAAAGGTTAGCAAAGGAATAGCAGATCGCATATTATGGCAACTCCATCTCATACGTGTGACGTGTAGTGAAGAGATGTGAGACATGCAATTTATACTGACTTTGGCAAGGTGTTGCCATAACTCACTGTGTTGGCACTACAGCATAGTAACATGTGGGACATGTTTGAAGATCACTATGAATATGATTCAAGGGTGATTGGCTCACAGTGCAAGTGGGAGTCTGTTGGTGTGTATGCCCTGAGATCCAATCATGGGATGATTGGTGGGATACATTAAGATTGATTTGATAAACATCAAAGGCAAGCTTCCAATTCTTTCTAGTTCAATCATATGAGATAGTGATAGAACAGATTGAATGTCTAGAGAATGACTATACTCAATGACGTATGCTTTCAGGTTGAGGACCTGAACGATGAGATCATACGGATGTTAAGAGTTTGTACATTCTTGTTATGTCCCTAGTTGAATGTCATTGTGGAAGGTAGATAGACAAAAATGACACACAAGACTAGATTGTGGTGTTGGTTGATGACAGAATCTCATTAGTCATGATATAGAGATATCAAACCAAACGCATAGGTACTTGTTAGAGAACAAGTGTACCGGACAGACCCACCGTGAGTTTGACACATGGAACCATGACATGGTAGTCACTGTCAGTACTCACAGTGATGGTGGTGAGTGTGATTCTTTGACCTGAAATCACTACACTCAACACATGTCGTTGGGTACACTTTGACATCATCAAACGCAGTCCTGAAACATGGGTTGTTATAAAGGTGATGATTGGGTGGCTTTGACACATGGGGCTTTTGAGGGGTGAGTGATAGATATGGGATGTGTCCCTCCTGAGGGAGTTTGATATCCAAGGCCACTTGATGAGTAGGATTGAAATAGGCAAGTGCACACATGTCTGAATCAGTATGTGATATTGATGTCATACATATCTCTTCCAATCTACTCTGAGATCAAGAAAGTGAATGAACGTTGACAAGATGACTGTTCCATGCCTCGAGTTCATTCGGGATATCAGTGACAAAGGAATTATACATTCGTTGTAACACCATTCACAGATTGTAGGATTGAAAGTTGTTCTCCAACTTTCTACTTTCACTTGTGTAGCAGTGATGTGTGACTAGGCACCGCTCTTTGCTTGTGAAGTCATAAGTGTTATGGACTTTCACTGCCAACGGGAAATGGACCTGCAGGGTCACACACATAGGATTTAACTTGGAAAAGGAGTTTTGTCCACAAACAATGTTTAGATTGATTACTAAAGGAGTTTAGTAGTTCAATTAAACACTCAATCAATTGATAGCTCAATATCATAATGTTCAAGGTGTTGGACAGATTGATTAGAGTATCAGATTGATTGAAATTGCAATTGACAAATTCTGCACAATCTGCCCTCCCAACCGATCGGCTCATGTGATGAACCGATCGGCTGAGCTTGTTGAACCGGTCGGCTCAAGTGTTGAGTCGATCGACTCATGGACAAGGTGAAACGATCAGTTCAAGTGTTGAAACGATCGATTCAACTGGTGCAACCGAGCAAGTTGGGAAAATAGGATTGGTGAGAATTTTCCTTTCCTTTCACTTTCCCAATTTGATTGGGAAATAGGATTGGTATTCAATACCAATTAGAAAGAAAAGAAGGAAAGTCAATCGGGAACTGATCAGGACCACGAACCGACCGGTTCAGAAAGTGAACCGATCGGCTCATGGGTCCCAACCAATCGGTTGAGTGTCAACCGACCGGATTAGATCCCCAACTGACCGTTTCAGAAATGAAACGATCGGTTCAGGTTGTGAGTTGGTTGTTTTTGGTGGAAAATCTCGAACCCTTCTACTCCTGCTTTAGTCCCATATTGCCCGGGATGGAGAACCATGTCCCATGACCCTCCTATATATAGGGGTATTGGGGGCTTCTCAGATAGCACTCAGTGCAACCAGTTGCTCTGTAAAGTTGTCGTTCTCTCTGGTTTTGGTAACCGAGAGAGCCCGAGCAAGTGCTACCCGCAAAGGGAGGCACAGCAAGGGAAAGACAACTGTAGTTGCAACTGGAGGCAGGAGAATGTGTTTGTGACTAGTACGTTAATAGGAGGGTGCGACTCCTTCCAACTCCTTGTGGGACAAGGAGTGTGGAGTTCCAGGTGGTCTGTGTGGACTACTTTATAGGAGGGAGGTTTCTACCGCTCAGGAGGACAACTGTCAAACCCGACAGTCCCGATGAGAGGAGGAGTCGTCAGTCCCGGTGCGACCAGGAGCTGCACATACACTGTCCAAGGCCAGAGTTGAAGACCGCGCAAAGCGCGAGGTATTTTTGCCGAGCAAGCCTCAGGACAAGGTATGATTCCACAAACCATTCCTTTCCTATTATATAGACGTTGACGAGTTTCCTTGTTCTGGGTTTTGGGGAGAAATTTTTTTGTTTCTGCTGCCTTCTCTGCCTCCCCGAAAACCCAACATAAAATGTAAACACTCTTGAAAAATATCAGAATTTTTGAAGAATGTTCTGACCTATTTATCGGTCGAGTTTCAAACTCGACCGATCATAT
Organism: Alisma plantago-aquatica; assembly: GCA_963693085.1. NCBI lineage: Eukaryota > Viridiplantae > Streptophyta > Magnoliopsida > Alismatales > Alismataceae > Alisma > Alisma plantago-aquatica. The sequence continues at coordinate 143,247,492 of OY856409.1, read as the reverse complement.
TTTCATATTGAGATAGAAGTGTGGTAATTGAATTTTATCTTTTTATTAGTATATCCATTTGATCTCAAATTTTTGATGTACTTGACAAACACAAATTTATACACCTTGTTAAATTGGCGTAATTTTTGGATGACTTTTGATCTCTACAGAGAGGGTGTCGGTCGAGTTATGTGCAGGACAAACTCGACCGACCATGCTGTTGACTACAGTATAGTAGTGTAGTATTTTATTTTTTATAATTTATTGGAAGATGTTTTTTATCACAACATAACTTTGATCAGTCGAGTTTTGAGAGAGACAAACTCGACCGACCAGATTTTTCTGGAAAAATAAAAAAGACTGAAAAATGTTTATAATTAATTATTCCAAGCACCTTAATGAGTACATAGGAATCTATTACGACACAATCACCTCTCATTTCCGTCCCACACTTAAGAGCTTCTTAATTCTTGAGAGAGGAGGGGATTTTAGGGTTTGGAGAATCTGAAGTGGAAATTTCAGATTTCTAGGTTTTCTCTTTCCAAGGTTGGTAAATTCTGTATAGATTATAAATCTTTACTAGGTTTATTTTCTTCTATTCTCTCTTATGTATAGAACTCGTCACTTCCCTGATTTGGATCAAAAGAATCCAAATTGTTCTCTTCTTTCATTCTTTCTTCTTCAATTCTTCTTCTTCTAGGTTCTTGAGTGAAGAGGAGCAGGAAGATTCTGTTTTCTTGAAGCAAGGACTTGATTCAAGAATTAGCAGTAGTAGCTGGGCTATGAATTTCAGGTGTTTCACACCTGAGCTGAGTGTTTTTCTCCCTCCTAAGCTTTGTATTCATGTTGAAAGCCTAATTCAATCTGGCTAAAACAATCAGAAACCTTGTTTGTATATGTATGTGATTGGATTTGATTTGGGAAAGATATTGGGGAATCCAATTTTACTGATTTTGATTATTTCTCATTTATTGATTGAGGATGCATGGGTATTCCTATGGGTAGATGACTATGGTATTTCATGTGAATTTTTCCTAAAAATCATCCCAATGGCCGGTATGCTTGGAATTGAATTTACATGTGTAAAGTCATATTTGAATTGTACTAGATTGTATGATACAAGTGTATTGTTGTATGTTAATGGAATTGAATGGCCACATATCCTGATTAGGATTTGTGTTGAGGAAGTGAATTAAATAAGTCAATTAATCAATGTATACTTATGATTGATGAATGAAATGTGTGAAAATGGAAACTAGGGTTTCCATATTTGTGAATAACCCTAATGAAACCTTGAGTCATGATTGGATTACTAAGTGATATGATTCTTATGATATGATGAACTAAGAAATGACTTCTTGAAAACCCTAAAAGTTTATTACTAAGACAATTAAGAGTGATAAACCTAGAACTTGTATATGATGTTTGAAATGTGATCAAATGTTGAAGTTTAAAGTATTAATACTTCAATTGAAAATGATGAGTCTTACTATATCATCTAAGTCTAATGCATTTGTTTTAGTATAATAAAGAATGATCATTGTTGATTATGAGAATGACATTAGTAGTCGACATCAAGGTACATTTATCTGAATATAAGAGACAATATGAACAAGATGTACTTAATGGTGATTGCAAGATAAAGATGAAACTAATGAAGATAGTATGATGAAGTATTTTATCTTTTATTTAATTACATATGGATTAACCCAAATTAAATGAAATACACTAAGAACTATACTTTGATAAATGTTATGTAGAAGAGAAGCATTGCATGTAAAGTGAATCAAGAAAGATTGGTCCAGATGATGTAATGAACATGAAATGAAAGAAGTTGAGACTACTTAGTATAAAATGATGGAAAAAGATAGGAATTAATAGATGATTCTAAGAATGTAACTCTTACCCTAAAATGATGAGTTTGATGATGCTAGTGAATGATAATATCAAATGGGGAATTAAGAGATGCACATAACTGTAATTGAATTCAACTAAAAGATGAAAGTCAAGTATTTGAATTGATTTACAAGAATGTGTTCTTGAATTGTGAATTGTACTCTGAGAATGGACTAATAGTACAAACTTCAATTGATAATGAACATGTGATGACTAGTAACCCCATATGAAGAATGTGAAATAAAAGAAGAAGAGAACTAAGTCTGGTATGCATGACATTTATTGGCATCTATTCAGATTGGATGGAACATGCATATGTTGTATGATAAATCTATTCTAGGTATGAGGAATGATACATGATATCTATATGATTTTATTGTTGCAAAAGATAGAAATAATCATATTTGTTGCAATCTATAGACTTATTGTGCTTCTTGCTTTGATCATTGCCCTTATTGATAAACTTAATCTGTTTCATGTTATTATAGTTACACGAGAATACACATATATGATATATGATGTTTTGAATTCTTGTAAGATGAGTAAAGGAGATTAATAACAAGTGAAATGATGGAACATCTAGTTAGGTGCTCTGAACACCGTGAGTTCCCCCGAGGACCACACTGGGGAAACAAAATGGATCTCCTTGTAGTAATCGATGAATTATGAGAAGGATTTCCAAAGTGTGGATCGAGACCTTAAAGGTTAGACCACCAGGATTTAGGAGTGAGTCATCTGGAGTCACTCTTGCCCTAAATCCTTGCTGTGAAAGTCTATGTCCAGATGGAATAGACTCTGTTGAAATGAAATATGTGAAATGTGAAATGAAAAATATGTGAAATACTGTGATATGTGATATACTGTTTTGCTGGTTCCTATCTCGTATACCTGAGATGAGGACGTGAGCCTCTTTAGGCAACCCTTAGGTGGCCAGGGTCTGTTGTTGATATCTTAGGGTGGCCGGCTAAACTCTAAGATAGTGATGGTGAGTCGTTGACACGAGAATCAGGCGTGGCGACTTCTACTTGGTGATGTACAAGCCAAGTAGTTTCAGGGCAAATGAATAAAAGATGATAAGTCGTGTAGAACATGATTTGAATGATTATTACATTCCTTGTGCTGCTAGTTGATGATTTGTCATTGTTGATTAAGCTTCATGTTGCGGAAAGTAATCATGTTGCTATGGACATTTCCTATTTCATATTATTATCTGTCATGCTGACAAGTTGTAAATGATGGGATTTATATCCATTTTGAATATGAGTTGGATTGCTTACTATTTGATAGTATTGTTTGGTCAAAATGTTTTATGTGTAATTCAGCTTCAGGACTACAAGATGTGTTCCTGGTCTGGCTGGTGGAGTGTCACAAAGATAATGTTATTGTTATATATTGGTTCAAAATGCTTAGAACTTGACTTATTACTAATGTAGTAAGATTCTTAATCTGAACTAGAAGTATCTACTGATTTGTTCATGTCCAGCTAGTGGAGTGTCACAAGGGTAATGTTATTGTTATGTATTGATTCAAAAATGCTTAGAACTTATCTTATTTCACATGCAGTAGGGCTCTTAATCTGAACTGAGAAGTATATGTTGATTTGTTCATAGACATGCTCTAAAAGATGTTTCAAGGTTGTAATTGGTTCAAGTGATTGCATTATCTGTTGGATTAGATTACCATTGCAAGATAGATTTGACTCATTATAGAACTTTTTGCTATACTTTTCAATATCTGCTTGTTTCTTTTAAATTTTATACTTAATCTGATGTTGAAGCATGTACCTAGCTTGAGTGGGAGGTATCCACTCACTGGGGCTCTATATGAGTCTCATGAGGTTGTTTCAAATGTTTTTAGGTATAATGCTATCCAGTAGAGAGGTCATGACAAAGAAGATATAAATAGTATAATCTAGATAGATTAGAATGTCCTTGTACTCTCTCTTTCCCGGGATGGGTTGTAGATTATGTTTTTTCATCAATGTACATGTATCTGATGTAAACTGAACCACATATGAGAACAAGATTTGATTCTAGATATAATGGAGTTGAATATGATTTGTGATATCTGAATGTGATGTCCTTGATGTGACATTGATTTATGAGTTTGTGAACAAAGAAAAAGGAAAAATTTATCTGTGTTTTTCGTATATTGTTTAATCGTCTGTGTCGATAATTCATTGTTTATTTCATAATCTGGGTTTAGGTTTTGGGATTACCTCTAATGGTTGGTATTTGTGCTGATCAAAAGAGTGGGTCCCGACAGACGTGGTATCAGAGCCTAGGTTAGATGAGTCTATAGGGACAATAGGATCTAGGACTAATTGATAATGTCGATGTTGAATATAACCTGAATGATGTGCATACTAACTGAACTTAGTATCCAGATACTCTGGTCAAGTATTTGGGTATTGAGCTAAGCTAGTATGGAACTGCCGACTATACTTCTTCTAGATGCTTTGACCAAGTATCTAGATGAACATAGTTTGGTAGTATAATAAGATTCATGATGAAAAAAGAGAAGAATGGCGATAAAATGGTAAAATAGAAAAGGATTTTATAATTCAATATGGAACCTATGGAAAGCAGAAATTTCATATAATAAAGATGAAAGCTTAATGGATTATGAAGACAATCTATAATGAGTTTGAATTTGAGTATGAAATCTGAAATTGTGATAAAATCTATGAACTAAGATGCACACTAGATGATCTTCTTCATAAAGGAAATTGATGAATGCGGATGATAATATGTGAATGAGTCATAATCTTAATCCATGAGATATACAATAAAAAAAAGATGTGAAAGGTGATGTGAATTAGATCTTGATAAATGATGTATTACCAATATCTTTGAAGTAAGTGTTTGTAATACTCAAGGAGAGATGTGATGATTACAAGGGAAGAAATATTCATTTAATGCAAAAAGAAAGTGTCATATGAAATAAAGATAAAATGAAAGTATTTATAATTTGATTCTCAGAGAGGTGAACAATTAGTTGATATGATATTCTTCCATATATTTTCTTGGATTTCGGGACAAAATCCTAAAAGGAGAGAGAATTTGTAATGACCCGTTTTCAAATTAGTCATCTGATTAGGGTTTACTTGGATAATTGTATGCTTAATTAAGTTGATCATTGTTTAAAGCTTGATTAGTGATGGTAGTTAAATTTTCATGTTTTAAATATAATGAGAAGGTTTAATCATACTTTGATTCACATAATTAGGGTTAACATTTCAAAAACCCTAATCGGCCCAAATTAGGGTTTTGGTGATATATGAATACATAATTTGATAAGTATAGTGTCTCACTATATGATTTTTAGTATTTTCTGTGTAACTCTGATTTAATTAAAATTTGGATACTATTTGTATGTATAAAATTTAAACACTCTTGAAAAATATCAAAATTTTTGAAGAATGGTCTGACCTGTTTATCAGTCGAGTTTCAAACTCGACCAATCATATTTTCAGATTGAGATAGCAGTGTGGTAATTGAAGATTATCTTTTTATTGGTACATACAATTGATCTCAAATTTTAAATGTACTTGAAAAACACAAATTTAGCCACCATGTTAAATTTCCGTAATTTTTGGATGACTTTTTATCTCTACAAAGAGGGTGTCGGTCGAGTTCTATGCAGGAAAAACTCGACCGACCATGCTGTTGACTGCAGTATAGCAGTGTAGTATTTTATTTTTTATAATTTATTGGATTATCCAATTAATCTCAACTTTTATCTTAACGATTGGTACTCAGTTTTAAACAACATATTAAATTTTTAGAATTTTTGGAAGACGTTTTGTATCACAACAGAACTTTGATCGGTCGAGTTCTGAGAGAGACAAACTGGACTGACCAGATTTTTCTGGAAAAATAAAAAAGACTGAAAAATGTTTATAATTAATTATTCCAAGCACCTTAATGAGTATATAGGACTCTATTACGACCCAAGAACCTCTCATTTCCGTCCCACATTTCAGAGCTTCGTAATTCTTGAGAGAGGAGGGGATTTTAGGGTTTGGAGAATCTGAAGTGGAAATTTCAGATTTCTGGGTTTTCTCTTTCCAAGGTTGGTAAGTTCTGTATAGATTATAAATCTTTACTAGGTTTATTTGCTTCTATTCTCTCCTATGTATAGAACTCGTCACCTCCCTGATTTGGATCAAAAGAATCCAAATTGATCTCTTCTTTCATTCTTTCTTCTTCAATTCTTCTTCTTCTAGGTTCTTGAGTGAAGAGGAGTAGGAAGATTCTATTTTCTTGAAGCAAGGACTTGATTCAAGAATTAACAGTAGTAGCTTGTTCCTTGCTCCAGAATTAAAGAACGGAGAAAAGAAGATTAAGACTAAGGCGGAATGAAGAGACAAGAGCAAGTATGAAAAAACTATGATTGAACTAAAATCTACTTTATTGCATAATAAAAAGATGATTACAAGACTAGTTGCTTCAGAATCCCAATACAAAGAAATCCAAGATGCCTGAAGAGGAGGAAGTGCCCCTCCTTTTATAGGAGAAGGAGGGGGGGGAATACATTAGGTTTAGGGGTTTTGAGGCTGGCGGATGGGATTTTTGCTGTCTGCGCGCCGCCAACCGAGCGGTTCAGGAACAAACCGATCGGTTGGAAGGTTCTGGAACGCAGCAGCCAATCGATCGGCTGCCAACCCTAATTAGGGTGGCGGCACAGTCGAAACTGCTCCGTGTTGTTTCTTCTCAGCAATGGGCATCAGCTGAGCGTTTGGTTAAGGAATCAGGCGATCTCAGCCATCATCCGATGAGAGCAATGATCGACGCTTGAATGCGAACCGAGCGTTTCATATTGTCAAACAATCAGTTGGATGATAAACCTAGAACTTGTATATGATGTTTGAAATGTGATCAAATGCTGAAGTTGAAAGTATTAATACTTTAATTGAATGTGATGAGTCTTACTATATCATCTAAGTCTAATGCATTTGTTTTAGTATAATAAAGAATGATCATTGTTGATTATGAGAATGACATTAGTAGTCGACATCAAGGTACATTTATCTGAATATAAGAGACAATATGAACAAGATGTACTTAATGGTGATTGCAAGATAAAGATGAAACTAATGAAGATGGTATGATGAATATTTTATCTTTTATTTAATTACATATGGATTAACCCAAATTAAATGAAATACACTAAGAACTGTACTTTGATAAATGTTATGTAGAAGAGAAGCATTGCATGTAAAGTGAATCAAGAAAGATTGGTCCAGATGATGTAATGAACATGAAATGAAAGAAGTTGAGACTACTGAGTATAAAATGATGGAAAAAGATAGGAATTAATAGATGATTCTAAGAATGTAACTCTTACCCTAAAATGATGAGTTTGATGATGCTAGTGAATGATAATATCAAATGGGGAATTAAGAGATGCACATAACTGTAATTGAGTTCAACTAAAAGATGAAAGTCAAGTATTTGAATTGATTTACAAGAATGTGTTCTTGAATTGTGAATTGTACTCTGAGAATGGACTAATAGTACAAACTTCAATTGATAGTGAACATGTGATGACTAGTAACCCCATATGAAGAATGTGAAATAAAAGAAGAAGAGAACTAAGTCTGGTATGCATGTATATGAATGAAATTTATTGGCATCTATTCAGATTGGATGGAACATGCATATGTTGTATGATAAATCTATTCTGGGTATGAGGAATGATACATGATATCTATATGCTTTTACTATTGCTAGTTTTAATGCCTCTGCTAATATTTGTTCAGAACTGTGATATACAATGAGCTGATAAGATTTATGTTGAAATGGAATTTAATATGCACTCCTTATATTGAGAAACCTTGATAAGGGTAAATGTTGCATAATGAGATTATGTCTAGGGTTGAAGGCCCAATGATGATGATAAAACCCTGGTGGGGTAAATGATGGACAATAAGATTATGTCTTGGGTTGAAGGCCTACTATTGATGATTGCTATGAGTTGATGAAGAAGATAGAAATAATCATATTTGTTGCAATCTATAGACTTATTGTGCTTCTTGCTTTGATCATTACCCTTATTGATAAACTTAATTTGTTTCATGTTATTATAGTTACACGAGAATACACAGATATGATATATGATGTTTTGAATTCTTGTAAGATGAGTAAAAGAGATTAATAACAAGTGAAATGATGGAACATCTAGTTAGGTGCCCTGAACACCGTGAGTTCCCCCGAGGACCACACTGGGGAAACAAAACAGATCTCCTTGTAGTAATCGATGAATTATGAGAAGGATTTCCAGAGTGTGGATCGAGACCTTAAAGGTTAGACCACCAGGATTTAGGAGTGAGTCATCTGGAGTGGCTCTGGCCCTAAATCCTTGCTGTGAAAGTCTATGTCCAGATGGAATAGACTCTGTTGAAATGAAATATGTGAAATGTGAAATGAAAAATATGTGAAATACTGTGATATGTGATATATTGTTTTGCTGGTTCCTATCTCGTGTACCCGAGATGAGGACGTGAGCCTCTTTAGGCAACCCTAAGGTGGCCAGGGTCTGTTGTTGATATCTTAGGGTGGCCGGCTAAACCCTAAGATAGTGACGGTGAGTCGTTGACACGGGAATCAGGCGTGGCGACTTCTACTTGGTGAGGTACAAGCCAAGTAGTTTCAGGGAAAATGAATAAAAGATGATAAGCCGTGTAGAACATGATTTGAATGATTATTACATTCCTGGTGCTGCTAGTTGATGATTTGTCATTGTTGATTAAGCTTCATGTTGCGGAAAGTAATCATGTTGCTATGGACATTTCCTATTTCATATTATGATTTGTCATGCTGACAAGTTATAAATGATGGGATTTATATCCATTCTGAATATGAGTTGGATTGCTTACTATTTGATAGTATTGTTTGGTCAAAATGTTTTATGTGTACTTCAGCTTCAGGACTACATGATGTGTTCCTAGTCTGGCTGGTGGAGTGTCACAAAGATAATGTTATTGTTATATATTGGTTCAAAATTCTTAGAACTTGACTTATTACTAATGTAGTAAGATTCTTAATCTGAACTAGAAGTATCTGATGATTTGTTCATGTCCAGCTGGTGGAGTGTCACAAGGGTAATGTTATTGTTATGTATTGATTCAAAATTGCTTAGAACTTATCTTATTTCACATGCATTAGGGATCTTAATCTGAACTGAGAAGTATATGTTGATTTGTTCATAGACATGCTCTAAAAGATGTTTCAAGGTTGTAATTGGTTCAAGTGATTGCCTTATCTGTTGGATTAGATTACCATTGCAAGATAGATTTGACTCATTATAGAACTTTTTGCTATACTTTTCAATATATGCATGTTTCTTTTAAATTTTATACTTAATCTGATACTGAAGCATGTACCTAGCTTGAGTGGGAGGTATCCACTCACTGGGGCTCTATATGAGTCTCATGAGGTTGTTTCAAATGTTTTTAGGTATAATGCTATCCAACAGAGAGGTCATGAGAAAGAAGATATAAATAGTATAATCTAGATAGATTAGAATGTCCCTGTACTCTCTCTTTCCCGGGATGGGTTGTAGATTATGTTTGTTCCTCAATGTACATGTATCTAATGTAAACTGAACCACATATGAGAACAAGATTTGATTCTAGATTTAATGGAGTTGAATATGATTTGTGATATCTGAATGTGATGTCCTTGATGTGACATTGATTTATGAGTTTGTGAACAAAGAAAAAGGAAAAATTTATCTGTGTTTTTCGTATATTATTTAATCGCCTGTGTCAAGAATTCATTGTTTATTTCATAATCTGGGTTTAGGTTTTGGGATTACCTCTAATGGTTGGTATTTGTGCTGATCAAAAAGAGTGGGTCCCGACAGAGGCGATCAAATTCAAAAGACATAAAACCTGGGAGAGATAGGAGGGGTCCAAACATAACCCCAGGAAATCCAAATTGCCCTCCTACTTTATAAGGGTGATCTGGAAGATCCTCGCCAACACCGTTGTCATGGAACCGTTCTTACCTCAATCCCAATCCCACTACCTAAACAATGGTAAAGAGATTGAAGCGCCCATCCCTAAGTTGCCCAAATATATCTCACACACTAGCATATACAATAAGAAATAAGAACTCATAAAATAGAAGATTTAAAGAACTAACCAACCCAATTATAATATTGTAGATCTATCCATATCATAAACATTTTCCAAGAGCAAAAGTGATTGAGTAAATTCTTCATACTGATCCATCTTATTTGCCTAAATAAAAAATCACAACCCAATCAACGCAATTGCATGGTACACTGTTAGAAAAAAGTAAAAAAATAATTATATTAAGTAGTATACTTTGCAGGACTTATATTCAAATAATCAACAAGTGATTTCAAATCAATATATATTCAACATGATTTTATTATGAGTTTCCCATCATGCTGATATCGAGAAGCATGCTTATACTTATGTGGCTCCATCACCCCAACGAGATGGGGGAGGTCACTAGGATCCATCTCTTCATATAAGAGAGGAGGTCAATAAAATGTACAAGTTCCACCCTCTGAATGAGGAGGTCGCTTGTACTCAATATCAACGATCATTATTACTAGCAGCCATAACAGGCAGTGTCATTTATGTTTCAAGTTTGTTGCAAACCATAATATAGAAAATAAGAAGACTAATAAGTAGGGAATGAGGTAGCTCAAACAAATACATAGCCAAGTATACATTTCAAGAGGTACATAAAAGTATCATCAATACTACTAGTCTGTTCAAGGAGGAGGTATAATAGCGTACCTTTCACCGAAGATTAGAGTAAGATCTTGAGAGTAAAATTAGGGTCAAAGTCAAGCCCCGACACAGTAGTGGGTACTCATACATTATATTCTAGTCAATAATATGGAGGGGTCACAAGGATGATAAAGGGTTTCTTAAGCCTCATTATGATCATGATTTCATGTTTCTCGAGATTATAAAGATTAGTATCAAGATTTATACTTAGTTCATAGTAGGACCTTACCCAGGGTCAATGTCATTGGCCAACTTCTAAATCAAGGCTAATATTTCACGATCTTAGAAAGATTGGATCACAATGTGTGATCTTTATAGGTTCAATAACCATAAGATCAAAATTGGACAATAATATTTAGATTTCATGAGCAAAGTATCATATAAATATAAGGTGAGTCTCAATATCATTTTGGCTAGATCTAAGATGCAGGTAATCAAAAGTTACTAAAAATGATAGGTACATTGATCTAGAATCATAATTTTGATATCGAAAGTGGATCAAATAAGATTTAGATAAAGTTTTGCAGATCACTATCAAAGATCATTAGATAAATATCATTTGGAAAATGAACAGGAATCAGGTATTGAAAGTTTTTCCATTATGTCCATCTCGTTCTTGCGATCGAAACTGAGTATAATTTTGCCTATTTTCGATATCGAATGTAGAAGATATGATAATAATACAGATCTTGTAGAGAGAGATACTAACCGAGGAGAGAAAGGGGCGCCGTGTTACTGTAGCAGCACGCAAACAGCCCAAAATTCGCGTGCGAGAGAGGGCAATAGCGCAATCCAAGCTAATGGTTGGTCCTGGAAGTGTGGAGGAGTCAAAGGGGGCTATATAGGTAGATAAGACATCGAGTTAGGTTTTTAGAAGCTTAGAATAAGGAGCAAAGCTCCATGGCAGTGCTCAAGTTTCGGAGCTTCAAAGATTCGTGAAGAGTCAAGATTAGGTGAGAAATTATGCACAAATATGGTGGGGGTTCTCAAGACGAATCTAACGCACCGTTAACCATGTGAAACGGAGCGAAGATGGGGGAGATCCGATTGCCAGAAGGTCTAGAATTTTCCCCCTACCGAGGCTACTGTAGCAGCCGCCCAAGGTAGGGGATGACTGCGACCGGGCTGGCTGGGCGCGGCCCAAGAAGCTCAAAATTCGGCCCATTTTGTCTACAAAAGGTGATTTTAGAAGTAATTTTCAAAAAATTCTATAGGGAGCTAGGAAGCTCTGTTTGAGCTAAAATTTAGATACAAATTGCAACATGATCTACAATATTCTAAAAAAAATTTGGGATCCAAAATATAATGATAGAAAATGGAATGAAATAAAAGATTAGCAAGTCTAAAATAAGTAAAAATCCATATATTAGATGCATACAATGCTATCAAATTCCTCAATGAAGTTCACCAAAGTCCTCAAATCTCACTATTATCCAAATTCCTACCAAATGAGTGTTTGACACATATTTGATGATAAAGTGGGGTTATTGAGTACAAGACATATAGAACTAGATTTTGAAGTCAAATGATGAAAAATTCTTTTTATCACTTCCTTCCCCCTTAAAGGGAATTTTGTCCTCAAAATTCAAAAATATCTCGATTGCTAGAACTATCTAATCCATGTAATATTCTCAAAATTATGATCATATCATAATCAAAAGTCACTTATAAACATTCATTGATCAACTAGGGATCTAACGAACATAATTCATAGATGGATTTCAACTTCAAGCCATGTCTATACCGAGTAAGGATCAAATCAGGTCATGATCTAACAAAATTGTGATTTAAATGTCAAGGTTCAAACATCAATTATTTCATATCCCATCATTTGGTGTCAGTTAGTATTTCCAATTTAGACCCTAGGCACGATCATTCATCCAAAAACAACAATCTAGAAAAAACTTAAGACATTAATGTCCATTCAAAGTCAAGAACAATCAAGGTTAATAATTATGAGACCATGGTCATGTTTAGGAAATTGACCCTATAATCGAAAGCATCATCCTCAAAATTATCATCAAGTAAACATCTCAAGATCTGAGTTTGAGGGTCAAAGGTCAAAAATTTGGATGATCAAATTTTAAGTCAACAAATAGAGTTCTTGGGCCAAAAGTACATTAATTTCAACATCTTAGGGTCCTAGATTCTTCATGTCCTAGGTGGGGCTATACGTCCATGATAGAGATTTTGTATTTCAACAATTCAAGACAAGCATCATGTTTCAATATCATGATTTCATATATCATAAATCGAGTGAATCCACATAGTCAAATTTTCAAGAATTTGGAGATGTAGAAATATGAAAGTCACTAGTCATATATCAAGAGTGATCTCAAGATATGAATTGGGTGATTATACCAGAAACGTAAATATAAAGATCATGCATCGTACATAAATATCGAGAGTCTGTGTTTGGACATCAAGACATGTGTACAACTATTTTATAGTTAGAGTTTAGATTCCCATTTAGACCTGAGTGGAGATAATTCATCCATATTCAATAATCGAGCACAATCGAACAACAATCAAGCAACAATTGTAATATCAATCACCAATTTTATTACCATGGTATTGAGGTTTGATGAATGATCTAGACCTAGGTCTTTCTAGTAATTTAGTCACAAGCTATAGTCCACATTGTATTTAAATCAAGCTTCAAGATCAAAAATCAGTATTTCCAGAACCAATCTATTGTAGTCTTAGGTCAAGGAATCAAAATTGGGTGCACTGTTCAGAAAATCGGCCGCTTAGGCCGAATAATCAGCCGAATATTCCTTTTTGGGGGTCTACCGCTCCGATTATGAATAATCGACCTATAATCGGTCCAGGACCGATTAATCGTCCGATCGGGGGAATAATCGACCGATTAATCGGCGATTTTTAAAATCAAATGCTAGTAATAAATTTTTTTACATTAATTTTTTCTAATACTACTATTGGTCATTACAATTTCATTCTCTTCTTCCAATTTACATATTTGGTCTTCTCCTCATGTTTTCTCTATAAGTTTATAGTTAGTGTTTATTGAACTGATCCTTACTGTTGATGTTTTCTTCTTTAATTTCATCAATGTTTCTAATTACTTCTTAATGCAATATTAGTCTATGACTTATCAATGTTTCTAATTACTTATCAATGTTTTTCCCTAATTTCATCAATGTTTCAAGTTACTTATTAATGCAATATTAGTCTTATCACTTATCAATGTTTCTAATTACTTATTAATGCAATATTAGTCTATGACTTATCAATGTTTCTAATTATTTATTAATGCAATATTAGTCTATTACTTATCAACGTTTCTAATTACTTATTAATGTGATATTAGTCTATGACTTATCAATGTTTGTAATTACTTATCAAAGTTTTCTTCTCTAATTTCATCAATGTTTCTAACTACTTATGAATGCAATATTAGTCTATTACTTATAAATGTTTCTAATTACTTATCATTGTCATTATTATATGGTCAATATATAATTTACATATCTTTATGGTTAATATTAAAAAAAAATCAAAACCGATTAAAACCGAATATTCTCCCGCTTATACTCCCGCATACCGTATATACTATATTCGGTACCCTCTCTGCCCGTACACCGATTACCGCTTTTCATAACAATGATTGGGTGGAAGGGGTTACCTTTCCAAATTCTAAATTATCAATACGATAAAAATTTAGAGGCAACCATATCTAGGGATGTGACCAAGGTTAGGGGAGTCATAAGTTAACTACCACCCTAATCCAACATATATGTACTCATAGTCATTGACATTGATCATAGAAAAAATAGGAGGAATATCAATTATCAAATTGTACTTCATAAGTTCATGAGATCAAATATCAAGGACATAATAGGCAACCACATTTCAAGAATTTTGCAAACTTGGGATTTTAATATAGCTCCCTTCCTTTCATAGATCAAGGAATGGAAAGGGTTTTGGAAATATAGAAGTCAAATTGAGAATTCAAGAATTTAAACATAATGTGTGTGGTAAAGACTTCATATTGTTCAATATTGAATCTTATAAAGATGCATAATTGTCAATAGGGAAATTGCCTCTTCACATCATGATCTAGGGGTTCGAAGACATTGTCATATCAAGGTATGGAGCATGATACATATATATATAAAGATGTATTTAATCATGTTTGAGGTTTGATCAAAAATAGGGGCAACATAGGTTCAATCAATAGGGACCTCATCAACTATGAGGTGTAAAATATGAGTTCTACATTATTTCACCATATCACGAATTTACCTCAAACATAGAAAGCAATTATATCCAATTTGGTGATATTGTGTTGGCATAAACTTCACATATGAGTAAATCACCTTCAAGAGTACTTTCATATATCAATTAAAGATTTTGGTTCAACATTTGATCATGACATGATATTCATATTTTAATTGTTACCCTATTCTACCTAAAAATAGGGAGAGTACATGTCGAGCCAAGACACTCTATTAGTGGTGATAAGTCATCCTAGTACTTTCTGAGAAGTGGCTAGGTTCAAGGGACTTGAGAAATTATTTATTTAATGTATATGAGAGTTTGTATGCTCTGTACCCAACTGCCATGAAACTTTTCTTATCCCAATCCCAATCCCATTGCTTAAATAGTGGTAAAGGGATTGAAGTGCCCGTCCCTAGGTTTTCCTAATGGATATCACACACTGATATATACAATAAGAAATAATAACTCATAAAATAAAAGATCTAAATAACTAACCAACCCAATTATGATATTTTAGATTTATCCATATCATCATCGTTTGTCAAGCACGGAAGCGATTTAGTCAATTGTTTACAGTGATCCATCTTGTTTGCCTACATCAAAAATCATGGCTCAATCAATGCAATTGCATGGCACACTATTAAAACCAAGTAAAACAATTTTATATCAAAGTAGTATACTTGGCAGGACTTATATTCAAATAATCAATAAGAGATTAAAAAACAATATGTATTCGACATGATTTTATTAAGAGTTTCCCTAATGCTAATATCGAGAAGCATGCTTATATTTATGTGGCTCCATTGCCCCAACGAGATAAGGGAGGTCACTAGGATCCATCTCTCCATACAAGGGAGGAGGTCAACAACATGTACAAGTTCCACCCTCTCAATGAGGAGGTCGATTGTACTCCATCAACAAGCATTATTACTGGCAATCACAATGGGCAATATCATTTATGTTTTAGGTTTGTTGCAAACTATAATATGGAAAATCAGAATATTAATTAGTAGGGAATGAGGTAGCTCAAACAATTACATGGACAAGTGTACAATTCACGAGGTACATGAAAGTATCATCAATACTACTAGTCTGTTTAAGGAGGAGGTATAATAGCATACCTTTCACTGAAGATTAAAGTAAGATATTGAGAGTAAAAGTAGGGTCAAAGTAAAGCCCCAGAACAATAGTGGGTACTCATTGATTCATCCCTATTTTAGGGCTTCATCTTGTGTCATATTGCATTTCAATCACATCTATACTTGTTATATTACATGTTATTTCCCCCAATATGCTTATTTCTATCAAATGCACTTATGGAGGATTTTTGCATGTTTTATAGGTACTTTGTCCACTACTTGATTTCATGGAAAGAAGATGGTCCAATCTAGGGTTTCATCAGGCTTGGAGGAGCCCAAAATGAGGTCAAAACCACTCCCAACCTACCCCAAGTGGTCAAAGAATGTTTTGAAGCAATACACTCCATGGATGATCAAGTTCAATGCTCAAGTGCATGGGAGGGACACCAAAACGGCTGTGGTATTCCATCACAGGCGTGGTGGACATGCCCCAATCACAAAAAATCACTGTAACTTCTAGAATTTGATGAATATGGCCAAAACGATCATGGTGAGTGTTATGCCCGTGGTAAAAGGTCCCCACCATGGCCGTGGTGACCCCCCACGACCGTGGACATCCATGTACATCTCCTTGTGATCTCCAAGATTTTAATTGACACGGCCATTGTACACCACCACGACCATGCTCACCCCTTACTCACCACGGCCGTGGTGAACCACCACGGTCGTGCTACTCACAAAACCTATCCGTTTTTTCACTGCTTTACCTATTTTGCCCCTACTTGACCTAGTGCTTCCCCCACACCTATATATACCTAGGTGGTGCCTGGGGCATGAGTTTGACCACTATTAGCTACCTTATACCCCCTCCTAGCTCCCCAAATCGCCACCCACTCCATTCCACTCCATATCCACCTCAAATCCACTCCATTTCACCATTTCCACCACATAACCCCCCATATCTAAGCCTCCCATCCACTTCCCTCCATCATTCCACAACATTTCATCTAAGGAGAAGAAGGAGGACGTCCCTACAGTAGCTGGAGAGAGGAGATCCCTCCTCTACACCGAGATCCATGGCCACTTCTACCTCTTTCTCCTTTCTTTTTGTATTTTCCATGTCTATGAGTAGCTAGGCCCCTTGGGTGGACTGTTTGGGGGAAATTATGTTAATTTGATACCATGTTGGGGAAAATGACATGTAAACTTTGTAATTCCATTTTTTAATGATTATATTCTATTTGCATCTCATTCTCCATGAATTGCTTGTTGGTTTGTGTGTGAAATCACCTAGGAATTTAGGCAAATTACTTGTATGTGTGAATTTTGGGATTTGCCCCTAGGTCCAATTCTTGGATCCCTAGGCTGCCTTCCAACTTCCTACATCCTAATCAATCTCCCTAAACCTTAGTGAGAGATCTAAGTAGCTAGATTAGATGATTCTAGTGCAATTAGCTTGGAGTCTTCTCAAGGCTAGAATGTGGGGGAATTGTGGCCCAAAACCCTAATTCCACCTCCCCATTACTACCCTCATCCCTTAATTGCCCTAGGAATGCCTAATCTAGAAACCTAGACTTGATTAGACTCTAATTGAATTGAACCTAACCCCTAACCCAATTGAGCCTTGTAAGGGTAGTAGGGGGTGTTAGGGACTAGTTCCCCTATACACAACCTAGCATATCCATGGCAAGTTAGTAGCTTAGGTTAATTCATTAGACTCTAACTTGTTGTTTGGTTTGGATAATCTAAATGGAATCATAATGTTCATATGTCACCCCCCAACTTAAGTGATAAGTTCATACCCCTAAACGTCCCATACCTCTCTTTATTGCTTAAAACCCTAGTTTTGTGCTTGCTTAGCTTAATAGTTCTTTTCTTGCTTAGTCAGCTTCTTGCTTTGTTCTTGCCTTGTTCATGTTAGTTTAGCTCTTCAATTTCTCTTTTGCTTCTCTCTTGCTTGCCTCAGTGTAATTTGCCTTTTCATACCCAGCTTAATCCTTTCTTGCCTATTAAACCTTAATCTAGTCTAGGGTTAACGTAGATTTCATTCTTGCCTTTAATTCCTGTCTTGTTCATAGTAGTTTAACAATCAAAACAACCTTTAAACCCTTAACCCTAGTCTTCGTAGTAGGAACCTAGCCAAACTAAACCTAGCTCTAGTGCCCCCTCTTTTCCCTGTGGATCGACCCTATACTTGTCGCTTACCTATACTACGACACGACCCCGTGCGCTTGTGGGTGTAGTGTTTTGGTAGACGTAGGTAGCCAGTTTAGGTTTTATAAATTTTGAAAGTGAATCCACACATGCACTTCCGTCTGCGGGGTTGCATAAATTCACAACTCCAAATTGAGTAGTGTGTAACACCATTGGCGAGAGTGCACCAAGCTTTCTGGCGTCGTTGCCGGGGATTAGAGGCGCTCGACCTAGCTAGTTAGTTTTGCTTTGACTTTTCCTACTACCCTCATCATTGCTATTCTTTATTCATCATTCTTTGCATTCTTTGTGTATATTGGTTTACTAACTTGTTCTCTTTTGTTTGGTTGTGCTTTGTACATGTGACAAGCCATTCGAGGAAGACAAGATGGAAGGCCAAGATGCACGAACTCATCCATTTCCTCCACCACCCTACCTCCAAGGCTATCCTAATCCTTACACACCCCCACCACCTCCATCGCCACAATCTTCCAACCATTTCACCTTCCAACCTCAATTCCCTCCTCCACCTCAGTTCCAAAGGCCATTAACAACAATGCCACCACCAAAACTATCACATGCTCCACCTATTTCCTATGAGAAAATGGATATGATTTCAATCATGGGGTGTGACAAGGTTGTTGAGAAGCTTATCAAGGGAGGGAATCAAGTTGACAAAGATCTTAGTGAAGAGCCATTGCCAGAAAGTCCTTGTTCGCAAGTGTCCCATATGATTGAACCCCCCCTTTTTGATGCCTATGAAGACCCATTTCTCAAGAGAGAGAGAAACTATAGCATGAGATTACTGAAGGTCTTAAGGATGATTAAGATATATGATGATGATCCCCAAGGAGAGGAAATTATTGAGAAGCACTCAAGAAGCTTGCATGACCCTTGGGAGGAAGATCAATCAAGGAAAGCATTTGAGAGGATCGCCTATGATGGGGGCGCAAACATTTTTTTTTGGACAATGGTTGATGGTGAAAGAACAAGAAGCCTGGTTGAAGGCACGAAACTTAGCGCTTGTCGGAGGCAACCCACATAGGTTTTAGAACTTTTGATCCAACCTTCACTTTTTGATACAATTGCTTTGTTTTTACACTTTCCAAGAAAACACACACACACTTGTGTTTAATAGTTTTTGTCTAGTTTTAAGATGTGAAGGTGGTAACAGGGTGAAATGAAGGAAATGTGAGTACAATTGAGAGAATCATTCAAAGAAAAATCACTTTGGGTCAAGTTGTTGAGTGTTTGATGTTCCTCATTTTGAGAGTAGAAGCTACATGGACCACAACAACTGTGACACATGAATATGACTGTGGTCATTTGCATGAAAAACACACCAAGTCCCTGGATTCAGAAGCAAAATTGAGAAAAGCTGCCAAAGGGTTGCACCACGAATGTGCAAGGTAGCACGACCGTGCAACCTGAAGCCACCACGGCCGTGTTGAGCAGCATGGCCGTGTAGCAAACCAGTTTCAGCCACTGAAGGCAAATTAGTGTGGAAGCTACTATGCATATCTCCCACCACCAGGAGGAACACCTCCGGATCCTCGAGACAGCCATGATCATCTACCCTATCATCCTAAACTCTAGGATCATGTTGAGGACAACATGATTCAAAAGTTTGGGGTGGTAGGGAAGGTATGCCCTAGTTTCACTTTGCATTTCACCTGCCAAATCCACTTTTGTTTTCTTGTTTTTGCTATCTACCTTAGTCATCTTTATTGCTTTGCATACTTGCATGTCATGTAGTTTACATTCTTGCAATTTTGCATAATTTTAAAAAAAATTGCTCTTCTTGTCATGCATTGCATATCATGCAATTTTTGGTAATTCTTTCATGTGATAGCTAGTATTTGCTTGTTTACTATTTAAGTTCAATAATATAGGCGTAGATGTGATTGAAGTCAAGTTGGAACCATTTTGGCCAATTTTGCCCAAATTTGAGATTTCTTGCCTAGAAAGTGTGTTTTGACCCAATCTCTATTGTTTTGAGTAAAAATGATGACCTTTGACAAATGCAAGTGAAATGTCATGCTTTATTGCTAAGTGGTATCAATGTTTGACTTTTTACATGTGCATCACCTCTCTTATGATGGTCATTGATTTGGTTGAGTTGTGAAGTTGAGCAAGCTTTGAACATTTAGTGTTTGTGGAATCACTTGATTGAAATATCAATTTCATCTTATTCATTCATGTGGTGTGATATCTAGGATGAAGTATTGGATTAATTTTTATGTAGGATGTCTTATGTGGAGAATCATACCTATGACCCCTCTTTGACCGGAATTTTCACTCACCATCTTCTTACCCCTCCACCTCATGAAAGGATGCCAAAGTGCACATATTAGTCGTGGCCACCTCCAAAAGTTTGGGGTGGCCACATCTCCATATCCCCACTTCACTCTATTCACCATATGCCCTACATACTCCAAGGGAAAAGAAAAAAAAAAGAGAAAATTGCAAAAAGAAAGTAAAAGGATGCTCATGTTTAAGAGCATTCAAATAAAGTAAAGATGAGTGTTCTATGTAATAGCACTCCAAAAATCTTACCGTAACCCTTTCTTACACTTTCATACCCATTGAGCTAGGAAACATCAAACATAGCTCATTTTGCCCCTTTCCGCAGCCACGTGGGTCATTTGGTGTGATTTGAAACAAAAGATTAAATGCATGAATGTGAAACAATACTCCTAGTCATTCTTGATTAACACCATCATGAAATGGTTTACATGGAAATTTATGGAAAAAATATGGATAAATTGTGTATTCTATGAACTATATTTGAAGTCATATGCTTTGTGCTTTTTTTCATGATTGGATTGTGAATGTAGGAGAGGAGAGAGGTGAAATGCATGTACTGAGTCATCTTTGATCCCATTCAGCAATAATTACCTTTTTCATTGCATTTGTCATATCATGTCTGTGAAAAGTTTGTAGAGAGATTGAGTTGGAGCATACTTGAGGACAAGTATGTTTCATGTTTGGGATGGTGATTCAGCCCTATTTTAGGGCTTCATCTTGTGTCATATTGCATTTCAATCACATCTATACTTGTTAGATTACATGTTATTTCCCCCAATATGCTTATTTCTATCAAATGCACTTATGGAGGCTTTTTGCATGTTTTATATGTACTTTGTCTACTACTTGATGGCATGGAAAGAAGATGGTACAATCTAGGGTTTCCTCAGGCTTGGAGGAGCCCAAAATGAGGCCAAAACCACTCACAACCTACCCCAAGTGGTCAAAGAATGTTTTGAAGCAATACCCTCCATGGATGATCAAGTTCAATGCTCAAGTGAATGGGAGGGACACCAAAATGGCCGTGGTATTCCACCACATCCGTGGTGGACATTCCCCAATCATAAAACATCATTGTAACTTCCAGAATTTGATGAATATGGCCAAAACAGTCGTGGTGAGTGTTATGCCTGTGGTAAAAGGTCCCCATCACGGCCGTGGTGACCCCCACACGGCTGTGGTGACCCCCCCTACGGCGTGGCAATCCATGTACATCTCCCTAAGATCTCCACCATTTTAATTGAAATGACCATTGTACACCACCACGGCCATGATCACCCCTACCCACTACAGCCGTGGTGAGCCACCATGGCCGTGCTACTCACAAAACCTATCCTTTTTTTCACTACTTTACCTATTTTTCCCCTACTTGACCCAGTGCTTCCCCCACACCTATATATACCTAGGTGGTGGCTGGGGCATGAGGTTGGCCACCGTTAGCTACCTTCTACCCCCCTCCTAGCTCCCCAAATAGCCACCCACTCCATTCCATCCATATCCACCTCAAATCCACTCCATTTCACCATTTCCACCACATAACCCCCCATATCTAAGCCTCCCATCCACTTCCCTCCATTATTACACACCATTTCATCCAAGGAGAAGAAGGAGGATGTCCCTACAGTAGCTGGAGAGAGGAGATCCCTTGTCTACACTGAGTTCCATGGCCACTTCTACCTCTTTCTCCTTTCTTTTTGTATTTTCCATGTCTATGAGTAGCTAGGCCCCTTGTGTGGGCTGTTTGGGGGAAATTATGTTACTTAGATACCATGTTGGGGGAAATGACATGTAAACTTTGTAATTCCATTTTTTAATGATTATATTTTATTTACATCTCATTCTCCATGAATTGCTTGTTGGTTTGTGTGTGAAATCACCTAGGAATTTAGGCAAATTGCTTGTATGTGTGAATTTTGGGATTTGCCCCTAGGTCCAATTCTTGGATCCATAGGATGCCTCCCAACTTCCTACATCCTAATCAATCTCCCTAAACCTTAGTGAGAGATCTAAGTATCTAGATTAGATGATTCTAGTGCAATTAGCTTGGAGCCTTCTCAAGGCTAGAATGTGGGGGAATTGTGGCCCAAAACCCTAATTCCACCATCCCATTACTACCCTCAGCCCCTAATTTCCCTAGGAATGCCTAATCTAGAAACCTAGACTTGATTAGACTCTAATTGAATTGAACCTAACCCCTAACCCAATTGAGCCTTGTAAGGGTAGTAGGGGGTGTTAGGGACTAGTTCCCCTATACACAACCTAGCATATCCATGGCTAGTTAGTAGCTTAGGTTAATTCATTAGACTCTAACTTGTTGTTTGGTTTGGATAATCTAAATGGAATCATAATGTTCATATGTCACCCCCCAACTTAAGTGATAAGTTCATACCCCTAAACAACCCATACCTCTCTTTATTGCTTAAAACCCTAGTTTTGTGCTTGCTTAGCTTAATAAGTTCTTTTCTTGCTTAATCAGCTTCTTGCTTTATTCTTGCCTTGTTCATGTTAGTTTAGCTCTTTAATTTCTCTTTTGCTTCTCTCTTGCTTGCCTCAGTGTAATTTGCCTTTTCATACCCAGCTTAATCCTTTCTTTCCTATTTAGCCTTAATCTAGTCTAGGGATAATGTAGATTTCATTCTTGCCTTTAATTCCTCGCTTGTTCATAGTAGTTTAACAATCAAAACAACCTTTAAACCCTTAACCCTAGTCTGTACAGTAGGAACCTAGCCAAACCAAACCTAGTTCTAGTGCCCCCTCTTTTCCCTGTGAATCGACCCTATACTTTCCACTTACCTATACTATGACATGACCCCGTGCGCTTGTAGGTGTAGTGTTTTGGTAGACGTAGGTATCCAGTTTAGGTTTTATAAATTTTGAAAGTGAATCCACACGTGCGCTTCCGTCCGTGGGGTTGCATCTATTCACAACTCCAAATTGAGTAGTGTGTAACACCATTGGCGGGAGTGCACCAAGCTTTTTGGCATCGTTGTCGGGGATTAGAGGCGCTCGGCCTAGCTAGTTAGTTTTTCTTGGACTTTTCCTACTGCCCTCATCATTGCTATTCTTTATTCATCATTCTTTGCATTCTTTGTGTATAGTGGTTTACTAACTTGTTCTCTTTTTTTTGGTTGTGCTTTTTGCATGTGACAAGCCATTCGAGGAAGACAAGATGGAAGGCCAAGATGCACAAACCCATACATTTCCTCCACCACCCTACCTCCAAGGCTATCCTAAGCCTTACACACCCCCACCATCTCCATCGCCACAACCTTCCAACCATTTCACCTTCCAACCTCAATTCACTCCTCCACCTCAATTCCAAAGGCCATTAACAAAAATGGCACCATCACAACTATCACATGCTCCCCCTATTTCTTATGAGAAAATGGATATGGTTTCAATCATGGGGTGTGACATGGTTGTTGAGAGGCTTATCAAGGGAGGGAATCAAGTTGACAAAGATCTTAGTGAATAGACATTGCCGGAAAGTCCTTGTTCGCAAGTGTCCCATATGATTGAACCCCCCCCCCTTTTGATGCCTATGAAGACATATTTCTCAAGAGAGAGAGAAACTATAGCATGAGATTACTGAAGGTCTTAAGGCTGATTAAGATCTATGATGATGATCCCCAAGGAGAGGAAATTATTGAGAAGCACTCAAGAAGCTTGCATGACCCTTGGGAGAAAGATCAATCAATGAAAGCATTTGAGAGGATCGCCTATGATGGGGGCGCAAACATTTTGTTTTTGGACAATGGTTGATGGTGAAAGAACCAGAAACCTGGATGAAGGCATGAAACTTAGCGCTTGTCAGAGGCAACCCACATAGGTTTGGGAAATTTTGATCCAACCTTCACTTTTTGATACAATTGCTTTGTTTTTACACTTTCCAAGAAAACACACACACTTGTGTTTAATAGTTTTTGTCTAGTTTTAAGATGTGCAGGTGGTAACAGGGTGAAATGAAGGAAATTTTTGTACAATTGAGAGAAGGATTCAAAGAAAAATCACTTTGGGTCAAGTTTTTGAATGTTTGATGTTCTTCATTTTGAGAGTAGCAGTTACAGGGACCACCACAATCGTGGCACATCAATACAACCATGGTCATTTGAATGAAAAACACACCAAGTCCCTGGATTCAAAAGCAAAATTGAGGAAAGCTGCAAAAGGGTTGCACCACGACTGTGCAAGGTAGCATGACCGTGCAACCTGAAGCTACCACGGCCGTGTTGCGTAGCACGGTCGTGCTGCAAACCAATTTCAACCACTGAAGGTAGATTAGTGCGGCAGCTACTACGCATATCCTCCACCACCGGGAGGAACACCGCCAGATCCTCGAGAGAGCCATGATCATCTACCATATCATCCTAAACTCTAGGATCATGTTGAGGAAAACATGATTCAAAAGTTTGGGGTGGTAGGGCAGGTATGCCCTAGTTTCACTTTGCATTTCACTTGCCAAATCCACTTTTGTTTTCTTGTTTTTGCTATCTACCTTAGTCATCTTTATTGCTTTGCATACTTGCTTGTCATGTAGTTTACTTTCTTGCAATTTTGCATAATTTTAAAAAAAATTACTCTTCTTACCATGCATTGCATATCATGCAAATTTTTGGTAATTCTTGCATGTGATAAGTAGTATTTGCTTGTTTACTATTTAAGTTCAATAATATAGGCTTAGATGTGATTGAAGGCAAGTTGGAACCATTTTGGCCAATTTTGCCCAAATTTGAGATTTCTTGCCTAGAAAGTGTGTTTTGACCCAATCTCTATTGTTTTGAGTAAAAATGATGACATTTGACAAATGCAAGTGAAATTTCATGCTTTATTGCTACGTGGTATCAATGTTTGACTTTTTACATGTGCATCACCACTCTTATGATGGTCATTGATTTGGTTGAGTTGTGAAGTTGAGCAATCTTTGAATGCTTAGTGTTTGTGGAATCACTTGATTGAAATATCAATTTCATCTTATTCATTCATGTGGTGTGATATCTAGGATGAAGTATTGGATTAATTTTCGTGCAGGATGTCTTATTTGGAGAATCATACCTATGACCCCTCTTTGACCGGACTTTTCACTCACCATCTTCTTACCCCTCCGCCTCATGAAAGGATGCCAAAGTGCACATATTAGTTGTGGCCACCTCCAAAAGTTTGGGGTGGCCACATCTCCATCTCCCCACTTCACTCTATTCACCATATGCCCTACATACTCCAAGGGCAAAGAAAAGAAAAAAAAGAGAAAATTGCAAAAAGAAAATAAAAGGATGCTCATGTTTGAGAGCATTCAAATAAAGTAAAGATGAGTGCTCTATGTAATAGCACTCCAAAAATCTTACCGCAACCCTTTCTTCCATTTTCATACCCATTGAGCTAGGAAACATCAAACATAGCTCATTTTGCACCTTTCCGCAGCCACGTTGGTCATTTGGTGTGATTTGAAACAAAAGATTAAATGCATGAATGTGAAACAATACTCCTAGTCATCCTTGATTAACACCATCATGAAACGGTTTACCCGAAACTTTATGGAACAAATATGGATAAATTGTATATTCTATGTGCTATATTTGAAGTTCATATGCTTTGTGCTTTTTTTCATGATTGGATTATGAAAGTAGGAGAGGAGAGAGGTGAAATGCATGTACTCAGTCATCTTTGATCCCATTCAGCAATAATTACCTTTTTCATTGCATTTGTCATATCTTGTCTGTGAAAAGTTTGTAGAGAGATTGAGTTGGAGCATACTTGAGGACAAGTATGTTTTAAGTTTGGGGTGGTGATTCAACCCTATTTTAGGGCTTCATTTTGTGTCATATTGAATTTCAATCACATCTACACTTGTTAGATTACATGTTATTTCCCCCAATATGCTTATTTCTATCAAATGCACTTATGGAGGATTTTTACATGTTTTATAGGTACTTTGTCCACTACTTGATGGCATGGAAAGAAGATGGTCCAATCTAGGGTTTCCTCAGGCTTGGAGGAGCCCAAAATGAGGCCAAAACCACTCCCAACCTACCCCTAGTGGTCAAAGAATGTTTTGAAGCAATACCCTCCATGGATGATCAAGTTCAATGCTCAAGTGCATGGGAGGGACACCAAAATGGCCATGGTATTCCACCACGGGCGTGGTGGACATGCCCCAATCACAAAAAAATCACTGTAACTTCCAGAATTTGATGAATATGGCCAAAACGGTCGTGGTGAGTGTTATGCCCGTGGTAAAAGGTCCCCACCACGGCCGTGGTGACCCCCCACGGCCGTGGACATCCATGTACATCTCCATGTAATCTCCACCATTTTAATTGACACGACCATTGTTTAGGCATACAACTCAAGAATACATAATTAACTAATGCAGAAGCGTTTATTAAGTAGCGGATTACCAAAAATCACTAAAAATTAAAACCTTTTTATCAAGAGATCCATCAAAGGGAAAACTTTCTCACATAGAACCAAAGTAACACATTTACATATTCTGTATTATCTCTTTCTGATAGTTACAAGCATTAACTGTCCTGTCAATCTAAACACAGGCAGTATAAAATATCGAGGCACTGAGCCAAAATCTCAAAAGCACTAACTACTACTCCGAGGACCTGAGAGTACAAAGACGACACATAAGACTTTATCTACATCTATACGAGGTACAACATCCAGTGTCTCCACCTGAGACTTCACTATTTTCCCTGCTGCTGTTGCTGCTGTCCTTCACCTACTGAAGGGTTCCTGCCTCCTCGTCTGCGTCCACCTAAAAATGTGGTTCCAACGGGGGTGAGACAATTGTAAATTGTCCCAGCGAGAGATATAACTCTCCGCTAGTAACATTATTATTGCAGCTTAAGAAGATAAATGTACACAAAGGAATTATATTTGTTTGGCAGCAGTTAATTCAATTTCTAACAGATTAGAACAACATTCTTATCAAAAGCAATGCATCTATAACTTGATAGAACAACATGTCACTTATCCTTTAAGGAATATGAAGAACATGTATAACATTCATTCACTACAACATCACAACATTAACTATCTTCAGGCTTAGATCATATATCTAACACCTGGCATTGTCATTGTGGAGTCATAGCATATAGCCATACTCTTTTCACAAAGTGTTGGGATCTCAGTCCCTCAACTCACCAAGCACAATTCCATTTCTTAACAGGTTCATCATCATGATTATAGTATCTGGGTATTTGAACCCAGAACTCACCATAGGATACTTATTATCATTTATTAGGTAACTTATTACCTTCAGATCATTTAACCAAGGACATCCTGAATCTTGCTACATAATGTATTACACATAATACACAAAGCTTAATGATTCTTACTACACAAAGCATATGAAGGCTTATAATATAAAGCCTATAAAACATTCTCAATAAACAAGCATCATAGCCCATACCTGGCTATGCTTCTCATCTCATCATCCCTACATGATTAGTATTCATGGTAACAATTATAATGCTTTCATATCGGTATCATACAACACTAAGTAGTATCATCCCTTTTATTAGGGTTCGTGATTTCTCTTTCACATCAGTACCATACAACACTAAGTAATACCACTGTTCCCTCTTTTATATCAGCACCCTTCATTAGGATGTTCCATAAATAACCACTTGGGTTCTTAAGATCATATTATTAATGATCAGCCCTATTCCATTACTTCTCAAAGCTAGGAACCAAAAATAGATATCATAAGTATTCAAACATACTTATATATCCTCATCATTCATCATTGAATGTATTATCAACCCAAAGTATGAGTCTCTCTCCTATCTTAATCAGAATATGATTGTATCATAGTCCATTGATTTGGACTAACTTTTTCATAAGGCATGTTAGCATACACTTAACAAAGTGCATTACATCTCAATGTAACAGTTGTCATGACACATTTCATGTGTCACCTATTCCAATTATAATGAACTTATAACACATCATGGTATATCAGAATTGGGGTGTTGGATGTGATATCTGTCATATCTTGATGTATCACTTCCCTTAACACCTTCATCGTACTTGAGTTTATTCACTTAACATGTATTAGGGTATTCCCCATCCTAATACTTATGCACTAAATCATCACATTCATCATGCAATGTATTGGTCGTGATTCATCTATTTAGAAAACACAACCATTGCCAAAGGTATGGACTCACCCTTGAGTCAGGGACTATTAATATAAGGATATCCATAATCAACCTCTCTAGGTATTTCATTTGTCAATACATCAATCACCATTCCATCAATAGGAATAGGATTTCCATAATTATAACTTAAGGTTCACTTAGCATCTTACAAACATATATAGATTTCACCTAGAATCACTCTTCATTAGAGTTTCACATAACATCCTTCTATATCAGGGTTTCACCTAGTATTATGTGAAATTAAGGTTTCACAACACATCACCCAGTGTTAAGGCTTCACATTAGTATTAATGGCACTACCCTATATTAGGGTTTCATATATCTTTATCCCATTTTAGGGATTAGGGTTTACCATTCACATTCAAGTGGGGTTTCTCTTTCCTCATACCCAAATTAGGGTTAGGATATACAATTCCCATTAAATTAGGGTTTCCTTCATTATTACACTGAGTTAGAGTTACATCACCACCCTAGATTTATAATAACACTCAACATTTCCCTATATTAGGGTTTCACACATAGCTTTGCTCTAATTAGGGTTTCACACATAGCATTACTCTAATTAGGGTTTCACACATAGCATTACTCTAATTAGGGTTTCACACATATCATTGAGTATCTAAATAGGTTCACCATATTGGACTTTCAATTACATGAGATATTCAAATGGATTAACCATGTTGATCTTCACAAAGTTAATTACTTATACCCTCAATGATCTTGGTTCTCATACATCATTTAGTTGAAAACCATTTGAACAAGTTGTACTTGAAATCGATTAGACAAAACATGTGTTGAAACCGTTTATACTTTGGGTCTCCAAACGGTTTGAGACCGTTTGGTCCCAAATGGTCTTGAGACCGTTTGGACTCAAATGGTCTTGAGACCATTTGGACTCAAACGGTCTTAAGATCGTTTGGTCCAAACCATCTCAAAATCGAATGGACCAAAAAGTCCTTTCAACACTTATACGATTCATGATTCCAATGGATGAACCAATATCAATTGAAACCCTGATTTCTCTATTACTTGAACAATTGAATCAACCTTCAATTAGTCCATAAATTAGGGTTTTGAACCCAATTAATCTAGGATTTCTACTCAAGAACCTTCAATTAGGGTTTTGAAATCGAGTAGCCATCAATGTTCAACATTGTGGAATTGATTCAATTGCAACTAGTAAATTATCATTAAGTTTTTGATATGAACTGACCCAAAACGGTCTTGAGGTCGTTTGGATGACCTCCAAACGGTCTTGAGACCATTTTCCCCATCCTATCCTTGGATTTTGTGAAATTCCATTAGGGTTTAGGTCATTAGATTGATCATCAATTCAGCACTCAATTGCAATTCAATTTGGTATCTTTAGTCCTTCAATTACTCAACCATATTTGACCCCAGACCTCCAAACGGTCTTGGGTGACCCCCAAACGGTCGTGAGACCATTTGGGTGACCTCCAAACGGTCTTGAGACCGTTTGGGATCAATAACCCAAAACATCATCTCAATCACTTACAAAATCAGCACTTAGCCGATTAGGGTTCATGCCATATCCTTGGATCTTCAAACACTTAACCATACTCAACCCTTGATCTACAAACGGTCTTGGGTGACTCCCAAACGGTCTTGAGACCGTTTGGGTGATCCCCAAATGGTTTTTGAAACCTTTTGGGAAAATTAACCCAAAAAGTCAAATCAATCAAGTTGAAAATCAGCACTTAATCCAATTAGGGTTTGCCTAATTGATTAGCCTTCAACTCATGATTCCTTTGGAATTAATCCATAAAATTTGGTGGGTTATCAACCAACATAATTAGGAACAGAATTCTCAAACGGTCAACCCTTGGTAAACTCTTTCAAATGGTTTTGAAACCGTTTGTTCTCAAACGTTCTCAAACCGTTTGCTCTCAAACGGTTTGGTGAAACCGAATGAGCAAACATGTTGAAACCGATTGGAACAAGAGTTCTTTGGGAAAAGTGTCCAAGATGATGTCATAATAATCTACCTTCGTCCCTGCAACTCCTAATGCATCTGGTTTCATGGATTTACCAATTACAACAAGCAATTAATAAAAAAGATGAAGAAATCAACGAAATTGCAAGATTGATAGTTGAATAACAATGTAGAAGGGTTCAAGTTATAAAACCCACCTCCAATTGAGCTCCAAAGCTCCAAGCTCACGGAAACAATGGTGGATGCAACTCTTTTCACTATTCCAAGGGTCGTCCTCAAGCTTTGAGTGAAAAGAATTGGTTAGAATTGAAGAGGGGATCGAGTTATGAAGAAGTCATACATTGATTTTCGATTTTCACCATGGATTCAAGGTGAAAGGAGGTCAAGAACCTTAACAACAGGTTTGAGGTCGTCCTCCTGCTCCTCCACAGCTCCTTGGTCGTTTTACAAGCAAGGGGAAAGAAAGAAATCCGAAAAAGCCTTTGTTTTGGCTTGGAAAAGGTACTTTTATAAGAAAATTGATGAGAGAGTAAATCTCTTATAAAAGTCTTTTAATTCCAAAAATTTTGCCACCACTTCCCCCTTGGTTTCTTGCATGAAAGGGAATCTCTATCCCCACCGAGCTCCCTTAAATTATCCATGAATTTAAGGGAAAAGAAATCAAGCACCTTAACCCTTTTAATAAGAATATCCATATTTGAGTTGAAATTCTTTTCCTTATAATAATGGTGAGTGGGATTTCACCTCCTTAGGATATGCTCGTGCCTTTGCAAGGCCTTAGGATAATCAACACACATATGAATCCAACCATTTTAATTTTGGTTGAAGGCCCTTTAATTAATACATTCATTTTTGCCCTAAATTGAATTAGGGTTTCATTTAGGATTAAATCTTGATTATTCTAATATCAAGATTCTCTCTCCTCCAGCTTAATTCAAATGAGGCACCCCTCTCATTTTCTTTGCTCTACATGATTCCAAGAAACATTAGGGACCTTATTGAAGTGGTAATTTGCATGTTGAACCCTAGGTTTTGGGTAAATTGCACATTACACCAAAACTAGGTTTTAATGCACAAGGATTGCTTTACAAGCTTAATCTTGGTGCCCAAGCTTGTGAAAACCATACCACTACATCATATTCATTATTATGATGTATCCACATTAGATGAACATCTTATCATGCAAAATTTGCAATTTAACCCCTCAACTTGGGTAATTTGCACTTTAGTCCAAAATAAGCAAACATTGCTTCAACATTGTTCAAACAAGACCAGAATTGAAACATAAGTTTCTCATGAGCCAGACTTTTCCCAAGATAAGATTAAGCATCTACTCAACCTTATTAGGAAAAACATATAGGGTTAGAATATAACCCAGGTCAGGGATGTTACAAATTATCCCCCCCTATAAGGATTTTGTCCTCAAAATCCCAAGAAAAAGGAGGGATAGATTATTCATTAATCATGCCCTCGAGTCTCCACATAATATCTTAATATCATGGAGATATCATGGATTCTATAATCCACACAAAGTTCCTTTCATTAATTCCTCCTTATCACTGTTTATATTTATGCAAAGCATAAACCTCTACATATGATGTCCATATTATTGAAAGGAAAAAGCATAAAAGAACATACTTCTATCATCACCCAAGAATATTTACCAGAAGAGAAACATATACATATCTAACACAGATAATTCACTCAACAATCCTTTATTGGTTTGGAAAAGTTCACTGAGAAAGTTCACTAAGTACTTTGTTTTGAAAATATCCACGGAGCAAGTTCACTGAGTATGTTCACTAAGTAATTTGTTTTAAAAATATCCACAGAGCAAGTTCACTAAGTAATTTGTTTTGAAAAATCCACGGAGCAAGTTCACTAAGTAATTTGTTTTGAAAAATATCCACGGAGCAAGTTCACTAAGTAATTTGTTTTGAAAATATCCACAGAGCAAGTTCACTAAGTAATTTGTTTTGAAAATATCCACGGAGAAATTTCACTAAGTAATTTGTTTTGAAAATATCCACGGAGCAAGTTCACTGAGTATGTTCACTAAGTAATTTGTTTTGAAAATATCCACGGAGCAAGTTCACTAAGTAATTTTTTTTGAAAATATCCACAGAGCAAGTTCACTAAGTAATTTGTTTTGAAAATATCCACGGAGCAAGTTCACTAAGTAATTTTTTTTGAAAATATCCACGGATCAAGTTCACTGAGTATGTTCACTAAGTAATTTGTTTTGAAAATATCCACTGAGCAAGTTCACTAAGTAATTTGTTTTGAAAATATCCACGGATCAAGTTCACTAAGTAATTTGTTTTGAAAATATCCACGGAGCAAGTTCACTAAGTAATTTGTTTTGAAAATATCCACGGAGCAAGTTCACTAAGTAATTTGTTTGGAAAATTTCACTTAGCTCTTCCTATTTAATTTCATTGTACTCTCTAGATTGTTTCAGAATGACTACTTGATCAGAGTAATAAAAAATATAACAATCTAAGAGTTTCATACTTGCTTAATCTACAATAATCCTATACCTGGCCAGGGTATACAAGTATTGAGATTAGGTATTATGCACTTTATTTACTATCATTTCCTCACTTTTCATATCATTATACACACAAGATTTCCATTTCTAGATTTTCTCAAAGCATAACTTCTATATTACATCTTATATCACAAAGATAAGAGAAATCATAAAACATTTTAAAGGGCACTGAGTAAAATGTAAATTCCTATCTTCCTTGTGTCCTTATAGGACTTAGTCAAAGGAAGTTCAAAAACAACTACTTTCATATTTTTAACACATAGAATCATGAAATGAAGTATCAGAATGAATATATTTTATTTAAGTATTACCCCTCAAGGTCACCTACCACATTAGGTTGATTTCAACACATAGTGTCCATTTATCTCATTTTGCTGCTTTTGCCTTTACTTAGTGGCTACTACCCTGGTGCACTAGGCATTTATTGGACTGGTGATACCAAAAACTTTGGCTTTTCAGAATATCCAGGAAAATGTCTCTAGAATTGTAGAGACCTTACCTTAATTCATAGCTTACGGCCCCTCCTTGGGCACTACCATCACATATGTACTGTTTGTCCAGACTTATGGCAGAGTCTACTTTCTTGCCATTTATTAATCTTTCCCACATTTCCACTATTCTAACATGACCATGTCACTCAGGAATCCTTTCAAAGCCCAAAGTTTATGCATTAAAGACTGGTAACTTAGGTTGTAATACTAGTATCTAGTCTTCTATATGCATTACTGTTGTCTTATCTTGCCCTTCAAGAGCATAACATAGGATTCTCTATCCTGATTAGGTCAAGGTGGGAATTCTCAGGCACTTGTTCTCCTCTTGCCTGGTCCCATGCACCCTCTCCTGGTGCAACAACATTGCCCTTAGCAATGTGTTCCTCATGTTCTCCAGTCATTTTCAAGTTCTTCTTCTCCTATGTGAGTAGAAGATACTATCAAATAAACTTGAAGACACTTAGAACAGACTCTACAACCTTAGTCATATGTCTCTGTAGACTCAGCGAACCTAGAGCTCTGATACCGCTTAATTGTGGCATAAAACTCAAGAATACATAATTAACTAATGCGGAAGCGTTTATTAAACAGCGAATTACCAAAAATCACTAAAAATTAAAACCTTTTTATCAAGAGATCCATCAAAGGGAAAACTTTCTCACATAGAACCAAAGTAACACATTTACATATTCTGTATTATCTCTTTCTGAGAGTTACAAGCATTAACTGTCCTGTCAAGCTAAACACAGGCAGTATAAAATCTCGAGGCACTGAGCCAAAATCTCGAAAGCACTAACTACTACTCTGAGGACCTGAGAGTACAGATACGACACATAGGACTTTATCTACATCTATACGAGGTACAACATCCAGTGTCTCCACCTGAGACTTCACTGTTGTCCTTGGTGCTGTTACTACTGTCCTTCACCTACTGAAGGGTTCCTGCCTCCTCGTCCGCGTCCACCTAAAAATGTGGTTCCCACGGGAGTGCGACAATTGTAAATTGTCCCAGCAAGAGATATAACTCACTGCCAGTAACATTATTATTGCATCTTAAGAAGATAAATTACACAAAGGAATTATATTTGTTTGGCAGCAGTTAATTCAATGTCTAACAGATTAGAACATCATTCTTATCAAAAACAATGCATCTATAACTTGATAGAACAACATGTCACTTATCCTTGAAGGAATATGAAGAACATGTATAACATTCATTCACTACAACATCACAACATTAACTATCTTCAGGCTTAGATCATATATCTAACACCTGGCATTGTCATTGTGGAGTCATAGCATATAGCCATACTCTTTTCACAAAGTGTTGGGATCTCAGTCCCTCAACTCACCAAGCACAATTCCATTTCTTAACAGGTTCATCATCATGATTATAGTATCTGGGTATTTGAACCCAGAACTCACCATAGGATACTTATTATCATTTATTAGGTAACTTATTACCTTCAGATCATTTAACCAAGGACATCTTGAATCTTGCTACATAATGTATTGCACATAGTACACAAAGCTTAATGATTCTTACTACACAAAGCATATGAAGACTTATAATATAAAGCCTATAAAACATTCTCAATAAACAAGCATCATAGCCCATACCTGGCTATGCTTGTCATCTCATCATCCCTGCATGATTAGTATTCATAGTAACAATTATAATGCTTTCATATCAGTATCATACAACACTAAGTAGTATCATCCCTTTTTTAGGGTTCATGATTTCTCTTTTACATCAGTACCATACAACACTAAGTAATACCACTGTTCCCTCTTTTATATCAGCACCCTTCATTAGGATGTTCCATAAATAACCACTTGGGTTCTTAAGATCATATTATTAATGATCAGCCCTATTCCATTGCTTCTCAAAGCTAGGAACCAAAAATAGATATCATAAGTAGTCAAACATACTTATATATCCTCATCATTCATCATTGAATGTATTATCAACACAAAGTACGAGTCTCTCTCCTATCTTAATCAGAATATGACTGTATCATAGTCCATTGATTTGGACTAACCTTTTCATAAGGCATGTTAGCCTACACTTAACAAAGTGCATTACATCTCAATGTAACAGTTGTCATGACACATTTCATGTGTCACCTATTCCAATTATAATGAACTTATAACACATCATGGTATATCAGAATTGGGGTGTTGGATGTGATATCTATCATATCTTGATGTATCACTTCCCTCAACACCTTCATCGTACTTGAGTTTATTCACTTAACATGTATTAGGGTATTCCCCATCCTAATACTTATGCACTAGATCATCACATTCATCATGCAATGTATTGGTCATGATTCATCTATTTAGAAAACACAACCATTGCCAAAGGTATGGACTCACCCTTGAGTCAGGGACTATTAATATAAGGATATCCATAATCAACCTCTCTAGGTATTTCATTTGTCAATACATCAATCACCATTCCATCAATAGGAATAGGATTTCCATAATTATAACTTAAGGTTCAATTAGCATCTTACAAACATATATAGATTTCACCTAGAATCACTCTTCATTAGAGTTTCACATAACATCCTTCTATATCAGGGTTTCACCTAGTATTATGTGAAATTAAGGTTTCACAACACATCACCCAGTGTTAAGGCTTCACATTAGTATTAATGGCACTACCCTATATTATGGTTTCATATATCTTTATCCCATTTTAGGGATTAGGGTTTACCATTCACATTCAAGTGGGGTTTCTCTTTCCTCATACCCAAATTAGGGTTAGGATATACAATTCCCATTAAATTAGGGTTTCCTTCATTGTTACACTGAGTTAGGGTTACATCACCACCCTGGATTTATAATAACACCCAGCATTGCCCTAGATTAGGGTTTCACACATAGCTTTGTTCTAATTAGGGTTTCACACATAGCATTACTCTAATTAGGGTTTCACACATAGCATTACTCTAATTAGGGTTTCACACATAGCATTGAGTATCTAAATAGGTTCACCATATTGGACCTTCAATTACATGAGATATTCAAATGGATTAACCATGTTGATCTTCACAAAGTTAATTACTTAGACCCTCAATGATCTTGGTTCTCATACATCATTTAGTTGAAAACCATTTGAACAAGTTGTACTTGAAATCAGTTAGACAAAACATGTGTTGAAACCGTTTACACTTTGGGTATCCAAACGGTTTGAGACCGTTTGGTCCCAAACAGTCTTGAGACCGTTTGGACTCAAATGGGCTCAAATGGTCTTAAGACCGTTTGGTCCAAACCATCTCAAAACTGAATGGACCAAAAAGTCCTTTCAACACTTATACGATTCATGATTCCAATGGATGAACCAATATCAATTGAATCCCTGATTTCTCTATTACTTGAACAATTGAATCAACCTTCAATTAGTCCATCAAATAGGGTTTTGAACCCAATTAATCTTGGATTTCTACTCAAGAACCTTCAATTAGGGTTTTGAAATCGAGTAGCCATCAATGTTCAACATTGTGGAATTGATTCAATTGCAACTAGTGAATTATCATTAAGTTTTTGATAGGAAGTGACCCCAAACGGTCTTGAGGTCATTTGGATGACCTCCAAACGGTCTTGAGACCGTTTGCCCCCTCCTATCCTTGGATTTTGTGAAATTCCATTAGGGTTTAGGTCATTAGATTGATCATCAATTCAGCACTCAATTGCAATTCAATTTGGTATCTTTAGTCCTTCAATTACTCTACCATACTTGAACCCAAACCTCCAAACGGTCTTGAGACCATTTGGTCTCAATCACCCAAAACATCATCTCAATCACTTACAAAATCAGCACTTAGCCGATTAGGGTTCATGCCATATCTTTGGATCTTCAAACACAAAACCATACTCAACCCCAGACCTCCAAACGGTCTTGGGTGACCCCCAAACGGTCTTGAGACCGTTTGGGTGATCCCCAAATGGTTTTGAAACCGTTTGGGCTAATTAACCCAAAAATTCAAATCAATCAAGTTGAAAATCAGCACTTAATCCAATTAGGGTTTGCCTAATTGATTAGACTTCAACTCATGATTCCTTTGGAATTAATCCATAAAATTTGGTGGGTTATCAACCAACATAATTAGGAACAGGATTCTCAAATGGTAAACCCTTGGTCAACTCTTTAAAATGGTTTTGAAACCGTTTGTTCTCAAACGGTTTCAAACTGTTTGCTCTCAAACGATCTCAAACCGTTTGCTCTCAAACGGTCTCAAACCGTTTGCTCTCAAACAGTTTGGTGAAACCGAATGGGCAAACATGTTGATACCGATTGGAACAAGATTTCTTTGGGAAAAGTGTCCAAAATGATGTCATCATCATCTACCTTCATCCCTGCAACTCGTAATGCATCTGGTTTCATGGATTTACTAATTACAACAAGCAATTAATCAAAAAGATGAAGAAATCAACGAAATTGCAAGATTGATAGTTGAATAAAAATGTAGAAGGGTTCAAGTTATAAAACCCACCTCCAATTGAGCTCCAAAGCTCCAAGCTCATGGCAACAATGGTGTATGCAACTCTTTTCACTATTCCAAGGGTCATCCTCAAGATTTGAGTGAAAGGAATTGGTTAGAATTGAAGAGGGGATCGAGTTATGAAGAATTCATACATTGATTTTCGATTTTCACCATGGATTCAAGGTGAAAGGAGGTCAAGAACCTTACCAAAAAGTTGGGGGTCGTCCTCCTGCTCCTCCACAGCTCCTTGGTCGTTTTCCAAGCAAGGGGAAAGAAAGAAATCCGAAAAAGCCTTTGTTTTGGCTTGGAAAAGGTACTTTTATAAGAAAATTGATGAGAGAGAAAATCTCTTATAAAAGACTTTTAATTCCAAAATTGTTGCCACCACTTCCCCCTTGGTTTCTTGCATGCAAGGGAATCTCTATCCCCACCGAGATACCTTCCATTATCCATGAATTTAAGGGAAAATAAATTAAGCACCTTAACCCTTATAATAAGAATATCCATATTTGAGTTGAAATTCTTTTCCTTATAATAATGGTGAGTGGGATTTCACCTCCTTAGGATATGCTCGTGCCTTTGAAAGGCCTTAGGATCATCCACACACATCTGAATCCAACCATTTTAATTTTGGTTGAAGGCCCTTTAATTAATACATTCATTTTTGCCCTAAATTGAATTAGGGTTTCATTTAGGATTAATTCTTGATTATTTTAATATCAAGATTCTCTCTCCTCCAACTTAATTCAAATGAGGCACCCCTCTCATTTTATTTTCTCTACATGATGCCAAGAAACATTAGGGACCTTATTGAACTGGTAATTTTCATGTTGAATCCTAGGTTTTGGGTAAATTGCACATTACACCAAAACTAGGTTTTAATGCACAAGGATTGCTTTACAAGCTTGTGAAAACCATAACACTACATCATATTCATTATTATGATGTCTCCACATTAGAGGAACATCTTATCATGCAAAATTTGCAATTTAACCCCTCAACTTGGGTAATTTGCACTTTAGTCCAAAATAAGCAAACATTGCTTCAACATTGTTCAAACAGGACCATAATTGAAACATAAGTTTCTCATGAGCCATAATTACTTTTCCCAAGATAAGATTAAGCATCTACTCAACCTTATTAGGAAAAACATCTAGGGTTAGAATATAACCCAGTTCAGGGATGTTACAATTGTACACCACCACATTCGTGCTCACCCTACCCACCACGGTCGTGCTACTCACAAAACCTATCCTTTTTTTCACTACTTTACCTATTTTGCCCCTACTTGACCTAGTGCTTCCCCCACACCTATATATACCTAGGTGGCGGTTGTGGCATGATGTTGGCCACCATTATCTACCTTCTACCCCCTCCTAGCTCCCCAAATCGCCACCCACTCATTCCACTCCATATCCACCTCAAATCCACTCCATTTCACCATTTCCACCACATAACCCTCATATCTAAGCCTCCCATCCACTTCCCTCCATCATTCCACACCATTTCATCCAAGGAGAATAAGGAGGACGTCCCTACAGTAGTTGGAGAGAGGAGATCCCTCGTCTACACCGAGCTCCATGGCCACTTCTACCTCTTTCTCCTTTCTTTTTGTATTTTCCATGTCTATGAGTAGCTAGGCCCCTTGGGTGGGCTGTTTGGGGGAAATTATGTTACTTTGATACCATGTTGGGGGAAATGACATGTAAACTTTGTAATTCTATTTGTTAATGATTATATTCTATTTGCATCTCATTCTCCATGAATTTCTTGTTGGTTTGTGTGTGAAATCACCTAGGAATTTAGGCAAATTGCTTGTATGTGTGAATTTTGGGATTTGCCCCTAGGTCCAATTCTTGGATCCCTAGGCTGCCTCCCAACTTCCTATATCCTAATCAATCTCCCTAAACCTTAGTGAGAGATCTAAGTAGCTATATTAGATGATTCTAGTGCAATTAGCTTGGAGCCTTCTCAAGGGTAGAATGTGGGGGAATTGGGGCCCAAAACCCTAATTCCACCTCCCCATTACTACCCTCGTCCCCTAATTGCCCTAGGAATGCCTAATCTAGAAACCTAGATTTGATTAGACTCTAATTGAATTGAACCTAACCCCTAACCCAATTGAGCCTCGTAAGGGTAGTAGGGGGTGTTAGGGACTAGTTCTCCTATACACAACCTAGCATATCCATGTCCAGTTAGTAGCTTAGATTAATTCATTAGACTCTAACTTGTTGTTTGGTTTTGATAATATAAATGGAATCATAATGTTCATATGTCACCCCCAACTTAATTGATAAGTTCATACCCCTAAACAGTCCATACCTCTCTTTATTGCTTAAAACCCTAGTTTTGTGCTTGCTTAACTTAATTAGTTCTTTTCTTTCTTAGTTATCTTCTTGCTTTGTTCTTGCCTTTTTCATGTTAGTTTAGCTCTTTAATTTCTCTTTTGATTCTCTCTTGCTTGCCTCGGTGTAATTTGCCTTTTCATACCCAGCTTAATCCTTTCTTGCTTGTTTAGCCTTAATCTAGTCTAGGGTTAATGTAGATTTCATTCTTGCCTTTAATTACTCACTTGTTCATAGTAGTTTAACAATCAAAGCAACCTTTAAACCCTTAACCCTAGTCTCCGCAGTAGGAACCTATCCAAACTAAACCTAGCTCTTGTGCCCCCTCTTTTCCTTGTGGATCGACCCTATACTTGCCGCTTACTAGGGCTGTCAATGGGGAGGGTATGGGGAGGGTAAGGTCTTACCCTTACCCTTACCCTCTTTAAGTAGCTAGTAAGGGTAAGGGTAATTATCCTTCTCAACAATCTCCTTACCCTCCCCTTACCCTTACCCTCTTCTCTACAGGGTAAACGGGGAGGGTAAAGGGTAAGCGGGTAATTTTGACAAAAAAGAGTTTTATACACATTGTGTGTTGATTTTTAATAATTTTATAACTAATTTATTGATAACAACATATAAAACATTATATCCAATTCAAAATCATATGTTTCTCCGTGT
Organism: Alisma plantago-aquatica; assembly: GCA_963693085.1. Taxonomy (NCBI): domain Eukaryota; kingdom Viridiplantae; phylum Streptophyta; class Magnoliopsida; order Alismatales; family Alismataceae; genus Alisma; species Alisma plantago-aquatica. Next base: position 143,206,361 of record OY856409.1, on the reverse strand, counting down.
AAAATTAAGTCAATTCACACAATAACAATTTTTTATGCATAAATCATTTTTTTCCTTTGCATAAGTATGCATAACAAATAAGTGTTTCACCAACACCTCATTTTCCGCAAGATATATATATTTTTCCCTCAACAAGAAAGTAATACAAGCACAACACCAAGTCATTTCGCAATGATAGAATAAAGTATTAGGGTTAAACATTAACATACAAACCCCTTTAGAATATATTTTTGTGTAACATTTATATCATGAGCGGGTAAAAGGGTAAAAGGGTATGGATAATGTCTATACCTTACCCTCCCCTTATAGTATAGCAGGGAAATGGGGAATGGGTAAATGGGTAAAGGGTAATAAAAATCTCTACCCTTACCCTTACACTCCAGGGTATGGGTAAGGGTAAACGGATAATACCCTCCCCATTGACAGCCCTACCGCTTACCTATACTATGACACAACCCCGTGCGCTTGCAGGTGTAGTGTTTTGGTAGACGTAGGTAGCCAGTTTAGGTTTTATAAATTTTGAAAGTGAATCTACACATGCGCTTCTGTCCGTGGGGTTGCATCTATTCACAACTCCAAATTGAGTAGTGTGTAACACCATTGGCGGGAGTGCACCACTCATGCATTAGTATTCTAGTCAGCAATATGGAGGGTTCATAAGGACCATACAGGGTTTCAAAATCCTCATTATGATAATGATTTCATGTTTCTTAAGATTATAAATATTAGTATCAAGATTCATACTTATTTCATAGTAGGACTATACCCAAGTTCAAGGTCATTGGCCAACTTCAATCAAGACTAATATTTGATGATCTTAGAAAGATTAGATCATGATGTGTGATCTTTATTAGGTTCAATAATAACAAGATCGAAATTAGACATTAATATTTAGATTTAATGAGAAAAGTATCACATAGATATAAGAGTGAGTCTAGATATCATTTTGTCTAGATCTAAGATGCAAGTAATCAAAAGTTATTAAACATGATAGGTACATTGATCTAGAATCATAATATCGATATCAAAAGTGGAGCAACTAAGATTTAGATAAAGTTTTGCAAATCATCACTAAAGATCATTACATGAATATCATTTGAAAAATGATTAGGAATCAAGTGTTTAAAGTATTTCCATTATGTCTGGCTCTTTCTTGCTATCAGAATGGACTATAATTTTGCCTATTTTCAATATCTAATGTAGAAGATATGATAATAATACTGATCTTATAGAGAGAGAGGCATGCTAACTGAGGAGAGAGAGAAGAGGGAGTCGTGTTACTGTAACAGTGTGCAAACTGCCCAAAAGTGGGGCATAAACTGTGAGAGAGAGAGGGCAATAGTGTAATCCAAGTTGATGTTTGGATTCATGGAAGTGTGGAGGAGTCAAAGGGGGACTTATAAGGTAGATAAGACTTTGAGTTAGGGTTTTAGAAGCTTAGAACAAGGAGAAAATATCCATGGTGGCTCTCAAGTTTTGGAGCTTTGAAGATTCGTGAAGAGTTGTGATTAGGTGAGAAATTATACATGAATATGGTTGGGGTTCTCAGGACAAATCTAACGCACTGTTAAACATGCAAAATAGAGCTAAAATGGGGGAGTATCGATTGCCCAAAGGTCTAGGGTTTTCCCCCCACCGCGAATAATTTAGTAGTCACCCAATGTAGGAGATGACCCCGACCGAGCTGGTTGGGCACAGCCCAAGAAGCTCAAAATTCAGCTATTTTGTAAAAAAAAGTGATTTTAGAAGCAATTTCCAAGAATTTCTATAGAGTGGAAGCTCCGTTTGAGCTGAAATTTGGATACAAGTCATGCCGTATGGTTGAAAATATTCAAAAAAGTTTTGGGATCCAAAAGATAAGGATAGATATTGGAATGAAATAAAATATTAGCAAAAAATAAGTAGAAATGCATGTATTCAATGTATACAATGCTATAAAATTCCTCAATTAAGTTCCCCAAAGTCTTCAAATATAAACTATTATCTAAAATTCCTTCTAAATGAGTGTTTGACACCTATTTGATGGTAAAGTGTGATTATTGAGTACAATAAATGTTGAACTTAGTTTTGAAGTCAAATGATGAAAAATCCACTTTATCACAACTATGCTCGCAAGATATGAAACTAGAAACATTTCTAGAGGGGACCTCTTCTTAATGTGGTTAATGTTGGAGAAGAGACCAACTAACATCGACATGCTACTTATTGAAAAATTGTCTGCATCTTTAGCCCTAGACAGGACAAGATATTTTTGCATGGGAGGCCAGATCACATCAATAGCCTTCTACTTCATGAACTTAGAAGAAGTAAGGAAGTAAGAAGTGACTGAAGGAAGTGACCTCATTGACTACAAATACCTCATCACGACCGGGATACTAACACAAAAAGGGAGGAAGTTCCACTATAAGCAAGCTAAATCAGATACCCTCCTTCCCCTCCCTGAAATGAGCCACGATGACACTCACATGCTGAGGCCAACCAGAGACGATGTAGATAAAATGTTATCTGGTACGATTAGGAGAGTTGCATACCCACCCTCACCTATCATCGTCTTATAAGAAGAAGAACAAGAGCAAGCAATAGAATCAACAAGAATGGAAAAGAGGGAGAAACAATTGGTCAAAGTCAGTAAGGTGGTCTCCAAAGCACCAACATCAGCACCAAAACCAACCCATCCACAAACAAAGGATGCATCGAGTATGGAGCATTCGATCTTAAAAGAACAAGCTGCATTTAATGAAGAAGGGGTCGACGTCAGTGCCAACACCCTTCCAACCTTACCCTTGGATAGAGGAGCTCCAGAAGTACATGCCACGAGGGTGGAAGGACCATCAAGGGCTTCAAATGATGTCCAGGAAAAAGAAATAGAATCCACAAGGTACAAAAGGCCCCATCACCACCAAAAGAAGCAAGTGCATATCAATCATTGAAGCCAGAGCAACCAACTCCATCTTGACATGAAGTCAAGAAGGCGGCACTTCCACCATCAACTAGCATAGAAAATGCAACAAAAATACCCTCGTGCCAACAACTGTAATCAACAAGTCTTGGAGAAGAATCAGGGCGTCATTTCGACGCCATCTCTGAGCAAGTACAAAACTCTTATTTCAATACACAACTTATTTTTTTAGCCTGCAAGCTCTAACTATGCAGGTAGAGCACATAGATGAGAGGAGTGCAACCCTCCCCTAGTTGATGCAAGTCATCCTCTCTAGCCAAAGGGCAATGATGCAAACAATACAAGATATGGTGGCAGAGATGCCGAAACTAAAGAAGGAGAAGGATGAGAAGTGAAAATACATGGAGACTATGCAAAAGCATCACAGAGAATTACTAAAGGAATAGAAGAAGAGCATAAATACATGGAGGAGTGGTGATGTAGAAAAAGGTCAAAGCAATTAGATATCCCTTGACATTCACAAGCATCTTTGAGTCCCTCAAACCCAGATGGATACAAATATGAAGTTGCAAGCATACCTGCAGTGCCTAGAGAGGAATCAATCCAGGTTGAGGTGCAGCCACAACATGAAGAGGTATATGCATCCAACGTCAACGTCATGATGCAAGAGTTTGATTTGAACTCTTTTCACACAGAGGAAAACCCTGTCCTGGAAAACCAACCTACAAGAGAAGCATCTAGGTAGGAGGAAGTTAACATTGAAAAGTCCATATCTTATGACGATGCGACGCTTACCAGGTACCAAGATGAAATGAAGATAGGTATGGACATCCACGACGTCTACCTACAAGAACCAGACTATAATGAATAGAATGACATAATATATGGTACAAAGATGGCTTACATTCTCGCCAAGCTAGATGCACAAATGCTTGAGACAAAAGTAGAAGAGTCAACGCCACCACTACAAGATGCATCAACAAAAACAATGCCACCCTCACCTGAAATTCCAGTGATACATTCATAAGATGAAGTGTTGATAGATAAGACAAAGTAGGTCTGAGACCAGACATTGGATGAAGATGAAGGTAGTCTTTCTTCCTTCTGCATTAATGCTCCACCAAGAGAACAGAGGCCACCGCCAGAATAAGCACTAGAAGGACCGATGCCTCCCTCACTTTCCTATAATATGGAGGGCATGGATATGACATTTGTATCTCTTATATCATGTAGGGATGTTCATGTCCTCATAGATATATTAGATTATATCCTCCCAAGGACTAACATAGTATACAACAACCATGGGAGAATCCTTATGGGAAATCACATCAGATGTATCTTTTCAGAAAGAGCATGGATACATAAAAGATTATTCAAGGTGCTCTACGTGATGGTTCTAGAGGAGTTCCTTCATGTTGACAAGGTACAACCAGTGTTCAACAACACAACTGTTCTAGTAAGGAAGCTATATGAGGATATTTTTGATTCAGAACCCGTCATGGAACTACAAGATGTCATTAAAAGAGAACAAACATAGTTTGTCACCTTGCCTATCAAAACCGTTAAACATTGGGCATTGATCATAGTAGGTATGTACAACCAACAAATGATGATTTATAATTGTTGTAGTGTCAAGTTTCCCAGAACCTCTCTAGTGTTTAAATACAAAAAAGCACATGACGTACCAAAGGTGCCAATACACCTCTAGCATGCCATCTAGAAGGCAGGAACCCACCATGCCTCTTACTAGAAAAACTTCACTTTATCAATACCAAGGTTCTACTAGAAGAATAAGGGTCAGGGATTGTGCTTTCATCATAATATGTTAGATTGAAGCAGTTAATAATGGCATCCCCTTAAAAGTATCTATTTCATGAATACTTGCATGGACTTCGAGGTATATACATGATGGACGTCATCTACGATCGTTGTTTCTTCAATGAACCAACAATGCCCACTAATGCAGTGCCTCGTAAACTACATATGGGGGTGCCACTACATGTAAAGCAACCATGGCATGAGCATCTATGAACCCTATGGAAGGACCCTTCTGAACTTGAGCAGGCATCAAAATGGAAGGAAACAACTAGATGAACAAGCTCAAGAAAAGGGTAATCTCAAAGAGCAGGAAAATAAATAACATGTAACCCAGACCCAACCAGTCTCAGTGACTTTAGGCCCCATAGCCATTTTTGATTCAAATGAACAACCAAAAACAATAACACAAGTAGAGGGTGAGATTGAAGAAGAAGAATTGTAAGAAGCACAACCTGAAGGGCCATCTAGGAAAATAGAATCCAAGCTCTAAGACTTCAGTAGATGGTCATGTGAAGACCTATCTCTAGAGTCACTACAAATAATCATGAAGAGCTTGAGAGCATATGAATAGCCGGGGAAGTGGTTTTTGAAAGAGAAGGCATCTGTATTCTAAAGGATGATCTTTGTGACATACTACGGCCGAATGGTTACATGACTGTGATAGTAATGATAGCCTACCAATCCCTTCTTGGAGATGGTATTCCTAATGCACACATGACATACTTCATGATGGTGGAGGATATCATTCACAATAAGAAATATGGATAGAAGGAGCGACAACTACAATGCCTACAAAGTTCTCTACCAGAATTCATATTCTTGCCCATACTGCATGAGAATCATTGAATGCTTCTAGAAATAAACATCAAGGTGAAGACTGCAATCCTCTACAATATCTCTGATGTTACCTTCTCCTTGAACAAGTATACTAATCCAAGAAGACCAAAGAGTGTCATAAAAGAGAAAGCGCAAGCCTACATAGAAGTGATAATTTCAATGATACCAGATCATGGAAGAAGATACAAATACAACCATGCTAAAGAATTCAAGAAACCACAGTTCTGCCATAGAAGCCCTCAACAAATCCAACAACCCAACAATTGTGATTTCCACTATATTTTACTGGATGATAGCTTTGGCAGAATAGGGAGTGAAGGTCGAAAGTATGCAGCAGGAGCGGTACCACACACTCTGAGGTGTCTATGCCGACATGCTACTACATTCCAAATGGGCAACCAAAGAACCTAGGAATGAAGAGTAAACCTAGCCTATTTATTTCCATCTTCTATCTTTAACACTCCAGGACAGAGTGTATGATAAGTTTGGGGGGAGTTATAAATGGGGTGAGATGTACCTCTCTCATACCCTCTTCTCATTTAATGTGTCTTCCTGATGTTGTAATCTCCTTATATTGTAGTACTGAGAGTTTTGATATAATTTTGATCTTGATCATAAACCCCCCTTGCGAGAGAAATTTTGAAATTTTGAAGAAAAAAAGTTAGTTTTATTGAATAAATTACAACAGGAACCATTTTGGGTCCAATTTCCCTGGACATAGTCAGTACTCCCATTCTTAGACTTAATTGTCTTAAAGTTAACCTTTAGCTTAATAATATCAAGAATGATGGGTTTGGGATATTTAACTTACCTAAAAAATTTGAGTGTGACAATGTTACAACGTCAGCCTTACCTCAAGATAATTTAAAATGCACAAAGTTGTTTGTCTTCCCAAGATGAAGCCTTGAAGTAAGGAGGACTTTGTCTAATATGATCTTAATTGGCCACCCTGCTCCCAAGTACAGGTAGGAAAGCACATACTCCTAGAAAGCAGGAAACAACTACCCCTTATAGTTCAAAAATCCCCACTTTGCGGTCAAAAGAGGCTTAGCGGCCCAAAACATCCTTGAAATCCTATCATCCCCAAGCCTGTGAGCAAATATAAAAGCTGAGTGGAATAAAATCATGAGAGTTGTTCTTGGTAATATGTTGAAAGTCTTCACCCAACTAGTGTATTGATGCACTCAAGAATGTAGATATGTCATGCCCGGTAGTGGAGATGGGATGCCAAACTTTTACATACATGCCTTTCGAAGGGAACCTCACAAAATCACCTGACACTACATCATGATTCAATCGGATAATGTTGTTTCTATAATAGTGTAAATGGTTGAGAAAACCTAATAAGGGAAGGACACACAGCGGCCTTAGCCCACCCCTACACAATACCTAGGATATCTAAAAATTAAAAGTTGGGCGTGAAAGCTAACTTATCCAGAACCTAATGCAAGTACGGCCTGGAAAAGGATCATCAACATATCATGAAAGAGAATCCTTCCTCAGAAGAAGGTCGTAGCAGATAATATGACTATCAAAACTCTGGATCTAAGAGAGAGAGAGTCTTGGGATTGACAACACCTAGTCAGGATACATATGTCCCAACTTAAGACTGACATAATAACATTCTTCATAATCACAAAAACAATAATTTAGTAAAGCCCTCTGAAGTTGTTAGATGCTTTAATTCTACTTGTTAGCCTGAGGATAGGATAGACTCTAAGTTTTGGGGATTGATAACATCCAATTTTGTGGATATTTGAGTGCTTGATTTATCCTCATATTATCATCTCTACAATGTTTTACCTACATAATTGTAGTTGTTATGGCAAGTTTTGATACAACCAACTAATTTTGTTTCCTCTTCCTTGGTTTCCACAGAGTACTTCTAGAAGCGGACTTGAATCTAGGTGATTGCTGACAATATCATTCTAAGCTATCACCGATCCTAAGGCATGCTATTACTAGGATGGTACCCTATTGGTCATTGATATTCATACATCTTAGTGGTCAATAGCCTTTGCATCTGTGTGACCATAGGACAAATTTTCCTCAGCGATCGATGGCCTTTGCATCTCAGTGACCACATGACAAATTTGACTCAGTGACCAATGGTATTACCTCTTTAGTGGTCATCCACATCAACCACCTTCAGTTGCCACTAGAACCGGTCACCTTAAGTGACCAATACATCTCAATGATCATTGAGTTCACAATCTCAATGACCGATCAACACTCATTAGTTCAGTGTCCGACCAACCCACATAATATCAGTGACTGTTGATGTTTAAGTAAGTTACATCAAGGTACGTGACTATAAATAACCATCCACTTTATCCATGAAGGGGGTCGCGAGGTAGGAGAGAAAATGAAATGTTGCCGCATTCCAGAACCTCCATTCATCAGTCATTTCATTGGTTCTAGTCCATTGAAGGTGAAGTCTGAGGAGAGAGAGGATCCACGCCGTCACCAACACCATTGGCCTATTATTTGAAAGAAGGACTAGCCACTCCTCTACACCCATGCCAGATCTAGATATGAAGGAGACATGCATCAACCTTGGTCATTTTGTGGTCCCAATTAGTGTATCTCCCTTCTTCTCCTCTAGATCTGTTCATCCACCTCCATCCACTTCATTCATTTCATAATTTTCTCTAATGACACATCATGTTTGTAAATCTATATTGCTACTCACCATCATGAGTGTCTAGACATATTGCTTGGGTTGGGAATAGCCACCAAGGCTCTCCCAACATGTAAATACTTATATCCATTAATTATATGCTCTTAGCAATGATTATCTCCATACTCTTGGTCTTAAATGATTCACTTGTGTGATTAGATACCATGTTGTGATGTTTGATTGTTAGTGCCTTGAAAGAGTAGTACTAGCCTTATATAAGTATTATGGAGTTGCATGAATGCATGAGAATGTTGGAATGCTTAAGCTAATGGTCATATGGTCATATTTGCGATTGTTTTCTTGCCATCTTCAGAGAGAAACAACCTCATAATCTAGATCTATCCCAAGTTTGAGAGAGGAGGGAATGGACACATATGATGTTTTCTTGTAATGTTTCTAAGGGTATACACTAGGTGTAAGTATTGCATTTTGGTGAGAGACTTTAGTTGGTGAAACCCAATCAAATTTCCCATCCACATTTGTCATATCACTTCTTATTTCTACTTGTTCTCTTATTACTTTTTTATTTGTTTTCTCCATTTTCCTAATTTGTTGGTTGAAGTAACATCATTTCTAAAGGAAAACCACACTTAATCCACCCTATTTTATTGGTGTAACTGAGCCAAGATTCTATGTTCTTAGCACTTTACGCTCCTTGTCCTTGTATATCGACCCGAATTTACTACATCAGGCCCCGTATAATAGTTGTGGGGGTCTGAGTGTTGAGTTATAAATCTAAGAGTCTGACTACTCTAGATCTGCTCCTTTTTGGACGTGTGATTTAGGCTAGTCAACACTATGTATCCCAATTGTTAGCTTAGGAACTTCACCCTCGATAGGTGGATGCTCTCTCATGTAATGTTGGATGTGTGCATTCTCATTTGTGAGAATATACATAAGATTTGTCGCTATAAAATAGGCATGTGTGGGAAGTTCTACAGTGGTAGAATCCTTGTTCCTTGGCCACCCATTGATTTGCAGAAAGCATCAAGTATTATATCTTATATGTCATGGTTGTGGTGAAGGGGATATGGGTGTATCTAAGGTAGGCGGAGATGGTGGTGTTCATTTCCTCCCTGGAAGACCTTACAAGATTTTTTGTTGTGTTGTTGGATGTGTAGATGGTCGATGATTGCACTCCCCCAGTTCTACAGCTCGTCATTTAGTAGACACCATAGGTAGTAAAGGTCACCTATTGAAACAATGATGGGTGTTTTGATACTCCCAAGAATGGTGTATGCCAGAATGCGGTGAAGGTAGCACACCATTGGGATATGGATGTATGATGCCTTAGAACCATGTGGGAGAGAAGGGAGAATCCCTGTAATATCCACCCATAATTTTTTGGCATTGTAATTCTTGATTGAGCTATTTCTGTGCACTATTGTTTTCAATCCTTATCAACATCAATGATCAGGGCAATGAGGGCCTCATCGCCCAAGGTGTGTTCATCTGTGAACATGTAAAAAGGGGCAGTTGTACTCTTGGACTTCAAAATATTTGGCATAGGAGGCTAGGAACCCGAGAGTGAGATCCTTGAAACTGATCGCACGTGGAAGGGGAAGAGATAAATGTTGCAGCAGAGAATGAGCATCACAGGCTCAAAGATACCCAAGATTTATAGAATCTTGGTGCAGGAAATAGGGTCTATAACATGCCTAGGAACTCTATGTGCTTGAGTTGCTTGCAGTTCTCGGTGGTTATGAGTTCCTTCTAGTTGGCTTACAATGGGGAAATCTAGGTTGGGAATGCAAGAGGGCAATATTGTGGCTTTTCCCCAGTCTGAGAGTGGGGTGTTGGGGGAGGAGACAAAGTAGAGGTGCCCTAGTTGTAAGAGATGTTTCCCTTATGAGCGTCGAGGTCATAAATCATGTGCTTGACCTTAGTTACATCAGTCCCCATTTCCTCCTTGATGATTACCTCCTCCTCATCAGAGGGAGGCACGACATCATCTGAACCCCTCTCCTGAATGTGAATGCCTCCAGCAGGCCACGAAGAGTGGGAGCAGGGTATAGGTGATGTGGTAGAGGTTTCCTTATCCATGCCCTTATCTGACAAGAAGGTGTTGACATTTTGTAGTAGTAAGGGACTGACCCATCAGATGGATGCTTTGTGTCACCCCCTCATGTTCTCTACATCCTTGATCACTCCAAGGTTGCAGATTGGGCACCCTATAGGGTAGATTAGGAAATCTTTAGGAGGGAATAAGCTCCATAGGAAGGAGATTGGGCAATCTACTGATCAAGTCAAATGATCTAGAGATGTGGTGGATCCTATTAATCATTGTTCAAGTGGTTCGTAGGAGAGGATTGGGTGATGTACAATATATTAGGGCAAGATTAGGCAACCCGGTTGACTTATTAGGCAATCTTCGAGTTTGTGAAGGCGTTTGTAGAGAAGGTTGTTTGGCCAATGTATAGCATCGAGGTCAACTGAATGACGATTGTAGTGGAAAAGAGAAGAAGGTGGAGAACAGGCGTTGGTGAGTGCAAGCACTTCACATTGGTCAATCGATCATCAAGACACAGATCATCCTATAAAGATGAGGTTGGGCATTGTAGTGTGGTGAAGAAGAAAGGTGGAATCAGACACTCAACATTGGCATATGAGAGGCCAGTGGCCGCAAAGTTGGATGTTCTGGTGGTGTGCAATAGGTGAACATGCGACCATTCAAGCAAACATGCAGACCATCCAAAAGATCTTCACTAGGTAAGTACTTTATTATGTTCTACATCGATTCAGGCTGAGGTAAGGGATGTGTGAAGAAGATGGTGATTCCCTCACCCACATCCTATACTTTTGAAGATGTGGGGATTGATAATCAAGGAATGTAGAGTGACAAGATTGGTTGATCCATGACCCCTATCTTTTGCCAGTTGAATCATTGATTAGGTGAACCGATGAACATGGATCATGCATTCTGAGAGTTTGGATACTAGAGAATGACTCAAGTAGATTGGTCAGTCTACATGTGGGATCGAGGATATGAAGTTTTTAGATGTTATAGATGCAATTATTCATCTTGATGGCCTTATGATCTTGACCAGATATTTTTCGACCCTCTTGATGGAGAAAAGGTCTTCTACAGAAGATCGGTGCATCAAGGATATAGATATATTGATTTATAATAAGTAGTCAGTTCCAACAACCACTTTATGAATTTGATTTTTTTTATTTCCCAATATGGGCAAGGGATCAAACGATCTACTTGGTGGAGAATTCCCTACTACAAGAAGATCAGGGGACCAAAAATGGAGGTTGGATAATCTGTTGGAAGTTGATTTCCTATGAAAAAATGGATCCCCATAATCGGGCAATTTATGAAGTGGATCGCCGAATCTGAGGTTCAACAGGTTCCTTGTTTGAAGTGAAAGCCTACAATCAATATTTTTAAGGAAAATTGGATAAAGGGAATGTTCAGTTATGAAACTAATCTAGATAATTGAACTAATGCAAGGAAATTGAGAGATATGTGATAAATATAAATAAAATCCATCTAGATAACCATCTAGTTTCCTCCTAACTAGCACCTTATTTAACATCCTGGCTTGATGCTTGTCCTTTTAGAGCGAAAAGAAGAAGTGGATATGCTTCCTTTGCTTCTAAATCTTCAATGGTGATGTATCTTTTCAATTGGTGGCCGTTAGAAACAAATTCTCATTTGACCATATCCCAAAATTATAATGCACTGTGTGGATCAATCTTCTTGATAAGGTATCCATCACGATCAGAGTTTCCCAAGAAATAGTCTCAAGAAGGAGTTGTAAAGGAGAACCTGGTCTTAGACTTGAATGTCCTTTCACTTGAGGTGGTCGTCTTTCCACATATTCATCCACTCCTTATAGATACATGCATTTTCATAGGCAGGCATGCATAGATCCTCCAACTCCTATAGTTTAAGGAACCACTATTTTGTTGAAAGAGAAAGGTCAAAGTTCAGAATCTAGATACCATCGGGCCTTGTTCTCCATCTCCATCACAAGGTGATAGTAATTTCCTTGAATAAGGGAATGACTTGGTACCCATGGGGGTCTTGCAAGCTATCCTATATGCCCACAAGGCATCATTGAGCTTCAATGCCCAATCCTTCTTGGTAGATTTGTTTAGTTTCCTATAATCAATGCAAATCTGCCACTCCATTACAGTGTAGTTAGGATAAGTTTATTCCTTTCATTCTTCATTATAGTGGTACCATCTTTCTTAGGGACAGCTTGCACAGGGTTGGCCCAAGGGGAATCTAAAAATGGATAAATAATTCATATAGTGATCAATTTGATGACCACTAGCCAAACTACCTCCTTCGTGTTGGGATTTAATTTGCACCAAGGGTATCTAGATGGTTTGTAGTGTTCAACCATAGAGTCTTGTGCATGTAGAAGCTTGGTTGACCCCTATTAAGTCAATCATTTTGTATCCCAAGGTAGATTTTCTTTTTCTCAACTCAATCATCAACTTGTCTTCTTGCTCATGTGTAAGGTCTCAATTGATGATCCTCAGGAAAGTATCCTGCTCGTCAAGAAAATTAAATTTTAGCCCTTCAGGTAGGGCCTTCATCTCTAGAGCCTTCGGTGGTTTAGGCTTCTATTCCACCACAATATATCATTTTTATCTCTTTAATCTATATGGTACTTGCATTGTTGAATTGATCATTATATAAGACTAAATAGTTGGGAATTGTGAGAGTGGTTTGCAATGGATTTGCAAAGGCATCATCTTCCTGCCTAGCTGAGATAGCTTGTTAATGTAGTCAAGTAGGAATACTTACTCATGGATACTAGGGGTCTTCCTTATATCAAAAACTTTGAACTCAAGTGTTTCTCTCCCTAACCTCAAAAGAATGGTGTCTGCCTCTACATCTGTCAAGGATCAGGTCATAACAAGAAATGGGTGGCCAAAAATTGAAGGATATCAGATATCCTCCTTGATGCCCATAATATGAAGTCACAAGGGACATGGGCATCTTTCTTAACTTCTAAAGGAATGTCCTCAATTGATACCCATGGGTTTGTAATGCATGAGTTAGTCAGTTGAATGGTCATAGTTGTGGGAAGAACCTCAGTGAAGCCCCATCTTTGGAAAAAAACTATATGGCATGATGGAGATACTTGAGCATAAATTTTCAATCCCTTTCTTGTAGGTGTTTCACATGTATAACATCTAGTCCTGAAATAACGAGGATCCTTCTATTTATTTGTCTTTTTATTCAAAATGATGTCGTGAGTAGTTATTGCTAATTTCACAGGATCATACTCCTCAGTAGCGTACTTCCTATTCAGTGATGCCTTTAGATACTTAGACCAAAATGAAATCACAAAATGGACATACAAGAAGGGGATGTCCACATGTAGATTCTTCATAGATTCCATGAATCTCAAAAAATAGGTTCCCAATCTTGTTTGTTTAAGACTTTCCTGATTAGAGGGTCTTGGCATGTAATTAGGCACATCATGCTCGACGGTCTCTACATGTTGTCTTTCAGCACTGAGGCTCTTTTGGCATCAACTCCAACACATATGCCTTGCATCTGCTCTTTCTCAACCATCACAATATCATCATCAACAACATCAATAGGTATGATAGATGGCTTCGCTGGAGGGGGAGGTGCATACATGTTCCATCCACATGTAGAGATGACCTTGATCTTCTCTAGGTGTTTGTTATTGTTCATAGGTTGTCCAGAAAAGGCCCTACTAGATGGCGGAGGGTGGACAAAAGTTGGGCCAATTGAGAATCAATTGAATTATGGTAGGCTTTTTGGTTGGATAGCATCATCTATTGAGTGAGGGGCATTTATGGCAGAAATATTGGCATCTTTGGGTGTTTGGTTTCTAGCTATTGCAGTTAATGCATTTGGATGGGATTTTGGAATTACTGCCCTTGGTAATCACCACAATTCTAAATTTTCCCCAGTAATTACTTTGGCTCCTGAAATTCTACTAATTGTTGTATAAAAACCTGGGGGTGCAATTTTGGTTGTTCACCTGAGACGGTCGTTGTTGTTATGCATTCTATATAGCAGTTAGATTGCCATACTAGAACTGGGATAGTTTCTAGTCTGGTTCAGGTTCTATTACGCTTCTCTTGGAATGTTGTGCATGGAGTAGAGATCTTCCACCTATTTCCCATCTTCATTTTCAACTTGGGCATTGTTCACCATGATGTTGTTAAGGATTTGGCATCTAAGAGTAGAATGGTCATGGCCTTGGAAAAACATACAATAAAGATCTGTAAACTTCACTTGTTGTTGAAGTTGTTGTGAATGTTGTGGTTGTTGTTGTTGTCCACTTCTTTTGTATGCATTGAAAGATTATTCAAGATTTTCTTAATTCAAGAAAAGTTTCTTGAGGCATTCAACAATGGACTTGAGCTCAGAACTGTCTTCGGTTTTGGCCACCTTGAGGACACCTCCTTGTCCTTGTATGGACCAGGATTAGGTTTCAGAACATCTCGTGAGTACTTATAAGGCATCGTTGAAGTTATAAGACATTAGGTTTGCTCCAGATGAGGTGTCAAGGAATGCCTTGATGTTTTCATGAACACTCCTGGTAGAACGTCTTAATTAGTTGGACCATCGAAATACTATTATGTGGGAAACAACATAGGAGCTCTTTAATTTCTCCCATGCTTCAACCAAGGATTCGCCGGGGAGCATGGAAGACTATGGGATATATCCTTTGAGTTGATAGGTGAGGGACGGGGCATAGTACTTCTTTAGAAACTTGGGCCGGAGACCTTCTCAGGTGGTGATGTGGTCTCCCTCCATCACATTGTACCAACTGTTGGCTTGATCCATCAATGAATATTTAAAAAGCCAAAGTTTGGTCACGGTTTCAGAAATGTCTGGTATCTTGTGTAAGGCATAAAATTTGGAGAAGCATTAGTTTTTAGGTGATATTTATAACTTACGAAAGCATTGCTCTAGAGCATGGTGATCCACTATGTGTGAACCTCAAACTACATGACATTGATTGTGGGAGGAAAAATTGGATGATGTGCATCAGCATGCTTGGGTAGTGATAAGTCGTTAAGCTACTTTAAGAACTCTTCTTCAAATATCGCGGCATCATAGGTCCTTTTCTCAGTGGCCATGGATTCCCTTGTCTCTTACACAACAACCTCTTTCTATGCAAATAGGGTCTAGTTTACCCGATAGTTGATGTCTTCCTCATCCATTCTATTATGAAAAAGCTCAGTTTGGATAGTGAAAGGTCTTGTCAATCTCTGGATCAAATTCAAGTGGTACAGAATTAACTCTTTGTGAGAATCACTTACACCTCTAATACCTGAAAGGAGAATTGACAATATTAGAGACGGAGAGAACAATAGTTCAAGAAGATTTCAGTGATTATCAATTGAAAGGAAAATCTTAATTATTCAAAACAATGGGATTTGAAGCTATTTCATTGTCCCCAAAAATGGCACCAAAATTTGATGGAGTTATTTGTTGGGTTTTAGGGGAGACAGAGAAGGCAGCGGAAACAAAAATTTTCTCCCCCAACCCATACCGAGGAAACGCGTCAACGTCTATATAATAGGAAAGGATGGTTTGCGGAATCATACCTTGTCCCGAGGCTTGCTCGGTGACAATACCTCACGCAATGCGCGGTCTTCAACTCTGGACTTCGACGACATCTGTGCAGCTCCTGGTCGCACTGGGACTGACAACTCCTACTCGAACCGGACTGTCGGATGACAGTTGTCCTCCTAAGCGGCAGTGTCCTCCCGCCTCTGTAGTAGTCCACACGGACCACCTGGAACTCCACACTCCTTGTCCCACAAGGAAGTGGAAGGAGTCGCACCCTCCTGTTGACGTACTAGTCTTCAACACGCTCTCCTACCTCATGTTGCAACTACAGTTGTCCTTCCCTTGCTGCACCTCCCTTTTGCGGGAAGCACTTGCTCGGGCTCTCTCATGGTTACCAAAACTAGAGAGAGCGACAACTTGCAGAGCAACTGGTTGCACTGAGCTGTGTTTTGAGAAGCCCCCAATACCCCCTATATATATAGGAGAGTCATGGGACAGGGTTCTCCATCCCGGGCAATGCAGGACTAAAAGCAGGAGTAGAAGGGTTCGGGATTTTCCACAAAAAGCAACCACCTCGCAACCTGAACTGATCGGTTCACTGCTGAACCGATCGGTTCGGCCATTGAGCCGATCGGTTGGACCTGAGCCGACCGTTTGGGGCACTCCAACCGATTGGTTGGTGCCCTGAACCGATCAGTTCATGGTCCTAATCCGGCTCAAAAAGACTTTCCTTGTTTCTTTCCCAATTGGTATTGAATACCAATATTATTCCCAATCGAATTGGGCAATTTGAAAGAAAAGGAAAATTCTCACCAATCCTACTTTCCCAAGTTGCTCGATTGCACCAGTTGAACCGATCGGTTCAACACTTGAACCGGTTGTTTCACCCTGCGCATGAGCCGATCGGTTCAACAATTGAACTGACCGGTTCAGCAACCTCAGCCGACCGATTCATCACATGAACCGATCGGTTGGGAGTGCATGTTGTGCAGAATCAGTCAAATGTGATTTCAATCAATCCGATACTCCAATCAATGCGTCCAACATCTTGAACCATACTATATTGAGCCATCGACTAATTGAGTGTTTAATTGAACTACTAAACTCCTTTAGTAATCAATCTAAACATTGCTTGTGGACAAATCTCCTCTTCCAGGTTAAATCCTATGTGTGTGACCCTGCAGGTCCATTTCACGTTGGCAGTGAAAGTTCATAACACTTATGACTTCACAAGCAAAGAGCGGTGCCTAGTCACACATCGGTGCTACCCAAGTGAAAGTAGAAAGTTGGAGAACAACTTTCATCCTACAATCCGTGAATGGTGTTACAGCGAGTGTATAATTCCTTTGTCACTGATATCCCGAATGAACTCGAGGCATGGAACAATCATCCTGTCAACGTTCATTCACTTTCTTGATCTCAGAGTAGACTGGAAGAGATATGTATGACATCAGTATCACATACTGATTCACACATGCGTGCACGCCTTTCTCAATCCTACTCATCAAGTGGCCATGGATATCAAACTCCCTCAGGAGGGACAAATCCCATATCTATCACTCACCCCTCAAAAGCCCCATGTGTCAAAGCCACCCAATCATCACCTTTATAACAACCCATGTTTCAGGACTGCGTTTGATGATGTCAAAGTGTGCCCAACGACATGTGTTGAGTGTAGTGATTTCAGGTCTAAGAATCACACTCACCACCATCACTGTGAGTAGTGACTGTGACTACCATCTCATGGTTCCATGTGTCAAACTCACGGTGGGTCTGTCCGGTACACTTGTTCTCTAACAAGTACCTATATGTTTGGTTTGATATCTCTATATCATGACTAATGAGATTCTGTCATCAACCAACACCACAATCTAGTCTTGTGTGTCATTGTTGTCTATCTACCTTCCACAATGACATCCGACTAGGGACATAACAAGAATGTACAAACTCTTAGCATCCGTATGATCTCATCGTTCAGGTCATGAACCTGAAGGCATACGTCATTGAGTACTGTCATTCTTTAGACATTCAATCTGTTCTATCACTATCTCATATGACTGAACCAGAAAGAATTGGAAGCTCGCCTTTGATGTTTATCAAATCAATCTTAATGTATCCCACCAAACATCACATGATTGGCTCTTAGGGCATACATACCAACAGACTCCCACTTGCACTGCGAGCCAATCACCAATGAATCATATTCATAGTGATCTTCAAACATGTCCCACATGTTACTTTGCTCCAGTGCCAAAATAGTGAGTAATGGCAACACCTTGCCAAAGTATGTATAAATTGCATGCCTCACATCTCTTCGATGTACGTGACACGTATGAGATGGAGTTGTCGTAATATGCGATCTAGTATTCCATTCCTAACCTTTAGCCACATTGCATGATCAAGGATTCCATACTTGTCATCAATGAGTGGAATATAAATTCATCTCATGAACTTTCAGATCCATATAGTATCCACTGCTGTTCACTAACACATAGATACTCGGCATTTCCCTTTTCAAATGGCTTTATTGGAACACTTCCAATTATCAACAAACTTGCACTTTTATATCTCTTATGTATATTTTGCGATTAATTTTCTGTCCTTTCGGAAGTTCGCATCAATGTAACTCTTTACATCGAACTCTTCCTTATCTCCATAGAACTAGTACTTCACAAGCACTTATCGAGTTCTCATGGTATTCCAGTAACCCTTACTGGAAGCAGACAGACATCCACTCGTCATGTCCCACATACGAGTTATTAGGATGAGCACATCATATTGCCATGTCCCACATACAAGATGATGAATGCATTTTGTTCTTGCCATGTCATACATGCAAGACAATGGGATGATTACATACATGATAGATCCATATCTATTCTTAGTGTTCCCATTCTTCATAAGAATTGGACACTTGGCCTTGGGATACTAACTCCATGTAACATAGACAAGTTTTCTCCCACTGAATCTGTGCATACTGAACACTTCAGTACAGATTGCCAATGTATGCTCTCTCTTTCCAGGTCAAGAGATTTTTCCGAGAACTATCTCTATAGATCTCTATTCCTATCACATAGGAAACATCTCTATCTTCCTTAAAGATAATTTCCACTTTTGGATTTCCATTTTAGAACATTTCCATTTCACATCAATATGTGGAATGTGAACACGCTCCCACTAAATCACAGATCCCTTCTTTATCTTTGACATATCAGTCAAACCCTTTGACTATATCATCAAAATAAAGATCCAATTTTGAGTTGCTTGTACTCAATCAATCACATTGATTAGTCCATTGTAACTTATAGACTTCATTTGCATTAGTGGATTCATAACCTTATAGGTTGTGTCACGTACACATCCTGGTTTTATTCCTCATAGGAATGCAGTTTTAGTATCCATATGCCAAACATCTTAGTCATTAAGTTGCAATCAACAAGCATCATCCTTCTCAAAATGTTATCCATGTGTCTTAACATTTAAGACTCATTTGCACTTTATGGATTTCATCCAATGAGTGCTACCATCAAGGTCATACCTTATGGCTCACATGGAAGTCATTTAGGATGTAACAGTCATAAAGCATAACTCAAGATTTGGTTCCTCATATTCATCTTGATAGTTGATTCATCACATGAACAACTAACCACATAGATAATTGAAGTGTATCTGTTAAGGATATAAGAACTCACAACCCTTGTGATTCTTAATTTCTTTTATTAGTGTGGGGTATTCATTTTATTAATAAGAATTCAGTTATTTTATAATCATTCTCTAACTCCTTAGAGTATGATTCCTTCTTGATTCAGACATCACCATGCCTTAATCATGAGTTCACTATGATACACTATCATAATCACTCATAAGGATCTCAAACATTTGGTCCAAGTATTTCATTCATTGATCTCATCAAGAATTAATACTTTACCAAATTTGTACTTCATTTATGATAATCTTGAACACTTCAAGATATTCATATTGGTATTTCTCTAACCACCATTTGAAGTATTAGCATTTATTCCAATAGGTATGTAAATACATCACATGTATTATACCTAATAGGATAATCACTCTCCCACTACATTAGTGAAGATTGATTAATCATGTCCAAGATATTCATGTCTCTAACCAAAAGAGTCTAGTTTTATCCATCACATGGAAACTAGAAATGAATTTCTCATGATTAATGCTAATTAAATTGTTTGAGTTATCTATAACGTTTAGGTATCGTCTTATCTTATGCATATAAAATATCATAAGATAAATAAGGCATTGCCACAAAGATCACATCTTTAAGATTGAAAACACAACTTTATTGATTGCCATCATTGTCATACAATATGCAAAAAATAAAGTGTTTCTATCTATTGGCAAGTATGAAATAGTAGTTCATAACTGTATTACATGCCTTATGGGCTTAAAATAAACTAAATTATTCCTATCTATAAAGGCAACACTTGCCCCAAGTAAGAATGCTTTACACTTTACATCTTGATATCATATATCTCAAAAAGTGTTACAAGTTTATTTACATGACACCTTCAAGTAGAGGCTTCAGTCGCCTCCTTCTTCTTTTGTTCTTCCAGGTAAAGAGGACAATTCCTTTTCCAATGTCCCGACTTTTGACAATGGTGGCAATTTCCTTTCTTTGTCACACCTCCCTTGGCCTTGAGAGCTGAAGATGGGTTGGACTCCTGGCTAGCTTCAGAACCTTTCTTAGCTTTGCCCTTGCCCTTGCGCTTGGGCTTGCCTTTCTTTCTTGTGATCACCATCACGGACTTAGGCTTGTCCTTCTTCATCTGTAACTCGTCTGTCCTCAACATGCCCAACAACTCTGACAGTGGCCTATCAAAGTTGTTCATGTTGTAGTTCATCACAAACTGACTGTAAGATTCTGGCAACGATTGTAGTATCACGTCAGTAGCCAACTCTTGGCTCAGTGGAAATCCCAGTCTCTGCAGGTTCTCCACATACCCAATCATCTTGAGTGTGTGAGGACCAACTGGATCTCCTTCTGTCATGACGCACTTGAACAGCGCCCTAGAAACATTATACCTCTCTTGCCGTGCCTGATCTTCATACATGTTCCTGAGATGCAGAATCATCTCTATGACACCCATGTTCTCATGTTGCCTCTGCAACTCATGGTTCATTGAACATAGCATCAAGCACTTTGCATCAATGGCATCATCAGAATGCTTCTTGTAAGCATCCCTTTCTGTCTTTGGTGCATTAGGAGCGGGTTCCTCTGGAATTGGAGTATCCAGGACATAGAGCTTACGCTCTTGAGTGAGAACAATTCTCAATGTCCGATACCAGTCGTGGAAGTTTTTCCCATTTAACTTGTCCTTGTCAAGGACCGATCATAAAGAAATGTTGTTGTTGTTTGTTGCCATTTGAACTACAAAAAAAGGAAATATGCAATTTTAGTCCAAAACTCATTTTTGACTTATTTGATTGATTTGAAAGTTTGACGATATAATTAGGCCTTTAATTAATTATCGCTCCCACTATTTTACTTCAAATTGATAGCCCTCACCATCAATTCGGAAGATTGCAGCGTACAATCTTCTAGTGGGCAAGATCCTGAAATCCTCTGAATCATGAGTCAGCTTTGGCTGATCGTCCACAACTTAGATCTCTCAGGTAGGCAACTCTTGCCAATTGCATCATATGCAACTCTTGATAAGATTTCATCTACAACTCCTTGCAATGATCATCTCTATGCCTCAAGGTACTAGATCCCATCTAGATCACCTTGTTAAGTCCGACCCAAAGCAAACACGATGAATATGCACCCTACTTTGGCAGACCCACACATTCATCCTTCACGCTTCCACGAGATAGATGGTGCACCACGCTTTGGCGTGCCCACACTTGGTCGATCAAGCTTTTCACGTGTGTTGCATTTGGAAGGCATCTAAAACTTAATATTTTAATGAGGGATTTGGTTTTATATACATATACATATCCAATCACCACAATACATAGTACGTATCACATACATGCTATATCCCACAGAAAACATGCACAGATGATAAAAAGCGATGATTATGGCCATCCTAATGTGATTCCTCGAGCCAAGAGGAATCACGGTCATTTAGGTCTACATCACATGCAACCTGTACAAGATGAACTCTGTGCCTTGCCATCTGAGTAGATCAACTCATCACATGAATGATCTGTACTCTCCAGCCGGTCGTCTGGGTGCCACCAGTCGATCGGTTGGCTCCTCCAACCGATTGGTTCGCCTGGTCGTCGTGCATCTCGTCATGTCCGCCACCCGCTCGTCTCGCTCCTCGAACCGGTCATCAACCGATTGGTTCACTCCTTGAACTGACCGTCTGGAAGGTCAACCGATCGGTCCACGCCTTGAACCGAACGTCTGAGCAGTCGTCTTGATGTCCGCCGGTCTTTGACATAACAAGAAATAAAATCCTATTCTATTTATTACATTGCTTTAAAAAAAGGAAACCCCGAGTTACATTCGGGGTGAGCAAAGGTAGGAAAGAATCTCAAATTATTTCGAGTTACATCAGGAATAAGAGAGGGAAGATCGGTGCGCAGACTGAGATGCAAGCAACCACACACAACCAATCACAGATAGGGGTTTATAGGCCATAATCACGCTACACACATCCACCATAAAACTCGTTTAAGGGAGACGCTTATCGAGTGCATTAATAATACATATCATATATGTAATTAGGGATTTGTGGATTTAGGATTGGACATGCATAAAGACGATATTATTCGCATCGCATGCAATAAATAAAGGCGACAAACCAAAATTGATCATATCGATATTCCTAAAATATAGAGCAGTTGACGTGGCTCTGATACCACTGTTGGGTTTTAGGGGAGACAGAGAAGGCAGCAGAAACAAAAATTTTCTCCCCCAACCCATACCGAGGAAACGCGTCAACGTCTATATAATAGGAAAGGATGGTTTGCGGAATCATACCTTGTCCCGAGGCTTGCTCGGCGACAATACCTCGCGCAATGCGCGGTCTTCAACTCCAGACTTCGACGGCGTCTGTGCAGCTCCTGGTCGCACCGGGACTGACAACTCCTACTCGAACCGGACTGTCGGATGACAGTTGTCCTCCTAAGAGGCAGTGTCCTCCCGCCTCTGTAGTAGTCCACACGGACCACCTAGAACTCCACACTCCTTGTCCCACAAGGAAGTGGAAGGAGTCGCACCCTCATGTTGACGTACTAGTCACCAACACGCTCTCCTGCCTCCTGTTGCAACTGCAGTTGTCCTTCCCTTGCTGCACCTCCCTTTTGCGGGAAGCACTTGCTCGGGCTCTCTCACGGTTACCAAAACCAGAGAGAACGACAACTTGCAGAGCAACTGGTTGCACTGAGCTGTGTTTTGAGAAGCCCCCAATACCCCCTATATATATAGGAGAGTCATGGGATAGGGTTCTCCATCCCGGGCAATGCGGGACTAAAAGCAGGAGTAGAAGGGTTCGGGATTTTCCACAAAAAGCAACCACCTCGCAACCTGAACTGATCGGTTCACTGCTGAACCGATCGGTTCGGCCATTGAGCCGATCGGTTGGACTTGAGCCGACCGTTTGGGGCACTCCAACCGATCGGTTGGTGCCCTGAACCGATCGGTTCATGGTCCTAATCCGGCTCAAAAAGACTTTCCTTGTTTCTTTCCCAATTGGTATCGAATACCAATATTATTCCCAATCGAATTGGGCAATTTGAAACGAAAGGAAAATTCTCACCAATCCTACTTTCCCAAGTTGCTCGATTGCACCAGTTGAATCGATCGGTTCAACACTTGAACCGGTCGTTTCACCCTGTGCATGAGCCGATCGGTTCAACAATTGAACCGACCGGCTCAGCAACCTCAGCCGACCGGTTCATCACATGAACCGATCGGTTGGGAGTGCATGTTGTGCAGAATCAGTCAAATGCGATTTCAATCAATCTGATACTCCAATCAATGCGTCCAACATCTTGAACCATACTATATTGAGCCATCGACTAATTGAGTGTTTAATTGAACTACTAAACTCCTTTAGTAATCAATCTAAACATTGCTTGTGGACAAATCTCCTCTTCCAGGTTAAATCCTATGTGTGTGACCCTGCAGGTCCATTTCACGTTGGAAGTGAAAGTTCATAACACTTATGACTTCACAAGCAAAGAGCGGTGCCTAGTCACACATCAGTGCTACCCAAGTGAAAGTATAAAGTTGGAGAACAACTTTCATCCTACAATCCATGAATGGTGTTACAACGAGTGTATAATTCCTTTGTCACTGATATCCCAAATGAACTCGAGGCATGGAACAGTCATCCTGTCAACGTTCATTCACTTTCTTGATCTCAGAGTAGACTGGAAGAGATATGTATGACATCAGTATCACATACCGATTCACACATGCATGCACGCCTTTCTCAATCCTACTCATCAAGTGGCCATGGATATCAAACTCCCTCAGGAGGGACAAATCCCATATCTATCACTCACCCCTCAAAAGCCCCATGTGTCAAAGCCACCCAATCATCACCTTTATAACAACCCATGTTTCAGGACTGCGTTTGATGATGTCAAAGTGTGCCCAACGACATGTGTTGAGTGTAGTGATTTCAGGTCTAAGAATCACACTCACCACCATCACTGTGAGTACTGACTGTGACTACCATCTCATGGTTCCATGTGTCAAACTCACGGTGGGTCTGTCCGGTACACTTGTTCTCTAACAAGTACCTATGTGTTTGGTTTGATATCTCTATATCATGACTAATGAGATTCTGTCATCAACCAACACCACAATCTAGTCTTGTGTGTCATTGTTGTCTATCTACCTTCCACAATGACATCCGACTAGGGACATAACAAGAATGTACAAACTCTTAGCATCCGTATGATCTCATCGTTCAGGTCATGAACCTGAAGGCATACGTCATTGAGTACTGTCATTCTTTAGACATTCAATCTGTTCTATCACTATCTCATATGACTGAACCAGAAAGAATTGGAAGCTCGCCTTTGATGTTTATCAAATCAATCTTAATGTATCCCACCAAGCATCACATGATTGGCTCTCAGGGCATACATACCAACATTATTTGGATAGACAAATTCCCTAGCCAAGTTATCTTAGTTTTTAAAGCCTTTAATACAATTGTAAGTAACTTGCCCACAAGTGGATGGATCAATTGTAGTATTGTAAGGGATACAATCCCAAAAGACAATGTTTATGATGAATTACTTCAAATCAATTGTCAAGGACAATACTTAAATCTTGTTGTTTGATAATGATTATAAACTAAGGCTCTATTAAAATTTGCAAGGCAAAAGTTGATTAAACTAATAGTATAATTCAATTATAAAAAACATTGGGATGTCTGGATTTGACTGCCACCACCTACATATCCAATCATTACAACTCAATAAACTCATCATCAATCAATCTAGGACAAAGTGAAGTTGTATCCTTTCAGAACACAAATTTCAGATGGACAAAATTCCATGTGGACTCAAGGTCTCATTACCCACAATCCATGATCTGCTTGTTTTTAGGACCCCTTCCATGATTTCATCTGGAATAATATGCATCCATTTGGTACTTTAATCCTAAGTTTTGTGGTCCCTATACTTAGGAATTTATAAAACATGCTAGAAGAGTGATCAATTCTATTAGAGATTCTATTTATTTAAGTTGTTTCTATTTTACTTAAGTTGTTTAATCTATTTGTAATATGGGCCCAAGTGTGTCTTGGGCCATTAAGGTTTGTCTCAAGTCTTTATGCTTCCCCTTTATCCTATATATGGGAAAGGGGAGCTTCCTTCTATAAATAAGAAAAACCTCTACATGTTTGGGGATTCCCCCCAATCATATCCTATTCTACATGGTATCAGAGCACATCCTCTCATGCTACCCCCAACCCTAAGAGAGAGAGCATAAAAGAAAGTTACATCCCCTTGCGGGTGGCCAATTGTCGCTAGGCATTTCTAGGTTGCCCGTAGGGATTTTCCATCCCTGCCTCTTCTTGGAGCCATTTCCATGAGCCATCTCCACCTTCAACAACAAAATCATCCACTTTGAAGTTGCTGCAACTAGATCTACATGGGTTGTCATGCCCCTGCCAGGATGTTTTGCCTTTGAAGCTGCCAGATCTATCCTATTTGCCATCTTCATATATACCTTTTAGAGATCTACATTGTCATCTTCTACATCCTTGCATATCTCTACCATCTTTGTCATCTATGCATCTATTGAGATCTAGCCCCAGATCAAGGATAAAGATTTCCCCTTTCTGATTATTTTGGGGATATATCTCCCATATATTTGATATGGTGGACATCTAGAAGGAAAAATCCATCTTTAAGTGTTGAAATTGGGGTTTTTCTACTACTGTTTGCCATCGACACAGTGTTTCACTGCTTGACAAGGCGTGTTGATGGAGATCTTCCTTGTCTGTGATTTTGTTCTCCTCTTTCAGACAAGATATATCATCTTTTAACATAGCATATCACCTACTTTTGCCCCGAGATTCAAAAAATCAACACGGAATGTTTTCTTGAAAGACTATGTGTCAGCATGCATCTGCTTTGAAAAATTTGTTGTCACAATATGAGACATGGCATGTCAAAATTTTGACACAATCTGTTACTACTTCACTGACATTTTTCTGCCCTTAAACCTACACAGCATGTCAGTATATGAAACAGCGCGTTGCTACCTTACTACCCCGAGATATGTCAACTGACATGGTGGGTCACCTTCTTTCTGACGGTTCTAACTATTTCTATAGTGATATAAGACACAATGTGTCTCTTCATCGACACGATGTGTCCGCCATTTCCTGTTGCTACATCATGGCATGCTACATCATCTACTCATGGCGGAAGGTTCTATATATGGCATGCTTCTATCCTTTTCTTCACAACAACAATCATCTTCCATTTTTCAACATTTTTTACCCCCAGTCTTCCAACCTTTTCCCCTACCTTCTCAATACTTGTTCCACCCCCATATTCATATTGAATCTATTGATCCTACAATTTTTTGACATTGTCCCTCTTCCATCATTTTTTTACTTTCCACCCCAACCATTCTCTTGACTCTTTAGTGGTTGGCATTAGGGTATAACATAGGATGATGAGTAGAGAGAAGAGACGATATGGAAGACATATGAAGAGAAGAAGAAGAATATCCTAGTTCTATTGCTATATGGATTTCCATGCTACTTTAGCTACTACTACGTGATATTCTTTTGACTGCTATATTGATCTTCATACTACTTTTTGGTGCTACTATATGGCATTTCTTTGCTTCTATGTGGATGATTTCACTTCTATGCAGATCATTCATGCTACTTTTAATGTTTCTATAGGATCTTTCTACTGCTATCATCACTTATTCATCGTCTCACCTGATTATTGGTACTACTTTACTTGTGCACCTATTGCTGATTTTTTGTTTGGCAACATCGTTGTTTCTACTTGTGCTATGATTAGCACATTTTACTTGCTTCTTTGTGAGTTTGCAATATTGTTGCCTGTGTTTTGTTTGCACACTGACTCTTTGAAAGTTCCTTATACACATTTCCTACGACTGTGATCTAACACTTTCTGGAATTTGACGTTTTCTACAAGCATGGAAATTATATGATGAGATGATGTTGGTGCCTTTGGTGACTTACATGCTATGATGGAGCTTCATGCTTTTCTAGTACTATGTTCATCTTGGAGACTTTTTTCTACTTTCTACTTCAGACACTGGTATTTTATCTGGCTACATCATCTATAGTCTGCTACTGTGTTCCATCACTCTCTGACTTGTCCGTGCCTTGAGCATGTTGATTCCTTTCTTGTCCATGCCTAGTATGCATGTTATCTTTTATTTCTTGTGTTCTAGAACTCTCTGGCCTATTTGTAGTAGAATCTAGAGAATATTAAACAGGAATAGGTAGGCATCATGATATTCATCACAATAGCTATCATTATGCAATTCTTGTATGGGCTTGGTTATCCTTTTATTTTGTTTAGTTTGTTTGTCTGTCTATCTACAAGCTGACTTGGGATTCTCTCAAGCTCCAACTTGAGGGGGAGTGTTAGAGAGTCTATTTATTTAAGTTGTTTCTATTCTTACTTAAGTTTCTTTGTCTATTTGTAATATGGGCTCAAGTGTGTCTTGGCCCATTAGGGTTTGTTTTAAGTTTGTATGTTTCCCCCTTATCATATATATAGGAAAGAGGGTTTTCCTTCTATTAATAAGAAAAACCTCTAAACATTTGGTATTTCCCCCATCATATCCTTTTATACAAGTTTGAATAGAAAGTAATAAATGAATGATGAATAATCCAATAATACGAGTAAAATTGAGTTTAATAACAACGAGACATAGTGTGTTCAATGGGGCTACTCCCCATTCCCCAATGATAAGGTCTACTCACTCATCTTTGAAGAAAGTACATAGATACAAAAGGATAGAGGAGAAGTCATGTCATTGATGGATAGGAGAGAAGTAGCCAGAGGTATCTTATTATCGCAGTCTACTCCAGCCTCAATTTATACAAAGAAATCCTCTAGGATGATCTCCTTCTTTATAGCCTCCTCCGGATCCTTACTCTTGAACTTTCCCTCACTTGAGTGAGAATATAAAAAAGAATGATTATGTTTGTCTACCACTTTTTTTACTAAATCCCATGGGTCAGTGACTATGTCACTTTACACTATTTGTCGTGATGATCCGACAGTCAGGTGGTTTGGTAGACCGATCACTTACATGGCGATGTGACTGTTGGTTTTCTGGTTAGTCGGCCAAACTAATTATTTAGCTGATCATCTTCCTGTTGAGGCTTGTAAGGTATCTCTTGGTCAATCGATCTTGGGAGGAGATCGCCCAATCTTCTGGAAAGTCAATTTTTTTGTGAGTCTCTAACTTGAAAGGAACCTCGGTTGATAGGTTGATCAGTCATGGTTGTCGGCCGCTCTTGTAATCTTCTAAGACACTATGTATTGGGAGGATCAGTCTATCCTAATGGTGGATTTCCTGATTACTTGGTGTCAATAAATCAAAAGACTCTCTAAAGTTTTTAGAAGCCTTTTAATTGACAAATCAATAGGGAAGGTTACCTGATCTGGAGGATCATTTGGGAATGGTTTTGAGAGGTTAGGTGGATTGGGCAATTGAAAGGTTTGGTCGCTTGATCTGCCTACCAAAATATGATAGATGGCTCAATCTGTCATGCAAACTTGAGATAATCTTGTATATGAGCTTGGTGAAGTAAGACTTGAATGCTCTCGAGTTGATATGTGCTTATATGCATACTAGTAAGAAAATTGATCAAAATCATAGTTATTAGAGAGAGAGAACATAAGTGATGAAACTGAGAAAAACATGTGGTAATTTATAGCTGAAATGAGTAAACCTAAACTAGAAACAACAACAAAAAATGTGATGAATATGCATTCATCATTATATATGTGAGTGAATAAATTGATCAAGGGAAGCAACCAAGAGGAGGAGGTTGTTGAGATGATGTGGTGGGAGATAAGAGGGATGAGATAATAACAACTGAGATTGCACAACCTTCAAATAAAAGTATGTCAAATATAGAAAGGAGTAGAACAACAAACACCATCCCAATCATCCCCCTTCCAAAAACCAATTACATATGGAGTCAGGCTATAAGGATGTTGGAGTACTGAAATGCACCGCCCAATAGCGATGGAAGAGGGAAAGGGGTTAATGACAAGCTCCCAAACCCCTCAAGCATTGTTTATTAATGAATACACTAATATGGAGAGTAAGAGAGATAAAAATAGGAAACTTGTAATGTTCCTTAGGAGTTTATACACCATAGGAATAAGAAAATGGTGGCAATTTTAGAGCCTCACCAGTAACACTATAAAATACAAGGCCACTGTGATGATGTGTTTTAACATCTATCACCATATTGAATCACGGGGTTTCATAAGAGGAATATGTATAATGTAGAACTATTGTGAGTGTTCTATCAAAATTCTCTTGATTTGTAGACAATATGTGCAATGAAAGTTAGTTCCCAATTGTTTATCATTTCCATTTATGCTAAGCCATGTATAAATTTCATGAAGCTCATGTGGTTCACCTCATCAAGATTGGTGACTTCATCATGCTCAACATGGTGAAGAAATGGTAAGACACATCTTCAACCATGTGTAGGCCCCCTCATTCGTCAATAAATGGCGTAGGCCTTTATGACTGAAAATTCCAAGAATCCTTATTTACATACAAATGTGGGAGGTTGTTGGAGTGGTTAGACCGATCATTTCTAACCTAGATTTTCTCAACTTCTTCAAACATATTCTTGTGGAACATATGCATGAACCCAATTAGATCTCTACCCTATCTTCCTGAGGACTATGAACTATATTGCATCACTTTTCACCTGGAGACTAAAGCTCCAAGACACCTAACTGTGAGTTCACACTTATCCTTCACATATGTTGCAACCCTACCAAAGACTTTGTCTCAGCCTAGGAAGAAGCTCTTGTAACTCCAAACAAGTGGTCCAAGATAGAGAAAAATTAGCAGATAAAGAACAAGGCACATCTCGTGGCTAGAATAAAAAAATTACATTAAGAAATTATTCAAATTGGACATGGATCTTTTTTCTTTAATCTCACTGTAGGGTTTTAGAGGAGGCAGAGATGGCAGCAGAAACAAAAATTTTCTCCCCAAACCCAGTATAAAGGAATCGCGTCAACGTCTATACAATAGGAAAGATGGTTTGTATAGACATACCTTGTCCTGAGGCTTGCCCTGCGATGTTACCTCATGGCTTGCGCGGTCTTCACCTCCGGTCTTGGACGGTGTCTGTGCAGCTCCTGGTCTCACTGGGACTGTCGGGATTGACAGTTATCCTCCAAGCGGCAGAAGTCTCCCGCCTTTGTAGTAATCCACACAGACTACCTGGAACTCTGATCGCCTTGTCGCACAAGGCACCAGAAGGAGTCATACCCTCCTGCCGGTGTACTAGTCACCAACACACTCTCCTGCAACCAGTCGCTTTTCTGCAGTTGTCTTTCCCTTGATGTACCTCCCTAATTGGGTAGCACTTGCCTGGGCTTTCCTGGTTACCACAACCAAAAGAACGACAACTTTATAGAGCAACTGGTGTTCTCAGTTGTACTGTCTGAGAAGCCCCCAATACCCCTATATATATAGGAGGGTCATGGGACAGGGTTCTCTACCCCGGGCAATGCGGGATTAAAGCAGGAGTATAAGGGTTCGATATTTTCCACAAAATATGACAAACTTCGCCAGTTGAACCAATCGATTCAGCCTTGAACTGATCGTTTGGGCCCTTGAGTCAATCGTTTCAAGTATGAGCCGATCGGTTCGTGGTCCTGGTCCAACTCAAATTGAGTTTCCATGTTTGTTTCCAACTAATCAACTATTAGTCCTTGTCGAAATCAAATTTGAACAAGTGAAACAAACTCGGTTGGTCACCCGACCAGTTCAACAATGTGAACCGATCAGTTCATTGACCTGAGTCGGTCGACTCACTATCCTGAGCCGATCGGTTCATCTCTATGAGTCGATCAGTTGGGGCAGCAGATCAGTCAATTGCAGTTTCAATCAATCTGATACTCTAATAATTTGATCCAACACCTTGAACACTATGATTTTGAGCCATCAATCGATTGGTTGTTTAATTGAACTACTAAACTCTTTTAGTAATCAATCCAAATAAGATTTATGGACAAAATCCTCTTCCAGGAACATGTCCTTGTGTGTGTGACCCTACATGTCCATTTCACA
Source organism: Alisma plantago-aquatica (assembly GCA_963693085.1). NCBI lineage: Eukaryota > Viridiplantae > Streptophyta > Magnoliopsida > Alismatales > Alismataceae > Alisma > Alisma plantago-aquatica. The sequence continues at coordinate 143,174,818 of OY856409.1, read as the reverse complement.
TTGGTAGTGAAAGTCCATAACACTTATGACTTCACAAGCAAAGAGCGGTGCCTAGTCACACATCAATGCTACCCAAGTGAAATAGAAAGTTGCAGAACAACTTTCAATCCTACAATCTGTGAATGGTGTTACAATGAATGTATAATTCCTTTGTCACTAATGTCCTGAATGAACTCAAGGCATGGTACAATCATCCTTTCAATGTTCATCCATTTAATTAATCTCAGAGCAGACTGGGTGAGATGTGTGTGACATCAATATCACATATTGATTCACACATACATGTGCATGCCTTTCTCAATCCTACTCATCAAGTGGCCATGGACATCAAACTCCCTTAGGAGGGACAAATCCCATATCTATCACTCACCCCTCAAAAGCCCCATGTGTCAAAGTCACCCAATCATCACCTTTATAACAACCCATGTTTCAGGACTGCGATTGATGATGTCAAAGTGTACCCAACAACATGTGTTGAGTGTAGTGATTTCAGGTCGAAGAATCACATTCACCACCATCACTGTGAGAGCTAACTGTGACTACCAAATCATGGTTCCATGTGTCACTCTCACGGTGGGTCTGTACGGTACACTTGTTCTCTAACAAGTACCTATGTGCTTGGTTTGATATCACTATATCATGACTAATGAGATTCTATCATCAACCAATCACACAATCTAGTCTTTAGTGTTATTGATGTCTATGGTTATTTCCACAATAACAACCGGCTAGGGACTGAATAAGAAAGTATACTCTTAACATTCGTATGATCTCATCGTTTAGGTCCTCAACCCAAAAGCATACGTCATCAAGTAAAACAATTCTTTAGACATCTATCATGTTACACTATCATCTCAGAAACAGTGAAAATATATAGATCAGAAATTGCCTTTATTATTATTCAAATCATTTACAAAGTATCCCATTACAATCATCACATGACTTGCTCTATGGGAATACATACCAAGAGACTCCCACTTGCACTTAGAGCCAGTCACCTAAGAACCTCAGTCCTTGTGACCTAACATGACCATCATGCTTCTACTGAGAAAGGACCTTAGTCAGTGGATCAGCTATGTTGTCTTCAGTTGGTACTTTCCAAATCTTCACATCTCCTCATTGTACGATCTCTCGTATGAGATGGAAGCGCCACAGTATGTGCTTGGACCGATGATGTGATCTGGGCTCCTTAGCTTGAGCAATAGCTTCATTATTGTCACAATAAAGCTCAATTGCATCACAGCTACTGGGAACTACATCAAGTCCAGTGATGAACTTCCTGATCCACACAGCCTCCTTTGCTGCATGTGAAGTAGCAATATACTCAGCCTTTGTACTAGAATCAACAACTATTTCTTGTTTGGAACTCTTCCAGTTCACAACTCCATTGTTTAGGCAAAATACAAATCCTGATTGCGATCTGTAATCATCTTTGTTGGTTTGGAAGCTTGCATTGGTGTAACCCCTTACTACCAATTCTTCCTCACTGTCGTATATAAGGGACTGATCATTAGTCCTTCACAAGTACTTAAGGATGTTCTTTGCGGTTGTCTAGTGAGCATCCACGGGATCTGAATGGTACCTGCTCGTCATGCTGAGAGCATACGAGACATATGGGTGTGTGTACAACATAGTGTACATGATGGATCTGATGGCTGATGCATATGGGATCCCATTCATACGCTCTCTCTCTCTTCACAAGATTGGGGACATTGAGCTCTAGAGATGGTGATTCCATGTAGCATGGGGATGTTGCCTCTCTTTGAGTTCTCCATGCTGAACTGCTTCAGCACTTTGTCAATGTACGTGCTTTGACTTAGTCCGAGAAGCCTTTTAGATCTATCTCTATGGATCTTAATACCTAGAATGTAGGATGTTTCTCCTAGGTCCTTCATTGAGAAAGTATTCCCAAGCCAAGTCTTTACCTTCTCTAAGGTTGTGACATCATTCCCCATCAATAGTATGTCATCCACATACAATATGAGGAATGGGGTCATGCTCCCACCATCCTTCTTATACACACAAGGTTCATCTTCATTTTGAATAAAGCCAAACACTTTAACTTCCTCATCAAATCAAAGATTCCAACTCTGAGACGCTTGATTCAATCCATAGATTGACCTTTGTAGCTTACAGACTTTATTGGCATTCTTTGGATCTACAAAACCTTCATGTTGTGTCATGTACATGTCATCATTTATATTCCCATTAAGGAATGTGGTTTTAACATCCATTTTCCAAATCTCATAGGCATAGTAAGACGCAATAGCAAGCATGATCCTAATGGACTTAATCATGGCAACTGGAGAAAAAGTTTCTTCATATTCAACACCTTGAACTTGTCGGAAACCCTTTGCAACCAATCTGCCTTTATAAGTTTGCACATTGTCATCCATGTCGATCTTCTTCTTGAAGACCCACTTTCACCCTATGGGTTTTACCCCCTCGGTGGTTCCACCAAAGTCCATACTTTGTTGGAATACATGGATTCCATCTCAGATCTCATGGCTTCAAGCCATTTCTCAGAATCTGGTCCCTCCATAGCCTCTAGATAAGTAGTTGGATCAGCATCTATGATCAATTCACCGCCTTCCTGAGTCACAAGGTATCCAAACCTATCAGGTTCAAGGTGTTCCCTACTAGATCTATGAAGTCCTTGTGTTACTTTAGGAGACTGAGATTCCACAACACCTTGTGAATCTCTATGTTCCTCTTGTACATCTACTGGTACAATGTTTTCCTGTTGGGCTTTAACCTCTTCAAGCTCTATTTTCCTCCCACTGTTTCCTCTGGAGATAAATTCCTTTTCTAGGAACACAGTTGTCCTAGAAAAAAACACTTTGTTGTCAGTAGGGTGGTATAAATAGTATCCCCTTGTTTCCTTGGGGTATCCAACAAAATAACATTTATCAGACTCGGGTCCAAGCTTATCAGGAAACATTTTCCTGACGTAAGCCTCACAACCCCAAATCTTAATAAAAGTCAAATCAGGACGCTTCCCGTGCCATATCTCCTATGGCGTCTTTTGAACCGATTTAGATGGTACTCGGTTAAGTGTAAATGCGGCAGTTTTAAGAGCATAACCCCAGAAGGAAATCGGAGGATTATAAAAACTTATCATTGATTACACCATATCAAGTAACGTGTGATTCCTTCTTTAAAATACACCATTATGTTGTTGTGTTCCAGGCGGAGTCCATTGTGATACGATACCACGGGCTCACAGAAGGTCCTCAAACTCTTGGTTTAAGTATTCTCCACCTCGATCGGATCGAAGTGCTTTAATACTTTTACCAAGTTAGTTTTGTACTTCATTCATGAAATCCTTGAACCTTTCAAGGGTTTCTGACTTATGTTTCATTAGGTACACATAGCCATACCTACTAAAGTCATCAGTGAAGGTAATGAAGTACTGATACCCACCTCTGGCATTAGTTCTAAAAGGTCCACATACATTAGTATGTATGAGTCCTAATAGATCACTAGCTCTCTCACCTTTAACTGAAAAGGGAGTCTTTGTCATCTTGCCCAACAAACAAGATTCACATGTCTCTATTGATTCATAATCAAAAGAGTCTAGATAACCATCTTTATGGAGTCTAGAGATGCGCTTCTCATTTATGTGCCCTAGACGACAATGCCAAAGATATGTTTTGTTTGAGTTGTTGAGTTTTTTCCTTTGGTGTTTACGTTGTATACACTTGTCTCTAGATCTATAAAATATAGACCATAAGACATTGCGGCACTGCCATAAAGGATCCCATCTTTTGAAATGGAACATTTTCCATTCTTAATGAGAAATTCAAAACCATCCTTGTCTAAACAAGAAATGGAAATGATATTCCTATTTATGGCAGGTACATAATAGCAGTTCTTCAACTCTATTATTAGCCCACTTGGCAGAGTTAATTCATAGGTTCCTACGGCACTGGCGCCAACCTTTTCCCCATTGGAAACACATAGTTCAACCTCTCCTTTCCCCAAAGGCCTACTACTCCTTTTAAGATCCTTCACATTTGAACAAATGTGAGATCCACATCCGATATCAAGTACCCATGATAAACAAGTAGTAAAATTAATCTCTATCACGTATACACCAGAATTAGAGATCTCTATCTCTCACTTCTTCTTCCATCGTTCCTTCCATCCTCTCCATGTTTTGAGTGCAGAAGACTTTGATGTTGGTTTGGCGAGAGAACCCTTCTCTCCCTCACCTTTATCCTTGGACTTTGTTCCATTGATCTTTATCAATGAATTATCCTTCTTCTTATTTATCTCAAACAGTGCATTAAGCGTACATAGAGTGGATTCAAAGACTATCGATATATCTGGATTGTGCAGAACACTTCTCACAATCCCTAGCAGTTATGGAATTTATTCTCAATTAATTTTCCCATTTTAAAAGATGATTCTTTTGCCATTCTATAAGAGAAAATTGCATTTTTCAAAACTCCTTTTGATTTGATTTGATTTGAATAAAATTTGACGATAGTTAATTAGGCCTTTAATTAATTACCGCTCCCACTATTTTGATTCAAATTGACAGTCCTCACCATCAATTCGGAAGATTGCAGTGCACAATCTTCTAGTGGGTCAAGATCCTGAAATCCTCCAAGTCATGGACCAGCTAGGGCTGTCACCCACAACTTAGATCTTCCAAGTAGGCAACTCTTGCCAATTACATCATATGCAACTCTTGAAAGATGTCATATGCAACTCCTTGCCATGATCACCTCCATGCCTCAAGGTTCTAGATCCTATCTAGGTAACCTTGTTAAGTTCGACCCAAAGCAAACATGATGAATATGCACCCTACTAGGGCAGACCCACATATCCATCCTTCACACTTCCACGAGATAGACGGTGCACCACGCTAGGGCGTGCCCATACTTGGCCGATCAAGCTTTTCACGTGTGTCACATTTGGAAGGCATCTAAAACTTTAATATTTGATGAGGGATTTGGTTTTATAGGTACATATACATATCCAATCACCACAATACATAGTACGTATCATATACATGCTATATCCCACAGAAAACATGAAAAATGATAAAAGCAATGATTATGGCCATCCTAATGTGTTTCCTCGAGCCAAGAGGAATCACGGTCATCTAGGTCTACATCACATGCAACATGTACAAGATGAACTTTGTGCTTTTCCTTTATGGGTTTGATCAACTCATCTCCATAATTGATCAACTCACCATTTGGCTCGTCGGTTGGGTGCCACCCGCCGATTGACTAGCTCCTCCAGCTGATCAGTTCACTGATCGTCGTGCATCTCCTCAGGTCGCCACCCGCTCATCTTGCTCCTCAAACTGGTCATCTGGAATGCCAATCGATCGGTTCGTGCCTTGAACCGATCGTCTTAGTTGTCGTCAGGTTGTCCTCCGTTCTTTGACATAACAAGAAATAAAAGTTCTATCTTATTTACATTTGAATTGAGAAACCCCGAGTTACATTCGGGGGGATAAAAGGTAGGAAAGAAATCTCGAGTTATCTCGAGTTACATCACGAAAAGGAGTTAGGGAATCGGTGTGCAGACCGAGATGCAAGCAGCCACATTCAACCAAGAACACATACATAGGGTTTATTGTCCATAACCACACTATACATCCACCACAAAACTTATTTAAGGGTTACGCGTATCGAGTGCATTCATATTACATATCATATATGTATTTTGGGATTTGTAGATTTAGGATTGGACACGCATAAAGCCAATTTTATTCGCATCTTATGCAATAAATAAAGACGACAAACCAAAATCGATCACATTGATTATCCTAAAGTATAGAGCTGTTGACGTGGCTCTGATACCACTTTATAGTTTTAGAGGAGGCAGAGATGGCAGCGGAAACAAAAATTTTCTCCCCAAACTCAATATAAAGGAATCGCATCAATGTCTATACAATAGGAAAGATGGTTTGTAGATACATACCTTGTCCTGAGGCTTGCTCAGCGACATTACCTTACGGCTTGTGTGGTCTTCACCTTCGGTCTTGGACGGTGTCTGTGCATCTCCTGGTCTCACCGGGACTGTCGGGATTGACAGTTTTCCTCCAAGCGGCAGAAGTCTCCCGCCTCTGTAGTAGTCCACACAGACTTCCTGGAACTCCGATTGCCTTGTCTCATAAGGAACCAGAAGGAGTCGTACCCTCCTGTCCATGTACTAATCACCGACACACTCTCCTGCAACCAGTCGATTTTCTTTAGTTGTCTTTCCCTTGTTGAGCCTCCCTAATCGGGTAGCACTTGTTCGAGTTCTCCTGGTTACCACAACCAGAAGAACGACAACTTTACAGAGCAACTGGTGTTCTGAGTTGTACTATCTAAAAAGCCCCCAATACCCCTATATATATAGGAGGGTCATGGGGTAGGGTTCTCTACCCAGGCAATGCGGGATTAAAGCAGGAGTAGAAGGGTTTGATATTTTCCACAAAATCTGACAAACTGTGCCAGTTGAACCGATCGGTTCATCCCTGAACTGATCGTCTGGGCCCTTGAGCCGATCGGTTCAAGCATGAGTTGATCGGTTCGTGGTCCTGGTCCAACTCAAATTGACTTTCCATGTTTATTTCCAACTAATAAACTATTAGTCCTTGTCGAAATCAAATTTGAACAAGTGAAACAAACTCGGTTGGTCACCTGACCAGTTCAATAATGTGAACCGATCGGTTCATTGACCTGAGCCGGTCGGCTCACCAGCCTGAGCCGATCAGTTCATCTCTATGAGATGATCGGTTGGGCAGTAGATCAGTCAATTACAGTTTCAATCAATCTGATACTCTAATCATTTGATCCAACAACTTGAGCACTATGATTTTGAGCCATCAATCGATTGGGTGTTTAATTGAACTACTAAACTCCTTTAGTAATCAATCCAAACAAGATTTATGGAGAAAATCCTCTTCCAGGAACATGTCCTAGTGTGTGTGACCCTGCTAGTCCATTTCACGTTGGCAGTGAAAGTCCATAACACTTATGACTTCACAAGCAAAGACCGTGCCTAGTTACACATCAGTGCTACCCAAGTGAAATAGAAAGTTGGAGAACAACTTTCAATCCTACAATCCATGAATGGTGTTACAGTGAATGCATAATTCCTTTATCACTAATGTCCTGAATGAACTCAAGGCATGGTAAAGTCATCCTTTCAACGTTCCTCCATTTCCTTGATCTCAGAGCAGACTGGGTGAGATGTGTGTGACACCAATATCACATATTGATTCACATATGCATGTGCATGCCTTTCTCAATCCTACTCATCAAGTGGCCATGGACATCAAACTCCCTTAGGAGGGACAAATCTCATATCTATCACTCACCCCTCAAAAGCCCCATGTGTCAAAGTCACTCAATCATCACCTTTATAACAACCCATGTTTCAGGATTGCGTTTGATGATGTCAAAGTGTACCCAACGACATGTGTTGAGTGTAGTGATTTTAGGTCAAAGGATCACATTCACCACCATCACTGTGAGAGTTGACTGTGACTACCAAATCATGATTCCATGTGTCACTCTCACGGTGGATCTGTCCGGTACACTTGTTCTCTAACAAGTACCTATGTGCTTGGTTTGATATCACTATATCATGACTAATGAGATTTTGTCATCAACCAATCACACAATCTAGTCTTTAGTGTTATTGATGTCTATGGTTATTTCCACAATAACAACTGACTAGGGACTGAATAAGAAAGTATACTCTTAACATCCATATGATCTCATCGTTTAGGTCCTCAACCCAAGAGCATATGTCATCGAGTAAAACAATTCTTTAGACATCTATCATGTTACACTATCATCTCAGAAATAGTTAAAACATATAGATCGAAAATTGCCTTTATTATTAATAAAATCATTTACAAAGTATCCCATTACAATCATCACATGACTTGCTCTATGGGCATACATACCAACACTCACAACTTAGATAGAGGAAATGTTCAAATAGAAAGAAAGGGAGTGAAAGAAGGGAAGACATTTGCTTAGTTGTGCAAAGGTGATAGCAACACAAAGTTTTACAACTCCTTCATCAACCAACAATCTAAAAGGAACACAATTATCAGGCTCAATGATAAATCAAGATATTAGGTCAAGGAAAAATTATCATGCCCAATGATAAAGCAAAATTATCATGCTTAATGAATGTTCTCAAACATATGATTCATTCATTCTTCAAAGGCCAGTTTATAGATGTTGTCCAACTTAATGTCAAGAAAACCATCAATCATCCCAATAACTTCATGAGGATATTTAGATTTGATGGTCTGCAATTGCATCACCTAAAAAGGAGGTTAATAAGTATTATATTCTAACGAAAATGGATCCTTATTAATCGATCACCCTCGATGGAGTAAAAAAACTCTTCATCCAAAGAACTGGAATATCATTATTAGGTTTGTTATGTAGACAATTTAAAGCACTAATTGAGGAGAGTTCTTCTAAGAAAAATTGTGTGTTGCATATATGATTTTGATACATGAAGTAGATAAACCAGATTCATGAATCATCACATGCATGTCTCTCTCAATAATTTGATAATCAAATAGGTGTCTAAAATAGTTATGGAATGATTAAAGAGACATATTATGAGATGAATTTCCATGACCCGTGGTATCCTTGTGCCCAGTAGGTGTATATCGGGTAGCATGATTCATGTACATGAGCTAGTACACCACATTCATAACAAGAACTCACCCCCCTACAATGGAGGTCAAAATACACCTTTTGAAGGCCTATAATTATACGAATTATAAATTCCTTAAAGATTCAATTGACAAGTCTAGATGGATGCAAATAATAATTAATTATATAATGAATTTAATAAATGGAGGGGAAACCAACATTAGTGGGGATTTTAAGAAGCAACTTGATTTTTTTGATAGTCGGGGATTGTGACAAGGCAACCCCTCATCACATTATATTTTTGTTATGTGAAAGGAAAGAGTTGGACAAGCAATGGAATCATAATTTGTTTCTAAGAATCGGAAACCAGACAAGTTATCTCATTATTAACCTTGCATGTTGTATGTGTTCTTTGTTGATGATAATATATATCTTTTGACAAAGCTTATTTTCCATTGTTAAATATTTTTATGAAGTTCTAGTGGGAGTTTGGGGTGATATTAAGGCAAGAGATTTTGATTGATAAATCTAAAATTTATTTTTTAGAGAGGGTCCTTACTCAAATTCAAAAAAAACATATGAAACTATATCCACTTGGGGGGATTGAGGACCTGGTAAGACAACTTGGAGTCCCTATTATACATGGAAGAGTGACAAATAGGATATGAATTCATGATGTACATCACACACAATATCTCTATCTGGGATGATCTACTTGCCAAAATCAACACTAACACCCATATTAACTTTTGTGTTGCAAACTGTGAGACTCTCCTTGAGTATATGTGATAGGATGGATACTCCATGATGTACATCACACACAATATCTCTGTCTGGGATGATCTACTTGCCAAAATCAACACTAACACCCATATTAACTTTTATGTTGCAAACTGTGAGACTCTCCTTGAGTATATGTGATAGACGGATATAGTTGTTAACAAATTTATATGAAGGATGACATAAGAAAATTCATCTCTCTATCTCTTGGGACATCATATCATTTGATAGTTAGCATGGAGTTTTGAGGGTTATATCGATGAGGAACTGGAATAAATCACTAATGTGAAGAAAGATTGGGAAGTAAAATAGAATTGATATTTCATTTGGATCCAATGTATTAAATATAAATATAAGAGCTTTTTAGTTAGGTGAGTAGATCTACTACACCATGCTAGCAAGTAGTTTATGAATGCAAGAAATTCATAGATGATAAGATCTTATACTATGTGAATAGAGAGAATTCTTCCTAAGTTAGGAAGGATCCTTAAATCCCAAACTAGCCACTAATCCAGACCTTGAAGTGAAAAGGGATACACGAGTGAAGTGATTGCTCACAACTATAGGCTGGTGTCATATGAATTTATTGGTTGAGAATCTTTATAGTTGGTCTAGCATTTCCAGCATGAATCCAACAACTCAGGATCAAAGGAGTGACATTTAGGCATAGTTGTGAATTGATTAAGGAGCCTTCTCTACTTCATTGGCTTATAGTTTTGTTTAAGAGGATACATATACAAGAAGAACCGAATGTCAGAATAATATTTGGGAGAGCTTATAGAAATGGATATGACCCTCTACCAAATGGAAACCAGGGGGAATTCTCACTAACAAGAGAATATTTGACAGATATATGACTACTCTAAAAATGATATCACATATGTTGTGAAGGTGTAGAAACCAAGATTCATGTATTGTCATATGTACTAGGGAAAAGGAGATTTATGGAATATCATTGGCATGCCCATACTTCTTCACAGGGAGCCTCCAGACTAGTGTAGTTGATGCTTGAACTTGGATGAAGACTAGATGTACCTACCTATGGCCACTTCTTGGCATATTTTATATAGCAAAAACTTGTTTTTCTTTGAAGAAATTGAAAGACACACCACCCAAAAATAACGTCATTGTGTGTGTAGCATACTCAATTTCGGGTGATAAATCTATTTTGAGATGTAATTCAACATTTGTTCCTAGCTTTAACTTATTCTTTCACTACCAGACTCATTCGGCTATTTGATCATTTTTCTTATTCTTTGATACTAATTTCTCACCAACTGAATTTCCTATGTTACAATGAGTTCAAGTCATCTTACTTGAGTAATATTTGCAAAGTAGCCCCTCATTTCATCTTTATGAATGCTTCAGACACATTTGATGCATTTTGATTTTATGGCTCTCTAATACTTAGGTAAAGCCTTGTAGTTCAATAATACACTCAATTTGTTCCCTAGTGGCTTTGGAATCATTTAAATATTTGTAATTTATATATATTGATATTATAATGATTAATAGTAAAAAATTAATATACTAGGTTAAAGTCATAAAGTAGAGAGTTAATATTTTTATATAGTAATTCAATAGTTGTAAGATCGCCTACTATAGTAGTGAGATCTACCATGGCACTGCGTTCTAGGGACAAAGGAGGTGAGAGAGGGGGTGACATCAGTGAGCCACCTACGACGAGGATACAAATCTGGGGTAATGGACCTTCTCTAGAGCCTATGCAGAATGCACGAGCTTTTCAAGGAGGAGTGAGAGGAAGGAACGAGATACTGGTTGTAAAAGAGACAGACCTAGGCAGATTTGTTCTATCATCAGGGTACTAATGAAACATTGTTAAGGTGATGCCCGATCAAGATTGTTGACAGATCATATATTCAAAGGGCATTGCACACATGAACTTGTCTAAGTAGGAGAATACTATTATTGGATATGTTATTGGTTTGAAACCTCATTGGCTGACCTTACACAAGAATTTGTTGATGATCTAGGAGATTAAAGGGAGTATGGAAATTCTGTCTAGAGGCAATGATTTTTTTGTAATTAGATTTTCGTATCCAAATGAAATGAAGGTGGCTTTAGAGAATTGGTCATGGTTTTTTGTAAGAAAACCATTGATCCTAAAGAAATGAAAAAGATGTGAGTTGTTAAAGAAGGTGAAGTTGACTGAGGTTCCAATCTGGGTGATGTTTTTTGATCTCCTGTTGGATCTATGGGATGAGTGTAGGGAAATACGGGCACTAAGTATAGCAACGGAAACAAAAAAATTATCCATTCATATTCCCCAATACAACAAGATCGCGTCAACTACTATGTATTAGGAAGGATGGTTTTAGCAAGTTATACCTGGTCCTAGAGAAAGTCTAGTGACAAAACTTACTTCTTTGCAACTGCTGACAAGTTTCTCTTGGACCGTGGTTGTGTAGCTCTTGGTCTTCACCATGAACAACATCTACGTAACCTCTGTAGTGACTCTTGTGGTTTCGCCATGGACTTCATGTTGACTTTGCTCTCCGAGCAGCAGCCAAAGGATCCCCGCCTCTAGAGTTATCAACACAGACCAACTAGAACTCCTGTCGTTCACCAAGAATGGGCAGGAAGGAGTAGTCCTCCCCGTTGGTGTACTAGTCACCAACCTACTCTCCCACTACGACATAGAAACATTTTCTTAATGCATCTTGTATGGACAAGGATGATTATCAATAAAGAATTATTAATTCTTCTAATTCAAAGATATGATCTTGCATGGCATTGTCCCTAAAACATCTTGTGATATTTATGTGAAATGATTCAAAGATGAAAGTTTATACCAAAGGAATATAGTTGATAACTCAAGATTATTATTAGCATAAGTCGTCTTATATGCACACATAAGAAATTCATACCTAGATTACATATTGATGTTGATCTAGAATCCCTTAGTTATTGAACCTAAGGAAATATGCAAGTCTTATTCATACACAATATGACATGAAATCCTTCACTAAACGTAGTGGGAGGATAAAACTTTCATTAGACCTTATGCATATGATGCATGAAGATCTTATGGAATGAATGCGATAAAAATTAATACTTCAATTTCATTTTTTGGTAATATGATGATATGTACCAAAATGAAATCTCTTGAAACTATTCAAGGAGATTATAAATGAAGTATGACATTGATGAAAGTATTAAGATACTATGATATGATCAAAAGTTGAAATACTTTATATCAATACCTTGAGTACCTTCAGGAATGAACTATGATAATGTATCACAAGTCCATCTGAACACGAGGATGTGTCAGAATGAAGGAAATATACCATGATGAGTCATGATATAATTATCAATTAATTTAATCTTCATACATCCTCATAAATATATATACCTATCACTAAATAATGTAGCATCTGAATGGTTTAAAAGGACATCATATATGATATGATTTGGGAATGTCCCAATAGGTCGAAAGGATTGAAACTCACCTTTAGAAAGTATTTTCTTGAGAAGGTTTATCCATAAACCATGATAGTTGAACATTACTATTAATCTCAATCCAATAACAAAATTATTTTGTTAATAGGATAACTGAGTTCTTAAATATTTAGTGGGAGTAAAAGTAATACTCAAAGTGTTTGAGATCAACAATATGGGTACAATGAGAACAATGAGAACCAAAAGTTGTTCTGGAATCTCAGGTTCAACATATAACACAAAACAAAATATTCTAGTAGTACACATCTGAGATTGGAGGATTGTGAATCCAACAATTCAGATGGGTTGGTCACACAGGATGAGCCAACTACTCAACTAGAAGCTATTTCTGATTAATTTGGGATCCATGTAAGCTAACAAGGTAAGACCTTGATAGTGTCACCGAAAGAGGTAACACCTAAAGGGTGTAATAGGGCTTATAATCAAGACCTACATGGATAACATAAAAGGTCAAATTGGTTGAATAAATCAAGTTCAAAATGTTGAACATGATAGAAATTCATTTACCAATTGTCATGCTTGTTGTTGTAGTTAAAATGGACTATGATATTTTTCATATGAAAATTGGAAATTGGATTCCTTAAGGGAATACATTAGAGGATGTGTATGTGACATGACCTAAAAGGTTTCATAACTTCATGAATGTAAATTAAGTCCATAAACTACAAAGTTCAATCTGGGATTGAAACAAGTAACTCAAAAGTGGGATCTTTTAACTTGAAAAGATAGTTAAAAAGTTTGACTTGAATCAAGGAAATAGATGAAAATTGTGTTTACAAAAGTTTTGGTGGGATCATATATGAATATTCCACATGTGATGAGGAATAACATCTCAATATTGTGCATATTGAGAACTAGCATGAAAACTCCTTCAGCAAGGAAGGATAAGGTGAACCATCTTACGAGATAAGGACTAAGACCTATAAGATAGTTCTTGAATGTTTCACAATGGAAGTTTGTGTATAATAGAAACATGTTGAAAGAGCTCAACATGGAAGGATTTATTGAGAGAGAGTTCAGATTAGTCTCTCATGAATCCTATGTTCCAATTCTTGTAAAGAATGGGAATATCATGAATAAGATTCCATGGGCCAGCCCAACAAGGGATCTATCATGTAATCTATTATCAAGCTTATCCCATATGATCTTGTATGTATTGGATATGACAAGATGATATAAATTCCAATAAGGGTTATTGGAAAGTCATTTAAGATATCCATTAGTACTTGAGAAGTGACTAAGGATAAATTACTAGTCAATGATGATAGCAATAAAAAGGAAGAGTTGGATGTAAAGGGTTACATCGATGCAAGCTTCCATAAATGGCAAAGTTGATCACAAAATAAAATATGTTTTGATTTTAATAGAGAAAAGATGTGATTAGTTGGAAAGGTTCCGAACTAATAGCCATTAATGCTAATCTACAATAGAAGCTGAGTATGCTTGTGTTGTGAACACAAAGTGATACTATATGGATCTAAAAGTTCATATGATGAATTTATAGATGTTCCAACCTTTGATGACTCAGTAGAAATTTTGTGACAACAATGAAGCTAATTGTTGGTAAGGAATATTAGATACCATATTACATCAGTTTCATCTCAGAGTAAAGAGATAAGAAACCTGCAATATACCGACTATAAGCAAAGAGTTGCTAACCTGCTAAATCAGTACTAGTGTAGTAAAAGCATGTTGGACATGTTTAGATGACTAAGGAAGAGATATGTTGGTGATTGGCTCTAAGTTCAAGTGGGATTATGTTGGTAAGGTATGCCCGTAGAGCCAATCATATGATGATTGACATGACATAATTACCTAAAATGATTTGATTAATAATAACACATATATAAAGGCAAGCTTCCAATTCATCTATTTCACTCAGTTTTGAGATAATGAGGATACAAAATGAATGTCTAGAGAATAATGTTACTCAATGATGTATGTCTTCAAGTACATGAATTGGAAGAGATGAGATCATATAGATGTAAGGAGTACACATTTACATTCTCATTATGTCCCTGATCAGTTGTTATTATGGATGGTTGATAGACAATAATAACACATAAGATCAGAATGTGAGTTGGTTGATGACTAAATCTCATTAGTCATGATATGGAAATATCAAACCAAGCACACAGATACATGTTATAAAATAGTGTATCGGATAGACCCACCTTGAGAGTGATACATAGTTTTGTGTTCACAATCATCTCTCATAGTGAAGGTGGTGATTGTGATTCTTAGACCTAAAATCACAAAACTCATCACATGTCGTTGGGTACTCCTTGACATCATCAAGCATAGTATGGAAACATGGGTTGTTATAACAGTGATGATTGGGTGACTTTGACATATGGGGATAGACTGTGAGTGATAGATATGGGATTTGTCCCTCCTATTGGAGTATGATATCTTGGCCACTTGACTAGCGAGACTGTGAAACGCATGCGCATGCACATGTGAATCAATATATGATACTAATGTCACATTATCTCTGACAGTCTGCTCTTGGTTCAAGAAACATGGATTGAATGTTGAGAGGATGACCAACCATACCTCAAGTTCATCCTGGATATCAAAGACAAAGGAATTATACAATCACTGGAACACCTTACACTGATTGTAGGTTGAAGTTATTTTCCAACTTTCCATTTCACTTGGGTAGCACTGATGTGTGACTAGGCACCACTCTTTGCTTGTGATGTCATACGCTAGTTATGGACATTCACTACCAATGTGACATGGGACCTATAGGGTCACACACATATGAACTCATCTAGAAGAGGAGTTTGATCTTGAATGACAATTGAATTGATTAGTAAAGTGTTTAGGTATTCAATTCACACAACTGATTGCTTGATTGGCTGACCAAGACTACCAAACAACCATCTCATTGAGTGAGATGGATGTTTGGGAAGCTAGATGGGCGTCTCAAGTAGGTGAGATGTCTGTTTGGGGGTCAGGTTGATCGGAGATTGATTTGGCTAAGTTTTTCCCTTGAACCGACCAGTTCAATATGATTGAACTGATCTAATCATCTCAACTCAACATATGGACATATGGGTGAGTGAGATGGGCATCTCTCTTGGGTCAGACTGTCCGATTGGGTCGAACAAAGGTTTGGGATGTTTCTTGAATAGTTTCGTTTGTTCTTTACTTGAGGAACAAGGAAATTAATATGAGATATTAATTGGATTTGAAATAGTCAAATTCGATTCAGGTTGGCCGTTTCGTAGTGCGAGACGTCTGTTTCACGCACCAGACAACCGTCTGGGTGTGCAAAATGGCAGTTTTGGCTGTCACAGATTGCAAACTGTTGCGAAAAAAATCAAGATCTCTTAGTTCTTTCCACTTGACTTTTAGTCCTGCATTGGCTGGGGACTGAGAACCCTGACTCTGACCCCTCCTATATATAGAAGGGTACTGGGGGCTTCCCAAGAAACAATAACTACACTGACAATAGAGAATCAGTTGCTCTGACAAGTGCTATCCTCTCCGGTTGTGGTAACCAGGAGAGCCCATGCAAGTACTACCCGACTAGGGAGGGATAGCCACGGGAGAGAATAACAGAGGGTTTTCATAGTGGGAGAGTAGGTTGGTGACTAGTACACCAACGGGGAGGACTGCTCCTTCTTGCCCGTTCTTGGTGAATGACAGGAGTTCTAGTTAGTTTGTGTGGATAACTCTAGAGGCAGTGGTCCTTTGGCTGCTGCTCGGAGAGAAAAGTCAACCTGAAGTCCATGACGAGACCACAAGAGTCGCTACAGAGGTTACACAGATGTTGTTCATGGTGAAGACCAGAAGCTGCACAGCCACGGTCTAAGAGCAACTTGTCAGCAGTTGCAAAGAAGTAATTTTTGTCACTAGACTTGCTCTAGGACTAGGTATAACTTGCTAAAACCATCCTTCCTAATACATAGTAGTTGACGCGATCTTATTGTATTGGGGAATACGGATGGATAAATTTTTTGTTTCCGCTGCTATACTCAGTGCCCGTATTTCCCTACACTCATCCCATAGATCCAACAGGAGATCAAAAACCATCACCCAAATTGGAACCTCAGTCAACTCCACCTTCTCTAATGACTCACATCTTTGTCATTTATTTAGGATCAATGGTTTTCTTACAAAAAACCATGGCCCATTCTCTAAAGCCACCTTCATTTCATTTGGATATGAAAATCTAATTACAAAAAAATTATTGCCTCTAGACAGAATTTCCATACTCCCTTAAATCTCCCAAATCATCAACAAATGCTTGTGTAAGGTCAGCCAATGAGGTTTCAAACCAATAACATATCCAACAAGGATGATCATAGGATGATTTTCTAAGAGTTTGAAGCCCTTCAGCAGTGAAAAGGTGGAAAGGAAGATGGAAGAAGGGGAGAAGAAGGGGATGGGGGCGGCGCCTGGTGAATACGAGCTGTAAAGATGTCCTATCTTTTATAGGACCATTGGATTTGGGAAGAAGCAAGGAAGGCGAGGGAGGAGAAAACGGAGGGAAAGGAAGAAAGGAAAGGGAGGAAAACGAAGAAGGAAAATCAAGAGAAGACTTGTGCCTGATCGCGAGGGAAAGAGTGGAAGTGGAGGAAGGAAAGAGAGCAGTTGTCGTTCGATTCCAGATCCAACGGCCCAAAACAAACCTGACCAATAAAACCAGCGTGACCCAAAACCTTATGCGTGACAAATCAAATCCAATTCTATTCCAATTAGAACTATAGTGTGAATGTATTTAAAATACTTGTTTTCTCTTTCTTAAATTGAGGGCCCAAAAATTATCCAAATTAAGTGAAATTGTTCACATAGGCCAATTAAGGCATGTAGATTCCAATTATGTACTTAGTTTTGCCTTTTGGAAACTTTTAATATATTATATAAATCAAAACATATTTTCTCTTTCCTCCTTCATTAATGGCATTAGGATTATCCAAATTTTATGAAACTTGACCCCCAAGTCATATTTGATGTGTTAGATATGAATTTGCCATCAATTTTACATATTGGAGTTGTTTGTATATTTATTTAATATTTTGAAGGTTCTACACACATTCTCTCTCTTGATTTAACCTTTTAAGTAAAATTTCTCCAAATCATATAAAAATTTACCCAAAGGTTAAATTTATTATGTATATCACGAATCTAAGATTATTTTCCTCCTTTGGTATCATTTATTATTTTATTTGATATTTTTGGGGAAAATACACATCTTCTTTTTCCAATTTGAATAAAATAAATTATTATTATGTTGATAATGTGTAACTTCACTCCCAAGATAATTGGGACCCAAGGAACATGAAATTAAACTTATCTTTCACTTTTGGGATTTCCTTCTATGAGATATGTCTTATGGCCCATTAGTGGCCCACTATCTTAATTACTTAACCAATTAAGTTCTTTATCATCTTGTTATCTCCAAATGAATTATGTGACATTTTAGATTACATTATTCTTGCATAAGATTATTAGGATCATACTAACCTTACCCTTGTTTGGCTAGGACCAAAAGGTCAACTTCTAGGGTAGGGTCCAAGATCTGGTATGTTACAAGGGAGGTAGATTCCATGGAGAAAGAAACTCAAAAAATGATCGAGATAAGAGAGAGATCTCTCTCTCAAAAGATAACATGGTAATAGGTTTCTATTATTGCAATTAAAGGGGGAGATGACGTGGAGGTTGTTGGATCATAGTGTGAAACTTTGGTTGTCAGATGGTAGGAAGGAAAAAAGAAATAAAGAAAAATATAGCTTGACATGAAAATAAATGAGATCTTAGTGTTATCCATTGTATTATTTTTATATTTTATAAATCTCTCTTTTAAACTATATTGAAAGGTTTTCTAATCAGTTGTGAGGGTAAATTGAGGGCCACAAGCTAATTAGGGGGCCTAAAACCTTACTAGCCAATTAGATTCATGTTTAGGATAACTCGTAACCATTACTTCTATATAGGTCTTTTCCTTTATGTATATGTATGTAAAAAATTTATATAAATTTGAAATAACTTTTCTTTGTTAGTTAATCGAGTCAAATTCGTGATCAAGAGTGACTATCGACTCAAATGCTTTTCTCATTACCTTTTATGTATCTTATAAGAGTTATCTGGAATAGAGAGAAAAGAGAGGATGTAATTTTATATCTCCATATATTTTGGGATAAAGGATAAATAATAAATGCACAAAGAAAAAAGGAAGACATATTTCAATTCTTTATCTTTTCTCACATTATTCAAACAAAATATTCATTAGTTGTGCTATTTGTAATATGTGCAAAACTTGAATTTTATTAATAAAATTCTTATAAAGGTTCTAAATTACATATGGAAAAATTGAAATGTTACAATTCCATTTTCCAATATACATATATTTTTTTAAGTGTCATATAGTTTCATTTAGTTATATATTATTTGCATCCTTGTTCTAGTACTTTATATGTATATTGTATGTATTGGATTATTTATCTTTTATATATTTTCTACTATTTTTATTTTTTATTTATTTTACACCGTTTGTGTTGGTTTAATATTTATATTAAATTATATTTTTTTGTTGATTTAATATTATATATTATTAATATAGTATCTATTAATTTGGGATATTATTAGTTACATTATAAATATGTGTATCAATGAAGTGTTTGTTTTATTTTTTATTCTATTTTATGTATTCTAATATATATATATATATATATATATATATATATATATATTACTGAATGTTGAAGTTGTTAATGAACTCAATAGATAAAATATAAAAAAATGATATGGTACGAAAACATTAATAAATAAAATTTGAGTAATGTGTCTTATGTATTGCACCCCATGGAACTAATGTGTCCTGTCTGGGGATGTGTTGCTCATGTACAACATCAACGTGTCCCTGTAATTGTACATATTAGTCTCATAGGGGAAATGTGTCTTCAAAGGAGACACATTGCTTCCTCCCAAATATGACAATCTATTTTTTTGAAATGACATTTTGGATATAAAATACCAAAAATGCTATTTTGATTTTTTGTTACTACACAAATTATATGATATATTTCAACATGACGGTATTATGATTAATTATTCCTTAGCTCCAGCAACCAATCAAGGCTATTGTGAATGGAATCCATTTATTCAAAACAAATCTTATCATTATTTGTTCAATTATCTTTAATATGAGAAATTACATTTCTCACCAATTGAACCCAAAAATTGGGGTTGTAACATCTTTCCCCTCTTATAGGAATTTTGTCATCAAAATTCAATAAAACAAAACATACAATTTAGGATAAGACTTTTCCATGTCCATTAATGGCCCCTATGTGTCTTTACCTTACCCGTGGCGCTTCCAAAGAACCTTTATCATCACATATTCTTTTCTCTGAGTTCTTTCATCCTGGCGTCTATAAACTACACAGGTGACTCAGGTCATTTTAGCCTCCCTTGGGGCTCACTAGGTTCATTGTTTAGCTCATGGTCTGGGTACCTCACATAGTGCTCTACATTGGACACTTGGAACTCATCACACCTTCCTTTATCCTGAGGGGTAAGGTTATCCATAACCTTCTCCACCAATCCATCTCAAATGGACCCATGTATCGGGGACTCAGCTCTCTTAGCTATAACTTAGAGGGGTCGGATTTTCATGTCACATATTCTCCCACAGTGAACTACATGACAGATTACTTTGCATCTGCTCATGACTCTTATCATCTTTAGGCTCCTTTTAGCCATTGCATGATCAAAGCAACTTCATCTACACACACTGTGGTCCTTTCACCAACATCACCTTACTGAAGTGGTGCTCGACACAACCTCCCTTATAGAACACGATACTGGCTATGGTGGTTGTCATCACATCTTTCATAGGACAAGAACTATCTCTAGCTATCACCCTGAATGAGCACATATACTCTCATCAGACCCTTTAGTCGGGATCATACTAACCATTAGTTAGGGGTGATAAACTATACTAACATCGAGTTCTTCATGTACCTACTTCCACCTTTTGGAAGGAAACCTTTAGGTCAAACCAAGAACTTTTAAACTCATATCATGGTGTAGTTGAACCATCTCGTATGTAGTTCAACAGAACCTGTCTCTTGACAGTACTCCCTTCTTTCTCAAGTTATCCCGGTGAGGTGATCTTCCATAACCCATATTGCATCTTGACCTTCTTGGTCAAAGGGAGACTTACCACAACATCCATAGTGATGAACTCCCATTCCCTCTCAGGCACTCTTTTATCCTCTATATTGATATACTGGGTTACTGGTGTTCATCCTTCACCTCCTATTATGCATTGCAACATACCACATGCACTTCACCTTAGACATCCAAAATACAACTGTCACTTATTATCTTTGTAGTACCAAGGTATATCATGATCTCCTGCATTGTTATGATTCCTCAAGCTTGATACCTCGGAAACCCTAAACCATTCTAATCAGGGTTTCATCACATTCCCTTCCAGAGAAGTGCATCTGAGGCTCTAAACCATCCTTTCATTACATCAAGGACTAGACTGGATAACCAAACAATCATTAACAGATATCGTTACAACTGAGTGTTTAGCCAAACTTTCCTCCTTTCTAATCTTAGGGTCAGCCTAACAACCTCTTCTAGCCAAACTGGGCAGCTATATCTCCACCAGAGCATCCATTACCACTTCACATCCTTCGGTATTAGGTAATGTTGAAGACATACTTCCTCCATGTATTCCGCTTAAGTCTCATCTCGAACTCTAAGTTTATCTTCATCAAGAAAACTCTGAGATCATCCTCTTGGTTATCAAACTCAACCTTGTATCACGTGCAGATCCCACATAGCTCATGATAAAACATTCTCATAAGGTGATTATCTTAATACTCTTATCATTTGTACATGTCCATGTATCATTCACTCCACCAAGGTATGTTATCATCTTTGTCCTCATACCTCGTAGCAACGTTCCAACCCACCACATCTTTTATCCTTGGTGTATGGCATGCGTATTGTCCCATCTCTCACTCCCATAACAAGAAGAAATAAGCATTTGGTGTCCGTCCAAACACAAAGTTCTTCATGTTCCAAGAGTAGATATGACGCATCCCACCTTGCCAGTACACCTTCAAATCTAGGTTGAAACGGGCCATCATATCGATATCCCCATTACTTCCATGGAAAATGGGTCACAAACTTACTTGGTCCAAGCACAATCCTTGGTCATCTCCTCTAGGCCTTTAGGGTGCCAACACTTTTGGGGTCATCCCTCTTCCTTCCTGCATCCAGAGAGTGCCCTACTCATCTGCCCTTTGGATCCCATGAGTTCATGAAGGTGATCAATCTCCTAACCCATGGCCCTTAGACAATGATAGTTGTTACCTCCCGACCCTATGGTCATGTGCACTAAGGAATTAGGCAACTCCTACTTCCATCTGTCTTACCCCTACCTGACCCTAGGATAGACTTAGGATTATATCATAGTACATGTCCAACTTAGAACCTTACCCAAGCATTCATCATCTCTCTTCCTGCATCCATGGGCTGACTTTCATCCTTTCATAGGGATCATGGCAACCTGCCTACCTTGGTCAAGCCCCATACCGGTTACCTCCATGGTAACACATCCACATGCACATAGAGATGGTTGTCTGTGGGTCTAAAGGTTCAATCTCATGCCATGTACTCTTCACTTAACTTCTCAACATCCCTAAGTTTCCTCAAACCCACAAAACTGGTAAACACCCAACCAAAGGGTCCCTCTCCCATGATAGGAGGAAACTACATCTCTTGATAACAAGGTCACAACCATCCTTAGGGTTTGCATTTACTTGAGCATGCTTAATCCAGCAACTACTAAGGCACAAGTAGACCACCTATTAAACCATGCTAGGTCATACTTGATCTCTCTCCTCCCATTAGTCCCACTTAGTTGTGAGAGGTTCATCAAACATACCCTTACTTAAGGGGTGTCCTTTACCTCTACATATGAGGAGTTCCATGCTCGAAACTATAGAGACCCAAATCTCATCATGAGCATCGGGTACACATCTTCCCCTCTTAGGCCTAGGAACCCTAGGTTCACCTTCGGGTGTCCAACTGCATGCTCAATCTCTTAACCACGAATCAAGCATGTCCAAGATATGTCATGCACTTCTATGATCCTTTTGTTCGAGAAACACTTCGGAGTTGAGTCCTCTAGGTATAAAGCCTCACAACTGGTTACTTAAACTTCCACAGGGTCTAAGGCACTCTTTGTCTCATCTCAACAGGTAATTACTTATATCATGGGTACTAGAAGCATCATCCTCTCTCTAGGGTTTGGTTCCTCCAAGTCAACCAAGATATCATCAGCCTCCAGGGATCAAGCATAAGGCAACCACTATCATCCACATACGTCGCATCATCCTCAACTCCCCACTATTCCTCAAGTTTCGGGGTTTTAGGCCTCCAACCTCCTTGTTGGGGCCCTGCTTTCTCTCTCTAGAGCTAACTCCACCTCCAACCATACTACTAGAGGTCTCTTCCCTATGAAGGCTCAAGCTCACAAGCATACCCCTAGGTGGGTGAAGCCTATGCTCAACTCTTGTTTGGCTCAAGATTATACCTAGCCCTTCATGTTCATCCCATAAGCCATCCATTATGCATACGGGCTAGGGTTTCAACCTACTGCTATCCACAGACGTACTCTGGGTGCAAGCTATACCCTACCTGCATAAGCCCATAGGGTTCTATAGGTTTTTCTCTAACCTCATCAATGAAGGAGCTATCCTTCACTCTAACATGCATGACCCTACCTAGTGTTGGGTCGCCAGAGGTACTAGGTCATTAACATCTCGTGGTTCATATGGCATCCAAGGCATATCTATCCAAACACCTGGTCTACCATGACATCTAACTCATCAAGTCATCTCTCTCTAACCTTCACTTAGGGTTAGGGTTAACATCATCCTCCAAGAATGTGTCGGGTCTCTACATTTAAGACTAACTCTCTCTAATCATCCTCCTACTAAGGAGTTCTATCCTCAGGTCTCTCCTGAGGGCAAAGACAACTTGTGTCATATGTCCTAAGCATGTATCAATTCCTTTACGCTTACTCTATTAAGCTTATGTCCATGACATCTTATTTACATGTTTTTTTTTATTAATTTGGTGGAGGATTCCTTAATCCTTATCAACCTTACCTATACCTCAAGAGGGCGAGGAGAAGAGAGGAAACCATAATCGTCAAAGTCCTTATCAGAATTTGAGTTGAGGAGGGATGAACAAGATGAGAGAGTCTTAAAGGTATCTTATTTCGAATCATACCATAAGACTTTGGCCAGGAAGTCACACGGATCCGGGAGTCCTCGTATTTTGACTAGCGGTGCAAAGGAAAATATTGCCAGCCCCCGGTCGTGATCCTTTTCTAGACACCTCTGTCTTTCAGATAATCCTCTAATAACTCCCTTGGGTTCTATAGAATTTGTAAAATTTAATAATTATTAAAGATTAAATGAGGAACCTAGGCTCTGATACCAATTGTTAAGACCCTACCTTCCGGTAACCCCCAATTAAGGGAGACTGAATGGTCAGAGTCATTAACCAATAACCCAGATCAAAGGTTTGACAAATAATCAATAACAATTAATAAATTTTACCAACTAAACTGTAAACTGGTATAAAATAAAACTTTGCTTACCTTTTAAAAACTGGGATTTCTAAACTTCTATTCATGAAGATACCAATCTAACTAATCCTCATGTGCACGTTAATTCTCATTTAATTCCGCATATGCCATTTTACTGTTTGTCCTTTTCATTTGTACCTAAAACGCTGACAAACAAAATGTCGAACCTTTGATCCGGGATACGACCCAAATGTTACGACCCCACCTCCCGATAACCCCCAATTAAGGGAGACTGAGAGGTCGAAGCCGCACCCATAACTTCCAGATCAAAGGTTCGGCAATTAACCAAGAATAATTATCAAATTTTAACCTACTATACTGAAAAGCTGTAAGAAAATAAACTTTTGCATACCTTTTGGAAAACTCGGATCTCTAAACTTCTATCCACTTAAGGATTCTACTCTAACTAGTCCTCCTTGTATTTAACTTCATGTATTTCACAATATGAAAATTTACTGTTTGTCCTTTTGGCTTGTACCTAAAACACCGACAAACAAAACGTCGGTCAGTCGAAGCTGGTATGTGGGGGAAACAAAAAAAAACGTGCAACTATGATAACAATGTAATCATTCAATTAATCATTTAATAACCAAGATTACGTTTTAAATATAACTCTGCGATCCAAGAGTACCCTATCCTCTATGTTGTCCCCATTAAACCCCTCATGATCCACCTATAAGTGAACCAATTTCTAGGGTTGAGTCACATGGCACTACTCGTAAGTAGCCCACTCCTTAACTCATGACAGGCTAATGAGTCTCATGGCACTATACGTAGGTAGCCCAGTTTCTAACTCTCGGTAACCTAGACCTTGCTCTAGTATTACCCCTTTTTCTTAGCCTTTTCAAAGCAATAGAGGTGGACCCGATCTAGCCAGTTATATATGTACTTATGGTGATAATCATAGTCACTTTATAGTTGTATGAAATAAATAGACATCCAAGAGTTATTTTTCAAGCAACCGATAAAACGTTCGGGAATCGTCATAAAACTAGAACAATTATTCATAAGCGTAACCACATACCTTTAATTGCAGATTTGAGAAAAAATCATCCAGAACAGAGAAATCCCAAACAAGCAATCAATTATGCACAGAACCCTGAAAAATAAAAATATACCAATTTCCTTTTATTAATATTTATCCAACATCATCATATTCCTTAGGATTTCTATTCCAATTTTAGGGTTTCCTTATAAATTAGGGTTTTTACCTCCTCTTTCAATATTATGATTCTTAATTTCATAAAACTACATAAAACCCTTAATTTATCATTTTAGTACTCTTAACAAGTTCATGATCTTTATTAAGCATCTTATTCCCTTAATCTGAATAAACATGATTTTTCTCCTCTTTTATCTCAATTTAGGGTTTCCATTTATATTATTATTCTTTTATAGATTACAACTCTAAATTAGGCAACCTTGCATACAAAACGGATAAACAAACCACCTTTGTTGATTATTTGTCGAACCTTTGATCTGAGTTATTGTTAAGACCCTACCTTCTGGTAACCCCCAATTAAGGGAGACCGAATGGTCAGAGCCGTTAACCAATAACCAGGATCAAAGGTTCAACAAATAATCAATAACAATTAATAAATTTTACCAACTAAACTGTAAACTGGTATAAAATAAAACTTTGCTTACCTTTTAAAAACTGGGATTTCTAAAATTCTATTCATGAAGATACCAATCTAACTAATCCTCTTGTGCACGTTAATTCTCATTTAATTCCACATATGCCATTTTACTGTTTGTCCTTTTCATTTGTACCTAAAATGCCGACAAACAAAACGTCGGTCAGCAAGAAGCTGGTATGTGGGTGAAACAATAATCATGCAACTATAATAACAATATAATCATGAAATTAATCATTTAACAATCAAGATTGCATTTTAAGCCATACAACTCAATCCATACATATTCCCAACTCTGTGTTGTCCCTACAGTGGACTTATATAATACCTCTATAAAGGTAGAGTCGCATGGCACTACTCGAGGTAGCCCAATATCTAACTCAATGTGACTTGATGGTCCTACCTCAATGGTAGCCATGTACTAAGTCATCCATAGACCTGATGGACCTACCCAATAGGTAGCCATGTACTAGGTCATTCATAGACCTGATGGACCTACCCAATAGGTAGCAATGTGATAAAAAGGAACGTTAAGATAAAAAAGGATGCACTTTGCACATAATTGATTAATTTAGAATCTTAAGTGCATAGATATGCATATAATGGGCTTTGAAACCCTAATATTAGTGAATGAGTCTATTAATGGCTTTAATTGATCAACTTCATGATTAAAATTGAAATAAGATGATTCTAAGATATTTCGTGCATAAAAGTTCATAATTGTGGATAAAACCCTTAATATGGAAATTAGGGTTTTCTAATGGTTAAAAGTGAAATTGATGACAAATAGAGTTCATTTGTGTATTAGACTATAATGAACGATGATTTGAGGATAAATGAGTTTGATGATCTTATCATGAATTAAAAGGATAAAAATGATAGCTTTAAAGTAAAAGAGGCTTAATGGACTTATTTAATGGTTAATTATACCTTTAATCTGAAACTGAGGTTTAGATGTTGAGAAAATAAGGGTTTGTGATCAATTGCGTTAAATTATGGTTTAAAATGATAAAAGATAAATGGAAACCCTAAAAGTGGACTAGAAACCCTAGGAAGCGAGCTAGATTTAATAGATCTTGATGGCATGAGTAATAAAAGGAAATTATATAATTGTTTCAGGATCTTATTGAATGCTTGCTTGCCTATTGTTGATTGGATTATTTCTGTCTCACATCAGCTTGACAGGTATGTGGTTACGCTTATGAATAACTGTTCTAGTTTCACAGCGATTCCCGAATGTTTTACCGATTGCTTTAAATAAACTGTTGGATGAATTTAGTTCATGCAAACTATAATGTGGCTATGACTATCACAAAGGATGTATGCTTACAAGCTCAGATCCTGGTTCTCTCTGTGGCATTATAGTTGACCTAGTACCTGGCTGCCTATGGGTAGGTCCATCAGGTCAGAGGAAGATCTAGTTAACAGGTTAATACCAACTTTAACCATCAATTAAACCCTACTAGTCACATTAATTATATCAAAATAGGGTTTCTTATCCATTAATACATTAAAGTTAACAACTTCCATCACTTTTCGAATTGAAAGCAGAATCAAGATCCAATTATATTTTTAATGGATTCCCCTCATTTTTCTGAGCAAAATTCATATATTACGTGTACCTATCCGATCTACGGTTGATTTGATATGAATTATGCAAGATTGGCTTACTTTGGGCCAATGGGGGGCTGCCACGTAGGCGTATCCCATGCAATGTTGCTCTTGGCTTTGAAAACATTTCAATTTGTCGATTTTGCCCTTGACTTAACCGACCGGCCCAGCACAACGCTGAGGGTAAATTTTTCCAATCGTTCTCGGGTCGTCTTCCTCCTAGGAAGACCCTGCGTGGCCGCCGACCTGCAGCCTTGCGCGGGTCTTCCTCACCTCCCGGGGCTACGATTGTTGCCGGAACTCTCTCCCCTACCTTTGCCTTGCTCTGGCTCACCCAGGGCGCCTCTTATTCGTGACCATGGTGGTGGTTTCAAGCAACCTCGGCCTACGTTTTGTGGCTGTACGGGCAGCCTGAAGCAGGTGGGTTGTGCGAGGATCTTGCCCGGAGATGTTAACCGACCTTCCCAAAGTCACTGTAGGGTCATCAGGCTTCCATCACACTTCCTCCCTGTCCCTCGTTGCCCCAGGGTAGGGCCCTACTATCAAGGTTAGGGTTTGCATGTCATGAAGAAGGTGAAGAGAGAGATAATCATGGGATTTCTCTAATCTTTGAATCCAGGGGTTCTCCCCTTTTTATAGAGGAGAGTATCCACACATCAAGTCATTCACATGAGAGGGAACAAGTCCCTTTCCTAATAGGAAACAACTTCCCTTAATTAAGAAGCAAATCTCCTCTCTCTCCCTCATCCCTTTGATATTCCTTTTTCTTTAATTATTAGGATTACGAAAATTGCCTCCTTTATCTTCCTTGTACTTTCCTTTAATGTATTGTCACGAAATTAAGCTTTCCTTTTTAATAAAAAATACTTTCCTTTTCAATGCCACCAAATATTAGTAATAATGTATTATATTACTCTCTTCTTTTGCTTTATTGGTATTTTCTCTTTCCTCTTTCTTCATTGGGGCTCCTTGGTCCCCAAGAAACTCCAAGATTTCGAAATCCTTTTTATTGGATACTCACTATCCTTCTAGATGCATTTGAATGCATTATTATCATTATTATGTTTATTCTTTATTAAAATATCTCTTTTTGAGGATTTCTCTTTATCTTTCTTTTTATTTTCCTCATTGGCATTCCATTTACCATTAGGAATCATTTGGATATAAAAATCCATCAAGGGTGACTCAATTATACATCTTTTTACTTATTTTCCACCTTTTACCATTGTTTTCAATTTCTTTCTTAACAAAGAAATACTTAATTGATCTTTTCCTTTCTTATTGTATTTTCTTTGCAACTTTGGACTCCTTAGAACCCATATGGCACGAAATCCATCTTTGGATTAAGTTCTTTTGCCTTCTGGAGGTTTTCACATATTTCTTTTCTCAAATTCTCAATTATTAATTAAAATTCCTTTTTATTGGGCCCAATAGCCAATAAAGCCCCCAAGCAACCAATCAAGGCTATTGTGAATGGAATCCATTTATTCAAAACAAATCTTATCATTATTTGTTCAATTATCTTTAATATGAGAAATTACATTTCTCACCAATTGAACCCAAAAATTGGGGTTGTAACAGAAAAAAAAGAATAGAAAACGATGAAGAAGAACACGATTTTCTAATTACTGTGCGGATGCCGTGGAAACATCATTCCCATGATGGACGCTACAACAATTCTTCCTGTTAATAGATCGTAGTCGACGGGTCTCAGAACAGTCATGGGCAAAAGAAAAATAAAGGAAGAAGGTAACGTGAAGGAGTATGTACAGATGTGAAGATATAAGAAGGGGCTTTTCCGTCAGAACCATACTTCAGGGAGGCAGAGACGCCATGGATAGGGAAGACGGAAGACACCACGGAAACTGAACCTATCGATGAGGAAGATAGAAGACACCACAGATAAAAGGGTATTGGAGTTGGAGCGGTGGTTTCGCACAGGAGTCGGGAACCATTTATAGAGTATTGACGATATATATTATATACCACTCCAGTACCTAGGGGGGTCCAGAATTGGGGAGTCCCAACCGGTTGGGATTCGTTTACGGTCTGTGTACCAGCCAAATGCAAATTTTGTGTAACCAAACACAGGATTGGATTGCAAATAGGATTTTGAGTCATATCCCTTCATATGTACTGCGAACCAAACACGCCGTCAAACTCAATTGGTATAACATGTGATTTACTTTTTTTCTTGAGTTGCTATAAAGGTATTTCTTGTCAAACTCACTATTACTCGCATTCATTTCAAGTTTTAACGTCAAATAGTCAAAAACAACAGTTGGAATTTGAAAAGGGATACAATTTACAAAGAAATTCTTATAATAGGTCCATAATTAGGACCCAGATTTGTCCGGTTTGTAAATCCGGAGCTAACCCGATTTAGATTCGGACAAGCGATCTTTAACCCGGAACTGACCGAAATAGTCACAACTTAAACATAGACCCAATTTTTTTCGGGTTGGATGAAAGCGGGTTCACGAGTTTGGACAACCTATTGACAACCCTAATCGACATGATTGATTGTCAAAGACTTTTCGATGCACATACCTTGAAATGTTGTGAGATCTCATGTATATGCCCATACATACTTACTTCCAATTCAACTCCTCAAGCTTCTGATCAAACACTCTTCTATTGGGAGAAAAAATATTAATATTTGAGGTGAGAGAAGGAAGCATAAGTGTAATATATGTATTTATGGCTTTATAAAATGTAACACCACTTCTGATACCCATGATAAATAAAAATTGTTTTAGTGTTTTGTATGTAATTTTGGATGCATTTAATGGGTGGATGTCAAGAACTGTCGTGTCTTTCCAAGATGAAAAAAGACACAATATCCATTCTATTATAAAAAGAATGGATAGTTTTTACTAATTACAACAATGCCACCAGACAATATGATCATACTATTTTTAAAATGGTGTAGTCCCTTTACATCTTTGTCTTCTCTTATTTTTCTAAAACAAATATAATTTTTATTTATGCTTTGTTCAAAAACAAGACCCCTACCACCCTCCCTCCTTGTCCGAGAGGTGTTCCTCAATTTTTTTCCTACTTCCTTACAACTAACAAAGACTGCCCTTCACCCCAGTTAACAAATGAACCCTAAAAAAATCTCAACCCCCTCCTTATCCCACTCCGCTAGAGTCTATTCCATTTCAACTTCTTCTGAAGTCACTCCTTATTTCATCCACATCCACATGTAGGAGTTTTTACATCCCATGGGGAACCCTTTATCATGTGATTGTGATCGAAGTTATCTTCTACTTCTTTATTGTCTTTGTGGTAAGTGATTGATACAAAGTTGACTACCTACTCTAGGAGGACCTTGCCTGCACATATCCTTCTTCTCCACATCATATCAAATGTAGGGAAATACACTAGGATTATAGCTTATCATCATCACCATCATCTAAGCCTTAATCCCTACCATTTGGATTTGTCTACATGCATCATTCTTTTCCAATCAGCTCTGTCATGGGTCATATTTTGATCAAAATGTAGAGATTCAAAATCTCTCTTTATAAGATCTTATTAGGTTAATTTAGGCCTTCTTTTTCTTCTTTTAATCTCAATAGCATTGTTCCTTAGAGGTATGCTAGTCGGTGTGCGTTGCTCATGTCCATATCAACTAGACGACCCTCACACTCTTCTGTACTCACCACCCCATTTTGTTATTGATATAGTCATTTCTTAAGTGATATTTTCTTATCTTCCTGCACATCCATTTCAACATACACATTTTTACCATATTCATCTTGTTGAGACTTTTTTTCTTCACCGTCCAACATTCACTTCCATATAGAATGGCTGGCCATATAGCTATTTTATAAAACTTACTTTTTAATCTAAGAGGGATCTTTTGATCACATAATACTAAGTTACACTCCTCCATTTCAATCATCTAAGAGTGATTTGGTGACATCATCTTAAACATCCCCATCCATTTGAATAATGGAACCCACGTAAAGAAATTTACACATTTTGGTACCTCCACTCCATCCAACTTGTCCCCACCATTAACAATTTTGGATTGGTTCAAATTTTAATGTATCTACCCAATTTTTCTCTTATTAATCATTAACCCATTTGATTCCTAGGAATTTCTTCAAGGTTCAACTTTTTCATTCAATCAATCTTTAGTCTTATCAATCAACACAATACCATTAGCAAATAATATGCACCAAGGAATATCATCCTTAACATACTTTGTCAACTCACCCAGAATAAGAACAAATAGATATGGGTTTGGTGTTGTTCTTGATGTACTCAGACTATGATTGGAAATGTTGTTGTCTCTCCTCTAGGAGTCTTCACACTTGTACTATATCTATCGTGCATGTCCTTAATCAAGTAAATATATTGGACTGGAACACAATTTTTCTCTAAAATCATCCACAACAT
This sequence comes from Alisma plantago-aquatica, assembly GCA_963693085.1. Taxonomy (NCBI): domain Eukaryota; kingdom Viridiplantae; phylum Streptophyta; class Magnoliopsida; order Alismatales; family Alismataceae; genus Alisma; species Alisma plantago-aquatica. The sequence continues at coordinate 143,142,632 of OY856409.1, read as the reverse complement.
TTCCTTGGGTACCCGATCATAAGCCTTTTCCAAATCAACAAGAACCATATGAAGATATCTTTTTCTCTCTCTATACTTCTCCATAAGCCTTCTTATTCAAAAAATGACATCTATTGTTGATCTTCCTAGCATGAAAGCAAATTAGTTTTCTGATATATGCATTGTAGATCTTAACCCTTTGCTCAATAATCCTTTCCCAAAGCTTTCATAGTGTGACTCATCAACTTGATACCTTTGTAGTTTGTGCAACTCTGAACATCTCCTTTGTTCATGTAGATGGAGAATATAGTATTGTTTCTCCACTTATATGACATCTTCTTGTTCTTCATAATCTTATTAATGAAATTCAGTAACCACATAGATCTTTCATCCCCATGTTGTTCAATATATCAATGAGAATACCACATGGTCCGCACACCTTTTTCATTTTCATATTTTCAAAGCATTCTTGACCTCAAAAAGTGAAAGTCGTCATCTATAACTAATATCTCTTATATGTGTATCAAATGAGTCTCTTATGTTATTAATCGTGTCTCCAGCAAAAAGCTTACAAGTAGTTTCTTCATTGGCACTTGATTTCATCATCCTTCACCATCATTTTATCATCTTCATTTTTATGCAATTTATTTTACTCAAGTCTCTTCCTTTCCTTTCTCTAATATGAGCCATTTTATATATGTCTTTTGCCTTCTCTTGTGTCCATATTCTTATAAATCTTGGCAAAGTATATAGACCTTCCCTATTGAACAACCTTTTTAGTCTATTTATTTGCTTTCTTGTATATATTAAAAGTTACATCATCTAGAGAATTGGGTAGTCTCCTCTATATTTCCTTTTTGAGTTGAATATCCTATTTACTTCATCATTCCACCACTAAGTCCCATTTTGTAGAGTCCCATGCCCTTTGGACTCTCCCAAAACCTCTCTGGACATTTTCATTATGCATGAGCTCATATTATGACACAAACTGTTAACATCACATAGCAAGTTCCAAGTGTCCTCTTTGATGAGTTTATCATAAAAGGTTGATTTCTTATCTCCTTTAAGATTCCACTACTTGATCGTGCTATCTTGGTTCATGTAATGCTTTCCCTTAGTCTTCATGTTAATATCCAGCACCACCGTTGGATGGTGAGTTCTTCTCCTGTGATCACTTTACAATCCTTGCATAAATTATGATCCACCCACCTTATAAGGAAGTAATAAATTTGACTACAATTACACCCACTGTTGAAAGTAATCTTATCAGAATAAAGCTAAATTGTATGAAAATATTCATCTTATGAGAATACAACTATCCATATAATTTTGACACCTCGATGAATTGTGCATGAGAGATACAAAACTCACTTTGAAATAATAGCATTGTTATTAAAGAAGAAATTTACACCATAATTCCCCCCTTCCATAGACAAGATTGTCACATAGAAAGGAGTGTGAAAAAATTATTCTCATCCCCAAGGTGTGAGATTCAAAAACTTGTATCACTTGTACACTATATGTATTATGATTTAAAAGGTTACTTAAATAAAAAATAATAATGTATACGACAAATTGCATCTGAACTTATAATATCTAAATGTTGAAGTATGCCCTCTTTACACAATGCTAGTTATGGATAAGACGTCAACAAATACTAAATGCTCAAATATTCCCACTTCTAACAATGCCAGATAAGCATAAGACATCAATAACTATAACCATTGAATTATAATCTAGAACCCATATACCTTATGAGAAAGTATGATAGTGGCGGAAGATAAATCATCCATTAGAATGCACGTAGTAGTGATTGATAACATAGAGGTCCCCAAAAAAACATCCATCACCTAGGTCATGTAGCATGTCACTTCCAATATAGATGGATTTGGTTTACGAAGTCACTTTGTGAATAAAAAATGAGTTGGTTTGCTAAGAGATATGAACTATTGCATTATTTTATTTCATGTTACTTTGTATGTAGTGAATGTATCATTTAGATGGCTATGATATGATTGTTACATACTTCATTATCATTCTTATTTAATGTATGGCATGAAAAGTTATTTTTGTTAATTAAACAACCATTATTGAAGATTGATAAGGTGTAGTTCCTATACATTCTATCATTATAACCTCAATTTCAAAGTTGATTATATTTACAATGTTCCCAAACAATATTTTATGCTTTCAATGAATACCATTCTCAAAACAAAAATGTATTATTAGGTTTTTATAGGTTTTATTTGTCAAAATAACAATCCATTTTGTCTCTTAAAAATGTTATCTAGTGATCAAAATATTTATTTTAAAAAAATATTTACAAGTTTATTGAAAAACATTATGCATATGTTTCATATGTTTTAAAAAACTCCAATAGAAGAAAGCATGTATCTTTGGGATTTAAATTATATTAGCATTTTATTCAATTTTACAAGAACATTTGTAGGTTTTATGTATATGTTCTTGTATAAAGTTAGTCCATAGACAACCTCTTATGAAAATGTTTTACTTGCTGTTAAATGCCAACGAGTAATGATTTCATCAAAAATGAAACTTTCCTACCTTTTTATGTTTAAGATGAGAAATACATGGTTAGTAAAATTTAGAAGTAATTAATCTTAATGGAACCTCATACACTTGGAAACTTTTTCCATACATTAATATTCATTTCCTATCTATAAAATGATACATCAATTATGTTGATAGGAAGATTCCACTGTAAACTAGAATTTCTTTTAGAAACCCACTTTTTGTTGTGTAATTATGTATAATAATATCCATATTTTGTATGATCCATCTATTTTGTATCCTTACATTATTTTATATGGATTATATTTTATGTTATATTTATCTCTCAAATAGGTACACAAGTAACTTCACAGCTATGGTATTCATGTCAATGAGTGATGACACATAAATTGGATTCAAAGTCAATTATAAGTGATTTAGAATGATGATAATGCAATTGGAATCTATATTACATGAGGATGTATTCCCTTTTTCCTCCAAATCATGTTCTCCTATTTTGTACATTTTTTTCCAAAAAGTGACTATACAAAGCTTGAGGTAAAAGGAAATGATCTAGAGAGAAGAGACAGACAACATGGATAAATAGAGAAAGGAAAAAGGAATCCATAAAAGAGAATCTAAACAAGAAAATCTATATCATCTCTAATGGACTTCCATATCGAAGTCAAATCCTTCTCTCTGACTTTAATAATTATATTGTTCCTTTCTATTGAAATCCCATATAGGATAATCAAATAAAATGTGTTAGCTTTACTATCTTTGAAAATAATAAGATCATTCACAGTTTTTGGTGTATGAGATAAAAATATTTTATCAACATATTTCCCCTAAATACACAAAAAATAGAAAAGGAAGAATAGATGAGAAAAATCTTCAATTTCTTCATAGAGTTCACAATAATATGGAAAACTAAAACATATACAATGCAGGTGGCCATGCATGAGGAGTTTATTAAGAAAAATCTCTAGGATATAATCTTGCATCAACTTAGAACCTTAACTTTCCATACAACTTTGACCAAGGAATGGGAGGGTTTTTTTATCTCAACATGTTCTAAAATTATTTAATGTTAACCACCTCATTACCAATTGAATGGACCACCTAGAAGACCGTCAGGCTTCAGTGGAGGAAGTGGACACTCGTGTTTATACATAACATGACTTATCGGTAGAACTATAACAATTACCAAGGACAAAGCTACAGCCAAAATTTATATTAAAGTGGACCAAGTAAGGGTAAAGGCCAAAACAGAAACCCTAGTCAACAAGATCTGGTTTCCGAAGTGTTCAAAATCACAAAAAGGCAAGCAACTATAAATTAGAAACTGAGCCAAAGTGTTGTCAAAAAAACAGGACTACTAACCACGATTCAAACGCAATTAGGGGGTGTCACTTATCAGATGGCCGATATGTAGGCTCATAGTAGGATGATTGTCCAATAACTGACACAATTATCTGAGCTAATAAAGAACCCACAAGGTAAGATCCCTTCTACCATCAGGAGTGCAAAGATGGATAGGCTCAATTTAGGAAAGGTCCTAGAGGAGTTGACAAGAAAGGATAACCAAGGAAATACTCATGCCGCTGAGTCCCTACCCAAAACTGACTTGATAGATGAAGAACCAAAGATTGAAGATGTCACAAAGAAAGGAAAGTCAAAAACTAACAGGAAGGGAAAGAATCCAGTAAGAATCCCAATGTAGATGAAGAAGCCATAGCCAATAGAGACCCATATGAACCAAGGATCCTTTTTCCATACAAGCTGATCAAGGCTCATTTGAAAAGAAGATATAAAATACATGGAAGCTATGAAGAAACTACACATGGATATCCTTTTTATTGATGTGATTGAAGAATTGCTATCTTATGCCAAGTTTTTCAAAAACCTCATTAGAAAAATAAGCCAAGGAAATAAATCAAAACTGTACGGCTAGCTAAGATGTTAGCACCTTTGTGCAAGCAAAAATTTAGACCAAGAAAAAAGATACTAGAGCCTTTACTATCCTGTTCAATGTAGGAGATCACGAGGTGAGAAAAGGATGAATAGATCTAGGAGTGAGTATACGTCTAATTCTGCTCATGTTAGCCTAAATGTTGGCCCTCACTAAAACATGGTTAAGACAAGAATGCAAATTCATTTTGCGGACCACTCATTCACAAAACTAGTTAGAGTATTCGAAGATGTACCTATCCGAGTGGTAAGATTCTTCATCCCAAGTGATCTGTCATAATAGACACAATAGAATACCCATCTTATTTTATGATATTCATGAGACCATTTTTGTCCACTAGAAGAGCCTTAATAGATGTTGAAACTAGAATTTATCACTATAAGAGTGGGAAATGACCATATCGATTTTCATGTTCACGACTCCATGAGAGGGACATGTCTCTTTCAATAGGTTTAATTTATGGATAGCTACAACCAATTTTTTGAGGAATTTTAGGAGAAAATGCTATAGTTTATCCACTTATTAGAGCTATGAACAACCCTAGTCCAGGTATAGAAGACCCAGAAGATGTTCAAATACTTCGCTATTTGAATCAATCTATAGACGACTATAGTGATGAAGATTATGCAATTATAGACACTGTGAAATACGCCTCTATGGAGCAAACCCTAGAAGAAAAGGAAACACAAAAAACTAAGCTAGAGTTGAAGCAGCTCCCTTAAGGATTAAAATATGAGTTTCTTGATAGAGAAGAAATAAATTCAGTCATTATAAATTTTGCATTGACAAAAGACCAACATGAGAAAAATCTAAGTGAAATCAAGCAAAAAAGGAATGTAATAGGGCACTCTATAAAAGATATTGGAGGCTTGAGTCCAACTAATGGATGCATTGAATACACTTCGAAGAGAATGCATAACCTCTAACCCAACCCCATAGGAAGATAAATCAGAACTTGAGAGAGGTGGTTAAGAAGGAGGTTATAAAGGTTCAAGATGCATGAATAATATAGACTATAAGCGACATCATTGGGGTGAGTCCCATACATGTAGTTCCCATGAAAGGAGGAATGACAGTGCTGAGGGAAGAGAATGGTGATGAAGTTGCAATGCAGACAAGCATAGGTTGGAGGATTTACATCAACTATAGAAAACTTAACGTTGCAACTATGAAAGATCACTTCCCATTGTCATTCATCAACCAAGTTATGGAACATCTACCCACCATTCATACTTTTGTTTCTTGGATGGATATTCAGGATTCTATCAAGGCCCCATTAACCTAGACGATCAAGAAAAGACTACCTTTACCTACATCTACAAGACTTGCACTTTACAGAGAATGTTGTTTGGTCTCTATAACACACCAACAACATTTCAAAGGTGCATGATTTTGATGTTTGTAGACTTTCTTAAAGACATTATGGAGGTGTTTATGGATGACTTCTCATTGCACAAGACCAGTTTTCACAATTGTTTAAGTAATGTATCATGATTCCTAAATGATGTGAAGAAAAACAATTACTATTGAATTGGGAAAAATTTCACTTCATGGTTTGAGAAGGAGTCATCTTAGGACATAAAGTTTGTGAAAGAGTAATTAAGTGGATTTGAGTAAAGTAGAAGCTATTTCTAAGCTTCCACCTCTAAAGTCTGTGACAGGAGTAAGAAGCTTTTTGGGACATGCATGTTACTACATGAGATTCATTAAGGACTTATCAAAGATCTCTAAACCAATATCAAATATACTTGTCAGTGATGCCATGTTTGATTTCACAAACAAATTCCTTAAAGCTTTTGAAACCTTAAAAAGTGCTCTGACAACCACACTAATTCTTCAAGATCTGGATTGGGAGCTTCCTTTCAAAGTTATGTGTGACACGAGTGACTTTTCCATTGGAGTTGTACTTGGGAAAAAGAAAGACAAGAAACGTGACATGATTTATTAGGCGAGTAAAACACTCGACAAAGCTCAGGTTAACTACACAACTACAAAGAAAGAAATTCTAGCAACAATGTTTGCTTTCAACAAACTCAACTCAGGTCCTACTAGGGAGATGACGGCGCTAGGGTTCGAAAGAGACAGTCGGGGTGAGAGGGGTGATCGGGGCACCCAAGGAGATGAACGTGATGGCAGAGAACTGGATCCAAAAGAAAGACAATATGGCACATCGGAAGATACCGCAAGAGGCGGTGAGGACTTTGTGCATATGGATTAAATCCTCCACAGAGAGGAATCTCGTCGAGGCAGAGCAACTTATTCCATCCCAGAAATAGGGTTGAACTTCACGGTGGCAGAAATGAGAGGAACAACAAGCCTGAGAATTATCTATGAAAGTGCAGAAAAAGATATACAAGGAGATTCGGCGAAGCAAAGCATATCAGAGAAGAATCAAGAATCGTCTGCATATACCAGTGACATGCCTAGTTTGTTCGCGGACATAGTGGCCCCGAAGACAACTCTGAATGTTAGGGGTCAAGAATAAACAAATCGGGAGGAATTTTTCTTGGAGAACCTATTTGAACAAAACCTATCAGTGGGTGTTGTTTCTCTGACCGATGATGACGGAACCCCTAGCATCACGATCGATCCATATGCAGAGGAGGACTTGGCCTGCCCTTGGAGATGTGTTGTGGTAGTGCGGATGCTCGAAACTGAGATTGGGTATATGACGCTGAAGGATAAACTAAAAATTCTATGGTGAATTAAAGGAAGATTTAACATGTCGAACTGAAAAATGGACACTTTGTGGTGCAGTTATCATGCAGGCACGATTATGACACCGTGCTCACAGGAGGCCCCAGGAAGATATTTGGATGCAACGTTACTGTCTGGGCATGGTATCCATTATTTCAACCAACAGAAGACTTCCCATACTACATTGTAACTTGGGTGCGAATAGTGAACCTCCCTCTACACCTGTATGTAGAAACCATGTTTGAAAACATCAGCATGGCCCTAGGGAGCTTAGTTAAAGTATACAGCTATACAGAAAATAGATCAAGGAGTTGCTTTTCCAGACTGGGGATAGAAATAAACACAACTAAGGAACTGGTGAGCTCCATCCTCATAAATGGGAGAAGTTATGAAGTGGTGTATGAAGGATTCCCTTGGGCATGCGCTAAGTGTGGAATGGAAGGACATACCTCCAAGAACTGCATGAGGCACGACACTGAAGGGGAGGAACAGGAGATACAACCCAATTCAGTAATATCACCGAGTGACACATGTGCTGACAATAACAAAATTGGAGGGTGGCAAACTTAGAAGTCCAAAGGTGGTAGACAGGGGCATCATCATGTATAGGGAGTTTCTATGCAAGTTCACAAAAATAGATTTGAAGCGTTACATGAGGAAGGAAGTGACGACTTGTAAGTTGCCGAAGAAGCAAAGGAGCAAGAACCCAACACGCAGCCATACCAAAATAGAACTGCAAAGGTTTGGAGAAAGAAGAAGAACTCCACTAGGAAGAATGGTGACCAGAGTGAAGCAGTTAATGAAGGCACACTAGTGTTAGGGGATATCACCAATAAAGTGGTAAACACTATGACAAACGGGAACATTATGCAAAAGGAAAAATGCACAGAAAAGGAGAAATGCAAGGTTGTCAGTCTAGCAGCAGATGAAGTCATAATTGTAGAGGAAATGGAAGATGTTATAGATACTATTACTATCTCTGACGACAAGGAGGAAGATGACCAATCAAAGCAAACCAAGAGCACCATGATGACAAGGCTAAGAAAACCCAAAATTAGCAAAGGTGGTGTAGAGAAAACAAAGTCTCTTCAACCATGCAAATCTGGCTCTTCCAATAGTTCTTCTACCAAAAGGAGGGGAAGACCACCTGACATAGGGGTGGGGAAGCAAAGGAGTGCAAATTTGCAGAATGCGGGCAGGTGAGTAATGCAACAAATGAGGTGATCCCGGAGAAAGACCAAGGTCATGACATGAAGAATGATGAGAAGCCTGAGGGGGTGATGTTGATGAGTCAGTTTCTTGTTAAGACAACCCAACTTTTCCTATCATCCAGAAGTACCAGTTCACTCAATAGAACTAAGTTCACCATGAACATCATGTACAGGAACGTAAGAGGCATATGCAACAAGGAAAGGTGCTCTGTATTATCAGTCTTCATGAGGTAGTACAGACCTGATGTAGTAGCTATCCTAGAACCGCGGATCAGTGAAAACCAAGCCTTAAAAATGATTAAATGCCTAGGCTTCAAATTCTCCTATCGAGTGGAGGCCAGGGGGTTTTCTGGAGGTATCTGGGTGTGTTGGAAATATGAAAGGCTCAAGTTTCAAATACTTTACTACCATAGACAGTTCATCACATGTAGATTCAACAAATGTATGGTTGTATCGTTCATATACGCCAATCCTCACCGAGCCATTTGACAACATCTATGGAAACATATCATTAACATGAGAAGGAGGATCAACGAGCCATGGGTTATCCTCGGAGACTTCAATACCACACTCTCACCTACTGAGAAAGTCAGGAGCAACTAGTATAACTACAGAGAAGCTAGAATTTTCAAAGAAAAGTTGATGGAGGCTAAGCTATCCGACCTTGGCTTCTCAGGAGTGAAATTCACATATAAACATGGAGGGTTACAAGAAAGATTGGACAGAGTGGCTGCCAACCTTGAATTTATGAATTCATTTCCAGATCTAAATGTGGTACACTTAGCCAGGATATCCTCCGACCATTGTCCCCTACTTCTTCGTACGAAGAAAAAAGAAAGGCTCCCTCCCCGTTTCTTTACTAAAGTCATATGGAACAAGGAGGAGGAATTCAAACACATGTTGGCGTCCACATGGAAAGGTACATAAGACTTCTACTCTTCGTTTAACTCAGCAAAACAGCAGATCATCAATTGGGAGCGAGACAACAAGATCAAGAAAGCAAAGAAAAAGACTCAATTAGTAAACAATATCACCATACTACAAAAGATGATGGATGATCGATATGACCCCACTACAGATAATTCATGCTCTAACATGTAGGATGAGTTGTAGGCTTTTATTAACGAGGAAGAGGAGGAATGGAAGAAAAGATCACATGTCAACGGGCTCCAAAATGGAGACAACAACACACGCTTCTATCAAGCATGGGTCAAACAACGTAGGAGAGCCAATACCATTCTGGTGCTTAAAGATCAGCATGGCAACTAGATCAATGATGAAGGGGACATCATGCAAATCGTAGTATCCCACTTTGAAAAAGCATTTTCCACACCGTCAACAAGCCGAATATCAAGGAATCCCAGGCCCAAAGAACACATCCCAGGAGATTTTAAACAACCAAGCGAAGCTGAAGCCACCAAGCTAGCGGCTAGACCAACAAACAGCAAAGTACAATAGGTACTAAACAAAATGCAGGCGTACAAAGCTGCTGGGCCTCACGGAGTAAATGCAGAATTCCCACAAAGTAACTAGAGTATCGTAGGCCACTCAGTTACTAAATCCATCCAGGATATGCTAGAAGGAAAATTGTTGTCAGGCAAGGTTTGCAACACAACTATCATCCTAATTCCCAAGTGCCCTAATCCAGAGAAATGTGAACAGTTGCACCCCATTTCCTTGAACAATATCATGCTGAAACTAGCTTCAAAAATCATTGTGGAAAGACTCAAGAAGTACATCCTCACCTGGGTGTCGGAGGAGCAAAGTAGCTTTGTACCAGGGTGACAGGTCACATACAATATTGCTCTTGTCTAGGAGATTATACATGGCATGAAGAACCCCAAAGGAGCCAAGACGATGGCACTCAAGATTGACTTGATAAAGGCGTTTGATCAAATGTCTTGGGAATTTATACAAGACACGTTAGATCATGTGGGTCTCCCAAGTTCCATTAAAACTTACATCATGAATTCTATCTCAGGAGGGTATACTTCACTGATATGGAACGGAAAGGTTTCTCGATCCTTCAAAACAAGCAGAGGTTTATGGCAGGGAGATCCTCTCTCTCCGTACCTATTCATGTTATGTATTGAGTGGCTAAGCTAGATGATCCAGGAGAGAACATGCAACAAGAACTGGAGACCAATCAAGATTGGTAGATCGGGAATTTCAGAAGCCCACGTATGCTTTGCTAACAACCTGATTCCATTTTCTTAGGAAAGCAAAAAACAAATAAGATGCATCTTACAGTGCTTTAGAAGCTTCGAGTATGCATTTGAACAATCCATTTCAGCACCAAAGTCTCGCATCTTCTTTTCCACAAGTGTGCCTACATCAATTCGAAGAAACATTCAACGCCTATGTCGATTTCAAGTCACCAACGATCTTGGGTTTTACCTTGGTGTACCTGTTATCCATTCTAGAGTGACAAAAAATACTTATGCAGACATTGTTGAGAAGGTGGAGGGCAAAGTTAGTGCTTGGGAAGCCCACAGCTTGTCGTTCTCAAGAAGGGTCTTCCTTGCAAGATCAATGCTTACTGTAGTTCCCACTTATGCAATGCAAACAATGATCCTTCCACTAAACCTCTGTGACAGATTGGACAGTGTAATATGCAGGTTCATCTGGGGAGGCGGCAGGAACATATCTATCTCACTTGTGTCGTGGGAGAGAGTCACTAGCTCAAGAATTAAAGGAGGGTTGGGGATCAAAATGATGAGAGACTGAAACTAATCCCTATTATCCAAGCATTCCTGGGATCTAATGACTGGAAGGGAGTCCATATGGTGTAGAGTGATACACGAACAACTCAAAAGATCCAGGGGAAGTGGCAAAGGTTCGCTATCACGGCTGGGACAGGTATGTTTAGCGACAAGACAATTCATGAAGGATAAAACTAGGATGATCCCGCTCAATGGAACCTCAGTGAATGTATGGGATGATATCTGGGTGAAGGATCATATGAGACTGAGTGAAGTAACCAAACGCCCTATACCTGAAGACATAGCTGATCTTAAAGTCAATTATCTTATAACTAAAGATTGGCGCTGGGATATAGCATTTCTAAATGACTGGTTTGATAGTGGGAAGGTACAGATGATACTTCAAATCCATGTTCCCCTGGAAAATGACCTAGTGGATCACACCTTCTGGATTCACACAGGAAATGGACATTTCACCACAAGCTTAGCATACGAAATCATTAGAAGGTAGAAAGAGGTAGTGTCGCCGGGGAAGTAGGACACACCATGGAAGCTAAGGATGGCAGGACGGACAAAGACCTTTGATTGGATTTCCAGACAGGATGCCCTACTTACAAATATGAGAAGGAAATACAGGCACATGACCGAAGATAGCCAATGCCCTAGATGTGGGAAAGAAGATGAGTCATTAATCCACACGCGTAGGGACTGTGATGTTTCCAAATTCATGTGGAGTGACCACATCTGCCCAACCAAACAACACCTTTTCTTTGAAGATATGAACATGGAGACCTGGCATAGATACACTGTTAAAACTATAGGCGTATAAGAAGAAACATTCTGGGTGATCTGTCATGGACTATGGCGAGCACGGAACAGCAGCATCATGGAAGGCATCCACATAAGTAAAGAACACCTGCGGGCAAGTATATGGAGGGACATCAGACTGCACGAAATATCTTGGGAAACCACCCCAACTGAACCCACAAGAAATGCAGGCGAGGCTTGGATGCCACCATGTCAGGATACAATCAAAATTAACATGGATGTGGCAGTAAAAAAGAAGGGGGAAGCAGTAGTTGCAGTAGCCCAGAACCACAAAGGAGACTGGATTGGGGCTTGGGGCAGGAATGTAGCCACCTCGAATTCTACTAAAGTTGAACACGTTGGGATCTACCTAGCGCTAGAACAAGCAGACTTGAACAAATGGTCTGCGGTACTGATGAAGTCTGACTGCAAAGTGGTAGTGAAGATGATCGAGGAAGACGAAGAAACCTGGCCCAGGTTCACACTCTGGCTAACAAATATCAGGAAGAAAATCCAGACAAATACTACAATCCGGTTCATTCGCAGAACAAGCAATGGGCTAGCAGATAGCCTAGCAAAATTACATTTAAAAAACAAGGATCCATTCTTGTTTTATCAAAGACCTCCTAAGGAAGTCCTACACTTGTATGTACAGGACTTAGATAGGGCCAATGACATTATCGATGTAAGAAACAATTGAGTAGTAGTATTGTTTCCCAAAAAAAAAACTCAAGTCCTACTTGATCGGATCAAAAGTGAAAGTATATACAAACCATGGATCCATCAAGTACCTCATACAAACAAAAGATACAAAAACAAGACTCCTGAGACTTCCCTCCTCACTTCCCACTTCTTTCCCATTACTCCCCACATTACCTCTCTTATCTCCCGAGGACACTTTCCTCCTTAGTTTTATGATCTATCCATTGCTTCCCATATCCCTACTTCACTTTCCTCCTTAGTTCTTTTCTCACCCTACATCTCTCCTCACTTCTCTCCTCTTTACAATCGCTTCCCTCCTACTTTATGTCCTCTTCCTTATTGCTTCCCTCCCCATTTCCCATTTCATTAATTCTCTTATGTATTGTTTCCCCCATCACTTCACTCATCTCTTCTTGATTTGTTCCCTCCTCTCCACTATTTATTTTCCTCCATACTTCAATCATCCCCCTTACTTTCCTCCTCTTTGATTTTTTTCTCTCCAAAAAATGAAGGACCCACCTACTCTAACCCTTCTTTTTCACTCTTTCCCACTCATTCTCCTCTACTATTCACTCATATGTTATCCACTTATCACCCAATAAATGTCTATTCCATCACCCGCCATTTTCCACTCTACAAACCACCTTTCACCCTCCCCAAACCACTTTTATTCTCCCCAACCCACTCCAATCTGTATGTCAAACGCATGCCACACTCCTTGCATGTCACCATCTAATTTTTGTATTTTATCCACCTACCACCCAATAAATGTTCCTCCACATCACCAACATTTTTCTCTCCTCAAACCACCTTCCTCCCTCCCAAAATCACTTGTGTCCTTGTCCATACAAGTTGTTACGCCCAGGTCCTATGGATGAAGCAAATTCTCCAAGACTTTAGCATTCATGTTGATGCTTCTCCCATCTATCATGATAATACTAGTGCGATTAACTTGTCATATAATCCTATCTTGCATAGTAGAGCTAAGCATATAGAGGTTCGTCATCATTTTCTTCGTGATCACATTGCCAAAAAGGATATCTATATCACACATGGGGACACGAAAAAATCAGTTGGTGGACATTTTTACTAAACATCTAGCTAGAGAGCAATTTAACTTTATTCGATCTAAACTATTCATAATTACTTTAAATGAATCGGATATGCCTTCTAGCTAGTTGTCATCTATCATATATGCTTTGCCGATGTTTTGATCACCAGTGCTTGCTAATATGTTAAAAATAAGTTTTCATGTTCATTTTGCCTTGTTTTTCTCTTATTTTTGTGTATTTTTGCAAACACTTGTTTTATCACAAAATAGTACTCAATGATGAGTGATATGTGCCTAAGTATGTTTAAAATGCAAAATGTACTTGAAAAATAAATTTAATTAGCACTCGAATGGCTAGAAATTAGAATTTCTAATGATGGTTTAGTTGGACATCAGTCGAGTTGCCAACTCGACCGATCGAAGGCCGAGAGCTTTTTTCAAAAGCCTATTGGTCGAGTTTCTGATTCACAGAACTCGACTGATGTCCGGGCTGGAGCAAACATAAGTTAGGTTCGGCCAACTTTTTTCCCTCTCAACTAGAGAAAAATTTACCGATCCAACCTCTAGCTCCCTCAAGCTCTCAACCCTAGCCCCGACCTTCCTCTCCCTAGCCCTAGTTCAACCTAGATCGACCTCCCTTGACCTCTTTCCTATCAACTATAGGTGTGTGGACGGGTTTAGGTGGTGTTTCTCTTGCTTTTTCTCTCTCCACCCTCTCCATTTCATCTCCATGGCATCCAACATGACAAAAATAGTGGCCCTAGTTAGAGCACCATCTTCGGCTTCCAACTCACATCTCATACCCTTTGATGAGACCTTATTTGTCTCCAATGAGGCTCTAAATAGGTACAAGGGGCTCCTTCATAGGAATCATTTCCCATTTCGTGCCCTTTTTGAGCCATCCCCTCATAGACAAAGGGTCATTGATCAAGTGGTCGAGTTGCTTTACAATCACCATCTCTCCGCCTTGTGTGTCGAACACTTGTGCTACAACAATTCCATAACAAGCACAAAAGCCATTCATGAATTCTATGTTAACTTGCAATGGAATTATTACACACTCGTACCACCTCCCAATACTCAAGTAGTCCTCACTTCCATGATCGTTGGGAAGAAATTCCAAGTCTCTGAGGATACCTTAAATATCTTCTTCTCATGTACCAAGGTGACTGACACTTGGAGGAAGGACTACCCTGAGTATTTTGACCTAGTTGAGCCTCAGACCTTCTACAAGAAGTATGATATTACTCTCCCTGATATTCATAAATAATTGAAGAAGCCTCAATTCCCATATAGGAATAATTTTACCTTTCACCCCTCCGCTTTAGACCTCAAGAACTGTATACTTGCCTTTGTTGTTAACTGCAATATTCATCCCAAGAAAATCGGAATGAAATTGTAGAAAACATTATGGTAATTATGTTTTGTCTCTTAAAAACATAGGAGTCAAGTGGGCAAGATACATTCTCCACCATATGACATGCTTTGACTCAGGAAATAACACCCGCGACACCCACCCACCCCACCCATCCCTGATCTTTGGTCTTTTTCAACTTGCCACTGGCAAATCTCCTTTCCCTAATCTTCACTACAAACCTACCCAGAAAGGAGTTTGCATCAGTGAGACTGCACGTCAGAAGTTTGTGCCTATCCCATCCTCTACCACACCTGGAGCATCTACCTCTACCTCCACCTGTGCATCTTCACCTCCTCAGCCTACCCTACATGTACGTGCCTCGTTCCATGTACCCAATGAAACCCTTATGGGCTACATGATGCATCAATAGGCATAAAACCTTTAGGTTCAGGAGCACATGCATCAGGAACTCTGTGCCATCATGTCAAACATGAACCTATCATGTGCACATCTTTATCATGCCTATCAGACCTACCTAGGAGGTGACTATGCGCCCTATGCATATGATCACTTTTACCCAGCCCCTCCACCTACTGCTTCCGCTGCTACACCCTCTTCTATTGGTAGATCTACCCCTAGAGTGTTGCCTCTTCCTATTGGCCCCTTGTCCACCCTTCTTGCCAATCTTGGTACTTATGCTCCTTCCTTCCCATGGGCCAATGAGCTTCATGCTCTTGGCATGTCTTGGGATGAGAAGAATGCTTGTTGGCCCGGCCGTGGTTTTGGTTCCCTTACTGATCAGGAGATGCCAGACCAGGTTGATGAGGAGGATGTTGATGCCGATGAGGAAGCTTCTGAGGATGATGAGGATAATGATGTCTTTGTTGGTGCCTCCAGTGATGAAGGTGATGTTGTTGTCTCTGTTGCACCTTCAGACAGAGATGATGACTACGAGCCAGAATCTTCTGATGACAATGTTGATGATGTGGACATAGATGACCAAGATGTTTAGACTTTCTAGTTTTTAGTCTGTATGTTGATCATATATATCTTTCTAGGCTATTTTGTATTAAAAACATCTGGGCACATTTTTTGAGTTTTACTATTTTATCATCTAGTTTTCATCATTTTGGCTTTTAGTTGTTTCTGAGGACATGCTCTCTGAGTTGTAATCTTAATCCTTTGAACACTTGTTGATTTACTATATGTCATTAGTTGGTACCATTTTTACCATATTTTGATTATGACTTAGACTATATGTTTCTCTCATCTCTATTTGGTGTATGCTTTGAGATTGCATGTTGTGGATGTATGTTTGGTTGTTCTTGGAGAAGACATGTTTCTATGCTCTTCTACCCCCCCCTTCCTTTTTTATAATGCCAAAAGGGGGACAGAAGTACAATGTTTTGAAGCTCAACCATATTGCTTTTATTGTCTATGATCCTTTTCTTATTCATTATATGCTTTATCATGTGACTTGCTAAAGGACCATATAATATATATGTCATGTTGCTTTGTGTAGATAGACTAACTACGTAGGTAAGAGTAACCATAGATTGAGGGGGAGCAATTAAAATTGTTCAAATCATGAACCCCCTTGCAATTCACAAGGCAAAGGTATAACTTTACATATCCTTTTCAATATGATTGAGGAATGGTTTGTCATTGTCAAAAAGGGGGAGAATGTTGACTTGAAATTTATACATTGCCCATATTTTGATAATGACTTAAACATTCCATTCCTATGTATCTAATATGTTTGTTCAAGATTGATTTCAGGCTTTAGGTACATGAAAATGATCAAATTACACAAGCCCTGGTTTGTCCAAGTTCAAGTCAAAAGCAATGCAAGTGTGCATTTTGGGAAATCACTCCAAATGACCTTAGATGATTTTTGTAATCACTTGTATTGATGATATGACTTGTAACTAAGATAAAAAAAAAATCAAGGACACTTAATTCCAACATTTGATCACTCAAATGTCAATTTAAAAAATTTGTCATAGGTTGTTTATCGGTTGAATTGGAAACTCAACTGATCATGTGATGGATTTTCTAGAGAGACCAATTGGTCAAGTTGCACAATCACAAAACTTGACCAATCAATCAAATAAGAAAAACTAATTTTGACTCATCGATCGAGTATCCCAAAACAAACTCGATCGATAATTTGAAAATTGGTTTTGTCACTTAGTGGATCGGTCGAGTTATCTTTATTAAAACTCGACCAAATGTAATGTACAGAAAATGCAGAAAAAGTCATTATAACTATTGGAGAGTTGTTTTTAGCGACAATAGATCCGTTGTAACTTGGAAAATGGCTATATTTTGCCCTTACGTGATCCCATACTCAAGGGAACAACCCTAGCTATAAATAGAACCCCTTGGATTTCATTCCAAGTTTGCTCATTCAGGCTATTCTAAGTCCTTGCTACAGTTGAGTGTGTTGCAACTCCTTGATCCCCTTTCTCTCTCTCATTTACAAAGCATTTCATAATTATGATTGAGTTAGGCCAGTTGTAAGAGAGCTACTTCCTTGTGCTTGTTAAGCTCTCATTCCATTCCATCTTCCCTACCCCTTTTCTCAAAGAAGCAAAGGTGAAGCAAGCTACTCTGAGTGAAGGTGATGTTGTTGTTCTTCTTCTTCAAGGTTGAAGAAGAGGTGAAGATCTTATCTAGGTAAAGGAGAAGGTCAAGGCCAAGATTCAAGAAGAGTGGGAAAATTCCATCAAGGCCACGGACTTGATGCAAGTGTGGGTAAGTCCTTGTTGAAGGTTGAAGACATCTTGATCAGGTGGGTAAGTCCTTGTGTAGGTGGAAGACTCTTTTCGTGAATAGGTAAGTCATTGGATGTATGGTGGTCTCCTTGTATCTCTTATGAATGGAATATAAGTATACACAGATTGCAAAGTCCTAGAGGTTGACCTCTCTAGGTAGTGGATTGACTCTCTCCTAGTTTGGAGTGTGGAATCACTTTAAACCACCTTGTCCAAGTGCTTGTTTCAATTTCTCTCATTCTTTCTATGCTTGCTTAGTTAGGACTTTAAATTTTGCTTAAGCTATTGGTTTTGATTGATATCATTTGAAGTTCTAACTTATCTTATGAGAATTTTGAAGCTCTATTCACCCCCCTCTAGATCCCTACATCCAACAGATACAAGGTTACTAGATGTTCATATTTTCAAGATCATATTTTTTATTGTTTTGTGAGCACTTATAAGGTGTTTCGGCATTGTTCATGATCATATACCAATAGGTTCATCTGGGATTTTATGGCACAAAAATTTATCACATTAAATAAAAAATTATCATACACAATATTAGATTGGGCATAATCCAACATGAACAATCTTATCCAACAAAATAATATAAAATGCACTGTAATAATTATATTAGTTTATTACAAAACATGAATTAGATAATAATCATAAAATTGCTACTTAACATATACATCTCTGTACATGATCTACAACAAATTCCACTTACACTTTATCACAACACTCACATATTCATCCATGCATCCATGCTATACTTGAACCAAAAATATTAGAATAACAGGGAAATTCAGCACAAAGGTGATGAGTACATGGTGCCAACTTTGGCATAGCTACCAAAAAAGAAAGAATAATAGTGTAATATATAAGTATAGATTGGTAGTGTAGATAAAAATTTAATTCATTGCTACAATTAGTTGCATTTGAAGAATATGCATCTTATGTCATATTTCCATTGTACTTTTAGTATAATTTAACCATTATTGTAATTGGGTAGAAAGGAAGCGCGATGGATACCACTTGACATGAACACCCCTAAAAGATGAAGGAAAAGGCATCTAGATGTAGATACCACTTGACCTAACACCTGAAAGGTGAAGGGAAAGGCCTCTATTTTGCATAATAATATATGTTTACCACACCTTTTTTGTAGTTCATTGTCAGCGAATATCACAATGGGTCATCTCATTTATGTTTAATGTTCTAGCTACATATTCATAAAAATATCAAAGATTATTCCTAGGGGATAGGCATTTCAAACAATATAATATAGTATGATATAGTCCATTGGACTAGATAGTCATCAAAGAGGTAATTCAAATGTATCATGGTTCAGATTCCTATCAATTTAGGAGTTATTCAACTCAATCAGACATGGAAAAAAGGCATAAGATGCAAACTCATATCAGAATCACATATAGAATATCATTATGACTTGGTTACTATTTCATATATGTGATGATGTCTCATTTAATCCACAAATAAATGTCTTATCATATTTTTAAATTTATACTTCTTATTCAACATTCTATAACTCCTAAATTGGAGCTTTCAAGTTAATGAGATGTTGATCATCACTTCCTTTCTTTGTTATTTTAAACTTGACAAAAATTTTTTTTAAAAAAACAACATGTTTTCTTTTGAGAACAACAAACCCCTAAAAGGCATGTACTATATTACATATGTAACACTAATACTAATCATCCTAATCAAGGGACACTTCATCATAACAAGATATAAGCAATAAGGCAGACAATTCCTCTCTCTTGTCCATTAGTATTCATTTTTCTATCAAATAATGTATGTATTAATCTTACTTAATCTTAAATGTGTGTATAAATCCACATAATGATTCCAACTAACTTGATTTTCTTTAACTATTTCCCAAAATATCTCATATGTCACTATTTCTCTTTATTTTTCTAGTCATTGGCTAAGTGGATGCCAAAAATTATTTATAAACATATGATCTTGAGATTTTATCATTTGCCAAACCATGATCAAATTTTGTAGTAACATCAAAGAATTTTACTAAAAACTGATACAAAAATTCTTGAACAATATGTTCATAAGAACTATGAATATTGTAAGTGCATCTGTAATCCTAAATGACATAACCACAAATTCATAGTATGCCCTCATTTATAAAACTATCATATGTAAGTGATCCACCTTGATCCTACTAATTGTATCCATACCTCATATCTTTATTGAAAAACACTATATCTCCCTTGAATTGATCAAATATATCATCTATCCTCAGAAAAAGGTACTTATTCTTCACTATAACTGTATTTAACTATTGGTAATCTACGCACAGCCTCATAGTTCCATCCTTTTTATTCAAAAAATGAACACAGGAGCACTAGGGTGACATGCTAAGTTTTGTGAAGCTATTTTCCAACAACGGTTGAAGTTGTGTCTTTAACTCCCTCATCTCTAGTCAAGTCATCCTATACATTACTTGAGCTATTGGTCAGTATTAGGTAATAGATTGACCTAAAAATCAATTTGTCTTCTCAAGAAACACATCATCAAACTCACATTAATAGGAACATCATCTATCTTAGGACATTACCTTGGTAACCACATCATATTTCAGAAAGGATGCACATACCTACCTAAAAGTCTTATTCTCTTTAGTTGTAGACAAAATGAATGTAGGAAGGATAATCCTATATCCTAGGAAAGACCAAGATATTTCATCAATATAAAAACTACACTACCTTGTACGCATGGTATATTACCACCTTTTTTATTCTCTGACTACATGTCCATAGTATCACATCAAACCCATGCATCTCAAGTGGTACTAGATACAGTTGAATGTTGTTCCATAAGAGACATATGACACAAGATGAATATACATACACCAACACTATTAAATCCACCAATAGATTCTTCAATAAAATATTATAATAAATGTTTATAACACCAAGAATATACAAAAATTTCACCTCTTGATGAATAAAAGAGTGTGTTAGAGTAAATTAACTAAAATAAAAATGTCTAGACTTCCTTATATAGGGATGAGAAGACCGCTTCCTGGACTCAAACTAATGTTCGACTATAATTTCCCTCTCTATCCATCTTACACACTCAATAAAAGAATAAAAAGTCTCCCTCATCTTCCTCATGTATGTAAGTTATTGCAACTCTGTGTTGAATTTTTTCTCAAAATTTCTTATATTCTCATCATCTATATAGGAAGCAACTAAGGATAGAACTACAACAGATCCATGAACTACACCTCATACTCATTCATGGTCATAGTCATATGGTACAAGTTTTTGAATTGCCTCATCTTCTCCTATAGGTATAATTGTGGAAAGTACCAATTGCAAACTCTTTCCTTAATTCAGGACAGTTGATCTTCTCGTCAAACCTCTTTTTTTCGTTGTGGACCATTACTAGCCATCATTGCACTTTAGGATATATACCTCATTCTTGATGTTCTTGTAAGAACCCATCCCACTAATCAAACCCTAATTGATCATTAGGATAAATCGTTAAACAAAACCCAACTTAAATTAGGCAACTATCAAAAAGTGAGTTGAAAATTCGGAATAAAGTGATTCGAATAAAGATCCAATTACAAGTAGGAGTCACAAAAGCCTCAAAAAACAAAATATTAAAGTTAAGTATAGCACATCTGAACTATTTTACATTTAAACTTGACAAAAAACAACTTAATATCTTCTTTACATATTTGATAAAAAGAACTACAAGATGATAAATATTCATGGAACACAACATTATAATATGTTGGAAATCAGTTACAACATGCAAACACAAGGAAACCACTTAATAAAATAACCTATAAAGTATATCATATACTACCCACCCATCACTCAAGAAAGTGAGAGTACAAGGACACTCTAGAATTAACTATATTCCATCTTGTTACATTTTTATCAACATGTCCTTTCCATTACATTGGCATACCGAAAAGATGTGGATAACCACATGGGTGAGACCTCAAGTCCCAACGATGTGATATAACAACTAATAAATTTTTATGCTTACAAGTTGGAGCAAGGTATATAATTATATTTAACCGTGCAATTAGTTCAAAAAGAGATAACTACTATATTGAGCATACAATATAGCAGATACATATATAAGGACAAATTCTGAATCCTATATATTACTTGATGGAAATGAAAGATTTAACAATATAACATAAAAATTTGTATCCATGTTATTTGACAATTGAATCTAGACAAAGATACTATACATGTGGTTACATATTTTATTATTTCTCGAGTAGTATGAGGTGTACCACTTAAACTACTAGTTGACCATTGTGAATTCACAATCAGACCCTTATAAGATCTTATGATTTCTAAACTCCTAAGGTTCTCCCACACCTTGATTAGAGCGAGGCTAAACAAGGTAGTGGAAAAAAGACCAAACTACTAGAGGACAGCTTAAAAGCAAGTCCACTGCAACCATGCTCGTCATGCGTACACATGCTATGATACTTATCATCAGGGTATGAAAGCCATATTAAGTATATATCATATATTCCTTGTCACATATCACATATCACATATTACCAGAGCTACGACCTTGACCGTACTCATACAATCTTTGAGTCAAGATGATAGAGATGTACACTCCCTACACCCCACATATACTCAACAATATACGACTTCGAGCACCTTCTCACAACCCTTAGGTTGCTACAAGGATACCTATTTCATTATTTCCCCCACCAACCCAAGTAAATAGGTCTGATTCGAGTTACACTTGATTAATTAAGTCAATTACTTGTTTTTAATTGCATCTAACAAGTTACAAACAAGACATAGATATGTAATTGCAACATTGATCAAGTCTATAACTCCTACAATATAAAATATGTTCACATATACCAAAACACTCAAATTATAGTTCCAGTATTCATATGGATCATACCAAGACCCAATTCATCAAGTTAGGGCACAACAAGGCCCACCATTTTACATCATGGCACATCAACCTTAATCAAGGCATAAACTAGGATGTTTCTCCTTCCATTTCCAATGAAAAAATAGTATCAAAATAGGTAGACTATTATCCAATATGTAGAAATCATCATAATCACTCTTCAGAAAAGGTGGATTGTGAAAAATGCTATTGTCACTCATTTAATGTAATAGATTGTCAAGAAAGATTATCATATGGTATTGTTTCCAATAATTTAATTCAAGTCAATAGATCATCACTTCATGTATTGTTTAGGGCTTAATTATTTGTTATGAATTGTACACAATCATTAAGGACATACAAGTTCTTAGGAGTACTTGATTATAGTCAAGCATATTTTATTTTATTTCAAGGGAAAGTGTATCAAACACACATGACCAAATAACTCCACATATTAAGTGTATCAAAACCACTTCCATTATTTTGTAGTTCATTACTGTCTAAATATAGAGCTAAACTTCATACCTTGGAACCCATTACCATCCAAATGATAGTACCCTCACCATTTTCATCAAGACAAAAACCTCAAGGCCTCATACCTAGTTGTATATCTCATATCCCAAGTCCATCATACGATGTCAAATTATATATCACACTGAGTTGATTCAAATAAAACTACAGGAAGATAATAGAAAAGAGGGATATATATATATATATTAATCTCATAAGGTTATATATCTCAATAGTTTACATCTTTCCAATTAATATTTCCCTAAATTACATAAAGCTCATGTATGATATGTAAATTTCCACACAAATTTGTATGAACATTGTTTATTGGATCTATTTTGAAAAGCATGTTATACAAAATTTATTTATTTTAACCTAGATTCATGATCACATTTAGGTTAGTTAACAACCCAAAATTGTAAAGCCATTCTTGGCCTTGAAAGGACCAAAACACCAAATTTGGATACATAAAGGCCAAAACACCTTAAATGATAAAACACGGATAAGTTCCTTTAGGATTATTAGATATAATTGAAACTTTTCTCATATATTAATAAGACAAAAGTTAAACATTACCTCAAATTTTAGGGGAGACATGTAACTTATGTGAAAGTTATGCTAGTTTTAAGATTAGGGCATATTTAAGGCCAAAAAGACCATTAAGAGTAAAAGGCATGTAATTACTAGTAGGAGAATCATAACCTCATAAAACTTCGCACATAGCCTTATTAGGAATATAAATTGGTGTCCCCAAAATTTTAGCTTAAATATCCAATATATGTGAAAGTTATGTCTGATTCAAATTTAGGGTGTAGAAGGACCAAACTAGAGCATGGATGAGCCACATGTATATTTGTCATTTCAGGAAAATTTAATTTTAGCAGTAGAATAGATATAGAAAAATCCTTGAAAAGGTTTCATATCATCTCACAAATAGTAATGGATTATGTGTAATTCATTCATCATCATTATGACATCAAAATATTTCAAAATTGCTATTTGTTAGGACATTAAAGCATATATTTTGAATTTTTTGTCATAAGGTATTGGCGGAGGGTGTATTTATCACAAAGAAATTCCTTTAGAGGATAGAAAGTAGCATTTAGGTTTGTGTTCAATTCATATCAGGGCAACACAACTCATAAAAAACTATCTTTTAGATAAATAGAGCAAGATTTAAGCATTTTAGGGGAAAATTAGGAGTTTATGTGCACAAGTAGGCAAAACAAGGTAGTAGTTATCATATCACTCACCGGGGTTGTTGAAAAAAAATGAATAATAGCAAGAACAACTCTAGGAAACATCCTTTCCACGCCCAAGACCACCATTCAATCTCCAAGATGACTCCCCCAAGCTAGGTTGAGGTTTCTAGAGTAAAAAGGAAGAGAAAAGAAGTGCTTTAGAGAGATGAGCATGTTTCCACCATGAAAATCATGAACTTCAGCCAAAGAAGGAAGGATATGTCAATAACATGAGTGAAAATAAACTGATATAGAGGATCTTACCTTTTTATGGAAGTGATAAGGTTGGAAATCTTGGAAAGACCATGGAGTAGATTGATCTTCAACATGCAACAACTTGATCTAGGATACCACCCTCTAAGCATGGATATACAGGTCTGGAGCTCCTTTTGTTCATTCCATCAGATCCTTTGACTTTCAAATAAGTCTTAAGGGACGTGTGTTGTTGGTCATATGCAAGGAAAACAATTAAAAGACCAAACAGCCCCTTTAACTCAAAAGGATATTGAAGGGCAAACTAGTCCAAGGTATAGAGTCAATTGTGCCAAACGCTTGTGAGGCCCAACCTGTAGAAACTCCTCCTAAAAAAGGGCATGTTGAAGAAGTAGACCACTAAAGCTACCAAAGCCCATGTTTGTACCTATCAAGCCTCCTCATCTATACACCCACTAGATTAAGATCAAAGCTAGAAATTAATAAAAGGAACCTTTTCAAATCTAAGTTCAAAAGCATTCAAAGTTCAGCCAAGTCAGAAAAACATGAAAGAATGTATGCTCTTAGATAACTTTTACTCAATTTGAAATGTATATTTTCAATTAGGGTGAAATTACACACTAGTCCACAAATGTTCATGAAATTGCAATCTCAAGGCAAACATTGTCCAAATATAGTCGAATTAGCATCATCTCTTAACCAATTTCAAGTCTCAAATTTGTATTTTTATGAAGTAAAACACATGGTTAGATATTTTTAAAATAATTTGCAATCTATTCCTCATGCTTTGTCGAATTTACAATTAAGTCCACAACTTACAAAGAAACTTAAAATTAGGGCAACCAAAGAACAAATCAAATCAAAATGAGATATCTCTTAATCAAACCTTATCAAATATTATTCAAGAATACAATTATGACAATAAAAAAAGATTATATGAAGATTAGGGTAAATCTAGGTTAACAACTCATAACCATAAACCCCTCGAAGGATGTCGCCCCTAAAATCCCAAGCTAGGGAAGAAAACAACAACAAACAACCTATAAATCTATCTGAAAGAGCTTAGGCACAGCCTATGTTACACCATCATCATTAGTGAATGATTATCATGAAGTTTATTCTGGGTTATTAGGTACATTGTGTATTATTGATTTTCAGTTTCTGCTTCTTATCCATCATTTATTATTTTACCCATGCTCTTTGGAATCTGCTTAGGAATTAGTGAGATTATTGTACTCCAATATTCTTACTTGTTGTATGTTATTCATTCTTGTGTATATTTACCTTCCATTATAATTTTCATATTCCATTTAAGGGTTGAAAGATCATGTTTTATGTTCATTCTCAAGCTATTACACTTCTTATCAGATATTTATGTACATGATTTCTTACAACAAGCTAATTCATATGTTCTTGAAGCTCATACAATTAATTGGCATCTCTTATGTACATATTCACTCTCTATCTTCCAAACAACATATTTAGGTTTTTCATTGATCCACATAAAACTCACCATGACATGGGTGCATGCCATGTATATGTTTAAACACCACCATCTTGGTTTTTTCCCATGGCTAAAACATGTTCTTAACCAAGCAATCCTACTCTAAAAATAAATAATCCATACTTATGTCATACTCTAAGTATACCAAAGGATAAGGAAAACATCATAATCATTTGTCCGTTCATCACTTGTCCTCATTTCTTCTTGGTACCACTCTACCAATTTTAGGATTTTTACAATAAATATTCTAGTTGCCCCTTTTTGTGTCATTCAACCTCAGTTTTCATCATCATTACCATACATCCTAGACATTAATATTACTCTATACCATATTAGGGCTTCTGTCTCCTCATCCTTGTTTAGATTCACTTTGATCCCTCAACATTTTGACATTCTCATATTCACAAGAGATCATTCCTTAAGTAACTTCTCTAATATCCTTGTTGTACCATAATTATTTACTTCCATTCTTTCTTAGCACACATTTTTTGGTATGAGATTACCTAAATATCCACTCTTCCCCATCTAACATTGACATCTTTATCATCTCATTTCATACTCATCATCTGAGTTATCCTTTATTTATATAGATATTACACCATAAGTTCCTCCTTGTTACATATATTCTTCATAATCTTCCATGTACACACATGTATATTGGACACACTGTATCTTGATTCCCTGACTTCTAACATAATTAAAGTTTCACATATTAATTTATCTCTCCCTTTCTCATCATTCCTTGGAGTCTCAAATTCAAATACTAGATTCCTATCCATACAAGGTTTCCTTTATAGTTTCAAGAACTCCTTTTTACATAATTCATTTTTATGTCAAGAACCATATTGTCATCTATTTTCCTTTAATAGTCAAACTCTTAGGTTTGATGAGATAAAACATGACTTTTATCTTTCAAGAGTGAGTGGTTTAATATATTTGATCATTGGTTTAACCAAATTTATACATTATTCTTGTTCAACATCTCTGGAGTTAATCATAGTTCCACATCACTTATCATATTTATCTCATTATTTCATCATGATTTAATATTTTATTAGACTCTCCAAACTATTTTCAATTGAGTACTTGGTTAGAGTACTCAAAAGGAGAATAATACTAACCTTTCTGTCAATACTTCGACACTTGACCAAGGTATCCAAACACAGAGTTCTTGTAGCATGCATTGTGATAGTTGCATGGGCATTACTTAGTCATTATTTTGATCGTAATTCCTATTGTCCTTGTAGAATCAGCTAAACTTATGCACTAATACCACACTTATAAGGACATATACCACTAATCAAACCCTAATAGATCATTAGGACAAATACATAGACAAAACCTAGCTTAAGACTAAGCAACCATCAAAAATTAAATCAAAAAATTCTGAGTAACATGATCCAAATAGAGATCCAATTATGAGTAGGAGTCACAAAAGCCTCACAAAAAACATATAAAAGTTAAGTATTGCACATCTGAACCATTTTACATTTACACTTGATAGACAACAACTGAAATTTCTCTTGACATATTTGATAAAAAAGGTTACAAGATGCTACCTACTCATAGAACTACAAGAATATAAGATGTATAAATTCAGTTACAATCTATAAACACAAGCGAACCACATAAAAAAACCTCTAAAGTATAGCAAATACTACACACCCATCACTCCAGAAAGAGAGAGTACATGGACACTCCAGACTTAACTATTTTCTATCTTGTTACATATTTATTAGCACATCCTTTCCACTGCATCGGCATACCTAAAAGATGTTGATAACCAGATGAGTGAGACCTCAAGTCCCAGGAATATGATATAATGAATAATAACTTTTTATTCTTACAAGTATGAGCAAGGTATATAATTATATTTAACCATGCATGTAATTAAAAAAATAAGTACTATATTGAGCATAAAATATAGCAAATACATATATAAATGAAATGAAATATTTAACAATATCACATAAAATGTGTATCCATGTTATTTGCTAATCAAATCTAGACATATATACTATACGGCTGATTGCATATTTTATTATGTATTGAGTAGTTTGAGGTGTACCATTCAAGCTACTAGTTGACCATTGTGAAGTCACAGTCATCCCCTTATAAGATCTTAAGATTTCTGAACTCCTAAAGGTCTCCCACACCTTGGTCGGAGTGAGGCAAAAAAAGGTAGTGGCATGAAGACCAAACTACTAGTGGAGAGCTCAAAAGAAATTCCACAACAACCAAGTTCGTCATGAGTACACATACCACAATACTTACCACTGTGCTATGAAACCCACATTAATCATATATCATATATTACTTGTCACATATCACATATTATCAAAACTATGGCCTTGAATGTACTCATACAACATAAGAATCGAGATGGCAGAGATGTACACTCCCTGCACTCGCATATACTCAACAGTATAAGACTCTGAGCACCTTCTCACAACCCTCATGTTGCTATAAGAATACCTGTTTCACTATTTCCCCCACTGACCCAAGGAAATTGGTCTATGGACTCAGGGCACTACATGATTACGGTTACACTTAATTGATAAGCCAATTATTTGTATTTTAATTACATCTAACAAGTTACAAACAAGACATGGAGATGTAATTGTAACATTAATCAATTCTACAACTCCTAAAAATATAAAATGTGTTCACATATACCATACAACTCAAATTAGAGTATTGATATTCATGTGGATCATACCAAGACCCAATTCATCCAGTTAGGGCACAACAAGGCCCACCATTTCAAATCATGGCACATCAAACTTAAGCAAGTCATAATATGAGATATTTCTCCTTCTAATATTTCATTTCCAATGAATTGATAGTATCACATAAGGTAGACTATTATCCCACACATAGAAATCATTATAATCACTATTCAAAAATACATGGATTATGAAAGATATTAGTGTCACTCATTTAATGTAATGGATCATCATGAAAGACTCTCATACGGTATTATTTCCAAGAATATGTAATTCAAATCAATAGATCATCACTTGATGTCTTGTTTAGGGCTCAATAAGTTATCATGGATTGTACACAATCATTAAGTCCATATAATTTATTGAGATTTCTTGATTATATTAGAGCATATCTTGTTTTATATTTCAAGGTAAAGTGTATCAGACACACATGACCAAACAACTCAACATATTAAGTGTATCAAAATCCCTTCCATTATCTTCGAGTTCGTTTATGTCCAAATATAGAGTTAAATTTTAAACCTTAGAACCCACTATATTTCAAATGATAGTACCCACACCATTTCCATCAAGGTAAAATCCTCAAGGCCTCATACCTACTTGTATATACCATATCCCAAGTTCATCATAAGATACCAAAATTTATATCACTTAGTTGATTAAAAAAATTTATAGGAATATAAGAGAAAAGAGGGATATGTATTAGTCTTATAAGGTGATATATCTCTATATATGACATCTTTCCAATTAAGATTTTCCTAAGTTACATAAAGCTCATTTATGATATATAAATCCCCATACAACTCCATACGTAGATTGTTTATTGGATATATTTTAAAAAGAATGTTATACTCAATTTATAGTTGTTAACCTGGATTCATGATCACTTTTAGGTTATTTAACAACTCAAAATTATATACCTAACCATTCTTGGCCGTAAAAGCACAAAAACACCAATTAGGGTACATAAATTCCATAACACCTTAAATGATAAAATAGGGATAAGTTCCTTTAGGATGATTATATATAATTGAAACTTCATTCATATATTAATAAAACAAAAACTGAAAATTCACTCAAATTTCACCGGAGACACCTAACTTGTGTGAAAATTATGCTAGTTTCAAGATTAGGGCACATTTAAGGCCCAAAAGACCATTAAGGATAAAACGTGTATAATTACTTGTAGGAGAATCATAAACTCATGAAATTTTTTTCACATAGGCTTTACTGAAATAAAAATTATTGTGCCCAAATTTTCAGATTAAATATCCAATATATGTGAAATTTATGAGTGGTTCAAATTTAGGGTGTATAAAGACCAAAATAGGGCATGAATGAACCACTTTTATATATGTGATTTAGGAAAATTTAATTTTAGAAGCATAGCTTCTCTAATAATCCTTGAAAAGGTTTAATTTCATCATTCAAATAGTAAGGAGTGATGTGTAATTCATTCATCATCAATGTGACATGAAAATGTTTCAAAAAATCTATTTTTAGGACATTGAAGCATAAATTTTGAATTTCATGTCGTAAGGAATTAGGGGGAACCTATATTTTTCTACCTCAATTGGTGCACGTATAAAAGCAAAGGCTCATCATCATACGACTTACATAAATTGTCATGTCCACCCTTGGTACTTATGTCACTAGTGTATCATATCACTTTGGCAGGATTGTTATATTACAGTAGGAACTATGACCTTGATTACACTCATACACACACATGGATTCACATAATTCAGGGGATCAAACCTCATATGGATCCTCAATAACTTATGCATATACTATAATATATGACTCCATGATATCTTCTCATGAACCTTGGATTGCTACAAGGATACCCATTTCCCTTCCCTCACCTATGAATAGTGGAAAGTTATATTCTCATAGGTAATTACATGATAAGGTTTTCACTGATTAGTTAGTTCTATTACTTGTCTTTCATGTCAAGGAAGTAGAACTTGGAATATCATACTAGGATATAAATAATGGAATCATTAGAATAAACAAAATCTGGATTCATATTTAACACTCTAGATTCATAGCTAATGTTTTCCAAATTCAACCATACATAGGATATATCACAATTGGGTCTGAAAATCCATCAATAATATCTAATAACACAAAAACACTTCTAAAAATTTTCATAGAAATATTCCATTGTTGGATCCCAATAAGCTAAAAGTGGGAAAAAGAGCCTAAATTTGTAATTTAGGGAAATATAAATGCAAAAGTCATATCTTTCAGAAATATGAAAGTAAAAGATCATATTTTCACTAGAAACTTACAACCGAATAATATAATCCAAAAGTTACCAAAGTTCTAGCCCAAAGAATCATAAAAAAACTCTCAGTAGATCAGATTTCATGCATTTAGGTGATATTAGACTATTTTGGGTAAAAATTACAGACATATATTATTAAATAGAACCTAAATCACTCACCTTACATGAAGAACATGTACCTATCAAGTTCATGCATGAAAACCTAGATATAAGATCCAAGAAACAACTTCAAAAGGCCCAAATAAGAAGGCTCTAGATCCAACAAAGACAAAAAAGGGGAAATAAGATATTTTAGATAGAGAAGAGAGAATTCTAACAATGAACATGGAAAACTTTATTTTATAAGGTATAAAGAAGAAATAAAGTAGAAAATATGATAAGAAGAGGAGAAACTTATATGAATTCAATTTCTACTAGGATTACATGGTAATTTCATGCTTTATTCTTCAAGATTCCTAAAGAATCACCAACGTGTAAGATGTATCCACTAAGAAATTGAATAGTAGTAGATCCACCAATCCCCACACGGTGAATTAGATATTCTTGTCTTGTAGGGGATCAACATATATAGTTATATTTTTGATAAAATATACTTTAGTCAATTTATAAATCGCATTGACCAAAAAAATAGCCCATCTTGACGCCCTATAGTCTGCTTTGACCCAAAAACCCAGTCACATCATCAACAATTTCCTACTTCAACTGAAAAATGGGCTCACATCGACCCGGTTCATCCCACTTCAACCTAGCC
Source organism: Alisma plantago-aquatica (assembly GCA_963693085.1). Taxonomy (NCBI): domain Eukaryota; kingdom Viridiplantae; phylum Streptophyta; class Magnoliopsida; order Alismatales; family Alismataceae; genus Alisma; species Alisma plantago-aquatica. Next base: position 143,110,723 of record OY856409.1, on the reverse strand, counting down.
TAGACAGGAATTGCCTATACACAACAATCTAAGTGATCCTACCTAGTCATCTTTGACCCACCCAATCTATTGAAGTGGCCCTACCTGGGTATGCTTCATGTCTGTCTATCGCTTCCCAAAACATCAATTGGTGCCACCAATCCATACAACCCATAAGATACCTTTTTATTTAATTCATGAACTCTACTCCTTCCCCCTAGAGGAGTGGCTTAGCAGAACCATGCAAAGCCCCAATCCTCCTATTGTGAACCACTTTTCTACTGCATCGGGGTGAACATCTCATTTTTAGAAAGCTTCTTTCGTTCATATATGTATAAGACAACAAATCAGAAGGTGAAGTTGTGACTTTTCAAAGGGTTAAAGTTGGGCCCCAGGTTTGAATCTCCTCAGCTTGAGTTTGTAAGCCATATGTATGGAACAACATAGGTAAGCCACCATTGTACTCCCTCAATCCCCGAAGAAACAAGAGATTTTGAAAGATTTCATTGTGGTCGGATTTAAGTCCTTATATTATAGTCCTGGTCATTTGTTCTATGCCTTCCTCTTGTAATTGATTTGATCTGCTATACTTCTTGTTAGATTGGCATCTGGCAAGGTGAGCCACAACAGCTCCTATTAACTAAGGGATCATTTGTTGCTTTCTCACATAAAGAACACATACTGATATGGAATATAACTATATACTCATTGGTAATTGATCATATATAGCCTAGTAGTACCAGAAATGTCATGATGTCTGACCATAATTTGTATGGAGCCAAAGGCAAAGCTACAAGCTTCCTTTCCAGAAACATAGAAGTATGTCATGCTTGGAGTCGGGGTAGAGGGCGCCGAAAAATCAAGGCAGTAGCGCACAAATGATCACTAAAGAGGGTTGGTGCCTCCCGTCCCATTGGGGAACCACCTGACTGAAGAAGCCTTCCTAGGCTAGAAATAGGTGGCTTCCCAACACCTCTCGGTTACTCCCCTTATCAAGTGTGTCGGATGCTCGAAAGTTTGAGCGTTGGAAGACGAAGACCAAAGGAAGGAGATGGAGGGTCTATTTAAAGCTAATATATTGAAACCAAACGAAAATGGTTATGTCTAGGACCTCCCCAAAGACTCTCTCTCATTTTTTATAGGGGGAGGTACAAGGATACACTGGATATCCAAAAGCAGAGGCCAATCTTTGAGGATTGACATTTGAATAGAAGGTGCATTGTACTTTTTCTCCTAACCCCTCCTTTTCATTGAACCAAATATTTATTATAACTTATCCCTATCATATAAAGTTGTGTTAATTATTACAAAACATGATTTAAACAATATAAAAAGTATGATACATATCAGATAATGAAGGGAAATAAAATACAATTAAGGTAGAACAAGGATAGGGTTCACACTATCACGATCAATTTCCACCTCTTTGAATTTATTTCCATCCTTTTTTATATATCATGGATTTCCTTTTCCTCTAAGTATTTCGAGGAGATAATGGTGTTTATCTTGTTTCAATTATTGTATATGTAGATTGCTAGTCCAATTAGTTCTTAAATTGTCGTTAATAATATTTTTTCAAGATGTTTGACTCTTATGTATTTCTTGCAAAGAATTAGATATTATTTGACCCAATCAAATCTACTTTTTGCTTCTTTTGTGCTTGTTTGATGTGATGACCATGCTTGTTGGATAATTCATATTTTTTATATTTAGTCATGAAGCTCAACTTACATGTCTAGTCTTAGGGTTTTGATATAAAAGTTGTATTTTTAATCCTTGAAGTTAGATTTTCTTTTATGTCCTTTATCAATAGGGGGAAATGAAGAATGCATGCATGATAAACATATAAATCATTAGTTACTAATACTTGGACACCTATTTTATCTTTCTAATAAATATATATAGTATAATAAGTACTTTTGAGATCATTTAAGTATTCTTTACATAGGTATAGATAACTTATAGAATCTAGGGTTTGCTCAAGTTTACACATTAGAAATTGGATTTGGTTCAAAATTTACCTCTTTGCAAAAAAAATTACTTCTGATTTGGTTCTAGGCCAAGTGATTTTATACTGATTAAATGTGCAATCCTCCTACAACCGACTGGAACCCAATTCTTTGATAACCCTAAGCGAGAAAATTGGTCTTGTGACTTGTTTAGCTGAGTGTTAATTGAATACATTTCTTCTAAGTGGATTACCACTTGACATCACAGTCCACTTTCCAATGTCATAAAGTCATATTGAATGTATTGAAGAAAAAAATCTACATTTTACTCATAAAATATCTTTTTTAATAATTATAGAAAATATCCTTGTCATATTAAGTAACCCCCGCCACCGCCTTTTAGAGTAATGGATTGGAACATTAAAAAAAATCAAGTTGTGTCATAGAACATCACAAATGGTGATACTAACTTAACGGTTTATCATGCTTATGTGAATCCAAGAACTCGATGCAACAAAATTTCCATGCAAAGTAAAAATGGATAATGTTCAATAGCAACGATGACTTTGAAACAATTTATCATTAATCATTTCACAAATGTCTTTGCAACACCAAGCTCTCACCTTCATTTTGATAGTGTTACATACCTACTTTGTTTACACCCTCACTCAGACTAAATTCAGGATGATATATGATGAACCCACACCTTTTAAAATTATAATATTGTAATAGGGATGAATTCTTATAAAGAAGTAGGGACACATGTATTGATTCTTGTTCCTTATAAATATTTAGAAATATATTCAAGAATTAGTTATTACTTTTGTTGTGAATGCTATGAATGGAAATGGTATCAATTCATAGGTTTGTAACTCCACTATAGTCCTCATCCCAAGAGTTTCTAAACTTGCAAGTTGTGAGAAATTAATCCATATTTCCTTAAATAACATTTTATTAAACTTATACTCAAAGTGGTGTTGAAAGGTTGCAACACTTATTACCCTCCTAGGTGTCACCAGTTCGAAGTAGTTTTGTTCTCGATAAGATAATAATAGATAGAATTGTGGTAGTATAGGGCATCATACATACAATGATTAAAAAGAAATCAGACACAACCATGGATATTAAGATTGATTTTACCTTGTCATATGATTCAATGTCTCAGAACTTTATTGAAGATACCATTAAGACAATTGACCTACCTGGGAATTTTGTAAAGCATTGACAAATGGTGAAAAGTTATTTGCTTCAAGTGGCAATCTTTATGTATTGTTTCATTAGGGAGAGGTCTTAGGCAAGTAGACCTTCTATATATATATATATATATATATATATATATATATATATATATATATATATGGGCCCATCTTTATTGCCCGCGCGGGTAGCTACCCACCCACCCTTCCGATCACTTTTTTTCAAAAAAAAATTTCGAAATTGTAGAGGACTATTTTTTCTAGCTCTCCAAAAAATTTGAGCCAAAAATAATATCATTTGCCCCTCCAAAATCAAAAAACCCGTCCTTATATATATCTACTGTATATTTTGTACAGAGTTACTTTTTTGGCCACCAGAGTTACTTTTTTGACACCATAGTTACTTTTTTTACAGCAGAGTTACTTTCTTAGCTAGGAGAGTTACTTTTTTGGCTGCAGGGTAGCGAAAATACATGCTACCCGCGCGGGCAATGAATGAACACCCTATATATATATATATATATATATATATATATATATATATATATATATATATATATATATATTCATCTTATGCATCGAAAGATTGTGCCACATGATAGAGGAAAATGTTTATATATATCATTTTCTTCAAAAAAATATGTAGAATCCAATAAAGTAGGCTTCTTTACCTAATTCTCACTCAAATTCCAAATGTACATAAAGATGCAAACTTTGGTGATATTTAACACATATAAACCCTAATCTCATGAAATTGGTGATCATATCTTGATTAATTAGTTTTGATAAGTAAAGTCTAATCCTTTTGATAAAAATAACATATGGGACCTAAGTAGGATAAAGGGTTCACATGTTAATGAAATTAGCATTTGCAAAACTAAAAATTCTTAATATGTGATAATTTGAGTTTGGTAAGACTAACCTTAATGAAGCCCTAATTTGACACCAAATTCCTAAATTAGAGCCTAAGTCAGACTTAATGGATATTTTGTGAACCTAATAATTATACTTGTATGTTATACATTAATTATAGGTTGATTTCTTGATTGGTTACAACTACTCTTTACTTGGAATTTAAGTCATCCTTGAGGAAAGGTACGTGGATACACCTGTGAATACACATTATCAATTTCTAAGGTTTATGAAGTTTCCCAAATGGATTACAATAAACTACTAGGTTGTTTATCTACTCTACAATCTATAAGTCCCCTATGAGTACCATCTTATAAAAATATAACTTGCTTGAACCCCAAATTGCTATCTCTGGTGAGTTAAATGAGCATGTGGGAGAAAGAATTTATTATCGTAAGGACTGGTGATCAAGCCGGGATAGGACGATGACTAACATGCCAAGTCGGAATAGAAAAGCCAACATAAACCAAGCATATGTGAGGGAAGGCTATGAGAGTCTATTATAGGGACCAAACCCTAAAGAGACGGTACCCCACAAAAACTCCCTTAAAGAGAGGGTATACCACAAAAAGTGAGCAAATGTGGGTCGAAAGTTAGAAAATAAAATTCATGTTCGATTATGTAATGATAATTTCTTTCATGGTTCTTTATGTTGTTACACCTATGTGTACATATTTCGTAATGCACTCTACGTACACAGTATACCAATAAACTGATCCACATTTTATTTCACACCATTTTAGGTAAATACCATATGTGAGGATATCAAAACATGATGAACGAGATGAAATCAACTGAAGACATTAAATCTAAGTAAAGGAGGATTAGTTAGACACTTCTTCTCATATGTAATAGTCCCATGTTAGAAATTCATGTAACTCCTTAGAGGAGCATCATTACATATCTCGTAAACAATATTTATGAAACAATGGAAGTTTATTATTATTTGTTATTTGTTAAAAGTTGGATCGTGGGAATTTTAGGTAATGACTCTCAACTTTCAATTCCTTTCTTAACTAGGTGTTGCTAAAAAGTGAGGTCGTTACACTATATACCAATCTTTCACATTGAATAAATATTCATTTTTGATGCAACTAACATGATTTTCCTTTTTCCTCTTGACATTATCAAAACAATGTATGTTTCTGCATTTCCTTGTATACCAAAAAGCTACCATGAATCATACCTTATCATCTTCACTCTTCCTTACGTTCAAGATGATTCACTTGGATATATCAATATAAGAGAATTCTACAGGAGTTCCATCCAATCTTCCTTTGTGAAAGGGTAATCTTTTAGAGCATGAATGGATATCTTAGAGTTATTAAGGCAACTACCACACATGCTATCAGATGCAATCTTTCTTTTGCATATGTTATGGTTAGACATAATATCATTGTGGCACAAAACCACAAAAAAAGGTTCCCTCTCTTGATCGAATTTTCTTTTCAAATTTGGCTCCAGACACCTGTTCTTCTAGCATCCTTGTCTAATTTCAAAATAGAATAGGAAGTAAATGTAGTATATCCCCATTTTGAGTATGTTTCTTAATAATCACATCTTCCTTATTTTTTTATGACTTTATTTGTTTTTGTTAAATCTTTATGACAACTTGAGCTGGTAGAAATTATTTTAGAAACTCCACATCCAATTCATGGTTCAAGATTAACATATTAATTACCTTTATATCAGTCAGCTTCTCTGATATCAACTTAGTGTCTCTATCTAAGTGACAAAAATCTTCATCTAGCCATGCATCCTCTAACACATTGTTATCATTGCCAATAATAGGAAGATACAAAGTATTATCCTTCATGAAGGCCTTTCCCTCTAACAATGCTCTCTATAGAGTAAAGGATGATGATCCAGTTTCTCACATATGTAGTTGTCATTTTCATCCTTTAGGCCTTTACACCAAGGTGTATATCTCTTCTTGCATAAATCCCAAGGGTTTTTCAGAATGTGTGCCTTAGTTCCAGTCCCTCATTGTCTTCAACCATAATACACTATTCTTATTACTACTTGTCCCTTTATCCCATGCCACCAAAGAAAAACTGTGTGTTTTGTTCCCTCCTCCCTAAATAGAGCTTCTTATTATGATGTTTATATAGTCACATAAGCTGAGAGAAAGCACTGGTGTTTGTATAATGTATGTAGGTAAATATGTTGGAGTGCTTTAGCTATATTAGAATGACTACAAGATATAAACACTAAAAATACCAAAATTGATCCTTCTTAAAATATTTTTCAATCACCTCTAAATAATTATTGTGGTGCATAGTTGTTGAAGTACTTTGAGATACTTTCCTAGATCAGGAGTTTTCATAAACCCTCTAATTTGGAAAATGTTGGTCCTACATTTTCTTAACAAAGAAGACTCTAGTTTTTCAATTGAGAAATCTTGACCCAATGCTAACTAAAACTCTTTAACGCATTGGACTTCCCAATTATTTATTAAAAATATCTAAAAATAACCCTTATTGGACCAATCAGGCTTTGCCACCTAGACAGCTGACTAGGTAAAGGATACACCACAAGACTGGGGCTGAGCCAATAGGCTCGTGCCATGGTGGTGTCCGCACCCACGTAGCTAGGTTAAGGAAATGAGGATAAGGTTGGTAATACCCTTACCTTAACACAGGGGCTCGAGGGACCAAGTCATCTTTTTTCCCAGTTGATGTCTTCAACCATGATTCTTTTCAATCACAAACTAGGCTTTGTCATGAGTCAACACGACCATTGACTCTGGGCATTTAAGTGTTAGAGAGTGGGCCACCGGTGCACAGTCCTTTGCAGGGCTCCTCCGAACTCGATGGTCGTCTTGAATTTGGCCAGGAGGGATGAGAAATAAGAAGGTGGACACCACTTGTTAGCATATAGGGAACTGAATCATGGGAGACCAGAGAGGAAAGGGTAGGGGAAAGGGATAAGGCTGCATAATTCTTACTCTTTTTCTCATCCTCACAGGGAGATTTCCTGGCTTTGAAGCCAAGGATCGAGGGTCATATATACATGGAAGAGGTTAGGGTGAAGTTCTAGATATCAATGGAGTCTGAATCCGCTAGGATTTTGGAGAAATCCTAGTTTCAATCCAGTGTAGGGCTATCTAGGGATGATTTGGTGTGATAACATCTCCAAACTCACTGGGAAAGGTATTGGGTGCCGACATTGATTACGGAGAGAGAGAGAATCGAAAGAGGAATAAGGGCATATTGTAGCATGTGTTTCCTTACCAGTGTCAAGGTAGGAGATGATCTATGGATCTTTGATCTGAGATCTAAGGGCTACCAAAGCATGATTCATTATTAGAGGGCCGCCCCTAGATTCCTAATGTGAATAAATGTGACAAATATAACACATTTATAAATTAATCCTTTCACATTAGGGAATCTTAATAAATTCATATCTTTCTTCTCTTTCATCCAATTGACTCTGAATCTTATAGGCAACTTTCTAATTACTTAATATCAGGTTGGGAAAGAATTGGAGGCAAAACTCAGAGGCTAAAAGTATTTTACTTGCCTCCTAAGCATTGGCTTTATTTGAATTTTTTAAGGCATATAATAAATCATTTCTTACTCAAACTTGGCAAGCAATCCTATTTTGGTATATCCTTTCTTTGGGTGCAAGATAGGGCTAATTTATGTTTATTAGTTGTCGTCTGCTTATCTTTCTAGATATTTCTAAACAATTCCCTATTTTAGTTATCAATTATTCATTACTTTTGGAAATTCCTTTATTATTGTGTTTTCCACTTTTTCTTTTGCCAACAATTAATAATGAGTTGTTGAAAATAATAAAAACACAGAAAATTCCTTTTTATATGGAGAATTTGCATTATCATCCCAAAACTTTCAAGCAAGACATAAGACCAAGCATTCTAATATGTCCCAAACAATACATTATTTGCATCCAAATATATGTATAAAATCATGAAAATTCAGGTTATAACATAGAGAATGCTATACCTATGCCTAAATGGAATTTTCTAATGGAAGAAACCTGAAAGAGGGAATATCAAGATAAATTTTAATGCTTTTTTCTAGAAGAAAGTGATTGTTCGGGTGGTTGTGGAGATGAACATGGAATTTGTTTATGTGGAATGGGATTCTCCTTCAAAGTTAACTCTACCATAGAAGCTAAGCTTAGATCCATTAATCCTTCTACTCCAATGATTAAAGACAACTTGCTAGGCATTTTCCTTATTGAAACTAATAGCAAAGTAGTCTATATGATGTTGAATAATAAATCAAAGTGTGATCCAAGATGTGTGATCTCCATATCTAGTAAACAAGTTGGCTTGAAGCATAATCATGGGATTAAGGTTATTATGTTAGACGTAATAGTAAAACAGTGGCAGACGGCCTGCATAAAAATCAAATCAAAAATTTGTGTGATTCTCATTAGTTTGACAAACCATCCCCTAAGGTTACTTGTCTTGTTTTATCTGAATTAATTCCCAGTGGGAATAGTATTACCAAGTCTAATTATATTGTTTTCTATACAAAATATAGTTGTAATAGGTTTTCACTTACAAGAAGAGAAAAAGATGAAAATACCTCCCAACTTTCCTCCCAAAAATTAAATATTCAAATTATAAATCAATAATTATTAGAATCATATATAAGCATTCATATCTTTATTATATATATTGACATCTAAAATTAAGTTTGTGAATAAGTATCAATTATATATAATTTTCACCTTTATTGAGATATGAATTTTTAAAATTTATCAAGCTAGAATCAAATCAGATTTGACATATCCAAAATTCCAAACTAACTAGGTTTCAATTAGACTATCAACTTCCAAATATGAAATGATGTAGCGTGACAAAATCCAAACAAGGGAACTCGGTTTTTGTGGTCAATTAACCGGGCCAAGTTCACAAATTCCTACAAAAGTTTATATAATCTTATGCTCCATCATGGCTCACTAACTATCAATGTCAAGTAAAGTGACATTTTAATATAACCATGTTTACATTATGAGATAATTAACAATTAAAATTTACTAAATTTAAATGTAGTCTCTAGAATGCAGACACCATTTGGTTTATGTAGCTGCTAACCCAATTGGTATAGCCAATGGTAGCATAGCCGGCCTGTTTGGAGAGTGATCGAATTTTCAAAAATAACATCCGTCTTATAGAAATGGAGACGCATCATGGTTTGACATCTCTAGTCTCTCACATCCCTCAAAAAGCGGTTAATTTTAGAGAATAAGTGGAGAAGTTGATTAATTGGGACCTACTTTAGTTAAAATGATCTATTTTAATTGTCATGTTTTATTTGAAGTTTAAAGGTTTGTCTGTGTCACTTGCCTATATTTCAACCTAGTTGACATTATATAATATTAGATAGATGCGTAAAAATGTATTTGGATTGCCTTCTGGATAAAGAATGTTTGCTTAAAGATATTACTGGTACAAACAGTTGACTGTCTCTTAGCAAAACAAATAAAAAGGTAATTTACATGGTATTCGCGCTGTCTCCAAAACCATTCTCTTGAATGGTAGCGGATACCTCCCTGATTACTTTCGAGTCATCAAAAGTTACAATATTTGACAGGCTCACTTGCCGGGGACGAAGTTTGTGGCAAATGCCCAAGCATTGTTGTTAACGGGGTCAGCCAAGTGATCGGCCAAGTTCTCCAGCGGTCCCTTCCCAGTTACGATAGCCTGGACGAAGAATCCAAACATGGAGAACATGGCCAACCTGCCGTTCTTGATCTCCTTCACCTTGAGCTCAGCGAAGGCCTCTGGATCATCAGCAAGGCCAAGCGGGTCGAAGCTGCCACCTGGGTAAAGTGGGTCGACAACCTCGCCAAGAGGCCCGCCGGCAACGCGATATCCCTCCACGGCTCCCATGAGGATCACCTGGGTAGCCCAGATGGCCAAGATGCTCTGAGCATGGATCAAGCTTGGGTTGCCCAAATAATCCAAGCCGCCCTCGCTGAAGATCTGAGAACCGGCTTTGAACCAGACAGCCTCACCGAACTTAACGCCGTTGCGGGCGAGTAGCTCGGGGAAAACACAGCCGAGCGCACCAAGCATAGCCCACCTGGCGTGGATCACCTCAAGCTCCCTGTTCTTGGCGAAGGTCTCTGGGTCAGCCGAAAGCCCGGCGGTGTCCCAGCCGTAGTCACCGGGGAACTCACCAGTGAGGTAGGAAGGAGCCTCGCCTGAGAAGGGTCCGAGGTACTTGACGCGGTCGGCGCCGTACCATGGGCTTCCCGATGCTGCGGGCTTTGGTTTCGCGCCACGGCTCCTGATCATGGTAACACGGCCGGTGCCGAATACCTCAGTGGTGGCGGGGGAGAGCTTCACAGCCTTTCCGGTAAGAGAGGGGGAAGAGAGGGCCATGCTGGCTGCTGCCATTGGAAAGGATGGAGAGATGTTTGACTCCAACAGTGTAGTAAGATAAAATTGGGATGATAGTTGCTCTGAGTATAATCGGGGAGCCTTGGGGTTATTTGTACTGGTCCGCAGTGGATAGACAGGATAGTTCGTGTTGGGAGTCCCTGTTTCACGAAAATCTGCATCTTCGTTCTAATTGGCTAAGGAGATCATGGATTTCAGAATTGTGGGGGTTAGGATGATGACATGGCTTCGCCAGAATCAGATATCTGAGATATTCAACTGGGAACTAGTGGCTGGGAAACAAGAGCTCAGATTTTCCATCCATGTTGGAGGCTTTCACGGCGTTCACAACAGCAAAGGTCGTGGATATATCTGATCGATTTATCCACTGGGAGTGCGATATTTTTCCTTATTACACTGCTTAGGATTATGAAACAAGCTATAGACTGTGCCAAACTAGTTGTGGAGCTTGCCTTTTGAGTTCTGATGTTTCGAACTGGTAAGACAAGATTCTCTTAGAAAACAAGGCCATAATAATTTCATAAATATTACGTTCTGGTGATCTGTTATAAAATAAAAATAAATTTAGGACATGCGATGTCATGCACTTGGATAGGCACGTATATTTCCCATTTTTTCGTAGATATATATCCATTTTATCGCTCCATGTTTAATTGTTTAGTTTTGCTTCCAAACTAGTGTTTGATTTATGAAAAAATCTTGTAAATGTGTGATCCTAGTATTGTAGATTGTTAAGGAATGTGTCTTGTAATTCCTGGAAAGTGTTGAAAATAAGGATTTTTGGAAATCTTGAACTACACTATAACTAAGTTTCACAAAATTGCTAAAATTATTTTACTTATGCAAATATTGATTGATCCATATATATACGATCGTTCAAGATGGTTCAATGGTTAACTAGGGCTTCTATTTGAGTTGATACATGAACGTGAAAAATGTCAAATGTTACTGATCAATAAGAAACCCTAAGTTGCATTGTAGGACACTGAATTCAGTTATTACTCATATGTGACGGTGAAACACACAAAGTGATTTTGATATATGAGGTTGATAGATCCCACACATTTAGGAGGTTTCTCTTCATTGCCAACATATTACACGTTAGGTTGAGTATACTATAGCTCCATCTATATGGATGAAAGTGAGCTTCACCTCTCCATTGTTTGTGTGCAGTAAGGCGATCCATTGGGGCTCTATTTTTTGTTGACACCCCATCCACTTATTTTGGATGTAAATGATGAATGACGCATCACCATTCTTATTTTCTATCTTTATTGTGAGACCCTCATTTGTGACATTGCAGAGGTTCTTAAGGATCTATCTCATAATTAAGTATGAGGCCGGCATTCATCTCAATATTTAGAAGATACAAATATTTTGTCTTTGTGATGACCCAGGTGATACCCAGAGTTACGTATGTTCCCTGTGAAGATATCTTGATATGTGTGTAGAGTGATGATTTTAGGAAGTCATGCTTCCATGAACATGTGCTTTGTTTGTTGGCACTAAGAGGATATGGGGTCAAAACTCTTGCCATAATAGATTGCCAGGCTTTATTCATGACCCACATTGTGAGCTTTCTTTTTGGCCATGTGTCGGTATGCCCAAGATGTTATTTTCTCTCTGAACAACACCCCCATCTCCTATTGCCTCTTATTTGAATATTTTTTATATTGGGCTTCATTGATGTTTGGAACGCATTGTGGTTGGTGACGGCCTAAAATTCAGTTGTCTACAGTGTTGTTTGACCATAGATCCGTATGCATCTTATAGGATTCGGAAATTGAGTCTTCTCATGTTGTCTGGAATATTTCTTAAGTTTCATCTCAATTCAGCACTCAAGAACTCCAAGACCATATTCTATAAGAGGTTGTCTTTGTGTTGAAAGGATCCTTTTTCGAGATTTCACGTCTTACTTTGTTATGTATTGCCATCTTTTTGGTGGTCCAAGTTGTCTACTATGCCTTTTTCCACTCAAATCCCTAGTCCATTTTGTCAGATTCTTACTACATAAAAATCATCCAACAATGTGTTGCAAGTAGCCTCTCTCCATTGGTAGGAGCAATTCTCACTTCTCCACAATTTGACCTTGTACATGACTTCCTTCTTCATATTCCCATTGATGGCCTTAGATAGTCAATCTCAGTAGATGTTATAGTATTTTCATATATAAATAATAATTTGTATTTAGATCTACAAAGGTTCACAATCCAAAAAGTGCCAGTATCCCTATTTGTTGCCCGATTTTCTGTGTATTCATTTTTTTATTTTATCTTTTTATCTAACTTCTATGTGTTCAACATGAACCATTTGATGATAAAACTTATGTACATGTAGAAGATAAAGAAGAAATCAAAGAATATACTAGTAAATAGATTCCTTTAGAATTTTATATCCTTTCACTAGAGGTTTCTATTGAGAAGAATGGAAGGGGCTATTTAATGTCAGATATTAGGAGACATATACAATATACATATAGGAAGTTTACAATAAACTGAATATCCATGTGGTAGTTTAGTTTACCAGTGATTAATAAAACATATTGAATATTTTTGTGATTCCATAAAAGTTTTGTTGGAGTGAGACTACCCATGATGATCCACTCTTTCTGGCTAGATTAATTTACTTCATTTACTAAGTTCATACTTGTCAAACTACTTTATGTGGACAATGTTTTCAGCCATAAGTATCCCTCTAGTGTACCAAGGACATGTAAGCATAGTTTGTAGACTCTTTTAGTGGCCTATAGTCATATGTGGCAATCTCACTACAGATTAAGGTTTATTTTCATTCAATTAGTACCATTAAGGCCCCTATGTTTTACCTTGAGACTTGTATGCTAAGTCAGACAACAATGGCTTCACTCAAATGGTACAATCCTATTGAGTTCAAGGGAAAACTAAATGAAAAGCGAATGCTATATACACAAACTTATCAAAATCTCATGGAGATATCTAATTTTTTATTTCTCTTCTATTTTAGTGTGATATTTTCCATTGTGTTTATTTTTAGGTATTTGTAGAACAAGTAATTGGTATCAAAGAGTAATTGTAGAGCTTTTCCTTTGAGTTATGATCAATTGAACTAGTAAGAAGGTATTTTATATATAAATAGGTAAAAAAACTATAACTATATTTTCAGACCTATAGTCGCACACTTATCTATTTGCAAAGTTTGAGGATATTTATGATCAATCCATTATCCATTGTGTGCTAATGTGATATTTCCCAATGATTACTATTAAGGATTTTTAAAATAAGTAATGGCTTGTAATAGACTAGTTGTCGAGATTTGCCTTTGATTTCTGATGATTTGAACTAGTAAGACTATTTTTTTCCAAAAACAAGGCATAAAATGATTAAATAAATACTTTGAAGTGATGTTTTGAAAACCAAAAGCACATATGAGGACTTGCAGTGTTGTGCACCTTGTATACGCACATATTTTCCTCATTAATTTATTTAATGTCATTTATTTCTATTGCTCCATTCTTACTTGCTTATTTATTGATTCCAAAATGGTAACACTATCGTTTATTTTAATTTTTGGTAATTAACTTGGGCAAATTATATTCGCCATTCCACACTATATGCTTCCTTGCACTTGCACATTTGATTATATTATGTGCTCAGCATTTCCAATAATGAGTATGAAGTCGACCAATTTGGTAATTAAATCCAAAGAATGCATTTTCCTTCGATTGAAACCCCCAACTGTGGTGAATTGGTGGAATTAGTGGATTAAATAGGCAAAAAATGTAGAAAATGTAGAATAAATGGGGTGACTCTATTGTCATCTAGAGAGCAGATCTAATCTTGTTGTTGAATGAATGACCAAGAAAGGGGTGTCAACAAGAAACCTAAAAAGGGAGCATCAAAATAAATGGCAATGCTTCCGTCCCAAAGAAAATAGTTATTGGGGTGATTGCTAGAGATAAACATGAAATATGATTATGTGGAATGGGGCTCTCCTTCAATGTTAATGTCATAGAAGAAGAGTTAAGAGCCATCAATCTTCTTACTCAAGTGATCAAAGACAACTTGATGGGTACTTTCCTTATTGGAAACTGATGACAAAGTAACCAATATGATATAACTAAATTATTTGAGGAACCACCTCTCAAGACTACTTGTCTTGTTATAACTGAATTAGTTTGAAATGGTAGTAGTACTGTCAAGTTTAATTCGGTTGTTTCTAATGTAAAATGTAGTTTCAATAAGTTTAGGTTACAAAATGAAACTCCCTCCAAAAAATATGTATTCAAATTATAAGTCAATAACTATTATATTCATATATAATCATTCATATCTTTATTATATATATTGACATGTAAAATTGAGTTTGTGTTAAAGGATTAATTATATGCAAAATTCAAATTTCTTAGCTAGGAATTGTTTGAATTATCAACTGGGAACAAAGTATCAGCAATGAGTTTTAAAAAGTATATAAAAGGGTAAAACTTAGATATTTGCTCACTGTCAAAGTAAGGAACCATGACATATATGTTTGAAACAGATTCCATCTTGAGAAACAACTTTTAAATTTAGAACCATCTGACTTGATAAATTTCAAATAGAAAGTTGACTTTACAAGGTCAAACCAGGTCGAGTGCACAAATTGGAATAGAAGTTTATTTAATCCTATGCCCCATCATGGCTCGCTAACCATCAATGTCAATTAAAGCAAAAAATTTAATATAATCATTGTTACATTATATTTTTAGATAATTTAAAATGAAAAAAAGTGTGACTAGAATTTGAAATGTAGTCTTGAGGATCATTTGGTTCGGTGGATATACTAATCTAAATGTTATGCGTCTGGGACAATGTGCCCAGTGAATTTCGAACGTACACTCCGTCGTGGCTCTCAGAGAGTAAGTGATCAAATGTTGTAGGCACAGATGATAGACACATAAAATTCAGACCTAAATGTTATACCCATTAGTGGCACAGCCGGCCTGTTTAGAGAGCGTTAATTGAATGATTTTAGAAAATAGCATCCGTCTCTCTGAAATGGAGACGCAGCATGGTTTGACGGCTCCAGTCTCTCCCTCCCTCGGTCAATTTTGGAAAATAAGTTGTAAAGTTGATTAATGGAGATACTATTTTAGTTTTAACAACCTTACATTATGTAATATAGATACATGCGTAAATGCATTTGTAATACTTTCTGGGTAAAGAATGTTCGTTTGAAGAAATTACTGCTACAAATAGTTGACTCTCTTAGCAAAACAAATGAAAAGGTAATTTACAGTGTTATCTTGCCGTCTCCAAAACCATTATCTTGAAGGCAGTGGATCCCTCCCTGAACCTCTTTCAAGTCACAAAAGTTACAATGTACGACAGACTCACTTGCCGGGAACGAAGTTTGTGGCAAACGCCCAAGCATTGTTGTTAACGGGGTCAGCCAAGTGATCCGCCAAGTTCTCCAGCGGTCCCTTCCCAGTTACGATAGCCTGGACGAAGAATCCAAACATGGAGAACATAGCCAACCTGCCGTTCTTGATCTCCTTCACCTTGAGCTCAGCGAAGGCCTCTGGGTCATCAGCAAGGCCAAGCGGGTCGAAGCTGCCACCTGGGTAAAGTGGGTCGACAACCTCGCCAAGAGGCCCGCCGGCAACGCGATATCCCTCCACGGCTCCCATGAGGATCACCTGGGTAGCCCAGATGGCCAAGATGCTCTGAGCATGGATCAAGCTTGGGTTGCCCAAGTAATCCAAGCCGCCTTCGCTGAAGATCTGAGAACCGGCTTTGAACCAGACAGCCTCACCGAACTTAACGCCGTTGCGGGCGAGTAGCTCAGGGAAAACACAGCCGAGCGCACCAAGCATAGCCCACCTGGCGTGGATCACCTCAAGCTCCCTGTTTTTGGCGAAGGTCTCCGGGTCAGCCGAAAGCCCGGCGGTGTCCCAGCCGTAGTCACCCGGGAACTCACCAGTGAGGTAGGAAGGAGCCTCGCCTGAGAAGGGACCGAGGTACTTGACGCGGTCGGCGCCGTACCATGGGCTTCCCGATGCCGCGGGCTTTGGTTTCGCGCCACGGCTCCTGATCATGGTAACACGGCCGGTGCCGAATACCTCAGTGGTGGCAGGGGAGAGCTTTACGGCCTTTCCGGCGAGAGCGGGGGAAGAGAGGGCCATGCTGGCTGCTGCCATTGGGAAGGATGGAGAAATGTTCCACAGCAACAATGTAGTAACTAGTAAGATAGAATTGGGATGCTAGTTGCTGTGAGTATAATCGGGGAGGAGCCTTGGGGCTATTTGTACCGGTCCGGTGTGGACCAAGAAGGATATGATAGTAGAGTATTGTAAGTCCCTGTCTCAGGAATATCTGCATCTTCGTTCTAATTGGCTAAGGATTTTGGGTTTCAGATTCGTAGGGTTAGAATGATGACATGGCCTCACTGGAATCACATATCTCAGATATTCATCTGCGAGCTAGTGGCTGGAAAACGAGAGCTCAGATTTGCCACCTTGCCGGAGTCTTTCACCCCGATCGCATTCGCGGAAGTAGTAGATACTAGATAGGGTTGTAAATCGGTTAGCTTAGCTTAGCTTAGCTTGCCAGTAGAGACACATAGGATCAAATTCATTAGTGCTTGCTTAGCTTCACTTATTGCCGAACTAGTTGTAGATACTAGATAGGGTTGTAAATCGGTAGGGTATTTACCCGCTTCACCTATTTAGTCATTAATGTACGGCTGGACAAAACAACACCTTTATCAATATTTAAACAAAAAAATGAAGCTTCATTAGTGCTTGCTTAGCTTCACTTAGTGTTTGATTCCACAAATTTGATTAAATAATTTGTAGCATGTCAAATTCAAGGAGAATGGATTCAATAATAAGAAATAATACAATAATAATTATGTGCATCTTTATAAATAAAAAAATAAGTATTTTTTAAATAATTTGGGTGTTAAAAAAAGTAACTATAAGATATTGCTATCTACAATTAATTTTAAAAGTTTTATATACTTGGAGTAGGGATTATCATACAAAAATTGTTAAAAATGAAGCATATCTATATTTATGTTTCTTTACTTGCTTCAACCCTTATCCAAATCATTTACCCTATGGGTAAATGGGTGTGGGTAAGTGTCGAGTAAAATGTTTCAACGAGTGCCTAATTATTCTACGTATCACTGGTAGCTTAAGTGAGGGTAAGAGTATGGGTAAACTTTTATACTATCCTATCCTACTCATTTACAAAGTAGTTGTGGAGCTTTGCCTATGAGTTCTGATGTTTTGAACTAGTAAGATGAGACTTTTATTTGGAAAAGAGAGTCAAAATAATGTCATAAAATAATATGTTCATATGATCTATCCAAAATTAGAAAAATAAGACTTGTAGTGTCATACACCTTGGATAGCCACATATCTTTCCTAGTTCTTTTACATAGATCTCATTTATTTGCATTACTTCATGCTTACATGCTTATTTATTGCTTCTACCACTAACAGTGGGGCTTATTTCTAGATTTTTGTGGCTGAAAAGTCTTGCTAATGTTACATCTTTGATTATGGTGTATGATTTACATAGTACTTCACCATCAACATGAAGCCACCCAATTTGGAAAATAAACTCCACAGAGGAATCTAGTTTGTGAAAGTCGTACGTAAAATGGGCAAAAAGGGCAGCCAAATGAGTATCATCATTAGGCTTGATACTAGAGGTCACAAAATGATAAGGTACTAGGGGGGATTGATGGAAAGAGAATAGCTGGGTAGAATACTAAATAAAAAGACATCAGAAGCTAGGATGGACATTGGAAAAAATAAATATGATATGGATTTTTAGACAAAATTTAGATAAGACGTCTTAATAGAATGAGAAATGCAACTTACATTTACTAGTGCTATAGTAACGTCACTTTTAGTGAGGATCAAATATGTGAGTTACATGTGCAATCTAGGCTTCAATATATCTTATATATTTTTCCTTTCCAAATTTATACTTTTTCAGGGAGAGTGGACATTTTTAGCACGGTAAGGGTACAAAGTGAGCAAAAAATAATTACAACCAACAAAGAGTACGTGCATTTAATTTTCAATTTTTCATAGCCTACATTGCTCTAAAAAATATTTGTATGATCCAAAGCATCACCTACATGATTATTAGTTTCAAGCTTTCCACATGCCAACCCTGTGAATGATGTAGAGATGGAAGTCAGTCTCCCAATAGCATGTAATGTCATTAACTAGTTTTTCTCCACATCAACCAACACAACATTGAAGGCATCAACCATCACCCATTTGATCCACTCTGCATAAATCTTCCTTGTATGGGGATCTTGGACAAGACTAGTAGGAAATAATGACCCACTTGCTGGTGGAGAAAATAACCCTCCTACCTCTTGTCGAAGTGTGTTGTCCCCATATGCACTATAATTACAACAAGGTCATACTTAAATGAACTTCCTCAAATACTTAATTTCCCAGGAAAAATGTTGACTAAGACCTTCTTGAAAAGTGTTTAGCGGTTCCATCAATGTTAGCATGCCTTAACCATCAACCATGCATGCAATTGGTGGCATGGTGATAGGATCGACTTCAATTGCCTTCATAAGCTCCTAACAAAAATGATCATTTCCTTCTTGATGATACAATCGTTCACCGTGTTGGATCTATGATGGGCTCTAGAGGGTGTGAATAGAGCTAAAACCACTTAAATAAAATTCATTATACCTTCAAGTTATATCCCAAGATAATATTGCATATATAAACTTTGAGTGCTACTAAACATACATAGCAAGGGAAAGAGAGATTGAAAAGCACAAGATAACAGAAGCTATGTATAGTGGTTCCAACCTCCAAAATAGGAGATGTGCACCCATTACCTAGAGAGATCATCCTCTAGAATTTTCAACCATGCATCGCTCCTTATATTCTGTTATAAGAGTTACAACATAAGACCTCCATGTTCAAGGTCAAGGGTACCTAGCATTCCCTTTGAGGACAAGGGAGCCAATAACCTTACAAAGGACTTACCAATCCATGACCAAGAGTCTTCTACCTCGCCAAGGACTTACCTACTCTTAAAACAAATCTTACCCTTCTACAAGGACTTACCCACTCTTGTAACAAGTCTTCCGCCTCTAAAGAATTACCCACTCTTGACTTGGATCATCCGTATTTGACTTCACCTTCACCAAGAAGAAGATTTCACCAGGGACTCCTTCCCTTCTTCTTCTTCACCTCTCTTAGCCAAGAGAGAGAATCTTTAACTTCATGGTAGCAATAGAGATTGGGAGGTGGAGGAAAAGAGAGCCTCACAAGATGTACATGTAGGATTAGCTCTCTTATAAATCTCCTACTCACTCTAATAGATATAGAAAGTGATTAAGCTTATGAGAGTGGACGGCGGCTCTTGGAGGCAAATATATTTCAACTATAATATAGGGATCTTCATAGTGCTTGGATATCCATGGGTTGAATCCCAAGGGTTCCTATTTATAGTTGAGGTTTCCTACTAGCCAATAGAGCCACATAGGATCAAATTCATTAGTGCTTGCTTAGCTTCACTTATTTTCGAACTAGTTGTAGATACTAGATAGGGTTGTAAATCGGTAGGGTATTTACCCCCTTCACCTATTTAGTCATTAATGTAAGGCTGGACAAAACAACACCTTTATCAATATTTAAACAGAAAAAATGAAGCTTCATTAGTGCTTGCTTAGGTTCACTTATTGTTTGATTCCACAAATTTGATTAAATAATTTGTAGCGTGTCAAATTTTGTACAACATTGCAAGGAGAATGGATTCAATAATAAGAAATAATACAATAATAATTATGTACATCTTTATAAATAAAAAAAATAAGTGTTTTTTAAATAATTTGGGTGTTGACCAAAGTAACTATAAGATATTGCTATCTATAATTAATTTTAAGAGTTTTATATACTTGGAGTAGGGATTATCATACAAAAATTGTTAAAAATAAAGCATATCTATCTTTATGTTTCTTTACTTGCTTCAACCCTTATCCTAATCATTTACCCTATGGGTAAATGGGTGTGGGTAAGTGTCGAGTAAAATGTTTCAAGGAGTGCCTAATTATTCTACGTATTACTGGTAGCTTAGTGAGGGTAAGAGTATGGGTAAACTTTTATACTATCCTACCCTACTCATTTACAAAGTACTTGTGGAGTTTTGCCTATGAGTTGTGATGTTTTGAACTAGTAAGATGAGACTTTATTTGGAAAAGAGAGTCAACAATAATGCCTCAAATTAATATGTTCATATGATCTAGTATCCAAAATTAAAAAAATAGGACTTGTAGTGTCATGCACCTTGGATAGCCAGATATCTCTCCTAGTTCTTTTACATAGATCTCATTTATTTGCATTACTTCATGCTTACTTGCTTATTTATTGCATCTACCACTAACAGTGGGGCTTAATTCTAGATTTTTGTGGTTGAAAAGTCTTGCTAATGTTACATCTTTGATTATGTTGCATGCCTTACATAGTACTTCTCAATCAACATGAAGTCACCCAATTTGGAAATTAATCTCTATAGAGGAATCTAGTTTGTGAAAGTCGTACGTAAAAAGGGCAGACAAATGAGTATCATCATTAAGCTTGATAGAAGAGGTCACAAACTAATAAGGTATTATAGGGGGGATTTATGGAAAGAGAATAGTTGGGTAGAATACTAAATAAAAAGACCTCAGAAGCTAGAATGGACACTGGGAAAAATAAATATAATATGGATTTTTAGATAAAATTTAGATATGACGTCTTAATAGAATGACAAATGCAACTTACATTTACTAGTACTATACTAACTTCACTTTTAGTGAGGATCAAATATGTGAGTTACATGTACAATCATAGGCTTCAATATATCTTATATATTTTTCCTTTTTCAAATGTATACTTTGTCAAGGAGAGTGAACATTTTTAGCAAGGTAAGGGTAAAAAGTGAGAAAAAAATTACAACCAACAAAGAGTACGAGCATTTAATTTTCAATTTTTCATAGCCTACGATGCTCTAAAAATATTTGTATTATCCCAAGCATACACCTACATGATTATTAATTACAAGCTTTCCACATGCCAACCATGTGAATGATTGATCGTGTCTCGAGAGGGGGCGGTCGGACTTTGAATTTATAACCTAAAACCTTCAAGGACCCCCGCAACTTAATTACAGCATCGAAGTAGATATACGGGATCGAACACAGGGACGTGGGAACATTTAGGATGCTTAAGGTCTCGCTCTTAAGTCAGTTAAGACAATCTGATAGTCGATAAAAGTATAGAACTAGAACTAGTCTAGCAGGCTGTCACGAAATAAAACAAAACAAAACAGAGTCTGTAGGATTCCACTAATCAGATAGAAGGAGCTCCTAACTATGTAACCATAAGTTGGGTAGTCTATGCACCCATTCTCAGGTGTAGACAACCATCAAACACCCAAACAAGCAACCTACATCCAAACATGGTATGTATTATGGTACATGTTCATGTGGGGTCATCCCACTCACTTTTGCTTAGCGTGACTAAAACCCATCAATGATATGAAACCTCCCTTGAGGATGACAAATCAACACCCTAGAATATTCTAGATACCCTCTCAGGTCTAGAATGTTCTGAGGTGCTAGGAATAGTTGTGATCTGGGCAGAACTAGGTAGTGGGCCCGACCGTGTCGGGTTGGGCCCAGTCGTGCCCAGGTCTATGGTTCTGCACAGATCACCTTGAACCGTCCTCCTTTCAGTTTCGATCCAAACTACCTTCTCTTATCTAGTTCTACAATGAATCTCACGATATAGGAAGAAATAGAAGTTCAAGTAAGAAAGAGATCAACCAAACTCGCAATCATAACCAGAAAGAGAAGATAGAACATAATCGTACTAGATCTGAGATAAATCTACTTGCTTAAGGTAAAAGTACATAAACATACCCAAAATGGGCTACATAGCCAAGAAGTAGCTCAACTAGCCATGGACAAGCATAGTTGGCACTGAACAAAGATGAAAACACATTGTTTGTATAGAAACAAAGGAGAACGGTAGAAGAAAGGATAAGAAGAAGAGCTTTAACCCATAGAGGAAAGGTGGCTCTCGATCCATAGCCTCTGTATAGGCTGGATCTCATCTTTGGGTCGTCCTCCTTGGTATTCTGGACTCCTTGGCCTCCTTTCTCTTTTATTCCGCCCCAAACAGTAGCTTAGTGGATGTATGGAGGTGGAAGATGGCTGAGAATGGTAGGATAGGGGTGTATGGAGGTGGATAATGATGGTAGATGGAAGTAAACTGTAGGGACAGACGTAGGATGAGCACTTCAACCTTTTTGGATCTCAGAACTCTCCCACGGGGCTCTAGGAATCAAGAATGTATGAAACCATAATGTGGAACCTCCCAAAATTTAGAACCCCTCTCCAGATTGCGAGGGGTGGATATTTATAGGCTAAGGTAGAGGATGGTCACGGCACCTGCCTCGGTTGCGGCCCTGGTCTTGGCCCGACCATGCCAGGCTGCGCACGGTCGTACGGGCGGAGGATGGTTGCGACACTTTCCTGGGTCACTAATCGGCCTAAATCGCGTGTCCGGAAGGGAGGCAGACTCAGAGGGAATCAAACTTTAGATTTATAACCTGAAACCTTCAAGGACCCCCAACAACTTTATATTTTGGGGTCAAAGTAGATATACGGGATTGAACACAGGGATGTGGGGATGCTTAGGACGCTTAAGATCTCACTCTTAAGTCAGATAAGCAATCTGATAGTCGATAAAAGTAAGGGGGCTAGAACTAGTCTAGCAGGTTGTCACGAAATAAAACAAAGAAAACAAAATAAAACAGAGTTCGTAGGATTTTGCTAATCAGAGAGAATAAGTTTCTAGTTATGTAACCACAAGTGGGGCAGTCTATGCACCTGTTCTCGGGTGTAGACAACCCTCGAACACCCGAGCAAGCAACCTACATATGAACATGGTACGTACTGTGGTGACTGTTCCTATGGGATCATCGCACTCTCTCTCACGCAGCGTAACTAAAACCCATCAATGGTATGAAACCTCTCTCAAGGATGACAAACCAACAGCCTAGAATATTCAAGATACCCTCTCAGGTCTAGAATATTTGGGGATGTTAGGAATGGAAAACCTTGAACTATCCTCCTTTCAGATTCCGATCCAAACTATCTTCTCTTATCTATTTCTACAATTAATCTCTCGGTCTAGGAAGAAATAGCAATTCAAGTAAGAAAGAGATCAACTAAACTAGCAATTATAACTAGAAAGAGGAGATAGAACATAAAACGTGCTAGATCTGAATTAAAACTACTTGCCTAAACCAAAAGTACATAAACAGGCCCAACCTGGGCTACATAGCCAAGAAGGAGCTCAACTAGCCATGGACAAGCATAGTTGGCACCAAACAAAGATGGAAGAACATTATTTGTTCAGAAATAAAGGAAAACAGTAGAAGAAAGGAGAAGAAGAAGAGATTTAGCCTATGGAGGAGAGGTGGCTCTCACTCCCCAGCCTCCGTATAGGTCGGATCTCATCTTTTGGGTCGTCCTCCTTGATCTTCTGGCCTCCTTTCTCTCTAGATCCGCCCCAACAACAGCTCGGTGGATGTGTGGAGGTGGAAGATGGTTGGAAATGGTGGGAAATGGGTGAACGGAGGTGGAAGTGATGATGGATGGAAGCTAACTAAAGAGATGGTCATAGGACGAGTTCGTCGGCCTTTCCAAGTCCTTCGAACTCTCCTACATGGCTCTGGGAACCAAGAGGGGTTGGAACCACAAGGTGGAGACCCACCCAGATCGGAACCTAGAGGTCTCCTACACATAACCCCTTTTCAAGTTGCCAGGGGTAGGTATTTATAGGTGAAGGCAAACCCGCGGTTGAGGATGCACCATGGTCGAGGTAGATCCGCGGTCGCGATAGATGACTCGGTCGAGGGGAATCCACGGCCGCGGTCCTTCTTGCCACAGTCGCGGTGGTGGCCACAATGGTCGAGGTCGCAATATGTTTTCCATCATCGCGGTAGAGCTGTTACCAAGATTGGTTTTGCGATTGTGGCTGACACGGTGGTCACAGTGTATGCCTTAGTCATGGTCAAGGTGGGTGGGAATCTAGCTACCTCGATTGTAGTCTATCCCGCAATCGTGGTGCCGGTTCTAGTCACGATCGTGGTCTTACTTACCTCGATCGTGGTCCATCCCACAATCGCGATATCGGTTCGGGTCCCAGTCGAGGTGGATACCTCGGTCACGGTCTTACCCATCACGGTATCTATTGTGATGGATGGAAACCTAGCTGTTGTAAAAATCGTGTGTTGGGGAGAAATCTTAGAAAATAGATGTAATTTCAAATTCGGTTCCTGCAAGTCACAAAATTGGCTAGTTTGAGTAACTTTATTTATGAAAATATATAAATTACTAGAAGATAAGAAACATGGGATGTTTTGGGCATATTAAGGCTATAGTGGCACAAAACCATAGATAAATGTTTGGCATAAATATGTAAATTTCGGTGTTATCAACCACTCCAAGCTTAAACCCTTGCTTGTTGACGTGGGAATTATCGCACTAACAAATTCACTCGGGGTTGAAATCCGCGAGCCTTTACCAAAACTAATGTGTAATAATACCACCCGCAAGTGGACGAGTCTTATCGCAGTATAGTTAAGGATCGAACTCAAAGGACAACATTTTTAAGAATCTTTTTCAGTTGAATCTAGCTCAAGTAAGACTAATATTTAGAACGATTGGTTGGTTTGTGTTAATTAAACTAAATGCAGGAAAGTAAAGGTTGAATTAAAGTTGGATTTAGATCAATAAAGGTTGAATTAAAGTTGGATTTAGATCAATGATATGGAATCGCTGGGATGGTATCGGGTTTCACCACCACTACACATACAAACACATACAAACATTAAACATCCAGGCAAGATATAACTATCCAAATAGAGCTGCTGCAAAACCCCCCATACGAGTGTTAGGTTCGCGTAAGCATCACCTTAGGCGTCAGATGTCTCGTCACCATCTGGATCACTTACTTATGGCTCCGAAGATACAAAAATCTAACGAAGGTTGTAGCCCCCCTATACAGGCGTAAGGCACACAGAAGCATCACCGAAGGCTAGATGGCTCGTCCCCTTGCAGATCATACACTTACAACCTCGAAGAAATCCCATTCTATTTCTAGTTTGGGAGTCAACCGCATTAATCGATAAGCAAGCAGGCGATTAATATACAAGCAAACATTGATGATTAACAAGAAGATATAAAATCCAACAAAGGCTATGAACCCCCTATACAAGCGTTAGGTGCACAGAAGCGTCACCGAAGGCTAGATAGCTCGTCCCCTCATGGATCATATGCTTACAACCTCAAGGAATCACATTCTATTTCTAGTTTGGGAGTCAACTTGTTGAACGACATTCAATCCTACATATAGAAGTTCTCACAACATAGGAAGAACGAAGATGAAAGCAAGCAATTAATCTAACTACGAACATAATGATTAACAACGAAATGAAAAGTTATATACATTGTCATGGTAAGTTTAAGAAAAGAACATGATTGCATGGGAAGCGGGGCTAGTCCCCGCACCCCAGAGAAAGAGGACTACTTGCTCATGATGTGAGAAACAAAAAGAATAAGAAAGAGAGAGAAATCTGTTATGAGCATGATGTAGAAGGTAGTCGTAGCTCGGTGAAGAAAATGTGGTCTTCTACGTCATGTCAGAGCAGATCTGGATGTGAAACTAGAAATGCCAAGATAGACCGAACAGTCTCTCTCGCTTCGTCTTCCTTCTTTTCTCGGTCTCCTTGATTGCAATACGGGAAGTATGTGGAATAAAACTGACGTGGATGGAACTGGATCTGGATCAGACCTGTGTACAGGAAGCCTATCGGCATCTCGGAACTGATTACCCCAAAATGGGGACCATGCTCGTCCTATTTATAGGCACAGGACTGGCCCTCATGTTTTTGGTGTGATTCCAGTCCAAACGGTCTTGTAAATATTTTTGTTTCAAACGGTTTGCATGCAATTGGCTTAAACGGTCTTCACATTCGGCTCATTTAGTTTCATATTCCATTCGGTCTTGTGCAAATGACCAAACAGTCTTGGTCTCATGCACGTATTCATTCGGTTTGGCAGCAAAGTGTCTTTTCCATTCGGTCTTTACACAGCAACAAACGATCTTCATTTCTTAATCCATTCAGTCTTCATTGCTTAATGACCCAAACGGTCTTTCATGCTAGAGAAAACGGTCCACGTTGCTCATTCAGTTTGCATGATCTTCACATGGAATCTTGCTCAAACGGTTTGTAGTGCTGCCATCCATACGGTCTTCACGTTGCTCAATGGTCTACACGTTGTTGTGATTATTCGATCCTCATGCAGGCCATTCCAAACGGTCTTCACGTAGCCTTGTATAGCAAGCGATCTTCACTGCTACCTCCTCTTCTAACGGTCTTGCATTGCTGGCATTGCCTCCATTCGCTTTTGGCAGCTTCAGCAGTGTCAAACAGTTTGCTGCTGCATTTTTGGCAAACAGTCTTAACTCATCCAAAGCCATTGGTCCACAGTCTTCATTGGTTCACTTTTGAAAATGGTTTGCATGCAAGCAAAATGATCTCATAGCCAAATCTGACAAACTGTTTGCTGCAAATGTGGTTCATTAAATGGTCTTAAGGCCTGGTGCCCAAACGGTTTCATGCATGCATGTTATCATTCAGTTTGCATGCTCCAGCAGCAAATAGTCTTCACTCCTTGCACAGCAAACGGTCTTGCGACCGGCTTGAGCAAACTGTCTTGTTCTTCATTCGGTCTTCGCATGCATTCGGTCTTTGCGTTCAAATGGTTTGGATCGCGGCCAAATGGTCTTACGATGATGGGCTTCAAACGGTCAGCACCTCTATACGCGAAACGGTCTTCGACGCTGCTCGATCTTGCTGCTGACAACAAACGGTCTCACAACCAGCCTAAATCCAAATGGTCTTCATCGCTCAGTCGTTCAAACGGTCTCGCAGACCGGTACTCCTCAAACGATCTCACAGACCGGTATTACTCAAATGGTCTCGCAGACCGGTACTCCTCAAACGGTCTCGTAGACCGGTACTCCTCAAATGGTCTTGCAGTGAGCATGTCCATTCGGTCTTGAGACCAAATGGATGAAACCGGTCGTGCATGACCGTATGGGCAGGACCGTTTGGATGAAACCGGTCGCGCACGACCGTATGGGCAAGGCCGTTTGGATGAAACTGAGGGTGAGTGAGGGTAGATATAGGCGGGTCCCAGCTGATTGTTTGACCTCATCAGGACCTACATAAAATCGATATAAACTCAGTTAAAACTTTGATAATCAAATCAATTAAGTAATTTTGCACTTTGTGATACATTTTAATATTTAATAAGTGAAATTGGATGTATTGAGTCAAAATGAGTCCAAGATGGCAAATGAATTTCATGATGAATATGTATTCATCAAAATACCACGAACTTAAACGTTGCTCATCCTCGAGTAACACAAAATCTGAAATAGTCACCAAATGAATACTTTCTGATCATGTGATTGCCTCCTCTTCTCATCACGATTTTCTCTTCTCTGCTCAGTATGACTAAGCATCTCAACTTCCTGAGACCACTGAACATATCTTACCATATCTTCGTTCCTGAGTTTACTTTCCAGACTCACTTCGTCCTCACTTTTTTCCAGCAACAAGCATGTCAAAGAGTTTCATAAGAGTTCAGAGATACCCACAGAACAACAAGTGTGCACCTGATCTCACACTGGTGTTTTTCAGGATAGTGGTGGCATTCATTGTGCCTTTAGGAGGAAGAGGGAGTGAAAGGTGGTATGGAAGGAAGAAGTAAATCTCTCCTCTATTCGACTCGAGATTTTCTTTTTAATTGCTTTGCAATTTCATTTATTGCATTTTTTGTGCGAATCTATCCTCTATTCGACTCGAGATTGCATTTCTATTTGTATGCGCTTTGGCATCTTTTTGTTTGCAAATTTCTCCTCTATTCGACTCAAGATTGCATTTTTTTTGTGGTACGCCCATATTAATTTGCAAGGGGTATGGAAGAAGCAGATATAGAGGGAAGTGGTGTGCCACCCTGAACTTAAGGTTTGGCACTATTTTGGCTATTTTTGTTTCTTTTTTATGGATGGAGGGGTACAAAGATGATAGAAGAAGTGTAGAAGAGAGTTCGGATCAGAATGCAACTTGATTTACAATTTCGTGCATCAGGTCATTCTCTTTATCATACTCTGCTCAGATAATGACTTGATGAGGATCCGGTGGGGATTCCATGTTATTGTTCCACTAGTCAGTTAGGAAGCATGATGTGTTTGATCCCTATCAGTTCGACTGACACTTGCCATTTTTGCATAAAGATCATGATACTAGGATTCATATGCTTCACAGGATGATTTCAATCAAAAGGCTGGTTTTCAGAAGAAGGTCCTTTTGAGGGTCTTCTTCGAATAATGAGGGTATAATGATTCAAAATGCAAAGAGAAATAAAAAGGTCAAAAATTCATCCAGTATCTGTTCATATTCTTTTGAAAACTTTAAAATTGTGAAAATTTTTATTTGAAAATTTTGAAAATTTAGGTCAAAAATGCGACGATGAAATCTTAAGTTTGATTTAGATGGGTGAAGGTGGAAAGTAAGATACGTACCACCCACCCTCCACCCCGAACTTAGAAATTTGCTCGTCCTGAGCAAACTCTAAATCTGAGATGGAGGGGGAAGTTCATGTCATTTGGACCACTAGATGTGGTTGCATTCCAATCAGCGTGCATCCTCCATCTGAAAATCTCAAAAATGAAGATTAATCAGAACTCAAAATAGCATCTCGCGATGCGATTCTTATTTGGTGAAAAATTATCTAAAAAGTAAAAACAAATTTGAGAAAAATTTCTAATTCAAAGTTAAAACGAATTTTATTTATCAGGTTGCGTCCCGACAAGCGCCTTTGTTTTACGTCGATGGCTCGACGTGATATCTTCAACTTCATGGTGGTTCCTTTGGATTGAAGAGATCTATTATTGCTTCGGTGCTTATGTCGGCTGTGGTGAAATATCTTTTCAAACGTTGACCATTTGCCACGAATTCACCCGACTTTTCACTCCATAAAGAGAAAGCACCATGTGGGGAGATGCTTTTGACAATGTACGGTCCAGACCAATGAGAGCGGAGTTTCCCTAGGAATAACTTCAACCTTGTGTTGAATAGTAGAACTTGTCTCCCACTTGTATGTCTTTTCTTTTCAAATGACCATCATGCCAAAGTTTGGTGTGCTCTTTGTAGATTTGTGCATTCTCATAAGTTGTCATCCTGAGTTCGTCTAGCTCTTGCAGTTGCAGAATCCTGGCTTGGCCTACTTCTTTCATATCAAAATTCAGTTGTTTTATTGCCCACCATGCCTTGTGTTCTAGTTCTACTGGTAGGTGGCAAGCCTTTCCATATATTAATCAAAAAGGTGTAGTCCCGAGGGGAGTTTTATAAGCAGTTTGATAGGCCCATAATGCGTCGTTGATTTTCACTGACCAATCTTTCCGATTGTGGCCTACTGTCTTTTCCAAGATACCCTTGAGTTGACAATTAGAAACCTCCACCTGTCCACTTGTCTGTGGATGGTAAGGTGAGGCTACCTTATGAGTAACACCATACTTTCTTAACAATGCTTCAAATCTTCTTTCAAGAAAATGGGAACCTCTGTCGGATATCACCGTGCGTGGGACACCAAAACGAGAATAAAAAATAATATCCTTGAATAATTTGATGAGTGGTTTGGAATCACTAGTGACGGTTGGTATGGCTTCAACCCATTTTGAGACGTAGTCCACCGCCACTAGGATGTATGAAAATCCATGAGAAGATGGGAATGGACCCATGTAGTCTACCCCCCAAATATCGAATATCTCTACTTCTTGCCATAGATTCAACGACATCTCATCTGCCTTTGTTATATTGCCAGATCTTTGACATTTGTCACATGATAGGACAAAGTCCTAGGAATCTTTGGATTTGGTTGGCCAGAAGAATCCACATTGCAAAACCTTCAAGGCAGTCTTTTTAGAGCTCATATGTCCTCCCACTGGTCCTGAGTGACATTGTTCCAAAATAAGTTGAGCTTTGAAAAGGTACGGCTCATCCCAGTAGTACTGTTTCACATCATCCATAAATTTCTTCAGTACATTTCCGGTGCATTGAGGATGGATAACCCCAGCAGCAAGGTAGTTCACAAAATCTGAGTACCACGGTATAGCTTCTGAGACCTTCATTAGTTGATCATCTGGAAGGGAATCATTGATCAGAATCTTCTTGGTATCCAGAGTGTGGATGTGACTGAGGTGGTCTGCTACAACATTCTCTGTACCCTTTTTATCTCTGATCTCTAGATCAAATTCTTGTAGGAGGAGAATCCATCTTATTAACCTAGGTTTTGCATCTTTCTTTGCTAGAAGGTAACTAATGGTAGTGTAATCTATGTAGACAATGACCTTTGAACCAATTAGGTAGGATCTGAACTTTTCAAAGGCATACACGACTTCCAGAAGTTCTTTCTCAGTAGTAGCATAATTCCTTTGAGCTTCATCGAGGGTCTTTGATGCATAATAGATCACATAATGTTTCTTTTCTATACATTGTCCCAAGATAGCACCTACAGCATAATCGCTTGCATCACACATAATTTCAAAAGGATGGTCCCAATCGGGAGCTCTAATGATGGGTGTAGTGGTAAGGGCATGTTTTAGTTTGTCGAAACTTTTAACACATTCTTCATCAAAATTGAATTCAACATCCTTTAGTAACAAGTTTGTCATTGGCTTGGTTATCTTTGAAAAGTTCTTTATAAACTGTCTATAGAATCTTGCATGACCTAGGACTGCTTGAACTTCCTTTACATTGATAGGGATAGAGATCTTGCAAATCACTTCAATCTTGTCCTTATCTACTTCAATACCTCGGTTACTGGCCCTATGTGTGGCAACACATCCCATTATCACACAGATAACGAGGTGTTACGCAAAAATGTGTGGGAATCACCACAACCACAGAGTATGAAAACACAGGTTAATTAAAATTGATTGCGAAAAACAGATAAACTATGAAACTATTACTTTCCAGTCCTCATTCTGTAAGGAAACATGTCATATATATATATATATATATACACGAGATCTGATACGTGTCTACAGCTTACAGAAACAGCTGCTCATCCATCACATGAGTTCACCACCTGTTCACATACATAAAGGCCCACATCTGGCCAACAGCAGGATATACAAACGTCATCGATCTTTCATCGTAAAACATCGTCAAAACACTGCCAAGGACCTGAGAGTACAGGGATGACTCTAGACTCTACTACAAAACATCCAAAACAGCAGCATATCCATTGCTTGCCTTCTACTGCTCCTCAAGCTGCTCGACCGCAACACCACGACCACGGCCACGCCTACCTCGACCACCTAAAAAGGGGTTAAACCAGCGTGGTGAGACAATTGAACAATTGTCCCAGTGGGAAACATAACTCCCCACCGCAACTACAGAACCTCAGCAAGATATACTATAACAGCAGATATCTAATAACAGGTATAACAAGAGCAGTCTATATAAAACAGATTATTCTTACCAACAAGCTTACCCGCTATACAAAAGCATATAACCAGATATATCTCAAGGAATATGATTAGCAAGATAATATGTATCCCTATGTAACATGATTATCAGAACAAGATATAATGTCACATAACCTGCTTATCAAGATAAGACATATTGTCACATAACCTGCAAAATATAACAAAGATATTACACAAATAAGGCCTCAACCAATGTTACGTGTTTATCTTAAGTAGTAAATACTAAACGGTTGTGTTACGTATTATTATGCCCTGAGGATTTGAACCGTACCGTTCAAATCCAACCTTCGGTTACAAAACCCAAGCCGGTGCCATACAAGGTCAATGGAAGAGCCGGACTCCACGACCTCCCACCTCGTGGTCAGTACACGAGTACAACACAAGCAGGACCGCAGTCACATGCTGAAGTGGTCTAAGCCACAGGGTCAGCTCCATAGGCTACCCTCACTCTAGCCCGCCTTGGTACAGGTCTCGGCGCTAGTAAAACTGAGCCACGGGCCTGTTCACTATGCTCTGAGCCATGAACGCATTCATGCTCCTCACATCACATATCCTGAGCCATGGGCCTGTTCACCATGCTCTTCATACATATCTGAGTCTGTAACCGAAGTTACACTCTTACCTCCTCATTTTCAGGCTAGGAGCAACCTACACATATTCAACAATATGCGCTTCCAGGTTAACCTGTAGGAGAACCTGTTTCACCATCACCAAGTCCTGACGATGATGGATCTATGGCGAGGGCAAACTACATGATATATTTCACTGTGATTAATTAGTATCTTTTAGATGGATTGCAAGATTCAACCAAGTTGTATAACATGCAAGATATAACGGAAAGTAAACAACATTATATTATTATTGAAAACACATCAACCTGATCCATCTCAAGGATCTAACATCACATGTTACTACTTGGCCTCTTTCCAACCATCCAGATCCATCTTAAGGATCATCACATACCATGGGATCTCAATCCCTCACCATGTACTGTCAATGCCTCTCAAGGCTCACATCATCATATATGGAACTTAACTCATTATACATATCATTTTATTAACCAGAGTAATTACCAAGTGATGTTACTCATCACATGTGTCTCATAGCCCTTTTCAAGGCTAATCATCACCTGCATGGTTAGAGTACACAATAATCGTAGATTCAATCATAAGGAATATGCTACCATCATGAAATGCTATTCAAGATACTTCTACTTATCATTCTTACACTATTTGCTGATCAAGTGTATAAAGTACATCATCAACAAGCCATATCTATACTTATCCTTATCTCAGAACTATATGAATAATCAAGATGTTCAAACATACAAAACAAGTACTATTGTTACCACTACCATTATGTCACTATCATCATTATTATCATTATTATTATTCAACATTATTACTATCATTCTCTTTATTATTAACAAATAAACATAAGGATCACATCATGCATCTTATTACCATGACCTTCCTCATTATCATCCCTACTACCATTATCATCATTATGATCAGCATTATTACTATCATTATCATCATGCAACTACCATTATCTTCATTGTTACTATCATTAGCATTATTATTGTTTGCAAGGCATCATATCCATTGTTGTTATCACTAATAAGACACCACCATCGTTTATTGGTGCATAACTAATCACTTCCACATCACAAAGGACTGTTACTATATGATTACAAGACTCTCACCATAACTCATCACCGCCCTCACTAAAACCTATCAAGGCATGTCGGCCGACACATACCCAACCCTAGGCTTTCGCCCACCTTGGCTATCGGTCATCATGGGTGTCGGTTAGCATAGCTATCGGCCAACACCATCAAACCATCAAGAGACTTTGGTCTGTCGTTCACCACAAAGAAGAGGGTGTCATCCAACCATATCGCCCATCATGCTCACCATATCGGCCAACACAACAAGATATATCGCCCAACAACATCCATCGGCCAACTCAACCACATCGTCCAACACCTCACTAGCTTGACCTATCGCACAATACAAGAGCGCTCACCATGTCGCCCATCATAAGGTACCCATCTCGCCCAACACCAAGACAAGAGAGGGTCTCTCCCAACTCAAGAACAAAAGGTGTTGCTTATCACAAGGACCATGTCATTCAACAAGGGTCACCATCATATCGGCCAACATGACCCTAGCTCACCCTATCGCCCAACACATGGGCAAGGGTATCGGCCAACCTCAAGAACACATCATGTCGTCCACCAAAGGCATACATGTCGTCCAACTCAAATACAAAGGTGCTATGTCGTCCAACTCAAAAGGATATCGTCCAACACCAACAAAGAAGGGATATCGTCCAACCCTAGGTCACCATCAACTTCCAACTCAAAGGAGCACAAACCCTAGATCACAAGGTACACTATAAACCCTAAACCTTAAGGGGATATCGGCCACCAAAGGAAACTCAAGCAAGGTACAAAAGCAAAGAACTAAGCTAAACTACTAACATGCAACAAGATCATAGCTAGAGGTAAAAAAGTTAGGGTTAGAAGTTATGCAACCCGCCTTAAGCTCCAAGCTCCAAGGAAGAAGATGCACTTCAAGCTCCAAGGGATGTCGTCCACCAAAGCTGATCCAAGAGAGGGTATCGGCCACCACTGCAACTCCAGGATAGTGTCTCGTCTGACACAAGCAAGAGAGGGAGGAGTGTCGTGCACTCAAGGTGGAGGAGAGACCAAAAGAGCAAAGGAAGGTAAGGCAAGGGAAAGAGCTACCTATATAGAAAGAAGGGGAGGAGAAACCAAGGTAGATCCATGCTAAGTGTCATCCACCCAAGGGACACTTGTCCTAGGGTTCAAGCCAACACTCTAGCACACCAAGAGACACTTGTCAAAGATACATACCAAGTGTCCACCAAATATGGTCAAGGTTGGACCAAGCAACATGGGCGACACAACTAGTAGCTCCTCTGGGCGACACACACTACTCCAGGTCGACACACCACCTCTAGGTCGACACACACTCTTCCTTGGGCGACACAAGCTGGTCTTGGCTGACACAAGGCTCAAGCAAGCCCAAACAAAGCACATCAAGGCCCAAACAAGCTCAAGCAAGGCCCAAGAAAC
Source organism: Alisma plantago-aquatica (assembly GCA_963693085.1). Lineage (NCBI taxonomy): Eukaryota > Viridiplantae > Streptophyta > Magnoliopsida > Alismatales > Alismataceae > Alisma > Alisma plantago-aquatica. Next base: position 143,075,580 of record OY856409.1, on the reverse strand, counting down.
TCAAACAACAAGCCCAAGCCTTCCTCTCAACCCTAAAGGAAGCAAAGAGGGGAAAACATCTCACAAGATGGAAAACTTGCACACAAAACCCTAGACTTGGGTTATTTTCAAGTAGCCCCTCGAACTCTCAACAAAGCACAACAAAAACCCTAATCACCACTCAAAGGTGATTAGCAAGCATCAAACCACCAAGGTTAAGCTAAACAAACAGGGTAAACCCTAAACGCAGGTCAGGGTCCTTACAATCTAACCCCCTTTAAGAGATTTCGTCCCCGAAATCCGAAGAGAAAAGCGAGGGATACTTCCTCCTCATCTCTTCCTCAAGCTCCCACGTGGCTTCCTCAATGCCACGACGCTGCCAAAGAACCTTCACAAGAACCAGGTCCTTCCTCTTCAGCTTCTTGATCCTTCTGTCAAGGATTGCCACAGGACCTTCCTCGTAGGTCACATCTGCATCAAGCTCAACCTCAACTAGCTGTATCACTGTACCTGAATCCGGATGACTTTTCTTCAGCATACTGACATGAAACACTGGATGCAACTTGTGCAACTCTGGAGGCAACTCTATCTCGTAAGCTACTTTGCCAACACGTGCTCTGACTGGGTAAGGTCCCATGTACCTGGGAGCTAACTTACCCTTCCGTCCAAACCTTAGCACACCTTTCCACGGCGAGACTTTAAGGTACACTTTGTCTCCTACCTGGAATTCCAAAGGTCATCGGTGATTGTCTGCATAAGACCTCTGCCTATCATGTGCCACTTTCAACTATTGTTGTATCACCTTGATCTTATCTGTCGTCTGCTACACTAACTCAGGACCCAAAAGCTGATACTCACCAAACTCATACCAACACAAAGGAGATCTGCACTTCCTTCCATACAAAGCCTCATAAGGAGCCATGTCGATGCTCTGCTGATAACTGTTGTTGTAGGAAAACTCTATCAAACTCATATGTACATCCCAGTTGCATAGAAACTGTAAAACACAAGCTCGAAGAAGATCCTCCAAAATCTGAATAGTCCTCTCTGACTGTCCATCTGTCTGCGGGTGAAAGGCTGTACTGAACCTTAACTGCATTCCCAACGCCTTGTGCAACTGTTCCCAAAAATGACTAGTAAACTGAGGACCTCTGTCAGAAACTATCATCGCTGGCACACCATGCAAACGTACTATCTCATCCACATATACTCGAGCTAGCTTCTCAGCTGTATATGTCATCTTCACTTGTAGGAAATGGGAAGACTTAGTCAATCGGTCCACTACCACCCAAATGGAATCATGATTCCTAGTTGTCCGGGGTAGACCAACTACGAAATCCATGGTTATGTGATCCCATTTCCACTGCGGTATCGGTAAAGGTTGCAACGTACCTATCGGCTTCTGATGTTCAGCCTTCACTTGCTGACACACCGCACATCTTGCCACGAACTCGGCTACATCTCTTTTCAAACCGGGCCACCAATACAAGTCCTTCAGACTATGATACATCTTGGTGACACTTGGATGCATCGCATACATCGACGTATGTGCTTCCTCAAGCACCAACTCCCTCAAATTATCAGTATCTGGAACCACCATCCTATCACGATAGCAAACTAGTCCATCCTCAGACTCACGAAACCCATCACGCTTGTCACTGCCGAACTCTGATATGATCAACTGTACCGCATCATCTGTCTATTGTGCATCCTTGATCTGCTGTCTCAACGTAGGCTTAACTTGCATCTGTGCGAAAAGACCAGACAACAAAGAAACTTCTATCTGCACATTCATCTGCCGCAAAAAAACAAACATATCTTGCCTATGACATACCAGAGAACTCAACTATGCCTTCTTTAAAGAAAAAGAAGAAGACTTTCTGCTAAGTGCATCAGCTACCACATTCGCCTTACTAGGATGATACTCGATAGTGCAGTCGTAATCATTAATCAACTCCATCCATCGACGTTGTCGCATGTTCAACTCTTGTTGCGTAAAGAGATACTTTAGATTCTTATGATCCGTAAAGATCTGACACACTTCCCCATATAGATAGTGTCTCCAAATCTTTAACGCATGAACCACTGCTGCCAACTCCAAGTCATGAGTCGGATAGTTCTCCTCATGTTTCTTGAGCTGTCGCGAAGCAAAAGAAACCACATGATCTTCCTGCATCAACACGCAACCTAAACCTTTCTTGGAAGCATCACAGAAAACAACATAGCCTTTCCCAGGCTCTAGCAAGATCAACACTGGAGCACTGGTCAGCTTCTCCTTCAAACTCTGGAAAGCTTGCTGACATCGATCATCCCAAACAAAATGTACATCCTTCCTGGTCAACTTCGTCATCGGCAAAGCGATCACACTGAAGTCCTTGATAAACCTCTGGTAGTAGCCAGCCAAACCAAGGAAACTACGAACTTCTGTCGACGTCTTCGGTTGTTCCCAATCCGCAACGGATTCCACCTTCTTCAGATCTACTTTGACGCCTTCAGCAGATATCACATGACCCAAGAAAGTCACTTCTTCCAACCAGAACTCGCACTTACTGAACTTGGCATACAACTGATGTTGACGAAGAAGAGTCAATGCTCGATGAAGATGTTGCTCATGCTCTAGCCTGTCCCGACTATAGATCAAGATGTCATCTATAAAGACTACAACAAACTGATCTAAGAATAGACAGAACACTATGTTCATCAGATCCATGAAAGTTGCAGGTGCATTGGTTAACCCAAACGGCATAACCACGAACTCGAAATGGCCATACCTCGTCCTGAAAGCTGACTTTGGTATGTCATCCGCCTTTATCCTTAACTGATGATATCCAAATCGTAGATCGATCTTCAAAAACACTATAGCACCATGCAACTGATCAAACAGATCATCTATCCTCGGCAACGGGTACTTATTCTTGATCGTGACCTTGTTCAACTGCCGGTAATCTATACACAACCGCATCGAACCATCCTTCTTCTTAACGAACAACACGGGAGCACCCCACGGCGACGTACTCAGTCGGATAAAACCTTTCTCCAACAACTCTTGCAACTGCTTCTTCAGCTCTGCCATCTCTGCTGGAGCCATCCTATATGCTGACTGTGCAATTGGTTGTGTCTCTGGAACCAGATTGATCTCGAAATCAATCTCTCGGGGTGGAGGTACACCAGGAAACCCCTCAGGAAACACGTCTGCAAACTCTCGAACCACTGACACCTCCTCGAGGCTAGGACCTTTTGCCTTGGTAACCACAACGGTATCCACTACGTGAGCTAAGAACACCTCACATCCTTGTCATAAAAACTTATCTGCCACCATAGTTGATACCAAGCATGTCGGAAGAATCTTCCTATCTCCCTGGAAGGTCCACTTCTCTCCAGCAACATCAAACACTGCCTGCTTGGAACCACAGTCCAAGACAACCTTATACTTTTCTAAGGTATCCATCCCAAGGATAACATCGAAACCATGCATATCAAGTGGTATGAGATCCACTTGAATACGATGTCCCGAGAAAGACAAAACACAAGATGGACACTCTTCTCGAAGCAAAGAGGAACCATCAAGAGGGGTTTCTAACAACAAGCTATCCTTCTTACAACTAACAGATAAACGACAGTTTTCAAGCATACTATATGCGATAAAAGAGTGTGTAGCACCCGGGTCAACCAAAACAGATATAAAGCAAGAAGAAGACATATCAAAATGAAATAACTCCATCTGACCTGTCACCACTCGCGAGTTGACTATTGCCTCTGGCTGACTCATGGCATAGAATCAAGTCGTTGCTTGCCGTCCACGACCTCTGCTTCCTTGAGCAGACAATCCAGCCTGAGACGCTTGACCGCGTCCTCGACCTCTGCTACCACTAGCCTGTGGTCTCTCTGACTTATGAAAACTCTGCCTCGTCTGTTGTGTCACTTCAACATCTCTATTCGGGCAATTGAACTTCCAATGCCTGACCTGTCCACAAAGATGACATGCTTTGTCCTCAAACTGTGGCCTAGATGGCCATGTTACTGCCACTGAAGCTTAACTATGCACCTTAGACGGTGAAGAAACATAACCTTTCCCTTTACTCGGAGACCACTGAGATGGTACACCAGCACTTCTCATTGCTGACGGTGCTGAAAACCTGGGCTTCTTAAAGCCACCGAACCTCCGTCCTTGAAACTGAGCAGGTCTTTTAAGGGACATAGACTCTCTTTTCTCTCGTACTGTCCTCTCAATACGTCGAACTAATTCCACGAACATAGCAAACCACTCTCGGTTTTCCAATGCAGACACAGGGGTCTTCAACTCAGCACTCAAACCCTTCTCAAAACGTCTGATCCGTTCCTCATCTGTTGTCACCATGTGAGGACAGAACCTCAACAGATCCATAAACTTGGCTTCATATTCGGTGATGTTCATCGTTCCTTGCCTCAGATTCTCGAACTGACTCACCTTCTCATCCAGATACGTCTTTGGAAAGTATCTGGTGATGAACTCGCGTCGGAACACTTCCCAACAGATCACCTCACCAGGCCGCTTCTCTTCCTCGATGGTCCACCAGTGACCAACACTACCTTTCAGAAGGTAGACAGCATGCTTTACCTTGTCCGCTTCGGGGATGTCAAGGATCTGAAAAGCCTTCTCGAGACTTGTCAGCCATATATCTGCATCTGCTGGATCAGCCATTCCAGCATAATCCGAAGCTCCAACTCGGCGAAGCCGCTCGAAGGTCTTCCCAATACCCGATGCTTCTCAATGGGGAACCTGTACTCGCGGAGGAGGCACTGGTAATCGCTCAACCATGAGATTCATCGTAGCCATTAACTGCCCCATAAGATGTTGGTAAGCAGGATGTTCAAGTATGGCTGGGTTAAATTGGGGAACCTCAGGCACCCAATCTTCATGTGCCTATCCATCTGCTCCATCAACCGATGTAGCATCACTGTACTCAGCAGAGTGTTCTTCATGGTTTTCAGACATCTTGACTTTTCTTCCACTGAGGGCAGAAGATATTGTAAGAAAACCTGGACACTCATAAGAACAACTCAGCCTAGTCCTAAATCCCTGTAGACTCAGCGAACCTAAAGCTCTGATACCAAAACTTGTGGCAACACATCCCATTATCACACAGATAATGAGGTGTTACGTGAAAACGTGCGGGAATTACCACAACCACAGAGTATGAAAACATGGGTTAATTAAAACCAATTGCGAAAAATAGATAAACTATGAAACTATTACTTTCCAGTCCTCATTCTGTAAGGAAACATGTCATATATATATATATATATATATATATATATATATATATATATATATATATATATATATATATATATATATATATGAGATCTGATGCGTGTCTACAGCTTACAGATACAGCTGCTCATCCATCACATGAGTTCACCACCTGTTCACATACATAAAGGCCCACATCCGGCCACCAGCAGGATATACAAACGTCATCGATCGTTCATCATAAAACATCGTCAAAACACTGCCAAGGACCTGAGAGTACAGGGATGACTCTAGACTCTACTACAAAACATCCAAAACAGCAGCATATCCATCGCTTGCCTTCTACTGCTCCTCAAGCTGCTCGGCCGCAACACCACGACCACGACCACGCCTACCTCGACCACCTAAAAAGGGGTTAAACCAGTGGGGTGAGACAATTGAACAATTGTCCCAACGGGAAACATAACTCCCCACCGCAACTATAGAACCTCAGCAAGATATACTATAACAGCATATATCTAATAACAGGTATAACAAGAGCAGTCTATATAAAACAGATTATTCTTACCGACAAGCTTACCCGCTATACAAAAGCATATAACCAGATATATCTCAAGGAATATGATTAGCAAGACAATATGTATCCCTATGTAACATGATTATCAGAACAAGATATAATGTCACATAACATGCTTATCAAGATAAGACATATTGTCACATAACCTGCAAGATATAACAAAGATATTACACAAATAAGGCCTCAACCAATGTTACGTGTTTATCTTAAGCAGTAAATACTAAACGGTTGTGTTACATATTATTATGCCCTGAGGATTTGAACCGTACCGTTCAAATCCAACCTTCGGTTACGAAACCCAAGCCGGTGCCATACAAGGTCAATGGAAGAGCCGGACTCCACGACCTCCCACCTCGTGGTCAGTACACGAGTACAACACAAGTAGGACCGTAGTCACATGCTGAAGTGGTCTAAGCCACAGGGTCAGCTCCATAGGCTACCCTCACTCTAGCCCGCCTTGGTACAGGTCTCGGCGCTAGTAAAACTGAGCCATGGGCCTGTTCACCGTGCTCTGAGCCATGAACGCATTCATGCTCCTCACATCACATATTCTGAGTCATGGGCTTGTTCACCATGCTCTTCATACGTATCTGAGTCTGTAACCGAAGTTACACTCTTACCTCCTCATTTTCAGGCTAGGAGCAACCTACACATATTCAACAATATGTGCTTCCAGGTTAACCCGTAGGAGAACCTATTTCACCATCACCAAGTCCTGACGATGATGGATCTATGGCCAGGGCAAACTACATCATATATTTCACTGTGATTAATTAGTATCTTTTAGATGGATTGTAAGATTCAACCAAGTTGTATAACATGCAAGATATAACGGAAAGTAAACAATATTATATTATTATTGAAAACACATCAACCTGATCCATCTCAAGGATCTAACATCACATGTTACTACTTGGCCTCTTTCCAACCATCCAGATCCATCTTAAGGATCATCACATACCATGGGATCTCAATCCCTCACTATGTACTGTCAATGCCTCTCAAGGCTCACATCATCATTATGGAACTTAACTCATTATACATATCATTTTATTAACCAGAGTAATTACCAAGTGATGTTACTCATCACATGTGTCTCATAGACCTTTTCAAGGCTAATCATCACCTGCATGGTTAGAGTACACAATAATCGTAGATTCAATCATAAGGAATATGCTACCATCATGAAATGCTATTCAAGATACTTCTACTTATCATTCTTACACTATTTGTTGATCAAGTGTATAAAGTACATCATCAACAAGCCATATCTATACTTATCCTTATCTCATAACTATATGAATAATCAAGATGTTCAAACATACAGAACAAGTACTATTGTTACCACTACCATTATGTCACTATCATCATTATTATCATTATTATTATTCAACATTATTACTATCATCCTCTTTATTATTAACAAATAAACATAAGGATCACATCATGCGTCTTATTACCATGACCTTCCTCATTATCATCCCTACTACCATTATCATCATTATGATCAGCATTATTACTATCATTATCATCATGAAACTACCATTATCATCATTGTTACTATCATTAGCATTATTATTGTTTGCAAGGCATCATATTCATTGTTGTTATCACTAACAAGACACCACCATCGTTTATTGGTGCATAACTAATCACTTCCACATCACAAAGGACCGTTACTATATGATTACAAGACTCTCACCATAACTCATCACCGCCCTCACTAAAACCTATCAAGGCCTGTCGGCCGACACATACCCAACCCTAGGCTGTCGCCCACCTTGGCTATCGGTCATCATGGGTGTCGATCAGCATAGCTATCGGCCAGCACCATCAAACCATCAAGAGACTTAGGTCTGTCATTCACCACAAAGAAGAGGGTGTCATCCAACCATATCGCCCATCATTCTCACCATATCGGCCAACACAACAAGATATATCGCCCAACAACATCCATCGGCCAACTCAACCACATCGGCCAACACCTCACTAGCTTGACCTATCGCCCAACACAAGAGCACTCACCATGTCGCCCATCATAAGGTACCCATCTCGCCCAACACCAAGACAAGAGAGGGTCTCGCCCAACTCAAGAAAAAAAGGTGTTGCTTATCACAAGGACCATGTCGTTCAACAAGGGTCACCATCATATCAGCCAACATGACCCTAGCTCACCCTATCGCCCAACACATGGGCAAGGGTATCGGACAACCTCAAGAACACATCATGTCGTCCACCAAAGGCATACATATCGTCCAACTCAAAGACAAAGGTGCCATGTCATCCAACTCAAAAGGATATCATCCAACACCAAAAAAGAAGGGATATCGCCCAACCCTAGGTCACCATCAACCTCCAACTCAAAGGAGCACAAACCCTAGATCACAAGGTACACTAGAAACCCTACACCTTAAGGGGATATCGACCACCAAAGGAAACTCAAGCAAGGTACAAAAGCAAAGAACTAAGCTAAACTACTAACATGCAACAAGATCATAGCTAGAGGTAAAGGAGTTAGGGTTAGAAGTTATGCAACCCGCCTTAAGCTCCAAGCTCCAAGGAAGAAGATGCACTTCAAGCTCCAAGGGATGTCGTCCACCAAAGCTGATCCAAGAGAGGGTATCGGCCACCACTGCAACTCTAGGAGAGTGTCTCGGCCGACACAAGCAAGAGAGGGAGAAGCGTCATGCACTCAAGGTGGAGGAGAGACCAAAAGAGTAAAGGAAGCTAAGGTAAGGGAAAGAGCTACCTATATAGAAAGAACGGGAGGAGAAACCAAGGTAGATCCATGCTAAGTGTCGTCCACCCAAGGGACACTTGTCCTAGGGTTCAAGCCAACACTCTAGCACACTAAGAGACACTTGTCAAAGATACATACCAAGTGTCCACCAAACATGGTCAAGGTTGGACCAAGCAACATGGGCGACACAACTAGCAGCTCCTCTGGGCGACACACACTACTCCAGGTCGACACACTACCTCTAGGTCGACACACACTCTTCCTTGGGCGACACAAGCTGGTCTTGGCCAACACAAGGCTCAAGCAAGCCCAAACAAAGCACCTCAAGGCCCAAACAAGCTCAAGCAAGGCCCAAGAAACTCAAACAACAAGCCCAAGACTTCCTCCCAACCCTAGAGGAAGCAAAGAGGGGAAAACATCTCACAAGATGGAAAACTTGCACACAAAACCCTAGACTTGGGTTATTTGCAAGTAGCCCCTCGAACTCTCAACAAAGCACAACAAAAACCCTAATCACCACTCAAAGGTGATTAGCAAGCATCAAACCACCAAGGTTAAGCAAAAAAAATAGGGTAAACCCTAAACGCAGGTCAGGGTCCTTACACTATGGCCCAGGGCAATGCCTTCCTTTACCATAAAATGACACTTCTGCCAATTCAGCACAAGATGTGCTTCTTCACATCATTTGAGAACAAGGGAGAGGTGTTTTAGACACGAATCGAATGAATATCTGTATACAGAAAAATCATCCATGAAAACTTCCATAATTGTTTTGGTTAGACCGGCGAATATGGCAGTCATGCAACGCTGGAAAGTTGTAGGTGTGTTATAGAGGCCAAACGACATTCTTTTAAATGTGTATGTTCCAAATGGGCAGGTGAAGGTGGTTTTCTCCTGGTCATCTAGATGTATGGGTATTTGATAGAATCCAGAGTAACCATCGAGATAATAGAAATATTCTTGATGAGCCAGCCGCTCTAATACTTGATCAAGAAAAGGCATTGGAAAGTGATCCTTTCGAGTTGCCTTGTTCAACTTCCTATAATCAATGCACATCCTCCACCCTGTGATTGTTCGGGTGGGGATGAGTTCATCATTTTCATTTCATATTACAGTTGTTCCACCTTTCTTCGGGACTGCATGCACTGGACTCACCCATGGTGAGTCTGATATTGGATAGATAATTCCAGCGGTGAGCAATTTAATGACCTCTTTACGGACTACCTCCTTCATATTTGGATTCAGTTTCCGTTGATGTTCTATGGTTGGCTTGTGATCTTCCATCATAGGGATCTTGTGTATACATAATGCTTGACTAACCCCAGTGATGTCATTCATTTTGTAGCCAATCGCTTTCTTCCTCTCCTTCAATTCTTACAGGAGTTTATCTTCTTATTCAGTCGTAAGATCGGAATTTATTATTACTGTACAAACCTTGAGGTCATCCAAAAACACATACTTCAGTCCCTCAGGCAGGGGCTTCATCTCTGGAGTTTTTGGTTTTTCACATGTTTCTCCAGTAGCTTCCACAGCTTTGAGTTCTTCACACGTGGCTTCAACATCTTCTTTTGCAGAGTCGAGGGATGCGATGCAATCCTTTACTCGTTCATCAATAGGTTCATCAACTGATGGATCTGTTAGAGAAACTTCTAATGGATCGTCTGATTCATGATTCTCTTGAGTCAGAAGTGACATCTTTTCTATGCAATCAATCAGATAGACTTCTTCTTGCATATTTGGTCTTCTCATGCTTTCAAAAACTTTAAATTCGAGAGTTTCCTTGCTTAATCTAAGAAGTAAGGTTCCTGCTTCAACGTCAATTAGAACTTTGGTAGTGGAGAGGAACAGACGTCCAAAGATGAGAGGATATCTGGAGTCTTCTTTTATTCCCATGATGACAAAGTCACACGGAACATAGGAATCTTTTCCTACCTTGACAGGTACATCCTCAATAATTCCTAATGGGTGTTTTATCGAATTGTCTGCGAGTTGTATGGTCATGCCAGTTGGAAGAAGTTTAGTAAACCCTAGCCTTTTGCAAAGGCTGAGTGGCATGATGGAGATGCTAACACCAAGATCTACTAGTCCTTTCTTGCATGAAGAATCGCCAATATGGCAAGAAATCCCAAAAGATCATGGATCTTTCTGCTTTTTTGGCATCTTACTCTGAATGATATCCAAAGTGGTTTTAGCTAACTTGACTGTCTCATATTCTTCAGTTATATATTTCCTGGTCAGGAGTGACTTTAGGTACTTTGTCCAGGCTGGTATCTTAGCCAGCGCATCCAAAAAGGGTATGTCAACATGAAGTTTCTTCATAGCTTCTTTAAACGTATTGAACATAGTATCCATCTTCATTTGCCTTAAACGAGAAGGGAACAGTATACGAGGCTTGTATACAGGGATATCATGTTCTAGTGTTTTAGTTTCTTCATCAATTGGTTTCTCAGGACTTTCCTTATCTGTCTTATCAGCAATTACTGGTTCTTTCAGTTGAGATTCTGGTGTTGTTGAGTCTTGGACAATCACAGGTTCATCTTCATCTATAACAAACATAGGTGTCTTGATATGAGGATCATAATAGTCTTTTCCTGATCTGGTGGTGACTACCTTCAATTGTTCAGGATGCTTAGGATTATTCCTGGGTTGGCCAGCAAAAACTCCAGTTGGTGGCTTGATGCTAGCTGCTGGTTGAGCTAGTTGGGATTCAATAGCCTTCTATTGAGCATGTTGGTTAGCTATCATAGTTTTCTGAGTTAGCAACATCTTTTCAATGGTTGTTAACTTGTCATCAGGTGATACGGGACTTTCTTGTTGTCCTTGTTGTTGATAAGGAACTTGGTTAAGACTCTGGTACTGGGAATTGTTTTGATAATTATTGAAGTTCCTATTCTGGAAGTTTCCCTTGAAGTTTCCTTGATTTCCAAAATTCTGTTGTTGATTATACTAAAATCCTGGTGGGCCTGGTGGTTGATTGTTCGAACTAAATTGATGCGAGTTTACTGCTCCTGAAGTATTTCCATATTGAAAATCAAGGTGGTTCCTATTCTGACTCGGATTGTAATATCCTTGACCAGGGATGGTGTTGACAGCATTAAGATTTTCCATTTGACTATTATCTCCTTGTCCACATGTGTTTCTTAGAACAACATCGTAAAGAACATTGCATGCCAAGGTGGAATGATCGGTACTTCTTCATGCTTCACATAACAATGAAGCTGACTTGATCTGTTCTTATTGTCGAGTGGGCGAATGTCCTCTTCTAATAGTAGCAAGAGATGATTCAATATGGTCTTTCTTGGAAACTAAGAGTTTCAAGGTTTCAGCGATAGACTTGTACTCAGGAGTAGCTTCGGTTATAGCTACTTTCAAAACACCTTTGCCTACAGACCTACCCCAATTAGCTTGGTTTTCAACTCCCAGGATGATAACCCGCCATGTGCTGTCATAACTTTGATGCATGAAGTTTCCTCCATATGAGGAATCTAAGAATCTCTTGATATCGTCGTCCACACCCCTATAGAAAATTTTGATGAGTTGATTCTTAGGAATTCCATGGTGTGGACATTTGCATAGAAGCTCTTTGTATCTATCCCAAGCTTCAGCAAGGGTTTCTCCAGGGACTTGAGTGAAATTTGTTATTCGGCCTCTAATTTCATATGTGAGAGATGGAGGATAGAACTTTTCCAGAAACACATTTTGGATTTGTTCCCAGGGGGTGATGGGTATTTCATTTTGTAGGGAGTTGTACCAACTTATGACTCCATCAGTAAGGGAATAGTTGAAGAGACGGAGTCGAATAGCATTGTCAGATACTCCATTTTGTTTTGTCATGGCACATAGATCGATAAATCTCAGAAGATGTTCTTGGTTGTCGTCTCCTTGCTTACCGTAGAATGGGTTGTTCTAAAGCAGGGTGATTCAATGTGCCCTAATCTCAAAATTGGCAGCATTTATGGGGGGAGGTTGTACTGCATGATGAACATTCACAGCTTTTGGGATTGAGAACTCTCTAAGATCCTTTTGCAGTTCAGCTGCTTCCACTGCCGCTTGTGCCGCTCAGATTTCTTCTTAAAATGTGGCTCTGGCTTCTTGCATGAGCCTCTCTCTCTTTGCGCATTGATGGCTTGAGCCACCCTTCGGGCTACTTCTTCTTCTTGAGCCATCCTTGCTTGATTTTCTCTGATCTGACGATGAAAAGTTTTGTCAACCTCAGGATCAAAGCTCGATGTTAGTCCGACGATGTTCAGGTGGTGCATGCACTAATCCTTCTGAAGTACCTAAAAATAGAAGGATTTTGAAAATGAGATCCATAAAGTAGAGTCAAAGTCAAGTAGATGATCGATTGTATCAAAAAGAAAAAAAGTAAAATCCTAGATTAGTCCTAAAAGAACTAGATTTAACTAACTGATTCTGTTGTCCCCGGCAACGGCGCCAGAATTTGACGTGGGAATTATCGCACTAATAAATTCACCTGGGGTTGAAATCCCTGAGCTTTTACCCAAACCAATGTGCAATAATACCACCCGTAAGAGGACGAGTCTTATCACAGTATAGTTAAGGATCGAACCCAAAGGACTACATTTTTAAGAATCTTTATCAGTCGAATCTAGCTCAAGTAAGACTAATATTTAGAACGATTGGTTGGTTTGTGGTTAATTAAACTAAATGCAGGAAAGTAAAGGCTGAATTAAAGTTGGATTTAGATCAATGATATAGAATCGCTGGGATGGTATCGGGTTTCACCACCACTACACATGCAAACACATCCAAACATTAAACATCCAGGCAAGATATAACTATCCAAATAGAGTTGTTGCAAACCCCCCCCCACACGGGCGTTAGGTTCGCGTAAGAATCACCTTAGGCGTCATATGTCTCGTCACCATCTGGATCACTTACTTACGGCTCTGAAGATACAGAAATCCAACGAAGGTTGTGGGCCCCCTATAAAGGCGTAAGGCACACAGAAGCGTCACCGAAGGCTAGATGGCTCATCCCCTCGTGGATCATACACTTATGACCTCGAAGAAATCCCATTCTATTTTTAGTTTGGGAGTCAATTGCATTAATCGATAAGCAAGTAGAAGATTATTATATGAGCAAACATCGACGATTAACAAGAAGATACAAAATCCAACTAAGGTTGTGAACCCCTTATACAGGCGTTAGGTGCACAGAAGTGTCACTGAAGGCTAGATGGCTCGTCCCCTCACGGATCATACACTTATGACCTCAAGGAATCCCATTCTATTTCTAGTTTGGGATTCAACTTGTTAAACAACATTCAATCATACATATAGAAGTTCTCACAACATAGGAAGAACAAAGATGAAAGCAAGCAATTAATCTAAGTACGAACATAACGATTAACAATGAAATGAAAAGTTATATACATTGTAATGGTAAGTTTAACAAAAGAACATGATTGCATGGGCAGTGGGGCTAGTCTCCGCACCCCAGCGAAAGAGGACTACTCGCTCATGATGCGAGAAATAAGAAGAATAAGAAAGAGAGAGAAATATGCAATGAGCACAGTACAGAATGTAGTCACAGGTCGGTGAAGAAGATGTGGTCTTCTACGTCGTGTTGGAGCAAATCTGGACGCGAAACGGGAGATGCCAAGACAGACCGGACAGTCTCTCTTGCTCTGTCTTCCTTCTCTTCTCGGTCTCCTTGATTGCAACACGGGAAGTAGGTGGAATGAAACTGGTGTGGATGGAACTAGATCTAGATCGGACATGTGTACAGGCAACCTGTCGGCGTCCCGGAACTGATTACCCCAAAATGGGGACCCTGTTGGTCCTATTTATAGGCATAGGACTGACCCTCACGTTTTTGGTGTGATTCCAGTCCAAACGGTCTTGTAGATATTTTTGCTTCAAACGGTTTCCATGAAATTGGCTTAAACGGTCTTCACATTCGGCTCATTCGGTTTCATATTCCATTCGGTCTTGTGTAATTGACCAAACGGTCTTGGTCTCATGCACGTATTCATTCAATTTGGCAGCAAAGTGCCTTTTCCATTCGGTCTTTATGCAGCAACAAACGGTCTTCATTTCTTAATCCATTTGGTCTTCATTGCTTAATGACCCAAACGATCTTGCATGCTAGATCAAACAGTCCACGTTGCTCATCCGGTTTGCATGATCTTCATGTGGAATCTTGCTCAAACGGTTTGCATTCTTGCCATCCATACAGTCTTCACGTTGCTAAACGGTCTACACATTGTTGTGATTATTCAGTCCTCATGCAGGCCATTCCAAACGGTCTTCACATAGCCTTGTATAGCAAATGGTCTTCGCTGCTACCTCCTCTTCTAACGGTCTTGCATTGCTGGCATTGCCTCCATTCGGTTTTGGCAGCTTCAGCAGCATCAAACGGTTTGCTGTTGTGTTTTTGGAAAATGGCCTTAACTCATCCAAAGCCATTGGTCCACGGTCTTCATTGGTTCACTTTTGCAAACGGTTTGCATGCAAGAAAAATGATCTCGTAACCAAATCTAACAAACCATTTGCTGCAAATGTGATTCATTAAACGGTCTTAAGGCCAGGTGCCCAAACAGTTTCATGCATGCATGTTATCATTCGGTTTGCATGCTCTAGAAGCAAACGATCTTCACTCCTTGCACAGAAAACGGTCTTGCAATCGGCTTGAGCAAACGGTCTCGTTCTTCATTCGGTCTTTGTATGCATTCGGTCTTCCATGCCTTGCATTCAAACGGTTTGGATCGCCACCAAACGGTCTTGCGATGTTGGGCTTCAAATGATCAGCACCTCTGTATGCCAAACGGCCTTTGGCACTGCTCGATCTTGCTGCTAACTACAAACGGTCTCGCAACCATCCTAAATCCAAACGGTCTTCATCGCTCGGTCGTTCAAACGGTCTCACAGCTACGTTAAACGGTCTCACAGACTGGTACTCCTCAAACGGTCTCGCAGACCGGTATTATTCAAACGGTCTCACAGACTGGTACTCCTCAAATGGTCTCGCAGACCGGTACTCCTCAAACAGTCTCGCGGTGAGCATGTCCATTAAAACTGGTCGTGCATGACCATATGGGCAGGACCGTTTGGATGAAACTGGTCGCGCACGACCGTATGGGCAAGGTCATTTGGATGAAACTGAGGGTGAGTGAGGGTAGATATAGGCGGGTCCCAGTTGATTGTTTGACCTCATCAGGACCTGCATAAAATTGATATAAACTTAGTTAAAACTTTGATAATCAAATCAATTAAGTGATTTTGCACTTTGTGATACATTTTAATATTTAATAAGTGAAATTGGATGTATTGAGTCAAAATGAGTCCAAGATGGCAAATGAATTTCATGATGAATATGCATTCATCACTTGTCCTCAAGCAAGACTGTGCTCAGAGAACAAAAAGATAACATCCAAATTAAACATGGCGATGAATGCTAAGTTTAAGAAAAATAGTTTAAAATGTCAATTCTCCTGATCCATGTCATTTCATAACAAACCCCTACCAATCGAGCACAATCCTGCCAAAGTAAAATCAAAGGGTTACCTGGCCAGATTAAGTGAATTCACTGCAACCTATTGATACTCATGAGGGTTTGAATCATAATTATTAAACATAAAAGAATCGGCACATAGGTGATCACGCAAGTGATGTGCAATGAGCCATCATCATGTATCCATGTAGACCAATTAGGGACAATGCGCCTCTCACTTATACAGGTCCTAAGAGGTAACAAATGGGGAAAAAAGACTCTAATGACTTCTGAGGATCTCGATCTGTGTTAGATTGGTCCATGTAACGAGCAATAGTCCATGTAGTTCGATCCAGTTGGCCCAAAGTAGTTTGATGAACTCCTTGTACTGTGCTCAAACCAACCCTACTACTGGGATGATCTAGGGGTCCCTAGTGACTCTCTAATGAGCTTTTGGAGTGATACTACCACGCACGACATACCCGCATTCATGAGCGCAGTCATACACCGACTGGGCACCATCCTCAACTCTCCTAAAAAAGAAAAACAAGTTCTCATTTATTCACACTCAAACTTTTATTCATTGCATTCTAATTTACAGGCATGGGTGAGAACTCTTTTGATGTTTTTGGGATTTTGTGGGCGGCCAAGTCTCTTTGCAAATTTTTAACATTTCATCTTTTTGACCCAATCTAAGGCGAGAGGGCACGCAGACCATCAAGTAAAACACTTCAATTCTACTATAGCTCAAAACTCATCATTATCCACTTGACACCTGTGTGAAAATATAGTAATTATGATTCAAGGATCCTAAGAATAGAGACAAGCTTGTGAAACCATAGCTAGGAGTCTTTGATCATGCTTTAGCTCTTTCCAAAGGTCATATACCTTGGATTTGTCATTCTCAACATAGATCAAGGGAATAAAGCTTTAAGCTATGAAAAAGGCACATAACCTTAGATTCATTACCAAACTTAAGGAAAGAGTCGATGAGCAAGTCAAGCAAAAGATCAAGCATTTTAAGATGAAAATAGTGCACTTAGGCATAATTTCGAGCATTCATCTATTAGATTCGCACCATAGACATAATTGCAAAGCTAAAAATTAAGAAACAAAGCCTCACAGAGCTATAAAAATATAAACGTTTATGCTAAATGCAAGGGACATAGAAGATAATGCATGCATGTTATGAAAGAAATAAAAGGGAAAGGGAAGATAGAGGGTGGTACACCCTGACCAACCACCACCCCCAGCTTAAAATGTTTGCTTGTCCTCGAGCAAATCTCAAGCTCTGGATGGTGTGGAAAGCAGCTGCTATAGGTAATCACTATTTATAAATTGGTCCATATCATCTAAGCCGCTTGATGTGTTCTCATACTCCTGATTTATTCCTTGCTGAAAATGAAATGACTGCCCAAAATCCTTGGATGGCTGGTAGAAAGATCGGGGGGGTTGCTGAAAGGGCTGCTAAAATTTTGGTTGAGGTGGTGGAGGGAAGGTTATGTCAAACCTCTGTCTGAGGTATTGCACATCCTGCTCCAGCATGTCAAACCGTCTTCTCGAGTCAGACCTGAAATCAGTCATGAATTTGTAAAGGTTCCCCGAATTGGGGAATGGGGCATATTGTTCCTGTTGAGGAGGTTGTAGGTAATCTGCAGTTGGCATCCCTATGTAGGGTCCTCCCTAATACGATATGTCATGGAAGGTTGCCCTTGTCTGCCGTCCATCCTCCTGAACCTCTGGCACTGGTGGTGCTGAAGTAGACGCTCCTACAGCTCCGCCTGTACGATGAATGTTACCCTGGGCGTCCAATAGAGAGGTGTCCATGAATGTCATTTGACATGCGAACTCTACATTTGCTGGCAGTAGTATTCTGTGCTTGCAGTAGCTGAAGATATAAAGATATCCTACGCTATACTATTTGATCACTCCTGAGCGGATTAAGTGATCCAAGGCCAACATGGACCACTCAGCTTTTTCCTGCATAAGTGCCAATTGTCCATCTCCAATTCCGAGATGACGTGCTATAAAAGTGATAATGCCCGCCATCTGCATGAATTGGACCTGCTTCTTGAAGGAGTTGTGAAAGTGGTGGATAACAAAGTTCCCCAAATTCACTTTCTTTCCTATTGTTGCACACCACAAGATGTAGAGGTCTGGTGCACTAAGCACTCCTTAACTGTCTTGTTTTTCCAAGACACAGTTTGCAATTACCCGATGCATATAACGAAGTGTCGGGTTGTGCATGTGCAAAGCTTTGGCTCCTCTAGCAACATATTTATCTTCTCTTGTAAGCCTTTTCCGTGCTTGAGTAGCATTAAAGTTGTGGTCCCATGTCTCCAGTCGGCCCCTGGACATCTCAGTACAGTCCTGAGTAGAGCGCGACCACCAGCTATTGAGGTGATCTGTAGTGACTTTGTAGGGCTGGTTCAGGAGGCAAAAATGCATGACAGTGTGTTGGTGGTCCTTTGGTGTCTCTAGTGTAGCATAAAACTCACAGGTGAGTCTATGATAAACATTGCACTACGCATACACGAGGATGTCTAGGACAACAACTAAAAAATATATGTCGACCTATTCTTGTATCTCGAGCCTAATGAGTGTTGTAGGATCAGCATATCTCGGGCCCACTAGTCTGCATTTTTCCTTAATCGGGTTATCAAAACTCTACTTTTGCTTTATACTTCTGAATAAGGGAGAAGGGAGTGAGCTTTGGTTGACACCATCAGGAGTTAGGTGATGTTTGCTCCCTTGAATAGAATCACATGATGAAGTTGATCGTCGTAAAGACGTTAACCGTTCTGCTGAATGTCGACGCTGGTCTCCTGTGGATGAAGCTCTATGCAACACTGACGGGCTCACTTGATGCCCCGTCGAAGTTTGGAGTTCAGCATCGTGGCGTGCCCTCCACGTTCTCTCACTGGAGGCTTCCTGCAATGACTCACCACTGTAGGTATCCATAGGGGTGTAGGATATGTGGCGGTAGTCTGAATCAGTCTCTTGCGACCCAAACCCTACAGTAGAAAGCATAGCCTCATCTTCATATATGGGGTTTGTGGTTCGAGTGGGGCGGTGTGGGTATCAGCTCCCCTGCTCTGATAGTGATGGGGAGATTCCTTCCCCTTTCTTTTGTGTTATAGTCTTCTTAAGCTTCTTAAAGCTATTGTTCGTTACGTCCATGGTATAGATACTTCTAATGTAGATCTTGTTGGCTTGAGTGTGGTGAAGGTTGGTGTTGTTGACCCAAGGCACTCAATACTCGCTCGCAGTTTGGACCATGACCGCGGTGAAGACCGCGATCATGGTAGCGACCACAACCGTGAAGCTAGCTTTGACACTGCAACCTGGGTGACCGCGACCGTGACCACCAAAGTGGTTTTGATATCTAATTCACCCACGATCGACGAGACCGTGATCTAGGTGACTGCGATCGAGGTGATCGCGATCTGTGCCTTGACCGTGACCTAGATCACTGGACTTTGTGTATCCTAAAGTCGGCAATTGGCAGAGTTGTTGTTCCACTGCTTTAAGATTGCAGTCACTGTCTAGATGTGGTTGTCGATGCTGATGCGTCTGCACCTTCCCTACTAGCCAATGATGATAACAAAAGGAAGAGGGGAAATGGGAAGAGAGTTGTGCGGTGGCAGAGGAAACTCGGGGGTTAGGCGAGGAGAGAATGTCTCAGCCCTGGGGTATTTATAGGTCGAGCACACAGCCCGGATTGGCCCCAAATCGTGTGAGGCCATGCGCAGGGCGGCGTAAAAACTGGAAAAGATGCTAAAGACCCAGTCAAAAAGGAGAAACATTCAATTAAAAGCGCAACAGTCGGTCTAAAAGGTGGAGACAAATCGACATGTTGGTCAGTCAGGCCAAAAAAGGCATTCCCGGTCCTTGAGTATCTGCGGTCGCAGTTTCGCCGACCCGCAGTCACGGTCTTTGCCCTTCAGACCGCGGTTGCAGTCTAGCTGTCAGACCGCGGTCGCGGTCCTTGCATAGATACGCTAGAAGAACGAAAAAAGGAAAACATTTGAAGGTAGCAACAGAATCAAACAACATGGTAAAGCAACAAGATATATCAATTAACCTCTTACAAGAAGATAGACCAAAAGCAGTCGGCAAGTGGAAGAGATGGGAATGCATGCAATAATAGGGAATCTTAAAGAAATCTAGAAGATGCAAAGGAAACTAAATTTTTAGCAATTAGGGGAAAAACAAAACTTAAATTGACTTTATTATGCAAAATTTTAAAACTTAAAATTAAAGAGAATGTGTAGGTAGTAGGGGGTGGCTTCCCTACAACTCCTACACTTGAATCTCAAATGCGTAGTTTTGGGGTCCGAGTTACCTGCATTTCGCTGCTCGGGCTCACCATGTAGAGGAGGAATATGTAGAGAGGGGGCCCTTCTGAATCTGGAAAAGAGGAATAAAATCCGCTGACTCGGTGAAGTCGTCTCTGTGCTGGTATTTACTTGGATTGCACTTAAATGAATTCTTCAGTAGAGCATCCTCATGACACTTGTCGATGTGTAAATCTGAATAGGAAGGTCCTAGGATGTCAATGGATGAGATGGGGCAGAGAGGTCGGAAGTCTTCTAGAAGGGTCCTTTTCTCTCTCTCCTCCCTTGAACTTGAGGTTGGATGCTCAGATAACCTTTCATGTACATTCTGAGTTTCCAATCATCATCTGAACAAGAAGTATCCCCAGTTAAATCTATTTGTGGTTCTACCACCCCAATCTTATCGCATTCTAGGTTGTCTAGGGTGTCTTCATGCTCTGCAACTATATTGTAGTGGGTTGTCCATCCCGCTTCCTTGGTGTCAACTCCTCCTTGAAAAGAGATTGTGGACATCATCTTCTCATGCTAGTCTAGTTTGTTGTCATCGTTATACTCGCTCCACAGGGATGAATCGTCGTCATCACTTTCATCGAACAAATTGTTCCAAACCATGAATGGCGGACTGCTCAAAGCTAAGGGCCTGTTTGGTAGGGTGTATCTTGAGTTCAGTGAGTTAAAAAATAGTACTTTTACTCTTGATTTTGTTTGGTATGGAAAAATGTAGTCAAAATTCCTGGTTTTGGGACACCATCGGACTGCACAGTTGGGCACCAATTCTTGGAATTGGTACCGCGCCGAAAATGTGTGCAGTCGCGTGCGGATCGGAAAATGGAGATAGGTATGTGCGTGGGTCCGTTCTCGATGCAGTGATAACAGACAAAGATGAGGCAGCCGACAGTCACCCCCACCCTCTCTCTCTCTCTTTCTCTCTCTCTCTCTCTCTCTCTCTCTCTAATGACCAAGGAGCAAATCACGGATAACTGGCGTGTTCATACAGGTGCCTTTATTACACGTTATATTCTGTGTTTATGCACATGCGGGCCACTGGTCTCTCATCTCTATACTTTGTTCTACCAAACAATTGTAATCAAAAGTAAAGAATTCATTATACATCCTACCAAATAGATTTGTGTGAGTTAAAAAGCCACGGTTATATTTTACTTACTTTTTGATTCATCTATCTACACCCTAGTACATCCTACCAAACAGGGCCTAAGTGACAAGTCTCAATATGAGAGCTATCACTCTACTCTAGATCAATGTTTGGTTCAGGTTCTTCAAGTTGACCTTCATGTTCTTAGGCTATTTGGCTACCCTGATCATAATCATCATAGAACCATTCATGTCTGTGGATTGTATCTTCCATTAGTTCATCAGTTGAATCATCTCGATAGAATGAAGGGCTTCCCCAGTTGGGTTGGTCTTCGCAGAAAATGCTTGGTGAATCCAGTTGACGGTCTGAATAGGTTGGTGATGCATGCTCCTCTTCAGGCCCAATGGAGTGGTCCTGATGATTGTTCTCTTCATGGTTGTGTGATGGCATTTGTGATCGAATGGTAAACAAATCAATGAGATCTTGAAACCTCCTGCCCTGCTCAACATCCTTTTTATGAAGTTGTTGGACTCAAGTAGCAATGCTTTCAAGATTCGTCAATTCTACCATGCACTTATGTTGGAAACCCACTGTATCAGACTGATGCACTTGGACGAATCCTTGTTCAACAGTTTGAAGTATACTTCTACTGTGATCTACGATCTCAGTGGCTACTAGGAGCTGATGATTTTAGTTTTCTAGAAGCTGCTAGAACGGATCGACTTGTACTTGGAGATGAGGAACTAAGAAGGAGGTGAGTGCATTGACACTTTCTCCGGCTAGCTCCACTGCTCTAATCAACTCTTTATCCCACGTTAATGCATAAGTCGAGGGTTGATCTCCCATATCCTTTGTTGGAATTTTGACATATGATGATGGTGGAGGCGAGTATAGCTCAACTAGCTATAGAGTGTGGATTTCGATTATTTGCCAGCAGTCAAAACTGTGGAAAAAATTGAGAGGATAGGTGGACAATATAACTTGTCTTGCTAAAGCAAGATCCATGGCTGAAAATGTATAAGAAAAAGGAAAGCTATTCAGTATATATGAACGAGTGTGTTTAAAACAAAGTAAAAACTATGTGTATATATACGGGCTTAAAAGTGACAGAACAAAATCTTTTAGGCATGTAAACGTGGGAAACCACATCCCCTGCAATGGCACCAAAAAGTTGATCGGCCTAAAACCCACGTCTGAAACGGAGGCAGACTCAGAAGGAATCGAACTTTAGATTTATAATCCAAAACCTTCAAGGACCCCCACAACTTTATTATGGGGTCAAACACAGGGATGTGGGGATTCTTAGGACGCTTAAGATCTAGCTCTTAAGTCAGATAAGCCAATATGATAGACGACAAAAGAAAGGGGGCTAGAACTAGTCTAGCAGGTTGTCACAAAATAAATCAAAGAAAAGAAAAGAAAATAGAGTTCGTAGGATTTTACTAATCAGAGAGAAGAAGTTCCTGGCTATGTAACCACGAGTGGGGCAGTCTATGCACCCGTTCTCAGGCATAGACAACCCTCAAACACTTGAGCAAGCAACCTACATTCGAACATGGTATGTACTGTGGTATTTGTTCCTATGGGGTCATCCCACTCGCTCTCACACAGCATGACTAAAACCCATCAATGGTATGAAACCTCTCTCGAGGATGACAAACCAACACCTAGAATATTCAAGATACCCTCTCAGGTCTAGAATATTTGAAGATGTTAGGAACAGACGACCTTGAACTATCCTCCTTTCATATTTCGATCCAAACTATCTTCTCTTGTCTATTTCTACAACAAATCTCTCGATCTAGGCAGAAATAGCAGTTCAACCAAGAAAGAGATCAACCAAACTAGCAATAAAAACCAGAAAGAGGAGATAGAACCTAAAACGTGCTAGATCTGAATTAAGACAGCTTGCCTAAGACAAAAGTACATAAACATGCCCAACTGGGGCTACATAGCCAAGAAGGAGCTCAACTAGCCATGGACAAGCATAGTTGGCACCGAAGAAAGATGGAAGAACATCATTTGTATAGAAACAAAGGTGAATAGTAGAAGAAAGGAGAAGAATAAGAAGAGATTTAGCCCATGGGGGAGAGGTGGTTGTTACTCCCCAGCCTTTGTATAGGTCAGATCTCATCTTTTGGGTCCTCCTTCTTGATCTTCTAGACTCCTTTCTCTCTAGATCCACCCCAACAGCATCTCGGTGGATGTGTGGAGGTGGAAGATGGCTGGAAATGGTGAGAAATGGGTGAACGGAGGTGGAAGTGATGATGGATGGAAGATAACTGAAGAGACGAACATAGGACGAGTTCGTCGGCCTTTTTAGGCCCTTCTAAATCTCCCATGAGGCTCTGGGAACCAACAAGGGTTGGAACCACAAGGTGGAGACCCTACCAGATTGGAACTAGAGCTCTCCTTTACAGAACCCCTTTTCAAGTCTCCAGGGGTAGGTATTTATAGGTGAAGGCAGACCCACGGTTGAGGATGCACCCTGGTCAAGGTAGATCTGTGGTCACGGAAGATGACTCAGCCAAGGAAAATCCACAGTTGCGGTCCTTCTTGCCATGGTCACGGTGGTGGCCGCGGCAGTCGAGGTTGTGATATGTTTTCCAGCATCGCGGCAGAGCTGTTACCAAGATTGGTTCTGCGATTGTGGTTGACATCACAGTCACAGTGTGAAGGGAAGCTTGTCTCACTATAAAAGCCCCACTCCCCAAACCCACCAGTAGAGAAACTCCTATCATATCCACACAGGCATGTTTCCCTCTGACCCATCCAAAAACCAGAACATCAGTAGGTCTAAGTGTCGATATCCCCTCTCGTGGATCTGTCAAAAAATTTACAGGTGCCTCTTTCTTAGCAGCAACACCAGCATGTCTAAGTACATCAGAAAGAATATCCCTAACAAGATCAAGCCTACACTTAAAATTTGGAAGCCTTCTGCAATGTACTGCATGCTCCCCAAAAGTGTCCAAGTATGCCTTACGACAACTGAACATGTCTCGCTAGAAATAAGGAAGTCATGAGACGATATCTGAGAATGGTGAATTACTCTACCGGTGACATATGCAATCTAAGTCCATCCAAAGGGATAGAAAGAAGAAAATCGTGGTCTTGATCAGCTTGAAGACATTGAAAAACTAACTTTTGTCTAACGGTCATGTCATACTTAACTTCCATTTCCTCAACTATTTTGCTAAAAAGGGCACTTGCCAAATCATTTTGGGATTTTGGGGGAATGGTGTCCTTCTTAGAAAAACAATTAAGGTTGAAAGATGGAATTGTGACAGTAAGACAATCTAGGGGACAATCAAAGTTAGAGTACATACCATGAATCTAGCTGCCTCACAAGATATGATCTTGAAGCACCCAAGATTGGACCCTTGAGGCCACAAAAGTGTATGAGGAAGCCTCAACTATAGAATACAGTCCCAAACCACTAAGTCAAATGGGAAATGAAGCCACTCTACATTGGAGGTCTCCAAATAAAGAACCTTTGCAAACTATGATGTCTTCAATAGATCCTCATAAACCTCTATCGAACAAAGGTGTTTCCTTCTACATATGTATAGGTTGGCATGTTCTCAATCCAAATGAAAGCTTTTTGATGCCTACGTAGGAACGAAGAAAAAGGAGCTCACTATTTGGATCACCCAACTAAGGAAGAAGATGCATCTAAATAACATAAATTTGGGATATAATCGAGTTAGCTCACAATCGGCTATCAACAAACTGCGTGACAGGATATTTTGTGAAAACAGTCACCAATCACTTTACAGTATAGGCAAGATCCAAAGTTGAAAAGACAATGTTTCACCTTGGTCAACAGACCTCCCATAGGGGTCGAGGGGTGAAGAAGTCATTTACTCTAGGGGAAAGTCCCCTTTTATCCATGTCGTCGTTTCTCTGTTAGGATCTCAATCCAGAGAGAAAGGCCTGATGGTGGAATTCTGAAACAAAGATAGGTAGGGAAATCGTACGAGCATCCTAGCCGGTCAAGTTTTTCACCCCTCGATGGACTCTACAAACCTTGATTTGGGGTGTGATGTGTCAGGTTACACCAGAAAGGCTCACTCACCATGGTTCAAGGAAACTTAAGGTTAGAAACCATCAAACCAAGTGTAAACATGTCGCTTCTATGCATAAATCAAGTTCTTACCAATATGGTGAAATCTTTCTTAATAAAGCATTGTGATTGTTGGTGCGAAGGCAGTAAATTGATCTAGGTTGATATCATTAGATATTTGGGGATATAAGAATTTCCATCTTTAATGCCAAATTGGGAACAAGGGAAGCAGTACATGATAGGATAGAACTTACCCCAACAAATTGTGAGGGTGGAGAATCATCGGACTGGGCTACCGGGATGCTGGCGGTGAAGCATCAAACATAGACTTTGGATTTTGACTCCAAGTTGAAAGGGGGAATCACGGTTGTGGATTTGTTTAGTGATATTTCAGGATCATCTTTGGCAGTACATGCATAGGCTTGGGGGTCTCAAATAGATGGGGAGGTTATGCATAGGTTTGAAATGTTTGGAGACAAAGTCCAATCCGCTCGATTCAAATCCGACATCCATCAAGGGACCAATATGCCTAAGGTCCAAGGTCATCAAAATATATCATGTGTGATAACGTTAAAGAATGTAATGAATCGAACTTTATGTATTTAAGCATGCTAGTTAATGAAATTGATTAAAATCTAAGCCCAATTTATCTTTCTCTTTCTTTAATCAATTAGGGGGTGCATTCAACCTCCAATTTCCTTGAAATTCGTATACTATCTGATTGTGACATCACAAGTATTCCATCAATTTTATATTTTAAAATTGGTTGATATTAGGTTATGTTACTTGTATATTAAGTACCCATTTGAGATATTTATTCCTCTTAAACAATCTATAGTCAAACTATATTACCTAATAAATTGAAAGTCCCTACTTCATGACACCAATGTTTCTCTAGTAGGAGCTTGATCTTAATAGAAAGGCCCAATGATGGGTTTTGAAACAAAGATTAGTAAGGAAACCACAGCCAAGCCGATTGAGTTCTTCATCCCTCGATGGTCTCAGTAAACCCTAATTTGGGGTGTGAGGAGACATGTTATACCAAAAAAGGTCACCCACCATGGTTGGGGGAAAGGCAAGGTTTGAAACCATAAAAACTAGAATGAAACACAACACTTTCATGCATAAGTCCAGTTTGTACGAAGATGATGAAACCTTTCGTAAATAAAGCATTGTGATTGGGGGTGAAAAGGCAGTAAATTGGACACGGTTTGATATCATCAGTGTTTTGGGTATATAGAAATTTCCATCTCTAATGCCAAACTAGGAACAAGAGAAGCAATATGGGATAGGATGGAACCTACTACAACAAACTGTGAGGATGGATAATCACTAAATCGAGATACAAGGATGCTGGCAGCAAAGCAGCAGACATAGATTTTGGGTTTTTGACTTGAGGATGAAAGGAGGGAATCACATATGTAGAAGTTGTTTAGAGGTATTTAGGGATGATCTTCAGAGGTACATACCTAATCATGAAGGTCTGGATAGGTGGGGAGGTTATGTAAAGGTGGAAATAGGGGAGCAAGCATAGATAATGTTCAATTTGGAGTTATAAGCTATTGAACCATAGAAAATATAGGGTCACACTACATGGAACAAATAGACAAAGCCAAAAGGGAGTGTTTCTTGCTTTGATATTGATTAGAGAGGATACGACGGAGTGACTGCAGATAGACAGTGAAGCTCAGCTATAATTATAAAGGAATGAAGGGTGGAAAGGTGAGAGATGAAGTCCACTTCACTCGATTCAGATGTAACATGCATTATTAAGGACCTGATATGCCTAAGGTTCAAGGTCATCATAATATAATGCATGTGATAGAGTTAAATAATGAAATCAATGGAATTTTATGCATTTAAACATGGAAGTTGATGAAATCAATATATATCTAAGTCCACTTTACCATTTTCTTTCTTTAATCAATTATGGGGTGCATTCAACCTCAATTTTTGTTGAAAATTGATATACTAGCTAATTAGGATATAACTAGTCTAAATGTTCCCACAATTTGACATTTTGATATTGTTTGATATAAGTTTTCATTACTTGTATATTAAGTACCCATTTAAGGTATTTACTCCTCTTAAATAATCAATATCAAACTATGTTACTGATTAAATCGATTTCTCTCATATTATACTCCTAAAAGTATTCTAGAGTGTCCAATTGGAGTTGAACACTATTAACTGGTGTATTTGTACCTTGATCTCCACTTTTAGATTTATTTGGTCATTTCCTCCTACTTCTATATGTATGCTAAAAGTTGTAGTAACATTATGCTATTTGACTCTGACCAATCCTACTACATTATAAATTAAGAGAAATATACCAGATATAACTATAACCAAATAGGGGTCCAGAATAAGGAAATTTAGCTATATATATAGATGGGAGTATGTTACAACACTCCATCCCTTAGAAAGGATTTCATTTCTGAAATGCATTTGATAATAATATGGTATATTGTGTTATAAGTTCTTACCAAATTATATGTTTTGATCATAGTATTTCACTCCATATCACACCTATAGTCAAAACTCGCAAAGTGATGTTACATTACTCTATGCATCAATTCTCAATTAGCCTTCTCATATTATATATCTAACTAGGATAGTTACATCAAGATCTAGGATTATCTTAACAGTGTTATACTCATTATTGGTACCTACACTATTATGGTGGTTTCACCAGTTTGTTATTATGGATAACAACACTACCATTTTTTCTTTTTGTTGATAGTTACATGCACATGATCACTAGGTTTTACTACCTCTCCTCTTTAAATAAATACATTTCTCTAAGTAATTAGTTATATCACTATCACTAAGTTAGCACGATTAAATCTATTTACAAACAACCACCTCAACAAAGAAAAATCACCATGTTCTATAAAATCATTATCATTTTTTAGTCTCTTTTATAATTATCATTTTTGTCAAAATTAATTATACATGTACTTCTTGGGCATAGCATGCATATGAGTCTAGTTTCTTTTTAGTCATAGGGATTTTTTTAGGTTGAATAATTTTATGGATTTTACCATATATAATTAACTATCTTATGTCTTGCAACTAACCAATAGCATATAGTCTCTGTGACAAACTAGAGTTTAGGTGTAAGATTAGGGCTTTTCTTGAAAACCTATTTTGCTATCCGATTTTAGCATCACTATGTATTGTATGTGACTTATCGAACTAATCATTCACAATTTTAGCATTCACATCAAATTACACATGTTAAGATTAAGGTGCACTTAGTTATTCATCACTTTGGTCTTAAAGGGTTTGCAGACCTTAGGTTTGACATCCTTAGTAAAATTAATATGGCTTCTAGAATAGAGTTATCCACCCATATTTTTTCCCACTTAGTATCTTACCTATCTCCAGTTCATCATTTAAGGTAAGAGAAGACAAAATTTTATAATTTATATTAATTGCACAAGTAACATTTATGGTTGTAAAATTATCAAGCTTCTCACTAACCCTAGTTCGGTGATAGCTGACATCATTGCCCAAAGTTGCCTAAGTATGACCTATTGCAACTACTATTAAGTTTATATAGTCATTAAATAAGTTACACTACTAATGAATAACACACATTAGCCTTCACCCTTTAAAATGATTAATCTATAACCCAGCTAATCATTTAGAGATGCACTAAGGGTAGGTAAACTTGATCATACATATCTGAAACTTCTTCGTCACACCCCCTACTTTTCACTTAGGATTAGGATCTCAAGATTGACCTAGATAGTCATAAGGTTCTTCACTAATGGGCTAATCTACTATTTAGAAAACAATTATGGTGGTGAATTGGTTCATCAAATAGTTAAAAAATCTAGAAACTTTTGTTTTTGTACATACAATATAATTATGAAATTATTTTTACAACAAAAACTCTTGTGATGTGAAGTTGAAAACTTGGCACCATAATCAATGTGAGTACCAAGCCAATCATTTTCTACCACATCATATAGAAACTTATATTATACTATCACTTTGTTCTGCCAAACGTATCTATCATTCCAACTATCAAAAGGACATACTATGAAGTGTCTTTGAATTATAGCCTAGGAGGAAGGGAAAAGGTTTCCTATTACACACTATCAACTTCTATCAGATTCTAAGGTACATGATATACATTATTCCTCACTTCACCCTAGTCTTAACTTACTTCTCTTTATCTCAAGGAATATGTGTGTCATTTGATCATCCAACATTATAGGCAGGGATTAGGGTTTTCCCATGATTTGCTAGTTTAAAACCATTTTTCCATCATAAGTTAAGGTAACCTATATAGTCAAACAAATCATCATCTCAATCATTAGATAAACACTATGGAGATGATAGGCATGAACCCTTAAGAATCTCAACTATAAATCTATCACTTCCATCAACTAATGTTTGTGTGTGAGGCATCTATGATTGGGTGTGGATAGTCAGAACACTCAATGCCCACAAGTTCCTTGCCTATTTATGGTGACATAAGTCCCTCCCTGCAACTCTTGAAGTAAAAATTGTCATTGCTTTAGATAGATAAGTTTGGGAAAATCTATGATAAAGTAACTCTATGTTGGGTGTAAGGTCTGGCATATCATAATGAAGTTGTTTGAATTATCACTTAACAATAGGGAACATCATAAGTCAAACGTATGTCATAGTTCAAGGTTTGTTCATGTATTCTTAGGCCCCAGAGTGTGTATAGTAAAGATTTTCTAGAAAGGCAACAAGGATAAGGGTTGAATGTGAGAACTAAGATTAAGCCTAGCTATGTGTATTTAGGTATGTCTACCTTCTATAGTGTTTGAGCTAACTTCCCATGAAGTACGATATATAAACTAATGACTAGATAATCAACCTTACGTAAGGAAACTTCTACCATTATAGAGAGGGTAGGGGCAACTAGGGTTCCTAAAAATTGAGTCTCATCTCCAGTAGTGGTTTGAGGAGTGGAAGTTACCAAATTGAATAGAGATTGAAACCATGGTTGATATTCCATGACTGAGGGATTGGTATACAAACAACCTATATAGGGTTAGTTTAACTGCCTAACTAAGGAAAAAGAGAGGATATCTTGAAATAGTCATATTACTAACTGCTTTTGGATATGATACCCCATTGTAAAGAGTGGGACCCAATACGGATGTTCACTGAATTCAGGAATATGACCATTCAAATCCATATATACTACAATGTAGGAAGTAAGGAGGTATATATTTCACAAATTGTATGTATCATGGTGCAAAAAGATTGACAAGTAGTGGAAGCATAAATATTTAAAAATTTAAAATAAATATACAATTGTTCCTCACCTTAGATGTGGCACTACAAAATGAAAAGGTTACATTTAATGGTGCACATGACCAATTACAGCAGACAACATAGCCGTACCAAGCTATCATCAAATGATATCCTTAAGTCATATCATATAAAGCACATACACCTTGGTAGTTTGCAAAAAACACCTTGAAGAATATATATAAGAGTATGGGTCAATAAACATTCAGTATATGCATAACAAACATATTTGAACATTATTAGGTATGTAAGAAGAAATAACGATGTTCCCAATGCAATAAGGGCTTGCATCATGTAGGTAAGCTCATTAGGTATAGCTCATAATTAACAAAAAAAATTATAATAAAATTATGAGAATAATATAATTATTTTAAAGATTTTGCCCAATAAATCACAATATTAATAATAAAATGTACATGTAGGTTAGACTAAGTGAATCTATTGTGGGGCCAAGACACCATAGGAAATCTATCTAGGGAGCAAGGGGAACTAAAAACCCAATCCTCCAAGGATAAGGGGAGTAGAACCCCTATACCCTAAGGAAAAGGGGGATTAAAACCATGGTACCCAATATATATAAATTATATGGTTATAAAAATGTACTTCTATACTAGATTAGTAGTCTAATAAGCATTTAATATACTATAGTAAGGTTAGATGTACACATAGTCAATATACTCAACAACGTAAAGATGAAAAAGAGGTAATAAACCCAACATCGAAAGATAGTTCCACTTTTCAAGAGTAATTAAACAAATATAGTTCATGAGGTATAGATATTTATTCAAGAAAGGATAATGTTAAAATATGCCTTATTATGGTAAAATGCAATTCTAGTAATATAAATGCTCAAATTAAATCATAGATTGCACATACTTAAAAATCATGTGAAATTATTCAAGGGTACTCCTATAATATAGGGTCAGGCCCTCTACAATCCTAATTGTAGTATTAGAACATTTTTGTTAATAATGAGTTATATTATTAACTAAAATCATAGAAAAGTCTTTAATAGAAATTCTTAGATGGGAATTCAAACCCATGCCACTCACTTCATCAAAGAAGAAATTTTGATTCACTCTAAAAACCACATACTTTTTTTATTCTAAATATATATATGTATTTTTTTGTAAATTAATATGTACTTATGAATAATACAATTTTTTCATTTTAAGAAATCTAAAAAAATTACTATCAAACGTTCATAAAATATAATATCTACATCAAAGAAGAAGAAAAGTGAGAAACAAGTTGTGTTGCTAGTCCTTTTTGGATAGAAAAACCAATCCTCTAAAACACTACATCCAATGATTTGGGAGTCATAACATTACTGTTCATAGCTTTTTGAACCCTATTGAGAAGCTCTATAGCCTCTGGTGCTAAGAATCCAAAGGTGTCAAACCCAAAAGGGATAAAAGTGTGTTGATTATTAGAGCATGCTTTCTCATGCTTCACCACTTTGGTTGAGGTAGCTTTATGGGAAGTTTGTCCCACTATAAAAGCCCCACTCCCCAAACCCACCAATGGAGAAACTCATGTCAGATCCACAAAGGCATGTTTCCCTCCAACCCATCAGAAAACTAGAACATCATTAGGTCTAAGTGTTGATCTCCCCTCTTGTGGACCTCTCAAAAATTCATAGTAGTTGCTTTCTTAGCAGCAACACCCGCATGTCTAAGTACATAAAAAAGAACATACCTAACTAGATCATGCCTACACTTAAAATTTGGAACATCTCTGCAATGTACTGCATGCTCCCCTAAAGTGTCCAAGTATGCCTTACAACAACTAGACATATCTCACTAGAAATAAGGATATCATGAGACAATATCTGAGGATGGTGCAATACTCCACTGGTGGCATATGCAATCCAAGTCCATCAATAGGGATAGAAAGAAGACAATCATGAGCAGGATCAGCTTGGAGATATTAAAAATTGACTTTTATCTAACAGTCATGTTATACTTAACTTCCATTTACTCAATTATTTTGTTTAAAAGGGCACTTGTCAAAGCATTTTGGGATTTTAGGGGAAAGGTGTCCTTGTTAGAAAAACAATTAAGGTTGAAAGATGGAATTGAGACACGAAGACGATCTAGAGCACAATCAAAGTCAGAGTCCATACCATGAACCCAGCTGCCTCACAAGATATGATCCAAAAGCACCCAATATTGAACCCCTAAGGCCACAAAAGCATATGAGGAAGCCTCAACTGTAGAGTATAGTCTCAAACCACCGAGTCAAATGGGAAATGAAGCTACTCTACATTTGAGGTCTCCAAATAAAGAAATTATGTAAACTATGATGTCTTCAATAGATCCTCATAAACCTCTATCAAAAAAAAGTTGTTGCCTTCTCTATATGTATGGGTTGGAATGTTCTCAAGTTGAACAAAAGCTTTGTGATGCCCATGCTAGAATGAAGCAAAAGAAGATCACTTTGTGGATCACCCAACTTAGGAAGAAGATGCATCTAAACAAAATAAGATATAACTGAGTTAGCTCACAACTGGCTATAAACAAACTATGTGATAGGATGTTTTGGTGAAAATAGTCACCAATCACTTTGTAGTATAGGCAAAATCAAATTTCAAAAAGAATATGTTGTCCCCTTGGTCAACAGAGCCCCCATAGGGGCCAAGAGGTGAACAAGTCATTTACTCCAAGGGAAAGTCCCTTCTTATCCATGCCATTGTTTCTCTAGGAGGAGCTCAATCCTGAGAGCAAGGCTCAATGATGGAATTGTGAAACAAAGATAGGTAGGGAAACTGTAAGATCATCCTAGCCGATTGAGTTCTTCATCCCTCGAAAGGTGGGAGATGAAGTCCACCTCATTCGATTCAGATTTAATGTGCATCATCAAGGACCTAATATGCCTTAGGTTCGAGGTCATCATAATATAATGCATGTGATAGTGTTAAATAATGAAATGAATGGAATTTTATACATTTAAGCATGGTAGTTGAAGAAATCAATATATATATAAGTTCACTTTACCATTTTCTTTCTTTAATCAATTATGCGGTGCATTCAACCTCATGTTTTGTTGAAAATCAATATACTAGCTAATTAGGATGTGAATAGTCTGAATGTTCCAACAATTTGACATTTTGATATTGTTTGATATAAGGTTGCATTACTTGTATATTAAGTACCCATTTAAGGTATTTACTCCTCTTAAATAATAAATTATCAAACTATGTTACTGATTAAATCGATTTCTCTCATATTATACTCCTAAAAGTAGTCTAGAGTGTCCAATTGGAGTTGAACACTATTAACTAGTGTATTTGTATCTTGATCTCCACTTTTAGATTTATTTGGTCATTTTCTCCTAATTCTAGATTTATACTAAAAAATTGTAGTTACATTATGTTATTTGACTCCAACCAATCCTACTACATTAGAAATTAAGAGAAATATACCAGATATAACTATAACCAAATAGGGGTATAGAATAAGGAAATTTAGCTATATATCTAGGTGGGAGTATGTTACAACACTCTATCCCTTAGAAAGGATTTCATTTTCGAAATCCATCTGATAATAATATGGTATACTATGTTATATGTTCTTACCAAATTATATGTTTCACTTAATATAGTGGATCATAGTATATGACTCCATATCACACCTGTAGCCAAAAACCGCAAAGTGATGTTACATTAATCTATGCATCAAGTCTCAATTAGCCTTCTCATATTAGATATCTAACTAGGATAGTTACATCAAGACCTAGGATTATCTTAACAGTGTTATACTCTTTATGGGTACCTACACTATTATGGTGGTTTCACCAATTTGTTATTATGGCCAACATCACTACCATTTTTCTTTTTGTTGATAATTACATGCACATGATCACTAGGTTTTACTACCTCTCCTCTTTAAATAAATAGATTTGTCTAGGTAATTTGTTATATCACTATCACTAAGTTAGCATGATTAAATCTATTTAGGAACAACCACCTCAACAAAGAAAAATCACCATTTTTTTTGTAATGCATGGGGATAATATTATTCATCATGTTCCCTCAGTACAGGCTCGACATCATTTGGATGCACAGTTTGGCTCAATGTAGCTTCCCCTCTGATCACATCTGGGAGGAATTCAGGACATTGTTGCCACTGACCGCGAACTCCTTCCTGAACTCGACCCCATTTGGCAATTAGATCCGCTGTCTTATTACAAGAGTGCCTCTTAAAGCTAAACTCAACCGAGTGAAAGGATCTTACAAGTTTTCTAATGAACCTACACTCATGCTTACATTGTACTGGGGTATCCATCTGACCTTGCATCATGCTAGTTGCACTCTTGCTATCTGAATCGACCTACAAATTGTTGAATCTGCCAATGCACTCATGAATGCCGTAGGCAATAGCTCGCATTTCCTCCTTGAGGATATGTGATATAGCACCTTTGTAATAACCTCCTCCAAGCCATCGTCCTGCATGGTCTCTAATAACAAAGGCTGACGCCATTTTCCTCCTCTTCACTGCAGCATCAACGTTTAGTTTTACATGTCCCTCCCTCAGTGTTGTCCATTTTGGTTCTTCTGTGGGTGCTGTCAGTATCTTGTCCCTAACGAAAGCCTTCCTTTAGGTCTTCACCTCCTTCCTAATTGATGCATATAACCCCTCTACACTTGTCCTAGTTCCCTGAAACACTGCTTCGCAATGATAACCCCATATCTTCCAAATCGTAATATCTAGCCAAGTGTTCCAGTCCGTAGTGTCCTTCGTCTTCCTCAGGTTGACGCTTAACCATTGCCCAAATGATTAGCTTGGTTTCAGTGCGATTTGAGTAGTGTCCTGGATTAGCTTCCACAATCTCCTACTTTCCGAACAAGTGACGAAGGGATGCATTAGAGATTCATTCTCGTTCATGCAACGTGGACATTGAGTATCTTCAGTGAATCCTCGCCTTGCTCTCACCTCATTTGTCATAATCCCACCATGCACCCCTAGCCATAGCAGGGTTTTTACCCTTTGTAGTATCTCCAACTTCCATAAGATCTTCCACCTCCCATGTGTCTTCATCGAATGTTCCTTTTGTAAGCTTCTGTATACCCTTTTTGTAGTAATCATTCTGGATCCATCTTTTAGATACCAAGCTTCATCGGCCCCCGCCTCAGGATCTGGTGGAGGCATGGACAGTATGGTGTGCGTTGATTCTTTTGTGAACCAGTAGCGAGTGAACTCTACATCCCAGTTACCTTGCAAATCTACCAGTGACTCGACAGTGAGCTCACCGAGGTCATCTGGAATAACTCTACCTTGCCTCAATTCAGGGGTCCTTAAGATAGATAAATTTGGGTAATTAAAGCGATGTTAGTGTAACTCTATGTTGGACGTAAGGTCTGGCATATCATGATCGAGTTGTTCAAGTTATCACTTAACAATAGGGAACATCATAAGTGAAACTTATGGCATAGTTCAAGGTTTGTTATCCATGTATGCTTAGGCCCCAGAGTGAGTATAGTACAGATTTTCTAGAAAGGCAACAAGGATAAGGGTTGAATGTGAGAACTAATATTAAGCCTAGCTAATTGTATTTAGGTATGTCTACTTTCTATAGTATTTGAGATAACTTCCCATGAAGTACGAGCTATAAACTAATGACTAGAGAAATGACCTTACGTAAGGAAACTTCTACCATTATAGAGAGGGTAGGGGCAACTATGGTTCCTAAAATTTGAGTCTCATCTCCAGTAGTGGTTTGAAGAGTGGAAGTTACCAAATTGAACAGAGATTAAAACCATGGATGATATTCCATGACTGAGGGATTGGTATACAAACAGCCTATATAGGGTTAGTTTAACTGCTTAACTAAGGAAAAAGAGAGTATACCTTGAAATAGTGATATTACTAACTGCTTTTGGCTTTGATACCCCATTGTAAAGAATGGGACCCAATACGAATGTTCACTGAATTCAGTAAAATGACCATCCAAATCCATATATACTACAATGTAGGAAGTAAGGAGGTATATATTTCACAAATTGTATGTATCATGGAGTAAAAAGATTGACAAGCAGTGGAAGCATAAATATTTACAAATTTATAATCGATAATAAAAAAGTTTACAATTAATGGTGCACATAACCAATTACAGCGGACAACATGGCCATACCAAGCTATCCTCAACTCCTATAAAGCACATACACCTTGGTAGTTTGCGAACAGCACCTGGAAGAATATATATAAGAGTATGGGTCAATAAACATTTAGTATGTGCATAATAAACATATTTGAACATTATTAGGTATGTAAGAAGAAATAGGGATGTTTCCAATGCAATAAGGGCTTGCATCATGTAGGTAAGTTCATTAGGTATAGCTCATAATTAACAAAAGAATGACAATAAAATTATGAGAATAATATAATTATTTTGAATAATTTGCCTAATAAATCACAATAATATTAAAATGTACATGTAGGTTAGACTAAGTGAATCTATTGTAGGGCCAAGACACCATAGGAACTCTGTCTAGGGAGAAAGAGGGACTGAAAACCCAATCCTATAAGGATAAGGGGAGTAGAACCCCTATACCCAAAGAAAAAGGGGGATTAAAATCATGGTACTCGATATATATAAATTATATGGTTATACAAATGTACTTCTATACTAGATTAGTAGCCTAATAAGCATTTAATATACTATAGTAAGGTTAGATGAACCCATAGTCAATATATTCAACAACGTAAAGATAGAAAAGGAGGTAATAAACCCAGCATCCAAAGATAGTCCCACTTTTCAAGAGTAACAAAACAAATATACTTCATGAGGTATAGATATTGATTCAAGAAAGGATAATGTTCAAATATGCCTCACTATGGTAAAATGTGTTTATAGTCATATAAATGCTCAAATTAAAATAGAGATTGCACATACCTCAAAGTCATGTGAAATTATCCAAGGGTACTCCTAAAATTTAGGTTCATGCCCTCTAAATCCTAATTGTAGTATTAGGACATTTTTGTTAATAATGAGTTATATTATTAACTAAAATCTTAGAAAAGTCTTTTATAGAAATTCTAAGATGGGAATTCGAACCCATGCCACTCACTTCATCAAAGAAGAAATTCTGATTCACTCTAAAAACCACAACAATGAATTGGGTATATTTGTTTATTTAAAAATATATATATTTGTATTTTTTTGATAAATGAATATGTAGTTATGATTAATACATTTTTCATTTTAAAACATCTAACAATTTTTACTATCAAACATACAAAAAATATAATATCTACATCAAAGAAGAAGACAAGTGAGAATCAAGTTGAGTTGCTAGTCCTTTTTGGATGGAAAAACCAATCCTCTAAAACACTACATCCAATGATTTGAGAGTCATAACATTATTGTTCATAACTTTTGAACCTTGTTGAGAAGCTCTACCGCCTATGG
This sequence comes from Alisma plantago-aquatica, assembly GCA_963693085.1. Classification (NCBI taxonomy): domain Eukaryota; kingdom Viridiplantae; phylum Streptophyta; class Magnoliopsida; order Alismatales; family Alismataceae; genus Alisma; species Alisma plantago-aquatica. The sequence goes on along the minus strand of OY856409.1, from coordinate 143,037,392 downwards.
TGCTAAGAATATAAAGATGTCAAACCCAAAATGGATAAAAGTGTTTTGATTATTAGAGCATGCATTCTCATGCTTCATCACTTTGGTTGAGGCAGCTTTAAGGGCATCTTGTCCCACTATAAAAGTTCCACTCCCCAAACCCACCGGTGGAGAAACTCCTGTCAGATCCACACAAGCATGTTTCCCTCCAACCCATCCAAAAACTAGAGCATCGGTAGGTCTAAGTGTTGACCTCCCCTCTTGTGGATCTCTCAAAATTCACAGGAGTCACTTTCTTAGCAGCAACACCTACATGTCTAAGTACATCAAAAAGAACATCCCTAACTAGATCATGCCTACACTTAAAATTTGGAAGATCTCTGCAATGTACTGCATGCTCCCTAAAAGTGTCCAAGTATGCCTTAAAACAAATGGACATATCTCATTAGAAATAAGGAAATCATGGACAATATATGAGGATGGTGCAATACTCCACTTGTGGCATATGCAATCCAAGTTCGTCAATAGGGATATAAAGAAGAAAATCATGAGCATCATCAACTTGGAGACATTAAAAACTGACTTTTATCTAACGGTCATGTAATACTTAACTTCCATTTCCTCAATTAATTTGATAAAAAGGGCACTCGTCAAAGCATTTTGGGATTTTGGGGGAAATGTGTCCTTGTTAGAAAAACAATTATGGTTGAAATATGGAATCATGACACCAAGACGATCTAGGGCACAATCAAAGTCAGAGTCCATGCCATGAACATAGTTGCCTCACAAGATACGATCCTAAAGCACCCAAGACTGAACCCTTAAGGCCACAAAAGTGTATGAGGAAGCCTCTACTGCAGAGTGCAGTCTCAAACCACCGAGTTGAATGGGAAATGAAGACACTCTACATTGGAGGTCTCCAAATAAAGAAATTCTGCAAACTATGATATCTTCAATAGATCCTTGTAAACCTCTATCAAAAAAGGTGTTTCCTTCTCCATATGTATGGGTTGGCATGTTCTCAAGCTAAATGAAAACTTTGTGATGCCCATGCAGGAATGAAGCAAAAGGACCTCACTTTGTGAATCACCCAACTCAGGAAGAAGATGCATCTAAATAAAATAAGATATAACTGAGTTAACTCACAAACGGCTATCAATAAACTATGTGATAGGATGTTTTGGTGAAAACAATCATCAATCGCTTTTTAGTATAGGTGAAATCAAATTCCAAAAAGACGATGTTTCCCCCTTGGTCAACAGAACACCCATAGGGGCCAAGGGGAGAAGAAGTCATTTACTCCAAGGGAAAGTCCCCGCTTATCCACACCATTATTGCTCTAGGAGGAGCTCAATCCTTAGAGAAAGGCCCGATGATGGAATTTTGAAACAAAGATCATTACAGAAACCGTACAAGAATCCTAGCCGGTTGGGTTCTACATCCCTCAAAAGGTGGGAGATGAAGTCCACCCCATTCAATTCATATTTAACGTGCATCATCAAGGACACGATATGCCTAAGGATCGAGGTCATCATAATATAAAGCATGTGATAGTGTTAGATAATGAAATGAATGGAATTTTATACATTTAAGCATGGCAGTTGATGAAATCAATATATATCTAAGTCCACTTTACCATTTTCTTTCTTTAATAAATTATGGGGTGCATTCAACCTCAAGTTTTGTTGAAAACTGATATACTAGCTCCAACAATTTGACATTTTGATATTGTTTGATATAAGGTTTCATTACTTGTATATTAAGTATCCATTTAAGGTATTTACTCCTCTTAAATAATCAATTATCAAACTATGTTACTGATTAAATCGATTTCTCTCATTTTATACTCCTAAAAGTATTCTAGAGTGTCCTATTGGAGTTAAACACTATAAACTAGTGTATTTGTACCTTGATCTCCACTTTTAGATTTATTTGGTCATTTCCTCCTACTTCTAGATTTATATTAAATAAATGTAGTTACATTATTTTATTTGACTCTGACCAATCCTGCTACATTATGAATTAAGAGAAATATACCAGATATAACTATAACCAAATAGGGGTCTGAATAAGGAAATTTAGCTATATATCTGGATGGGAGTATGTTACAACACTCCATCCCTTAGAAAGGATTTCATTTCCGAAATCCATCTGATAATTATATGGTATACTATGTTATAACTTCTTACCAAATTATATGTTTCTAGTGCACTTAATATAGTGGGTCATAATATATCACTCTGTATCACACCTATAGCCAAAACCCGCAAAGTGATGTTACATTACTTTATGCATCAAGTCTCAATTAGCCTTCTCATATTAGATCTCTAACTAGGATAGTTACATCAAGACCTAGGAGTATATTAATAGTGTTATACTCATTATGGGTACCTACACTATTATGACGGTTTCACCAATTTGTTATTATGGCCAACATCACTACCATTTTTCTTTTTGTTGATAATTACATGCACATGATCACTAGGTTTTACTACCTATCCTCTTTAAATAAATAGATTTGTCTAGGTAATTAGTTATATCACTATCACTAAGTTAGCATGATTAAATCTATTTAGGAACAACCACCTCAACAAAGAAAAAACACCATGTTTTATAAAATCATTATCATTTTTAGTCTCTTTTATAATTATCATTTTTGTCAAAATTAATTGTACATGTACTTATTGGGCATAGCATGCATATGAGTCTTGTTTCGTTTTAGTCATAGGGATGTTTTTAGGTTGAATAATTTTATGGATTTTACCATAGAGAATTGACTATCTTATGTCTTGCAACTAACCAATATCATATAGTCTATATGACAAACTGGAGTTTATCTATAAGATTAGGGCTTTTCTTGAAAACATATTTTTCTATCCAATTTTAGCATCATTGTGTATTGTATGTGACTTATAGAACTAATCATTAACAATTTTAGCATTCACATCAAATTAAACATGTTGATATTAAGGTGCACTTAGTTATTCTTCACTTTGGTTTTAAAGGGTTCGCAGATCTTAGGTTTGACAACCTTAGTAAAATTAAGATGGCTTCTAGAATATAGTTATCCACCCATATTTATTTTTCCCACTTAGTATCTTACCTATCTTAAGTTCATCATTGAAGGTAAGATAAGATAAAATTTTATAATTTATATTAATTGCACAAGTAACATTTATGGTGGTAAAATTAGCAAGCTTCTCACTAACCCTAGTTTGGCAATAGCTGACATCATTGCACTAAGTTGCCTAAGTATTACCTATTGTGACTACTATTGAGTTTAGATAGTCATTAAGTAAGTTACACTACTAATGAATAACACACACAAGGCTTCACCCTTTAAGATGATTCATCTATAACCCAGCTAATCATTTAGAGATGCACTAAGGGTAGGTAAACATGATCAGACATATCTAAAACATCTTCTTCACACCCACTACTTTTCACTTAAGATTAGGTACTCATGATTGACCTAGATAGTCATAAGGTTCTTCACTAAAGGTTTAATCTACTATTTACAAAACAATTATGGAGGTGACTTGGTTCATCAAATAGTAGAAAAATCTAGAAAACTTTTGTTTTGTACATATAGTATAATTATAAAATTATTTTTGACAACAAAAACTCTTGCAATGTGAAGTTAAAAACTTGGCACCAAAATCAATGTGAGTACCAAGCCAATCATTTTCTACCACATCATATAGAAACTTATATTATACTATCACTTTGTTCTAACAAAAGTATCTATCATTCCAACTATCAAAAGGACATACCATGAAGTGTCATTGAATTATAGCTTAGGAGGAAGGAAAAAGGTTTCCTATTACACACTGTCAACTTCTATCAGATTCTAAGGTACATGATATCCATTATTCCTCACTTCACCCTAGTCTTAACTTACATCTCTTTATCTCAAGGAATAGGTGTGTCATTTGATCATCCAACATTATGGGCAGGGATTAGGGTTTTCTCATGATTTTCTAGTTTAAAACCATTTTTCCATCATATGTTAAGGTAACCTATATAGTCAAACAATTCATCATCTCAATCACTAGATGAACACTATGGAGATGAGAGACATGAACCCTTAAGAATCTCAACTAAAAATCTATCACTTCCATCAACTAATCTTTGTGTGTAAGGCATCTATGACTCGGTGTGGATAGTATCCATCCTTTAGATAGATAAATTTAGGCAAAGCTGTGTTAATGTAACTTTATGTTGGGCATAAGTTCTGGCATATCACGATGGAGTTGTTCAAGTTATCACTTAACAATAGGGAACATCATAATTAAAACTTATGTTATAGTTCAAGGTTGGTTGTCCATGTATGCTTAGGACCCAGAGTGAGTATAATAAAGATTTTCTAGAAAGGCAGCAAGGATAAGGGTTAAATGTGAGAACTATGATTAAGCCTAGCTATGTGTATTTAGGTATGTCTACCTCCTATAGTAGTTGATCTAACTTCCCATGAAGCACGAGATATAAACTAAGGACTATAGAATCAACCTTACATAAGGAAATTTCTACCATTGTAGAGAGGGTAGGGGCAACTAGGATCATAAAAATTGAGTCTCAACTCTAGTACTGGTTTGAGGAGTGGAAGTTACCAAATTGAATAGAGATTGAAACCATGACTAAGGGATTGGTATACAAACATCCTATATAGGGTTAGTTTAACTGCCTAACTAAGCAAAAAGAGAGGATATCTTGAAGTAGACATATTACTGAGTGCTTTTGGCTATGGTACCCTATTGTAAAGAGTGGGACCCAATACAGATGTTCACTGAATTCAGGAATATGACCATCCAAATCCATATATACTACAATGTACGAAGTAAGGAGGTATATATTTCACAAATTGTATGTATCATGGAGCAAAAATATTGACAAGCAGTGGAAGCATGAATATTTACAAATTTAAAATTGATATACAATTGTTCCTCACCTTAGATGTTCCACTATAAAATAAAAAGCTTACATTTAACGATGCACATGACCAATTATAGCGGACAACATAGCCATACCAAGATATCCTCAACTCCAAACTCCTACAAATAATATCCTTAAGTCATATCATATAAATCACATACACCTTGGCAGTTTGCGAACAACACCTAGAAGAATATATATAAGAGTATGGGTCAATAAACATTCAGTATATGCATAATAAATATATTTGAACATTATTAGGTATGTAAGAAGAAATAGGGATGTTACCAATTCAAAAAGGGGTTGCATCATGTAGGTAAGTTCATTAGGTATAGCTCATAATTAACAAAAGAATGACAATTAAATTATGAGAATAATATAGTTATTTTAAAGATTTTGCCCAATAAATCACTATAATAATAAAATGTACATGTAGTATTGACTAAGTGAATCTATTGTAGGGCCAAGACACCATAGGAACTCTATATAGGGAGCAAGGGGGACTAAAAACCCAATCCTCCAAGGATAAGGGGAACTAGAACCCCTATACCCTAAGGAAAAGGGGGATTAAAATCATGGTACCCAATATATATAAATTATATGGTTATACAAATGTACTTCTACACTAGATTAGTAGTCTAATAAGCATTTAATATACTATAGTAAGGTTATATGAACCCATAGTCAATATATTCAACAATGTAAAGATGGAAAAAGAGGTAATAAACCCAACATCCAAATACAGTCCCACTTTCAAGAGTAATAAAATAAATATACTTCATGAGGTATCAATATTGATTCAAGAAAGGATAATAATGTGAAGACTCCGGGAGGTGAGACACCAACATTTCCCATCACAGTTGGGGTACACCAAGGATCCACACTCAGCCCATATCTATTCATTCTTATTATGGATGAGTTGACAAAGAATGTTTAGGATGATGTTCCTTGGTGTATGTTATTTGCTAATGATATTGTATTGATTGACAAAACTAAAGATGGTTTGAATGATAAAGTTGAACTTTGGAGAAAGGCACTGGAATCAAATGGATTTATGATTAGTAGGAGAAAACTTAGTATATGCATTGCAATTTCAGCCAATCTTGCAGTGTGAATGGTTGAGCCAAGTTGGACGAAGTAGATATACCAAAATGTGATAAATTTCTTTACTTCAGCTCTATCATTCAAACAGATGGTGATATCTAAAATGACGTTTGTCATAGGATCATTTCAGGATGGTTGAAATGGAGGAGTGCAACTGGATTATTATGTGATTAGAAGATCCCTCTCATACTAAAAAGCAAGTTTTATAAAACGGTTGTATAGCCAGCCATGCTTTATGGGAGTTAATGTTGGGTGGTGAAGGGTAGCTTGTCCCACTATAAAAGCCCCACTCCCCAAACCCACCAATGGAGAAACTCCTGTCAGATGCACAAAGGCATGTTTCCCTTCAACCCATCATAAAACTAGAACATCATTAGGTTTAAGTGTTGATCTCCGCTCTTTTGGATCTCTCAAAAATTCATAGGAGTTGCTTTCTTAGCAGCAACACCCACATGTCTAAGTACATCAAAAAGAACGTCCCTAACTAGATCATGCCTACACTTAAAATTTGGAAGATCTCTGCAATGTATTGCATGCTTCCCAAAAGTGTCCAAGTATGCCTTATAACAATTGGACATATCTCACTAGAAATAAGGAAATCATGAGACAAGGTCTGCGGATGGTGCAATACTCCACTGGTGGCATATGCAATCCAAGTCCATTAATAGGGATAGAAAGAATAAAATCGTGAGCATGATCAGCTTGGAGACATTAAAACTGATTTTTGTCTAACGGTCATGTTATACTTAACTTCCATTTCCTCAGTTATTTTGCTAAAAAGGGCACTCGTCAAAGCATTTTGGTATTTTGGGGGAAAGGTGTTCTTGTTAGAAAAACAATTAAGGTTGAAAGATGGAATTGTGACACAAAGACGATCTAGGGCATAATCAAAGACAGAGTTCATACCATGAACCCAGCTGCCACACAAGATATGATCCTAAAGCACCCAAGACTGAACCCTTAAGGCCACAAAAGCGTATGAGGAAGCCTCAACTGTAGAGTGCAGTCTCAAACCACCGAGTTGAATGGGAAATGAAGACACTCTACATTGGAGGTCTCCAAATAAAGAATTTCTGCAAACTATGATATCTTCAATAGATCCTCATAAACCTCTATCAAAAAAAGTTGTTGCCTTATCCATATGTATGGGTTGGCATGTTCTCAAGTTGAATGAAAGCTTTGTGATGCCCATGCAGGAATGAAGCAAAAGGACCTCACTTTGTGAATCACCCAACTCAGGAAGAAGATGCATCTAAATAAAATAAGATATAACTAGGTTAGCTCACAATCGGCTATCAATAAAATGTGTGATAGGATGTTTTGGTGAAAATAGACAACAATCGCTTTGTAGTATAGGTGAAATCAAATTCCAAAAAGACGATGTTGCCCCCTTGGTCAACAGACCACCCATAGGGGCCAAGGGGTGAAGAAAATGTTTACTCCAAGGGAAATTCCCCGCTTATCCACTCCATTGTTGCTTTGGGAGGAGCTCAATCCTGAGAGCAAGGCTCGATGATGGAATTTTCAAAAAAAGATTGGTAGGGAAATTGTATGAGCATCCTAGTCGATTGGGTTATCCATCCTTCAACAGTCTCTACAAACCTAGATTTGGGGTGTGAGGCATGATGTTAACCAGACAGGCTCAAACACCATGGTTCAAGAAAAAGAAAGGTTAGAAACCATCAAACCAAGTGAAAATAGGTTCTTCTATGCATAAATTGAGTTCTTATGAACATGGTGAAACCTTTCTTGATAAAGCATTGTGATTTTTGGTGGGAAGGCAGTAAATTGATTAGGGTCGATATCATTAGAGATTTAGGGATATAGAAATTTCCATATCTAATGCCAAATTGGGAAGAAGGGAAGCAATACATGGTAGGATAGAACTTATGCCAACAAACTCTGACAGTGGAAAATCACCAGACTAGGCTACCAGATTGCTGGCGATGAAGCATCAGACACAGACTTTGGATTTTGACTCCAAGATGAAAGGGGGAATCATGGGTGTGGAATTTGTTTAGAGGTATTTTGGGACCATCTTTGGAGGTACATGCATAGGTGTGAGGGTCTCAAATAGATGGGGAGGTTATGCGGAGGTGGAAACTGGGGAACAAGCAAATTTGGCATTCAATTTGGAGTTCTACACTAGTGAACTCGACTAAATTAAGGGTCACACTATGCAGAACAATACGATGAAGCCAAATGGGAGTGTTTCTTGCTATGATATTTATTAGAGAGGGGATAAGGGAGAGATGGTTGATAGATAATAATTCTAGGTTGTAACAGAAAAGAAACATAGTTTCAAAATGTGGGAGACCAAGTCCCACCCACCCGATTCAGATCCAACGGCCATCATCAAGGGCCCAATATGCCTAAGGTCTAAGGTCATCAAAAGATAACATGTGTGCTTGATGAATGCATATTCATCATGGAATTCAATTACCATATTGGGTCAAATTCAATTCAATACATCCAATTTCAGTTACTAAATATCAAAATGTGCAAAATTTCCTAATTTGTTCAATTATCAAGGTTCCTAACTGAGTTTATATTGATTTTATGCAGGTCTTGATGAGTTTGAACAAATCAGATGGGACCCACCTTTACCTGCCCTTGATCTACCCTCACTCGCCCATGCAGTCTTGACCATACGGTCTCGCCCATACATTTTCACCCATACGGTCTCAAGGCTGTATGAACATACTCACCTCGAGACCATTTGGAGAGTATCGGTCTGCAAGACCGTTTGGAGAGTACCGGTCTGTGAGACCGTTTGGAACTGGGGCTGCGAGACCGTTTGGAGGTGGGACCGCGGGACCATTTGGAAGAGGTTGTGAGACTATTTGACGCTGCTGCAAAACTGTTTGATAAAGCTATGCATGAGACCGGTTGGGATAGCTACGTGCATGTGAGACCGTTTGAGGACCGTATGCAGTGAAGACCGAATGATAAAGTGGATACGCTGCAGGCCGTTTGAGCAAGATTTCCAAATCATTTGGAGAAAAGGGTAGCAGACCGAATGAAGGCATGCATGTCAAAACCGTTTAATCCAAGTACATAAGATCGTTTGATAAAGAAGGATGTGAAACTGATCATACAAACCATATGAAAATGCAGCATTGTCAAACTTTTTGGATAATTCTACGTGAAACCGTTTGAGCTGAACTCATGAGATCGTTTTATAAAGTACGTGCCGAGACCGATTGGAAAAGGCAATATACGTAGACCGTTTGGATGCAAGGGAACTCAAGACCAAGTGAAGCAGCGGTCCGTTTGGTCGCTTTCAGTTTCCAACAAACCGATCAGAATATTATCAATTCAAGACCTTTGGGCACTTGGCTGCCAAACCGAATGGAAAAGAATCTATATGAAACCATTTGAGCTATTGATCCAAGACTGAATGGTCACTTAAATCTCAAGATCGTTTGGTCATTTGTACTGAAGACCGTTTGAACTTAAAAAGCAACCAAACTGTTTGATAAAATGTCTCAAAATTGTTTGGTCAAATATAACCAAAATTGTTTGGATTCACACCAAAAACATGAGGGCCAGACCCGAGCCTATAAATAGGACCAACAGGGTCCTCATTTGGGCATCAGTGCCGAACGCTGACAGGCTTCCTGTACGCTGGTCCGATCCTACCACTGTCACTTCATCATGTCATTCCTGCTACAACTCAAGGTGACTTAGAAGAGAAGGAAGGAGGAGTGAGAAAGACTGCCAGGTCTGTCTTGGCGCCCCTTGTTCTTTGTACAGATCTGCTCCGACATGACATAAAAGACCACATCATCTTCACCAAGATGCAACCACCTTCTACATCATGCTCATGGCGGATTCCTCTCTCTTTCTTATTCTTCTTATTTCTCACACCATGAGCGAGTAGTCCTTTTTCACTGGGGTGCGGGGACTAGCCCCGCTGCCCATGCATTCATGTATTTTCATTTAACATTCCAAGGCAATGTATATAACTTTTCATTTCATTGCTAATTGATATGCTTGTAGTTGATTACCTGCTTGCTTTCATCTTGTTCTTCTCTTCGTAGTATAGAATGTCGATTAATGAGGTAGACTCCTTGACGAGAAATCTGATAGGGTTCCTTGAGGTCGCAAGTGTGTGATCTATGAGGGGACGAGCCATCTAACCCACGGTGACGCTTCTGTGGTCTAAACATCCCTCAGGGAGGACCACATCCTTAGTTGGATGTTGTATCTCCTTGTTAATCGTCGATGCTTGTCTGTAGATTAATCGCCTACATGTGCGTCGATTAACACGGTTGACTCCTAGACTAGAAATAGAATGGGGTTCCTTGAGGTCGTAAGTGTATGATCCATGAGGGGATGAGCCATCTAGCCCACGGTGATGCTTATGTGGTCTAAACATCCCTTAGGAAGGATCACAACCTTAGTTGGATGTTGTATCTTCAGAACTGTAAGTGCATGATCCGAATGGAGACAAGAAATATGATGCCTAAGGGGATGCTTACACGGGCCTAAACATCCCTCCGGGATGATTCGCAGTAGTTCCATTTTGATAGTTAGATGCTTGCCTGGATGTTATGTGTTTGGATGTGTTTGCATGTATAGTGGTGGTGAAACTTGATACCATCCCAGCAATTCCATATCATTAAATCTTGAACAAACTTTCATTTTTCTTGTTTATTTTCCTGCAATTATTTTAGTTAACCTCAACCAAATCAATCGTTCTAAATATTAGTCTCACTTAAGCTAGATTCGACTGACAAAGATTCTTAAAAACATTGTCCTTTGGGATTTGATCCTTAACTATACTGCGATAAGACTCGTCCACTTGCGGGTGGTATTATTGCATGAGGTTTTGGTAAAAGCTCGAGGATTTCACCCCCGGGTGAATTTGTTAGTGCGATATTTGCCACGTCAAATTCTGGTGTTGTTGTCGGGGACAATGGAATCAGTTAGTCAAATCTAGTTCTTTTAAGGCTAATCTAGGATTTACTTTTTGTTTTTGAAACCATTGATCATCTACTTGAATTTCACTCTACTCCATCAATCTTACTTCAAATCTTTTTATTTTAGGTACTTCAAGAAGGACTAGTGCATGCACCATTTGAACAATCCCGGACTCACTGCCAGCTTTGATCCCGAGATCGACAGAACCTTTCATCGTCAAAATAGAGAAAACCAAGCAAGAATGGCTCAAGAGGAGGAAATAGCCTGAAGGGTAGCTCAAGCCCTTAATGCACAGAGAGAAAGGCTCATGCAAGAAGCCATAGCTATGGTTCAAGAAGAAATCCAAGCGGCGCAAGCAGCAGAACTACAAAAGGATCTTAGATAATTCTAAATCCCCAAAGTTGTGAATGTTCATCATCCAGTACAACCTCCTCCCATCAATGCTGCCAATTTTGAGATTAGGGCACATTGGATCACATTGCTTCAAAATAGTCCATTCTATGGAAAATAAGGAGAGGATAGTTAGGAGCATCTTTTAAGTTTTATTGATCTTTGTGTTATGACAAAGCAAAATGGAGTATCCGACGATGCCATTCGTCTCCGTCTCTTCAAGTATTCACTTGCTGATAGAGCAATAAGCTGGTACAATTCATTGCAAAGTGAACCCATCACCACTTGGGGACAACTTCAAAATGTATTTCTGGAAAAGTTCTACCCTCCCTCTCTCACCTATGAAATTAAGGGATGGATAACAAATTTCACTCAAGTCCCTGGAGAAACCCTTATAGAAGCATGGGATAGATACAAAGAGCTTCTACGTAAGTGCCCACACCATGGAATTCCTAAGAATCAACTCATCAAAATTTTCTATAGGGGTGTGGATGATGATATCAAAAGGTTTTTAGATTCCTCGTCTGGAGGAAATTTCATGCGTCAAAGTTATGACAGCGCATGGAGAGTTGTCACCCTTGGAGTTGAAAATCAAGCTAATTGGGGTAGGTCTATAGGTAAAGGAGTATTGAAGGTAGCTATGGCTGAAGTTATTCCAGAATACAAGACTATCGCTGAAACCCTCAAGCTCTTAGTAGCCAAGCAAGACCATATCGAATCATCCCTTGCTGCATTTGGAAGAGGATGTTCACCCCCTCAACAACAAGAATAGATCAAGTTTGCCTCACTGTTCTGTGAAGCATGTAAAGGTACTGATCATTCCACCTTAGCATGCAATGTTCTGTATGATGTTGCTCTAAGCAACGTTTGCAGTCAAGGTGATAATAGTTAAATTGAAAACCTCAATGTTGTCAATACCATCCCTGGTCAAGGATATTACAATCAGAAATCAGAATAGGAACCGTCCTGGGTTTCAATATGGAAACCCTTCAGGAGCGAAAAACTCATGACAACTTGGTTCAACTAATCAACAAAGGGGCCCACCAGGATTCCAGTATAATCAGCAACAGAATTTTGGGAATCAAGGAAATTTCAGGGGTAATTTTCAGAATAGGAACTTCAATAATTATCATAACAATTCTCAATTCCAGAATCTCAACCAAGTCCCCTACCAACAACAACAAGGGCAACAAGCCCTGTCTCTCCTAATGACAAGTTGTTGGCAATTGAGAAGATGTTGCAGTCGCAGCAGATAATGATAGTTAACTAGTAAGCCCACCAGAAAGCTATTGAGTCTCAACTAGCTCAACTTGCAGCTAGCATGAAGCCACCTGCTGGAGCCTTTGCTAGCCAACCCGAGAACAATCCTAAGCATCCTAAAACAATTAAAAGCAGTCACCACCAGGTCAGGAAAAGACTATTATTATCCTCTTGTCAAGACACCTGTAGCTATTACAGATGAGTATGAACCTGTGATTGTCCAAGACTCAATAACACCTGAGTCTCAACCAAAATAGTCAGTAACTACTGATAACACAGACAAGGAAGATCCTGAGAAACCTATTGATGAAGAAACTGAAACACCAGAACCTGATATCCCTATATGCAAGCCTCGTATACCTTTCCCTACTCGTTTAAGGCAAACCAAGCTTGATACTCGGTTCAATAAGTTTAAAGAAGCTATGAAGAAAATTCATGTTGATATACCCTTTTTGGATGCGCTGGCTGAGATACCAGCCTGGAAAAAGTACTTAAAGTCACTCCTCTCTAGGAAATATATAACTGAAGAATATGAGACAGTCAAGTTAGCTAGAACCACTTCAGATATCATCCAGAGTAAGATGCCAAAGAAGCAGAAAGATCCAGGATCCTTTGGGATTTCTTGCCATATCGGTGATTCTTCATGCAAGAAAGGGCTGGCAGATCTTGGTGCTAGCATCTCCATCATGCCATTCAGCCTTTGCAAAAGGCTAGGGTTTTCTAAACTTCTCCCAACTGGCATGACTATACAACTCGCAGACAATTCAATCAAACGTCCATTAGGAATTTTTGAGGATGTACCTGTCAAGGTGGGAAAAGATTCATATGTTCCATGTGACTTTGTCATCATGGACAAAAAAGAAGATGCCAGATACCCTCTCATTTTTGGACGTCCGTTCCTTGCCACTGCAAGAGTCCTAATTGATGTTGAAGTAGGAACCTTGCTTCTCATACTTGGTAAAGAAACTCTCGAATTCAAAGTTTTTCAAAGTATGCGAAGACCAAGCATGCAAGAAGAAATATATCTTATCGATTGCATAGAGCAGATGTCACTTCTCACCCAAGAGAATCATGAATCGAATGATCCTTTAGAATTGCTCTGACTGACCCATCAGTTGAAGAACCTATTGATGAACAAATGAAAGGTTGCATCAAATCTCTTGACTCTGCGGAAGAAGATGTTAAAGCTACTTTTGAAGAACTTAAAGTTGTGAATGTTACTAAAGAACCATGTGAAAAGCCACAAGCTCCTGAAATGAAGCCCCTACCCAAAGGATTGAAATATGCATTTCTAGATGACCTCAAAGTCTGTCCAGTTATCATTAATTCAGATCTAACGACAGAACAAGAAGACAAACTCTTGACGGAATTAAAAGAAAGAAGAAAAGCCATTGGCTACAAGATGAGTGACCTCACTGGGGTCAGTTAAGCGCTTTGCATGCATAGAATCCCCATGATGGAAGATCACAAGCCGACCATAGAACACCAAAGGATACTAAATCCTAATATGAAAGAAGTCGTCCGCCTTGAAGTTGTTAAATTACTCACTTCCGGAATCATCTACCCGATCTCCGATTCGCCATGGGTCAGTCTGGTGCATGTTGTCCCAAAGAAAGGTGGAACTACTGTGATACAAAATGAAAATGATGAACTCATCCCCACTCGAATAGTCACAGGGTGGAGGATATGTATTGATTATCGGAAGTTACACAAGGCGACCCGAAAGGACCACTTCCCAATGCCTTTTCTTGATCAAGTCTTAGAAAGATTGGCTCACCAAGAATATTTTTGTTATCTCGATGGTTACTCCAGATTCTATCAAATACCCATACATCCAGATGACCAAGAGAAAACTACTTTTACTTGCCCATTTGGAACATACACATTTAGAAGAACGTCGTTCGGACTCTGCAATGTGCCTGCAACTTTCCAACGTTGCATGGCATCTATATTCACTGGTCTCACTGAAACCATTATGGAAGTTTTCATGGATGATTTTTATGTGTATGGAGATTCATATGACTCATGCCTAAAGCACCTCTCCCTTGTCCTTAAACAGTGTGAAGAGGCACATCTTGTGCTCAACTGGGAGAAATGTCACTTTATGGTAAAGGAAGGCATTGTCCTCGGCCATAGGGTCAGTAATCAGGGAATTGAAGTAGATAAGGCCAAGATTGAAGTGATTTCCAAGCTCTCTATCCCAATCAATGTAAAGGAAGTTTGAGCATTCCTAGGTCATGCAGGCTTATACATACGGTTTATAAAGAATTTCTCAAAGATAACCAAGCTGATGACAAATTTGTTACTAAAGGGTGTTGAATTCAAATTTGACAAAGAATGTGTTAAAAGTTTCAACAAACTAAAACATGCCCTTACTACTACACCCATCATCAGAGCTCCCGATTGGAACCACCCCTTTGAAATTATGTGTGATGCAAGTGATTATGATGTAGGTGTTGTCTTGGGTCAATGCATAGAAAAGAAACATTGTGTGATCTATTATGCATCGAATACCCTCGATGAAGCTCAGAGGAATTATGCTACTACGGAGAAAGAACTTCTGGCAGTTGTGTATGCCTTTGACAAATTCAGATCCTACCTTATTAGTTTAAAAGTTATTGTCTACACGGATCATGCTGCTATCCTTTACCTTCTGACAAAGAAAGATGCAAAACCCAGGCTAATTAGATGGATTCTCCTATTGCAAGAATTTGATTTGGAGATAAGAGATAAAAAAAGTACATAAAATGTGGTAGCAGATCACCTCATTCGCATCCACACTCTGGATATCGAGAAGATTCTAATTAATGATTCCCTTCCAGATGATCAACTAATGAAGGTCTCAGAAGTTACACTGTGGTATTCTGATTACGTGAACTACCTTGCTGCTGAGGTTATCCATCCTCAATGCACCAGAAATGCACTGGATAAATTTATGCATGATGTGAAACAGTACTACTGGGATGAGTTGTACCTTTTCAAACTATGTGTTGATGGTCTATACAGACGGTGTATTGCTGAGGAAGAAGCTCAACTTATCTTGGAGCAATGTCACTCAGGGCCATTTGGAGGACATATGAGCTCTAAAAAGACTGCCTTGAAGGTTTTGCAATGTGGTTTCTTTTGGCCAACCATATCCAAAGATTCCCATGACTTTGTCTTAACATGTGACAAATGTCAAAGATCAGGTAACATAACAAAAAGATATGAGATGTCGATGAGCCTGTGGCAAGAAGTAGAGATGTTAGATGTTTGGGGGGTGGACTACATGGGTCCATTCCCATCTTCTCATGGATTTTCATACATCCTAGTGGCGGTGGACTACGTCTCAAAATGGGTTGAAGCTATACCAACCATCACTAGTGATTCCAAACCCATCATCAAATTATTCAAAGATATTATTTTCCCTCATTTTGGAGTACCACAAACCGTGATATCTGACGGAGGGTCTCATTTCCTTGTAAGAAGCTTTGAAGCTTTACTAAGAAAATATGGTGTAACTCACAAGGTAGCCTCGCCCTACCACCCACAAATGAGTGGACAGGTAGAGGTTTCTAACTGACAACTCAAGGCTATTTTGGAAAAGATTGTAGGCCACAATCAAAAGGATTGGTCTGTGAAAATCAATGACGCATTGTGGGCCTACCGGACTGCTTTCAAAACTCCCCTAGGAACTACACCATTCAGATTAATATATGGAAAGGTTTGCCACCTACCTATGGAACTTGAACACAAAGCATGGTGGGAAATTAAACAACTTAATTTTGATATGAAGGAAGCAGGCCAAGCCAGGATTCTGCAATTCCAGGACCTAGAAGAACTTCGGATGACAGCTTACGACAATGCAAGAATCTATAAAGAACGTACGAAGCTTTGGCATGACAGCCATCTAAAAAGAAAGGACATACAAGTGGGAGACCAAGTTCTTATGTTCAATTCCAGATTGAGGTTATTCCCAGGAAAACTCCGTTCTCATTGGTCGAGGCCTTATATTGTCAAGAGCATCTACCCACATAGTGCTTTCTCTTTATGGAGTGAAAAGTCAGGTGAATTTGTGGCAAATGGTCAATGATTGAAGAGATATTTCACCTCTGTTGATACAGGCTCTGAAATGATATTGGATCTCACCAATCCAACATATCCAATGTAGAAGTTGAAGGAATCAAGTCGAGCCATCAACGTAAAATAAAGGCGCTTGTCGGGAGGCAACCCAATAAATAAATTTGTATTTAGTTTTAATTTCAAATTAGGATTTTTTCTTAATTTTGTTTTTACTTTTTAGATAATTTTACACCAAATAAAATTGCATCGCGAGATGCTATTTTGAGTTCTGAATGGTCTTTATGTTTGAGATTTTCAGATAGAGGAAACGCGCTGATTGGAACGCAACCACATTCAGTGGTCCAAATGGCATGAACTTGCCCCTCCATCTCGGATTTAGAGTTTGATCGGGACGAGCAAATTTCTAAGTTCGGGGTGGAGGGTGGGTGGTACATATCTTACTTTCCTCCTTCACCCATCTAAATCAGACTTAAGATTTCATCGTCGTATTTTTGACCTAAATTTTCAAAATTTTCAAATAAAATTTTTGGATTTTAAAGTTTTCAAAATAAATGTGAACAGATATTGGATGAAGTTTTGACAATTTTTATATCTCTATGCATTTTGAATCATTATACCCTCCTTATTCGGAGCATATCCTCAAAAGGACCTTCTTTTAAAAACTAGCCTTTTGATTGAAATCATCTTATGAAGCTTATGAATCCTAACATCATGATCTTTATGCAAAAAGGGCAAGTGTCTGTCGAACTAATAGGGATCAAACACATCCTGCTTCCTAACTGACTAGTGGAACAACAACATGGAATCCCCACCGGATCCTCATCAAGTCATTATTAGAGCAGAGTACGATAAGAAGAACGACCCAGTGCACGGAATGGTAAATCAAGATGCATCTTGATCTGAACTCTTTTCTACACTTCTTCCATCATCTTTGTACCCTTCCATCCATCAAAAAGAAACAAAAACAGCCAAAATAGTGCCAAACCCTAAGTTCGGGGTGGCACGCCACTTCCCTCTATATATGCGTCTTCCATACCCCTCACAAATAAATAGGGGTGTACCACCAAGAAAAGATGCCAAAGCGCACACAAAAAGAAATGCAATCTCGAGTCGAATAGAGGAGAGATTCGTACAAAAAAATGCAATAAATGAAACTGCAAATAAAATAATAAAATCTCGATTCGAATAAAGGAGATATTTATTTCTTCCTTCCATACCTCCCTTCACTCCCTTTTCTACCTAATGGCACAATAACTGCCTCCATCACCCTGAAATACACCAGTGTTAGATCAGATGCACACTTATTGTTCTGCAGGTATCTCTGGACTCTTACGAACCTCTTTGGCATGCTTGTTGTTAGAAAAAGTGAGGAGGAAGTGAAGTTGGAAATAAAACTCAGGAACGAAGATATGGTAAGATGTGTTCAGTGATCTCAGGAAGTTGAGATGCGTAGTCATACTAGCAAAAAGGAAATAATCATGATGTGAAGAGGAGGCAATCACATGACCAGAAAGTATTCATTTGGCAACTGTTTTAGATTTTGTGTCACTCGAGGACGAGCAACGTTTAAGTTTGGGGTATTTGATGATTGCATATTCATCATGGAATTCAATTACCATATTGTGTCAAGTTCAATTCAATACATCCAATTTCAGTTACTAAATATCAAAATGTACAAAATTTCCTAATTGGTTCAATTATCAAGGTTCCTAACTGAGTTTATATCGATTTTATGTAGGTCTTGATGAGGTTGAACAAATCAGCTGGGACCCACCTTTATCTGCCCTTGATCTACCCTCACTCACCCATGTGGTCTTGACCATACAGTGTTGCCCATACGGTTTCACCCATACGGTCTCAAGACCGTATGGACATACTCACATCAAGACCGTTTGGAGAGTACCGGTCTACAAGACCATTTGGAGAGTATCGGTCTGTGAGACCGTTTGGAGCTGGGGCTGCAAGACCGTTTGGAGGTGGGACTGCGGGACCATTTAGAAGAGGTCGTGAGACTGTTTGATGCAGCTACGAAATTGTTTGATAAAGCTATGCATGAGACCGGTTGGGATAGCTACGTGCATGCAAGACCATTTTAGGACCGCATGCAGTGAAGACCGAATGATAAAGTGGATACGCTACAGAATGTTTGAGCAAGCTTTCCAAACTGTTTGGAGAAAAGGGTAGCATACCGAATGAAGGCATGCACGTCAAAACTGTTAAATCCAAGTACATAAGATTGTTTGATAAAGAAGCATGCGAAACCGATCATGCAAACTATATGAAAATGTAGTGTTGTCAAACCATTTGGATAATGCTACGTGAAACCGTTTGAGCTGAACTCATGAGATCATTTGATAAAGTATGTGCCGAGACCTATTGGAAAAGGCAATATACGTAGACCGTTTGGATGCAAGGGAACTCAAGATTGAGAGAAGCAGTGGTCTGTTTGGTCACTTTCGGTTTCTAGCAAACCGATCAGAATATTATCAATTCAAGACCGTTTGGGCACTTGGCTGCCAAACCGAATGGAAAAGAATCCACATGAAACTGTTTGGGCTGCTGATCCAAGACCGAATGGTCACTTAAATCTCAAGACCGTTTGATCATTTGTACTGAAGACCGTTTGAACTTAAAAAGCAACCAAACTGTTTGATAAAATATCTAAAAACCATTTGGTCAAATATAACCAGAACCGTTTAGATTCACACCAAAAACATGAGGGCCAGACCTGAGCCTATAAATAGGACCAGCAGGGTCCTCATTTGGGCATCGGTGCCAGACGCCGACAGGCTTCCTGTACGCTGATCTGATCCTTCCACTGTCACTTCATTCTGCTATTCCTACTGCAACTCAAGGAGATCGAGACGAGAAGGAAGGAGGAGTGAGAAAGACTGCTCAGTCTATCTTGGCGCCCCTCGTTCTTCATCCAGATCTGCTCCGACATGACGTAGAAGACCGCATCATCTTCACCAAGCTGCGACCACCTTCTACATCATGCTCATGGTGGATTCCTCTCTCTTTCTTATTCTTCTTATTTCTCGCACCATGAGCGAGTAGTCCTTTTTCGCTGGGGTGCGGGGACTGTCCCCACTATCCATGCATTCATGTCTTTTCATTTAACATTCCAAGGCAATGTATATAACTTTTCATTTCATTGCTAATTGATATGCTTGTAGTTGATTACATGCTTGCCTTCATCTTGTTCTTCTCTTTGTAGTGTAGAATGTCGATTAATGAAGTAGACTCCTTGACGAGAAATCTGATAGGGTTCCTTGAGGTCGCAAGTGTGTGATCTGTGAGGGGACGATCCATCTAGCCCACGGTGACGCTTCTGTGGTCTAAACATCCCTTAGGGAGGACCACAGCCTTAGTTGGATGTTGTATCTCCTTGTTAATCATCGATGCTTGTTTGCAGATTAATCGCCTACATGTGTGCTGATTAACACGGTTGACTCCCGAACTAGAAATAGAATGGGGTTCCTTGAGGTCGTAAGTGTATGATCTGTGAGGGGGCGAGCCATCTAGCCCACGGTGATGCTTCTATGGTCTAAACATCCCTCAGGGAGGATCATAGGCTTAGTTGGATGTTGTATCTTCGGAACGGTAAGTGCATGATCCGGATGGCGATGAGAAATCTGATGCCTAAGAGGATGCTTACGCGGGCCTAAACATCCCTCTGGGAGGGTTCGCAGCAGTTCCATTTTGATAGTTAGATGCTTTCCTAGATGTTATGTGTTTGGATGTGTTTGCATGTGCAGTGGTGGTGAAACCCGATACCATCCTAGCGATTCTGTATCATTAAATCTAGAACAAACGTTCATTTTACTTGTTTATTTTCCTGCAATTAGTTTAATTAACCTTAACCAAATCAATTGTTCTAAATATTAGTCTCACTTGAGATAGATTCAACTGACAAAGATTCTTAAAAATGTTATCCTTTGGGATTCGATCCTTAACTATATTGCGATAAGACCCGTCCGCTTGCGAGTGGTATTATTGCACGAGGTTTTGGTAAAAGCTCAGGGATTTCAACCCTGGGTGAATTTGTTAGTGCGATATTTGCCACGTTAGTGCTAGCGTTAAAGAATGAATGGTATGGAGTTTTATATATTTAAGCATGCTAGTTAATTAAATCAATCAAAATCTTAGCCCACTTTATCTCTTTCTTTAATCAATTAGGGGGTGCATTCAAACTCCAATTTCCTTGAAATTGGTATACTATCGAATTGGGATATCACAAGTATTCCATCAATTTTACATTTTAAAATTGGTTGATATTAGGTTCCATTACTTGCATATTAAGTACCATTTGAGGTATTTACTCCTCTTAAATAATCTATTTTCAAACTATATTACCTATTAAATTGATTTCTCTCATATTATAATCCTAAGAGTATTCTAGAGTGTCAAATTGGAGTTGAACACTATAAATTTGTGTGTTTGTACCACAAACTCTACTTTTGGACTTATTTGGCTATTTCTTGTGATACATTATCCAAACAAATTGTAATAATATTATTTTATTTGATTCCAACCAATCCTATTACAATATAAATTAAGAAAAATATACTAGATATTGATATAAACAAATAGGGGCCTATAACAAGGGAGTTTAACCTATATATCTAGATTCAAGTATTTTAGACACCTCCTTTTCTTTCTCAGAATAATTATCCACCAATATGTGTGTCTATGTGTATGTATATACTATCGAATCTAACTAACTACGGTATTATCTAGTACCATGAGCTAAAATATACTTTTTAGTGGATCTTTTTCCCAAACTCCAAAGTATAGAAAGTACAATATTATCTTCTTTAAGACTGGATCTTGTTGATCTTTGATGATCATCATCGGTTCAGATCATGTGTTCAATGTATTGTGGAAGAGTTGGTCATTTCTCATCGTTTGGACACCTTAGTCAAACTATATATGTGCCCAGGTACTGACCCTCCTTGAGGAAAGATTGTAGCTCATCGACTTTACTATAGACATTGTCACCTTAGTTGAAACATGAATCGTGGCCATGTGACAAGGGTTTCTCTTTCCTTCATTGGATAATTTAAGTCTTGGTGAAAGAAAAGAATGTGATTTCTTAGAAATTGTGGTAGATGGAAGCATAGCATGTCCATAATAGCGATCATGGTTACTAAAATTGGAGTTGAGGTTACACTGATCGAGATTGCAAAAATTAGATTTGATGCCATCGAACATGTGAGTACTAGAGAGGTTGCATTTATTTGTTGGTTTAGATGGAGTGGAGTGAGAAAATAAAGGGTTTTCAGTCATACTTACTTCATCTATTGCATGTTTGTGTCATGAATCTGATATAACAAAGGGTGACTTGCTTTCTTGTGGTTAATTGCTAAGATCTAGGAAGGCTCAAGAATCAAGATTGGAAGAAGCAGTTATGTTGGGAGGTCGAGTATCGACAATAGATGTTCTTGTGACTTAGTGATCAAGCGATCTTATGTAACATGGTGGAATATGCTATATAGGCTAGGATGAGATAAGGTTCTCTAAAGATGCATGGTGAAGCTAGATAGGTCAATTTTTCTTGGCCTTTTGGCTCTTGGGTTACCACTGAAAGGAAGAGAAAATAGTGAGGTAGAGAAGGATACCTTCCTTTTCCTCCATGTGGTTAGGGAGAAAATTGGCCTCACGATATTGTTCGTTGATAGCTCAGGGGAAAGGTGATGTGTAGGTCTTCCTTCCCTAAGACAATGGATGATTTTCCATTTTCATCCACGACATGATATCTATTTTTCGCATTACCTAATTAATTTTCAAAATCTATAATTAATGAATTACACCTCCTGTTTTTATGAAAATTTAACCATGCAAAAAACTCAAGCTACATCATTTTTAAAAGTTGCAATCTCACAAATGTAATATTTTTCTATGATTTACTATTATATATCCATCAATGATCCAATTTTAACTTGAATCCAAAAGTAATGATTTGTAGGCGAGTCTACAAATACAAATATGGGTCATAGTCTACTTAGATCGGACAAGAATAGTGAAATTTAACTTAAGTGTGCAATACAAGGTTACTCCAAAAAGGGTTTCAAGTTTTAGTTAGACATTACAATTAGGTTTATAAATATGGAGAATAATGGATTAGAGCTCAAAAATAAGTTTAATGAACAAAATTTAGTATGTTACAACTCTTCCATCCTTCAAAAAGATTCCATCCCAAAAATAAAATCAATCTTAACAACCATATTGCATCTTGGGTCTAGCCTATAAATTCTACATCATACTACTCTTGTTTGTTCAAGGGTCACCTTAAAATAAATCATACAATTGTGATTCTCCTTTCATTAATTCAGGTTCTACTCATTGTGACCAAACAATTCTCTTAATTCTACCATGGAATTACCAAACGAATTTAGGTTAAAATTGTGTTGACCAAGAATATACTTCTGAGTTGAGCATGTAGTGATGATTGCCCCATATAGTGTCATGTTTAGGTTCAAACATTGAGGATCCAAATTTAGGTGTCTTAAAACTTTATTGCCAAAATTTCGAGTTATAGCATAAATTGTTAGATAGATCATGAGTTTTTATCTTTTTGTGACTAACTATTGGTGTCAAAAATATTTATGTGATATTTTATGGGGTCAAGAATTTCAAAGTACTTCATTTTTTTCATTTCAAATGGGGTGTGGTTTTACATGAATATAATGTTTACTTCAATGTAAATAATTTGAATGTTGGCAGTTCAAAATTCTAGAGGCCCTAACATTTCTCACGAATTCCTTTTAACTATCTTTAGTTGAGTTGAAATGAAATTCAAATATCATTCTTTTCCAATCTCACATTTATGTGGACTCTAAGATTGCATTCAAATTTTTTTATTTTCTCAAATGTTGTACTTACATATTTAGAAGGATAATATTTTAGTTATCTCCTGACATCAAATCTTCAATTAGTTTTTTGTATTAGTTTTTATTTCAAAGTTGTCATGAGACAATTTTCTTCGAGTTAATAGGGTTAAATAGTTATACATTTAGTCAGATCACATTTTATTTTTTCCTTCTCTTTTCATTTTTTGTGGTCCTCAATTCCTCACTCATATATATTTAATGTGAGATTTAATTAAACTGATATAATTTTCCCGCTATTTAGTTTCCTAAAAGTAGTAATTTCATAGTTATAATAGTAACATATTAGTTATCTCTCATATTTCTAGATCATTTCTATAGGTATTATAATGGAATTTATTGTGAGGGACAATCTCTAAGAAAATATGTACTCTATAAGGGGTATTATGATTATTTTTCTCTAAGTTATTCTTATACACAACTAATTGTATTGATTAGATTTTTTACTATGTGCCCTGGCATATTATCATTTATCTTGTTTGACTCAAGGTGTTTACATACACATCATATTAATTTGGTTTGGTGACTTTGTTCAAGATTTATGATCAAATCCTCATTATTAAGCTATTTGAAAATATGCAAAAGAGAATATGGCCTCTATTTCCTGAATTGTAGATAGGAATTATGTATATTCTATATTGTAGTCACTACGTGTAAACTTGCATGAAATTTTGTAAAGCATTAATGTATACAAATTTGTTTATAGATTCTGATTTAAATCATGTTGGGAATTTGTTTTGTATAAATAGGAGTGAATAACACTAGCACATTATTAGTTATTATGAGGATAAGGCCTTGTGTTCTCACACTCTAGGAGTGAATAACACTAGCGCATTATTAGTTATTACCAGTATACTAGGAGACAATTAATCCTTATCCATAAAGGAGGGTTGTCAGGACTTGGACCACACAAGTTAACCAAAGCTCTAAAAGGGGCAAAAGCCCAAAGGGCCAAAGTCCACAAGGAGTTCAACCTCCAATACATCAATCCCATAGGCAAATTCTATATTTAATATACATCATTCAACAAAGTCCTAGATTCAAAAGAGTTGTGGTGAGCTTCAAGAGGAAAACTAAGGCTAATAAACAATTTGGATTCTCTAGTACACCATATTATGTGCATGCTAAATTTCAAGAGGGAATTAAATAATTCAACAATGGAATAGAGAATTCAATACCTCATTTATTCAAGACGTCAAAGCTTTCTCAATAACAATAAGGGTCAAAGATGGAGATTCTATAAAGTAGTACAATGGGGTTATCATTTGTCTTGGAACCAATAATTCTGAAACCATTTTCTATTTATGGTTTTTCTTTCCCATATAAGTTTATTACTATTTTTTTGTTCTCCCATTACCTTTCTTTATAGGATTTCTAGTTGTATAAAACACATATGTCTATGTAAATATTGTGAAATATATTATTACATTATCATATAGATAACAACCATATTATGTTACTAATATTACATATATTTCCTCTCTAGAGTTTCTAATTTATTAAAGGAACATATAATCTATTGAATGTCTATTTAATTCCATGAGGTAGTTATTACAAATATATGATTTTCATTCTAGGGTAGGTCTGGGCCATTGTGTCATGTATAGTTATTCATTGTTGCATGTATCTCAACATATAAATATGGACTATAATATCAGAGGGTTAGATGCACATTTCATTCTCCTATTTACATGTTGATATGTCAACATTCATATCTACTATTCTCATACTTCTACATTCTCTTTCTAATATGTTTCCAAACATAAGTTCCACCATGGTAGTTCAATCATTCCTTTAATTCATATAGGATATGGATTACTTTAGTAAATATTAGATGTGATTCTAAGTTATAAAATATAGAGGTTCCAAAATATTATTCTCTAAGTAATATTTACCAACACAATTTTAATTATTTTTCATTTATACATACATTGAACTCGATAAGGTACAATCATTACTATAAGTAATTTTGCATGAAATCTATATGATGTTTCACCTACATTCCTGTTCCAATATATAGTTGTCCCAAATGATATTCATAAATATGATTTATCTTTCTAAACTTCTATTTTAATAAAGATATGCCAGCTAAGAGACTACTTAATAACTATTCTATTTTCTAAAGTACCCATAGCATCTATTTTTAGGGACTTAATTATCCAACACGGTATAATATTGTTATGTAGTGTTATTTTCCTTTTTCAATTCTAAAATTGATAACTCCTATAGAAGTACAACAAATACATACATACATATATATATATATATATATATTAATATGATTAAAAATACAAGTTGCATTAGTCAAATAAATTGTATTTCATATTAAGATCAAGTTTATAAATTAGGTAGATTGATATATTATCTCATATGTCGTTACTATTTGATTAAATCATCCTTACATTCATAAAATTGTACTCTATTAAAAATATTTTCTATATATTATCCCCGCCTTTTTTCCCAGATCTGAGGTTTAGACCTCAAAAGAGGATATTCTTGTTGGATCCTGGATGGGTGACTTAGGTGCTCTAGAGGGGGGGGGGGTGAATAGAGCTGAAAGCACTTAAACAAAATTCATTAAACCTTCAAATTATATGACAAGATAAGGTTGCTAAATAGGTAATTTGAGTGCAACTAAAACATGCATAGCAAGGATAAGAGAGATTGAACATGCACCAAATTAGACAAGCTATTTAGAGTGGTTCCACACTTCAAACTAGAAGTGTGTCAGTCCACTTGCCTAGAGAGGTCAACCTCTAGGACTTCAACCAATTGCACTCTTATATTCACTTATAAGACTTACAATTACAAGACCAACAAAGGACTTACCTATCCAATACAAAAGAGTCTTCAACCTTACCAAGGACTTACCCACTTTGCAAGAGTCTTCGGCCTTCTCCAAGGACTTACCCACTCTTGCACAAGTCTTCGGCCTTGTAGGAATTACCCACTCTTCTTGGATCTTCCGCCTTTGACTTCACCTTCACTCGGAGAAGCTTTCCACCAAGGACTTATCCACTTGAGCTTGAGTCTTCTGCCTTCTCCAAGGGCTTACCCACTCTAGCTCCAAGTCTTCAGCCTTGATCTTCACCAAGGGACTCCTTCCCTTGTTCTTCTTCACCTCTCTTGGACAAGAGAGAGAACCTTCATCTTCAATATAGGAAATGAGAGATGGGGAGGTGGTGGAAGTGAGAGCCTCACAAGATATACAAATAAGACTAGCTCTCTTACAAATCTCCTACTCACTCTAATGGATGTAGCAAGTGATTAAGCTTAGAGAGAGAGAGGAGGCTGTAGGAAGCACTCAACTATAGAATAGGAACCTCACAAGGAGTTTGCAATGAATGCTCAACCTTGGAATGAAGCCCAAGGGGTCCTATTTATAGTTGGGGATGCCTCTTAGCCTTTGGGAACACTTGTGAACGAAAACTAGCCGTTTTGTGGCTTGCAACGGATCTATTTTCACTTGTTGCAACTCCACAACGGCTAGAATCACTTTTCTGCACTTTTTCGTACAGTCTGATCGGCCGAGTTTACATAAAGGTAATTCGGCCGAACCACTAAAAGACAAGTCTGAAAGATAGACTGTCGGCCGAGTTTCCTTGGAGAAACTCGGCCGATCGGTCGACTTTCAACTTGGACTGATCAGTGGATCGGCCGAGTTTCCTACCATTGAAACTCGACCGAACAGGGATCGTCTGAGTTGGAAACTCGGCCGACCGCCCAGAAAATTCCAGAATATATGGATCGGCCGAGTTTGGAATTCGGCCGACAAAATCCCTGTTATGGGTATTTTGGAATTTTCGTAAAACTGTACAAATGATGCATTTTTGTGTCCCAATAATTTTTCTAAGCTTAATTACAAGTCATACAATCATTACAAGTGATTACAAAGCAATTCTAAGGTCATTTACATAGAGATTCCAAATTGCACACTTGTAGCTATGTTGACTTGTCTTTTCTCCAATTTGATATGCGCAAGTTAGGGCATTTGGAGTGTGTCTAAACCTAATCTGAAATCACTCAATGTAGAAGCATTAGACACCAATATGTGGAATGGTTAGTCATCATCAAAACAAGGGTTTAGTCAATTTAGACGTGAGTCAACATTGACCTAATTGACCTTGAGTCAACATTCTCCCCCTTTTTGAAGATGACAAACCATTCCATAAATGTATTGAAAGCTTGTACGTAAAATCATACCTTCGGAGAAACCTAGGGGTTTCAATAGGATTGAGCTCATATGCTCCCCCTCAATTGATGCGCATGGAGTTCTCATACTCCCCCTCAATTGATGCTATTTCTCCTGCATGGTTAGCTTTCATAACATTTATAGAAACTATGTCTTCTACTCATATATGTTCTACACATATATGTCTTCTCCCATTTACCTTCTCCCCTTTACATGGACACGCTTCTTTGCTTCATGTAAGACATGCCTTCTCCCTGTTGTCAAAAGAAGACATATCTTTCTCCCCCTTTGTCATTTCAAAAAGGTGGGGGTGTGAAGAAACTAAGAAACACCACTTGTTAAGAGAAAGAAGATAACAAAAGTTATATAAGGAGAGTAGAAGAGCACATATAGGGGCTTGTCCAAGCATAGAAAGAAAAGCAAGTTAAAGCATATACTTGAACAACCCAAAAATGCAAGATAAAGTGCTGCAGAAGAACAATAAATCACAATTTTGACCCTCAAGATGATGGAATTTGACCAAAAACCATCGGAGCTCATGGCAAAGCAATGAGTCTTGCTCAGAAGGGTGTTTCTGCATAAAAAACACTATACTTGCAGCAAAAACTGAAATTGGAGCAAAAGCTGCATAAAAACCAAAAAAAACTCCAATTTCTACATATAATGTAGCTCTATGTGCCCTGCATCACAATGTTATGCAAGCAACTCAAGATAGAAGATATGCAATTCAAGGAACAATCTTGAGCATGTATAAGATAAGATACAAACATAACATATAGATGATCAAGTATACCACTTATTGATAGGGTTAGAACTACATGTATGCGAACTACTAGTAGATGATATCACAAGTTAGGACTACTAGTAGGATCTAGATCATAGCAAAGAGATATACAAGATAAAGCAAGCTATGAGTAGATATAGAGATATATCCAAACCAAGAGATATGCAATTTTAGAAGCATGAGAGGATATAACTCACTAGATATGCATTCTTACCATAAGATGATTACCCCTATGAACCTCAAAGTTGTATCAAAACAAGATATACACCTAGATAGATGTAGCAAGTTAGAGTACAACGGAAGCGATTTTAGACACAACCAAGAGATCCAAAGAGATCATCATCAAAACCTGCAAAACAACTCAAAGCAAGAAATTGCAAGATATAGATATACCAATTTAGAGCAATTAGAGAGATAGAGTTGTAAGCAAGATAGGAAATTTAGAACATGGCAATATGCATATATAAAGGTACCAAATGAGAGTGCCAAAGAATAAGGCTATTGGTTGAGAAAATCTAGTTGAGAGGGAAATTCTCACTCAATAAGCCAAATGTATATTCTGTGCACAGTGTAATCGGTCGAGTTCTGTGTATTGGCAACTCGGCCGATCGCAGCTGTTGGCAACACCCATTGGTGCCTATCGGTCGAGTTTCAATAGGGCAAACTCGGCCGACAAAACTACTGTAGAAAAAAGCACATATTTTTCATAAAACATATCTAGAGGCATGCTAAAAGGTACAAACCATATCCAAACATGTCTAAGCAAGTTAGTAATGCACTATAGAAGCATTAGAAATAGTTTTTGAGCAAGAGTGTGAAGAGAAACACAAAATGCCACTTTTGACTCAAAAACCATATGTATAGTGCATA
This sequence comes from Alisma plantago-aquatica, assembly GCA_963693085.1. Classification (NCBI taxonomy): domain Eukaryota; kingdom Viridiplantae; phylum Streptophyta; class Magnoliopsida; order Alismatales; family Alismataceae; genus Alisma; species Alisma plantago-aquatica. The sequence continues at coordinate 143,008,003 of OY856409.1, read as the reverse complement.
CTAACTTGACAAAAAACAAGTTAGAAATGGTTACAAGCAATAAAACCATTTACCTTTGTGCTTACCATTGCTTTTCCACTTGTTGTCACCCTCTACACATCTCACCTTTCTTCTTTCATGTGGATTGAGAAGTCAATTTGCAATTCAATAGCTCAAATCAATCCATTTGTAAATACCTACAAGAAGAAAGATGAAATGGTCCCCAATCATGTTTTTGGGTCCGGAGGGGTTAGTTTAGCAACCCAAATCCTATTTCTCTTGGGTGCTTTCCTAAAAGGACAACAAGTAGAATAATGACCAAAATCATTGCAATAGTTGCATGTGCCCATAGTCTTGGAACTAGAGGATGCTCCATGGAATATTGGAGGTCCTTTATCTTTGTTGTTCCCTTGACTACTATCATACCCTAAACCATGTCTACCAATTTGTTTAATAGTATAGTCTAGGATTTGATTAAGATTCTTTTTACCAACTAAGAATCTTTGCAAAGAAGATCTTAAACTATCATTATCATGCTTAAGAGAGGCAATAGTAGAAGACAATTGATTAATGTTATCTCTAGCATGCAAAAGATTTCCTAAGCAAAGAGTTTTAGTTTCATAAGAGTCTTTATCAATATGAAGAGCAGAAACATCATTCTCTCTACTAGTAGAACTAGAGCAAGATGCATGCCCATTGATTTTAGCAAGTAAGGAGGCATTTTCTATTTCTAATTCATGCAAAACAAAATCTTTGTCTTTGTTTTCAGATTTAAGAACATCAATGTCATGCATGAGAGAATCAACAATTAAAGTATGTTCTTCATTAGAACTAGGCATGAGAGGTCGAGCTTCTAGAAATTTAATCTTATCAAGTAAACTAGCATTTTCAAGTTTAAGAGAGTCTACTTGGCTAAGACAATCATTTTTATCAATAAGCAAGCAAGAATTAGCATATTCAAGATCATCTAGTTCTATATGCAAATTATCAACAATTTTAGCAAGCTTTTTCTTTTTCTTTTTAGAAGACTTATAAGAGGCACTAATATCATGAATAATAGCAATTAAAGATTCTTTATCTAAAGAGTCTAGATTTACCTCATTTGAGTCTTCACTTGTTGATGCTACAAGAGCAAAATGACATTCTCCTTCATTACTAGAGCTTGAGCTTGATCCTTCACATGAATCTTCACTTGAGCTTGAGTTGGAGGAGCCGCTTGAGCTTGAGTGCCATTTCCCCTTCTTGTGAAGATGGGTCTTTTTGCCTTGAGGGCAATCTTCCTTGTAGTGACCCTTCTTTCCACATGTGAAGCACCGGATGGAGGAGGACTTGCCTTTGTAGAGTCGACCTTTGGAGTACATGGCATCTTCTTTAGCTTGAGAGGATGGAGAGACTTGTTCCATGATAGCTTCAATTTGAGCCTTCATTTCAGCCTTCTTCATTCTCTTTAGCTCTTTCTTCTCTTGTCTTTCTACTTCCTCCCTCTTGTCAAGTGTAGCTTCATGTGCTTGTAGATTTCCAATGAGCTCTTCAATAGGAATATCCCTAAGCGACCTTGCTTCTTCAATAGAAGTCACCTTGGATTCCCATCTCTTGGGGAGAGTTCTAAGGATCTTTGAGTTGATCTCTCCATTAGACATGGGATGTCCTAGAACAGCAAGACCATTCAAGATGGTGTTGAGCCTTGAGTACATGTTGGCTATGCTCTCCTCCTTTCCCATCTTGAAGTTCTCAAGCAACCCTTTGAGCATGTAGACTTTGCTTTCCTTCACTTGATCTGTCCCTTCATAAGTGATGCAAAGCTTTCTCCATACCTCATAGGCCGTCTCACAAGAAGAAATCCGGTTGAACTCGGTGGGGGTCATGGAGGCATAAAGGATGTGCATGTCTCTAGCGTTCAAGGTAGCTTTCATCAAGGTGGCTTCATCCCATTCTTCAATGTTTGTCTTTGGTAGAATGTATGGGCTGTTCACCATTTGCCACATCTCGAGACTTGATCCTTGGATGAAGAATTGAAGTCTTCTTCTCCAATAGAGGAAGTTGCTCCCATTGAAGATTGGAAGGCTGGTCGAGAGTCTCCCTCCTAGGTAGTCACCCATCTTCTCCTACTTGTTGAAGTATGCTTGGAGAAGACCCGCTCTGATACCACTTGTTGGATCCTGGATGGGTGACTTAGGTGCTCTAGAGGGGGGGGGTGAATAGAGCTGAAAGCACTTAAACAAAATTCATTAAACCTTCAAATTATATGACAAGATAAGGTTGCTAAATAGGTAATTTGAGTGCAACTAAAACATGCATAGCAAGGATAAGAGAGATTGAACATGCACCAAATTAGACAAGCTATTTAGAGTGGTTCCACACTTCAAACTAGAAGTGTGTCAGTCCACTTGCCTAGAGAGGTCAACCTCTAGGACTTCAACCAATTGCACTCTTATATTCACTTATAAGACTTACAATTACAAGACCAACAAAGGACTTACCTATCCAATACAAAAGAGTCTTCAACCTTACCAAGGACTTACCCACTTTGCAAGAGTCTTCGGCCTTCTCCAAGGACTTACCCACTCTTGCACAAGTCTTCGGCCTTGTAGGAATTACCCACTCTTCTTGGATCTTCCACCTTTGACTTCACCTTCACTCGGAGAAGCTTTCCACCAAGGACTTATCCACTTGAGCTTGAGTCTTCTGCCTTCTCCAAGGGCTTACCCACTCTAGCTCCAAGTCTTCAGCCTTGATCTTCACCAAGGGACTCCTTCCCTTGTTCTTCTTCACCTCTCTTGGACAAGAGAGAGAACCTTCATCTTCAATATAGGAAATGAGAGATGGGGAGGTGGTGGAAGTGAGAGCCTCACAAGATATACAAATAAGACTAGCTCTCTTACAAATCTCCTACTCACTCTAATGGATGTAGCAAGTGATTAAGCTTAGAGAGAGAGAGGAGGCTGTAGGAAGCACTCAACTATAGAATAGGAACCTCACAAGGAGTTTGCAATGAATGCTCAACCTTGGAATGAAGCCCAAGGGGTCCTATTTATAGTTGGGGATGCCTCTTAGCCTTTGGGAACACTTGTGAACGAAAACTAGCCGTTTTGTGGCTTGCAACGGATCTATTTTCACTTGTTGCAACTCCACAACGGCTAGAATCACTTTTCTGCACTTTTTCGTACAGTCTGATCGGCCGAGTTTACATAAAGGTAATTCGGCCGAACCACTAAAAGACAAGTCTGAAAGATAGACTGTCGGCCGAGTTTCCTTGGAGAAACTCGGCCGATCGGTCGACTTTCAACTTGGACTGATCAGTGGATCGGCCGAGTTTCCTACCATTGAAACTCGACCGAACAGGGATCGTCTGAGTTGGAAACTCGGCCGACCGCCCAGAAAATTCCAGAATATATGGATCGGCCGAGTTTGGAATTCGGCCGACAAAATCCCTGTTATGGGTATTTTGGAATTTTCGTAAAACTGTACAAATGATGCATTTTTGTGTCCCAATAATTTTTCTAAGCTTAATTACAAGTCATACAATCATTACAAGTGATTACAAAGCAATTCTAAGGTCATTTACATAGAGATTCCAAATTGCACACTTGTAGCTATGTTGACTTGTCTTTTCTCCAATTTGATATGCGCAAGTTAGGGCATTTGGAGTGTGTCTAAACCTAATCTGAAATCACTCAATGTAGAAGCATTAGACACCAATATGTGGAATGGTTAGTCATCATCAAAACAAGGGTTTAGTCAATTTAGACGTGAGTCAACATTGACCTAATTGACCTTGAGTCAACATTCTCCCCCTTTTTGAAGATGACAAACCATTCCATAAATGTATTGAAAGCTTGTACGTAAAATCATACCTTCGGAGAAACCTAGGGGTTTCAATAGGATTGAGCTCATATGCTCCCCCTCAATTGATGCGCATGGAGTTCTCATACTCCCCCTCAATTGATGCTATTTCTCCTGCATGGTTAGCTTTCATAACATTTATAGAAACTATGTCTTCTACTCATATATGTTCTACACATATATGTCTTCTCCCATTTACCTTCTCCCCTTTACATGGACACGCTTCTTTGCTTCATGTAAGACATGCCTTCTCCCTGTTGTCAAAAGAAGACATATCTTTCTCCCCCTTTGTCATTTCAAAAAGGTGGGGGTGTGAAGAAACTAAGAAACACCACTTGTTAAGAGAAAGAAGATAACAAAAGTTATATAAGGAGAGTAGAAGAGCACATATAGGGGCTTGTCCAAGCATAGAAAGAAAAGCAAGTTAAAGCATATACTTGAACAACCCAAAAATGCAAGATAAAGTGCTGCAGAAGAACAATAAATCACAATTTTGACCCTCAAGATGATGGAATTTGACCAAAAACCATCGGAGCTCATGGCAAAGCAATGAGTCTTGCTCAGAAGGGTGTTTCTGCATAAAAAACACTATACTTGCAGCAAAAACTGAAATTGGAGCAAAAGCTGCATAAAAACCAAAAAAAACTCCAATTTCTACATATAATGTAGCTCTATGTGCCCTGCATCACAATGTTATGCAAGCAACTCAAGATAGAAGATATGCAATTCAAGGAACAATCTTGAGCATGTATAAGATAAGATACAAACATAACATATAGATGATCAAGTATACCACTTATTGATAGGGTTAGAACTACATGTATGCGAACTACTAGTAGATGATATCACAAGTTAGGACTACTAGTAGGATCTAGATCATAGCAAAGAGATATACAAGATAAAGCAAGCTATGAGTAGATATAGAGATATATCCAAACCAAGAGATATGCAATTTTAGAAGCATGAGAGGATATAACTCACTAGATATGCATTCTTACCATAAGATGATTACCCCTATGAACCTCAAAGTTGTATCAAAACAAGATATACACCTAGATAGATGTAGCAAGTTAGAGTACAACGGAAGCGATTTTAGACACAACCAAGAGATCCAAAGAGATCATCATCAAAACCTGCAAAACAACTCAAAGCAAGAAATTGCAAGATATAGATATACCAATTTAGAGCAATTAGAGAGATAGAGTTGTAAGCAAGATAGGAAATTTAGAACATGGCAATATGCATATATAAAGGTACCAAATGAGAGTGCCAAAGAATAAGGCTATTGGTTGAGAAAATCTAGTTGAGAGGGAAATTCTCACTCAATAAGCCAAATGTATATTCTGTGCACAGTGTAATCGGTCGAGTTCTGTGTATTGGCAACTCGGCCGATCGCAGCTGTTGGCAACACCCATTGGTGCCTATCGGTCGAGTTTCAATAGGGCAAACTCGGCCGACAAAACTACTGTAGAAAAAAGCACATATTTTTCATAAAACATATCTAGAGGCATGCTAAAAGGTACAAACCATATCCAAACATGTCTAAGCAAGTTAGTAATGCACTATAGAAGCATTAGAAATAGTTTTTGAGCAAGAGTGTGAAGAGAAACACAAAATGCCACTTTTGACTCAAAAACCATATGTATAGTGCATACTAACTTGACAAAAAACAAGTTAGAAATGGTTACAAGCAATAAAACCATTTACCTTTGTGCTTACCATTGCTTTTCCACTTGTTGTCACCCTCTACACATCTCACCTTTCTTCTTTCATGTGGATTGAGAAGTCAATTTGCAATTCAATAGCTCAAATCAATCCATTTGTAAATACCTACAAGAAGAAAGATGAAATGGTCCCCAATCATGTTTTTGGGTCCGGAGGGGTTAGTTTAGCAACCCAAATCCTATTGCTCTTGGGTGCTTTCCTAAAAGGACAACAAGTAGAATAATGACCAAAATCATTGCAATAGTTGCATGTGCCCATAGTCTTGGAACTAGAGGATGCTCCATGGAATATTGGAGGTCCTTTATCTTTGTTGTTCCCTTGACTACTATCATACCCTAAACCATGTCTACCAATTTGTTTAGTAGTATAGTCTAGGATTTGATTAAGATTCTTTTTACCAACTAAGAATCTTTGCAAAGAAGATCTTAAACTATCATTATCATGCTTAAGAGAGGCAATAGTAGAAGACAATTGATTAATGTTATCTCTAGCATGCAAAAGATTTCCTAAGCAAAGAGTTTTAGTTTCATAAGAGTCTTTATCAATATGAAGAGCAGAAACATCATTCTCTCTACTAGTAGAACTAGAGCAAGATGCATGCCCATTGATTTTAGCAAGTAAGGAGGCATTTTCTATTTCTAATTCATGCAAAACAAAATCTTTGTCTTTGTTTTCAGATTTAAGAACATCAATGTCATGCATGAGAGAATCAACAATTAAAGTATGTTCTTCATTAGAACTAGGCATGAGAGGTCGAGCTTCTAGAAATTTAATCTTATCAAGTAAACTAGCATTTTCAAGTTTAAGAGAGTCTACTTGGCTAAGACAATCATTTTTATCAATAAGCAAGCAAGAATTAGCATATTCAAGATCATCTAGTTCTATATGCAAATTATCAACAATTTTAGCAAGCTTTTTCTTTTTCTTTTTAGAAGACTTATAAGAGGCACTAATATCATGAATAATAGCAATTAAAGATTCTTTATCTAAAGAGTCTAGATTTACCTCATTTGAGTCTTCACTTGTTGATGCTACAAGAGCAAAATGACATTCTCCTTCATTACTAGAGCTTGAGCTTGATCCTTCACATGAATCTTCACTTGAGCTTGAGTTGGAGGAGCCGCTTGAGCTTGAGTGCCATTTCCCCTTCTTGTGAAGATGGGTCTTTTTGCCTTGAGGGCAATCTTCCTTGTAGTGACCCTTCTTTCCACATGTGAAGCACCGGATGGAGGAGGACTTGCCTTTGTAGAGTCGACCTTTGGAGTACATGGCATCTTCTTTAGCTTGAGAGGATGGAGAGACTTGTTCCATGATAGCTTCAATTTGAGCCTTCATTTCAGCCTTCTTCATTCTCTTTAGCTCTTTCTTCTCTTGTCTTTCTACTTCCTCCCTCTTGTCAAGTGTAGCTTCATGTGCTTGTAGATTTCCAATGAGCTCTTCAATAGGAATATCCCTAAGCGACCTTGCTTCTTCAATAGAAGTCACCTTGGATTCCCATCTCTTGGGGAGAGTTCTAAGGATCTTTGAGTTGATCTCTCCATTAGACATGGGATGTCCTAGAACAGCAAGACCATTCAAGATGGTGTTGAGCCTTGAGTACATGTTGGCTATGCTCTCCTCCTTTCCCATCTTGAAGTTCTCAAGCAACCCTTTGAGCATGTAGACTTTGCTTTCCTTCACTTGATCTGTCCCTTCATAAGTGATGCAAAGCTTTCTCCATACCTCATAGGCCGTCTCACAAGAAGAAATCCGGTTGAACTCGGTGGGGGTCATGGAGGCATAAAGGATGTGCATGGCTCTAGCGTTCAAGGTAGCTTTCATCAAGGTGGCTTCATCCCATTCTTCAATGTTTGTCTTTGGTAGAATGTATGGGCTGTTCACCATTTGCCACATCTCGAGACTTGATCCTTGGATGAAGAATTGAAGTCTTCTTCTCCAATAGAGGAAGTTGCTCCCATTGAAGATTGGAAGGCTGGTCGAGAGTCTCCCTCCTAGGTAGTCACCCATCTTCTCCTACTTGTTGAAGTATGCTTGGAGAAGACCCGCTCTGATACCACTTGTTGGATCCTGGATGGGTGACTTAGGTGCTCTAGAGGGGGGGGGGGTGAATAGAGCTGAAAGCACTTAAACAAAATTCATTAAACCTTCAAATTATATGACAAGATAAGGTTGCTAAATAGGTAATTTGAGTGCAACTAAAACATGCATAGCAAGGATAAGAGAGATTGAACATGCACCAAATTAGACAAGCTATTTAGAGTGGTTCCACACTTCAAACTAGAAGTGTGTCAGTCCACTTGCCTAGAGAGGTCAACCTCTAGGACTTCAACCAATTGCACTCTTATATTCACTTATAAGACTTACAATTACAAGACCAACAAAGGACTTACCTATCCAATACAAAAGAGTCTTCAACCTTACCAAGGACTTACCCACTTTGCAAGAGTCTTCGGCCTTCTCCAAGGACTTACCCACTCTTGCACAAGTCTTCGGCCTTGTAGGAATTACCCACTCTTCTTGGATCTTCCGCCTTTGACTTCACCTTCACTCGGAGAAGCTTTCCACCAAGGACTTATCCACTTGAGCTTGAGTCTTCTGCCTTCTCCAAGGGCTTACCCACTCTAGCTCCAAGTCTTCAGCCTTGATCTTCACCAAGGGACTCCTTCCCTTGTTCTTCTTCACCTCTCTTGGACAAGAGAGAGAACCTTCATCTTCAATATAGGAAATGAGAGATGGGGAGGTGGTGGAAGTGAGAGCCTCACAAGATATACAAATAAGACTAGCTCTCTTACAAATCTCCTACTCACTCTAATGGATGTAGCAAGTGATTAAGCTTAGAGAGAGAGAGGAGGCTGTAGGAAGCACTCAACTATAGAATAGGAACCTCACAAGGAGTTTGCAATGAATGCTCAACCTTGGAATGAAGCCCAAGGGGTCCTATTTATAGTTGGGGATGCCTCTTAGCCTTTGGGAACACTTGTGAACGAAAACTAGCCGTTTTGTGGCTTGCAACGGATCTATTTTCACTTGTTGCAACTCCACAACGGCTAGAATCACTTTTCTGCACTTTTTCGTACAGTCTGATCGGCCGAGTTTACATAAAGGTAATTCGGCCGAACCACTAAAAGACAAGTCTGAAAGATAGACTGTCGGCCGAGTTTCCTTGGAGAAACTCGGCCGATCGGTCGACTTTCAACTTGGACTGATCAGTGGATCGGCCGAGTTTCCTACCATTGAAACTCGACCGAACAGGGATCGTCTGAGTTGGAAACTCGGCCGACCGCCCAGAAAATTCCAGAATATATGGATCGGCCGAGTTTGGAATTCGGCCGACAAAATCCCTGTTATGGGTATTTTGGAATTTTCGTAAAACTGTACAAATGATGCATTTTTGTGTCCCAATAATTTTTCTAAGCTTAATTACAAGTCATACAATCATTACAAGTGATTACAAAGCAATTCTAAGGTCATTTACATAGAGATTCCAAATTGCACACTTGTAGCTATGTTGACTTGTCTTTTCTCCAATTTGATATGCGCAAGTTAGGGCATTTGGAGTGTGTCTAAACCTAATCTGAAATCACTCAATGTAGAAGCATTAGACACCAATATGTGGAATGGTTAGTCATCATCAAAACAAGGGTTTAGTCAATTTAGACGTGAGTCAACATTGACCTAATTGACCTTGAGTCAACATTCTCCCCCTTTTTGAAGATGACAAACCATTCCATAAATGTATTGAAAGCTTGTACGTAAAATCATACCTTCGGAGAAACCTAGGGGTTTCAATAGGATTGAGCTCATATGCTCCCCCTCAATTGATGCGCATGGAGTTCTCATACTCCCCCTCAATTGATGCTATTTCTCCTGCATGGTTAGCTTTCATAACATTTATAGAAACTATGTCTTCTACTCATATATGTTCTACACATATATGTCTTCTCCCATTTACCTTCTCCCCTTTACATGGACACGCTTCTTTGCTTCATGTAAGACATGCCTTCTCCCTGTTGTCAAAAGAAGACATATCTTTCTCCCCCTTTGTCATTTCAAAAAGGTGGGGGTGTGAAGAAACTAAGAAACACCACTTGTTAAGAGAAAGAAGATAACAAAAGTTATATAAGGAGAGTAGAAGAGCACATATAGGGGCTTGTCCAAGCATAGAAAGAAAAGCAAGTTAAAGCATATACTTGAACAACCCAAAAATGCAAGATAAAGTGCTGCAGAAGAACAATAAATCACAATTTTGACCCTCAAGATGATGGAATTTGACCAAAAACCATCGGAGCTCATGGCAAAGCAATGAGTCTTGCTCAGAAGGGTGTTTCTGCATAAAAAACACTATACTTGCAGCAAAAACTGAAATTGGAGCAAAAGCTGCATAAAAACCAAAAAAAACTCCAATTTCTACATATAATGTAGCTCTATGTGCCCTGCATCACAATGTTATGCAAGCAACTCAAGATAGAAGATATGCAATTCAAGGAACAATCTTGAGCATGTATAAGATAAGATACAAACATAACATATAGATGATCAAGTATACCACTTATTGATAGGGTTAGAACTACATGTATGCGAACTACTAGTAGATGATATCACAAGTTAGGACTACTAGTAGGATCTAGATCATAGCAAAGAGATATACAAGATAAAGCAAGCTATGAGTAGATATAGAGATATATCCAAACCAAGAGATATGCAATTTTAGAAGCATGAGAGGATATAACTCACTAGATATGCATTCTTACCATAAGATGATTACCCCTATGAACCTCAAAGTTGTATCAAAACAAGATATACACCTAGATAGATGTAGCAAGTTAGAGTACAACGGAAGCGATTTTAGACACAACCAAGAGATCCAAAGAGATCATCATCAAAACCTGCAAAACAACTCAAAGCAAGAAATTGCAAGATATAGATATACCAATTTAGAGCAATTAGAGAGATAGAGTTGTAAGCAAGATAGGAAATTTAGAACATGGCAATATGCATATATAAAGGTACCAAATGAGAGTGCCAAAGAATAAGGCTATTGGTTGAGAAAATCTAGTTGAGAGGGAAATTCTCACTCAATAAGCCAAATGTATATTCTGTGCACAGTGTAATCGGTCGAGTTCTGTGTATTGGCAACTCGGCCGATCGCAGCTGTTGGCAACACCCATTGGTGCCTATCGGTCGAGTTTCAATAGGGCAAACTCGGCCGACAAAACTACTGTAGAAAAAAGCACATATTTTTCATAAAACATATCTAGAGGCATGCTAAAAGGTACAAACCATATCCAAACATGTCTAAGCAAGTTAGTAATGCACTATAGAAGCATTAGAAATAGTTTTTGAGCAAGAGTGTGAAGAGAAACACAAAATGCCACTTTTGACTCAAAAACCATATGTATAGTGCATACTAACTTGACAAAAAACAAGTTAGAAATGGTTACAAGCAATAAAACCATTTACCTTTGTGCTTACCATTGCTTTTCCACTTGTTGTCACCCTCTACACATCTCACCTTTCTTCTTTCATGTGGATTGAGAAGTCAATTTGCAATTCAATAGCTCAAATCAATCCATTTGTAAATACCTACAAGAAGAAAGATGAAATGGTCCCCAATCATGTTTTTGGGTCCGGAGGGGTTAGTTTAGCAACCCAAATCCTATTGCTCTTGGGTGCTTTCCTAAAAGGACAACAAGTAGAATAATGACCAAAATCATTGCAATAGTTGCATGTGCCCATAGTCTTGGAACTAGAGGATGCTCCATGGAATATTGGAGGTCCTTTATCTTTGTTGTTCCCTTGACTACTATCATACCCTAAACCATGTCTACCAATTTGTTTAGTAGTATAGTCTAGGATTTGATTAAGATTCTTTTTACCAACTAAGAATCTTTGCAAAGAAGATCTTAAACTATCATTATCATGCTTAAGAGAGGCAATAGTAGAAGACAATTGATTAATGTTATCTCTAGCATGCAAAAGATTTCCTAAGCAAAGAGTTTTAGTTTCATAAGAGTCTTTATCAATATGAAGAGCAGAAACATCATTCTCTCTACTAGTAGAACTAGAGCAAGATGCATGCCCATTGATTTTAGCAAGTAAGGAGGCATTTTCTATTTCTAATTCATGCAAAACAAAATCTTTGTCTTTGTTTTCAGATTTAAGAACATCAATGTCATGCATGAGAGAATCAACAATTAAAGTATGTTCTTCATTAGAACTAGGCATGAGAGGTCGAGCTTCTAGAAATTTAATCTTATCAAGTAAACTAGCATTTTCAAGTTTAAGAGAGTCTACTTGGCTAAGACAATCATTTTTATCAATAAGCAAGCAAGAATTAGCATATTCAAGATCATCTAGTTCTATATGCAAATTATCAACAATTTTAGCAAGCTTTTTCTTTTTCTTTTTAGAAGACTTATAAGAGGCACTAATATCATGAATAATAGCAATTAAAGATTCTTTATCTAAAGAGTCTAGATTTACCTCATTTGAGTCTTCACTTGTTGATGCTACAAGAGCAAAATGACATTCTCCTTCATTACTAGAGCTTGAGCTTGATCCTTCACATGAATCTTCACTTGAGCTTGAGTTGGAGGAGCCGCTTGAGCTTGAGTGCCATTTCCCCTTCTTGTGAAGATGGGTCTTTTTGCCTTGAGGGCAATCTTCCTTGTAGTGACCCTTCTTTCCACATGTGAAGCACCGGATGGAGGAGGACTTGCCTTTGTAGAGTCGACCTTTGGAGTACATGGCATCTTCTTTAGCTTGAGAGGATGGAGAGACTTGTTCCATGATAGCTTCAATTTGAGCCTTCATTTCAGCCTTCTTCATTCTCTTTAGCTCTTTCTTCTCTTGTCTTTCTACTTCCTCCCTCTTGTCAAGTGTAGCTTCATGTGCTTGTAGATTTCCAATGAGCTCTTCAATAGGAATATCCCTAAGCGACCTTGCTTCTTCAATAGAAGTCACCTTGGATTCCCATCTCTTGGGGAGAGTTCTAAGGATCTTTGAGTTGATCTCTCCATTAGACATGGGATGTCCTAGAACAGCAAGACCATTCAAGATGGTGTTGAGCCTTGAGTACATGTTGGCTATGCTCTCCTCCTTTCCCATCTTGAAGTTCTCAAGCAACCCTTTGAGCATGTAGACTTTGCTTTCCTTCACTTGATCTGTCCCTTCATAAGTGATGCAAAGCTTTCTCCATACCTCATAGGCCGTCTCACAAGAAGAAATCCGGTTGAACTCGGTGGGGGTCATGGAGGCATAAAGGATGTGCATGGCTCTAGCGTTCAAGGTAGCTTTCATCAAGGTGGCTTCATCCCATTCTTCAATGTTTGTCTTTGGTAGAATGTATGGGCTGTTCACCATTTGCCACATCTCGAGACTTGATCCTTGGATGAAGAATTGAAGTCTTCTTCTCCAATAGAGGAAGTTGCTCCCATTGAAGATTGGAAGGCTGGTCGAGAGTCTCCCTCCTAGGTAGTCACCCATCTTCTCCTACTTGTTGAAGTATGCTTGGAGAAGACCCGCTCTGATACCACTTGTTGGATCCTGGATGGGTGACTTAGGTGCTCTAGAGGGGGGGGGTGAATAGAGCTGAAAGCACTTAAACAAAATTCATTAAACCTTCAAATTATATGACAAGATAAGGTTGCTAAATAGGTAATTTGAGTGCAACTAAAACATGCATAGCAAGGATAAGAGAGATTGAACATGCACCAAATTAGACAAGCTATTTAGAGTGGTTCCACACTTCAAACTAGAAGTGTGTCAGTCCACTTGCCTAGAGAGGTCAACCTCTAGGACTTCAACCAATTGCACTCTTATATTCACTTATAAGACTTACAATTACAAGACCAACAAAGGACTTACCTATCCAATACAAAAGAGTCTTCAACCTTACCAAGGACTTACCCACTTTGCAAGAGTCTTCGGCCTTCTCCAAGGACTTACCCACTCTTGCACAAGTCTTCGGCCTTGTAGGAATTACCCACTCTTCTTGGATCTTCCGCCTTTGACTTCACCTTCACTCGGAGAAGCTTTCCACCAAGGACTTATCCACTTGAGCTTGAGTCTTCTGCCTTCTCCAAGGGCTTACCCACTCTAGCTCCAAGTCTTCAGCCTTGATCTTCACCAAGGGACTCCTTCCCTTGTTCTTCTTCACCTCTCTTGGACAAGAGAGAGAACCTTCATCTTCAATATAGGAAATGAGAGATGGGGAGGTGGTGGAAGTGAGAGCCTCACAAGATATACAAATAAGACTAGCTCTCTTACAAATCTCCTACTCACTCTAATGGATGTAGCAAGTGATTAAGCTTAGAGAGAGAGAGGAGGCTGTAGGAAGCACTCAACTATAGAATAGGAACCTCACAAGGAGTTTGCAATGAATGCTCAACCTTGGAATGAAGCCCAAGGGGTCCTATTTATAGTTGGGGATGCCTCTTAGCCTTTGGGAACACTTGTGAACGAAAACTAGCCGTTTTGTGGCTTGCAACGGATCTATTTTCACTTGTTGCAACTCCACAACGGCTAGAATCACTTTTCTGCACTTTTTCGTACAGTCTGATCGGCCGAGTTTACATAAAGGTAATTCGGCCGAACCACTAAAAGACAAGTCTGAAAGATAGACTGTCGGCCGAGTTTCCTTGGAGAAACTCGGCCGATCGGTCGACTTTCAACTTGGACTGATCAGTGGATCGGCCGAGTTTCCTACCATTGAAACTCGACCGAACAGGGATCGTCTGAGTTGGAAACTCGGCCGACCGCCCAGAAAATTCCAGAATATATGGATCGGCCGAGTTTGGAATTCGGCCGACAAAATCCCTGTTATGGGTATTTTGGAATTTTCGTAAAACTGTACAAATGATGCATTTTTGTGTCCCAATAATTTTTCTAAGCTTAATTACAAGTCATACAATCATTACAAGTGATTACAAAGCAATTCTAAGGTCATTTACATAGAGATTCCAAATTGCACACTTGTAGCTATGTTGACTTGTCTTTTCTCCAATTTGATATGCGCAAGTTAGGGCATTTGGAGTGTGTCTAAACCTAATCTGAAATCACTCAATGTAGAAGCATTAGACACCAATATGTGGAATGGTTAGTCATCATCAAAACAAGGGTTTAGTCAATTTAGACGTGAGTCAACATTGACCTAATTGACCTTGAGTCAACATTCTCCCCCTTTTTGAAGATGACAAACCATTCCATAAATGTATTGAAAGCTTGTACGTAAAATCATACCTTCGGAGAAACCTAGGGGTTTCAATAGGATTGAGCTCATATGCTCCCCCTCAATTGATGCGCATGGAGTTCTCATACTCCCCCTCAATTGATGCTATTTCTCCTGCATGGTTAGCTTTCATAACATTTATAGAAACTATGTCTTCTACTCATATATGTTCTACACATATATGTCTTCTCCCATTTACCTTCTCCCCTTTACATGGACACGCTTCTTTGCTTCATGTAAGACATGCCTTCTCCCTGTTGTCAAAAGAAGACATATCTTTCTCCCCCTTTGTCATTTCAAAAAGGTGGGGGTGTGAAGAAACTAAGAAACACCACTTGTTAAGAGAAAGAAGATAACAAAAGTTATATAAGGAGAGTAGAAGAGCACATATAGGGGCTTGTCCAAGCATAGAAAGAAAAGCAAGTTAAAGCATATACTTGAACAACCCAAAAATGCAAGATAAAGTGCTGCAGAAGAACAATAAATCACAATTTTGACCCTCAAGATGATGGAATTTGACCAAAAACCATCGGAGCTCATGGCAAAGCAATGAGTCTTGCTCAGAAGGGTGTTTCTGCATAAAAAACACTATACTTGCAGCAAAAACTGAAATTGGAGCAAAAGCTGCATAAAAACCAAAAAAAACTCCAATTTCTACATATAATGTAGCTCTATGTGCCCTGCATCACAATGTTATGCAAGCAACTCAAGATAGAAGATATGCAATTCAAGGAACAATCTTGAGCATGTATAAGATAAGATACAAACATAACATATAGATGATCAAGTATACCACTTATTGATAGGGTTAGAACTACATGTATGCGAACTACTAGTAGATGATATCACAAGTTAGGACTACTAGTAGGATCTAGATCATAGCAAAGAGATATACAAGATAAAGCAAGCTATGAGTAGATATAGAGATATATCCAAACCAAGAGATATGCAATTTTAGAAGCATGAGAGGATATAACTCACTAGATATGCATTCTTACCATAAGATGATTACCCCTATGAACCTCAAAGTTGTATCAAAACAAGATATACACCTAGATAGATGTAGCAAGTTAGAGTACAACGGAAGCGATTTTAGACACAACCAAGAGATCCAAAGAGATCATCATCAAAACCTGCAAAACAACTCAAAGCAAGAAATTGCAAGATATAGATATACCAATTTAGAGCAATTAGAGAGATAGAGTTGTAAGCAAGATAGGAAATTTAGAACATGGCAATATGCATATATAAAGGTACCAAATGAGAGTGCCAAAGAATAAGGCTATTGGTTGAGAAAATCTAGTTGAGAGGGAAATTCTCACTCAATAAGCCAAATGTATATTCTGTGCACAGTGTAATCGGTCGAGTTCTGTGTATTGGCAACTCGGCCGATCGCAGCTGTTGGCAACACCCATTGGTGCCTATCGGTCGAGTTTCAATAGGGCAAACTCGGCCGACAAAACTACTGTAGAAAAAAGCACATATTTTTCATAAAACATATCTAGAGGCATGCTAAAAGGTACAAACCATATCCAAACATGTCTAAGCAAGTTAGTAATGCACTATAGAAGCATTAGAAATAGTTTTTGAGCAAGAGTGTGAAGAGAAACACAAAATGCCACTTTTGACTCAAAAACCATATGTATAGTGCATACTAACTTGACAAAAAACAAGTTAGAAATGGTTACAAGCAATAAAACCATTTACCTTTGTGCTTACCATTGCTTTTCCACTTGTTGTCACCCTCTACACATCTCACCTTTCTTCTTTCATGTGGATTGAGAAGTCAATTTGCAATTCAATAGCTCAAATCAATCCATTTGTAAATACCTACAAGAAGAAAGATGAAATGGTCCCCAATCATGTTTTTGGGTCCGGAGGGGTTAGTTTAGCAACCCAAATCCTATTGCTCTTGGGTGCTTTCCTAAAAGGACAACAAGTAGAATAATGACCAAAATCATTGCAATAGTTGCATGTGCCCATAGTCTTGGAACTAGAGGATGCTCCATGGAATATTGGAGGTCCTTTATCTTTGTTGTTCCCTTGACTACTATCATACCCTAAACCATGTCTACCAATTTGTTTAGTAGTATAGTCTAGGATTTGATTAAGATTCTTTTTACCAACTAAGAATCTTTGCAAAGAAGATCTTAAACTATCATTATCATGCTTAAGAGAGGCAATAGTAGAAGACAATTGATTAATGTTATCTCTAGCATGCAAAAGATTTCCTAAGCAAAGAGTTTTAGTTTCATAAGAGTCTTTATCAATATGAAGAGCAGAAACATCATTCTCTCTACTAGTAGAACTAGAGCAAGATGCATGCCCATTGATTTTAGCAAGTAAGGAGGCATTTTCTATTTCTAATTCATGCAAAACAAAATCTTTGTCTTTGTTTTCAGATTTAAGAACATCAATGTCATGCATGAGAGAATCAACAATTAAAGTATGTTCTTCATTAGAACTAGGCATGAGAG
This sequence comes from Alisma plantago-aquatica, assembly GCA_963693085.1. Classification (NCBI taxonomy): domain Eukaryota; kingdom Viridiplantae; phylum Streptophyta; class Magnoliopsida; order Alismatales; family Alismataceae; genus Alisma; species Alisma plantago-aquatica. Next base: position 142,990,750 of record OY856409.1, on the reverse strand, counting down.
GTCGAGCTTCTAGAAATTTAATCTTATCAAGTAAACTAGCATTTTCAAGTTTAAGAGAGTCTACTTGGCTAAGACAATCATTTTTATCAATAAGCAAGCAAGAATTAGCATATTCAAGATCATCTAGTTCTATATGCAAATTATCAACAATTTTAGCAAGCTTTTTCTTTTTCTTTTTAGAAGACTTATAAGAGGCACTAATATCATGAATAATAGCAATTAAAGATTCTTTATCTAAAGAGTCTAGATTTACCTCATTTGAGTCTTCACTTGTTGATGCTACAAGAGCAAAATGACATTCTCCTTCATTACTAGAGCTTGAGCTTGATCCTTCACATGAATCTTCACTTGAGCTTGAGTTGGAGGAGCCGCTTGAGCTTGAGTGCCATTTCCCCTTCTTGTGAAGATGGGTCTTTTTGCCTTGAGGGCAATCTTCCTTGTAGTGACCCTTCTTTCCACATGTGAAGCACCGGATGGAGGAGGACTTGCCTTTGTAGAGTCGACCTTTGGAGTACATGGCATCTTCTTTAGCTTGAGAGGATGGAGAGACTTGTTCCATGATAGCTTCAATTTGAGCCTTCATTTCAGCCTTCTTCATTCTCTTTAGCTCTTTCTTCTCTTGTCTTTCTACTTCCTCCCTCTTGTCAAGTGTAGCTTCATGTGCTTGTAGATTTCCAATGAGCTCTTCAATAGGAATATCCCTAAGCGACCTTGCTTCTTCAATAGAAGTCACCTTGGATTCCCATCTCTTGGGGAGAGTTCTAAGGATCTTTGAGTTGATCTCTCCATTAGACATGGGATGTCCTAGAACAGCAAGACCATTCAAGATGGTGTTGAGCCTTGAGTACATGTTGGCTATGCTCTCCTCCTTTCCCATCTTGAAGTTCTCAAGCAACCCTTTGAGCATGTAGACTTTGCTTTCCTTCACTTGATCTGTCCCTTCATAAGTGATGCAAAGCTTTCTCCATACCTCATAGGCCGTCTCACAAGAAGAAATCCGGTTGAACTCGGTGGGGGTCATGGAGGCATAAAGGATGTGCATGGCTCTAGCGTTCAAGGTAGCTTTCATCAAGGTGGCTTCATCCCATTCTTCAATGTTTGTCTTTGGTAGAATGTATGGGCTGTTCACCATTTGCCACATCTCGAGACTTGATCCTTGGATGAAGAATTGAAGTCTTCTTCTCCAATAGAGGAAGTTGCTCCCATTGAAGATTGGAAGGCTGGTCGAGAGTCTCCCTCCTAGGTAGTCACCCATCTTCTCCTACTTGTTGAAGTATGCTTGGAGAAGACCCGCTCTGATACCACTTGTTGGATCCTGGATGGGTGACTTAGGTGCTCTAGAGGGGGGGGGGTGAATAGAGCTGAAAGCACTTAAACAAAATTCATTAAACCTTCAAATTATATGACAAGATAAGGTTGCTAAATAGGTAATTTGAGTGCAACTAAAACATGCATAGCAAGGATAAGAGAGATTGAACATGCACCAAATTAGACAAGCTATTTAGAGTGGTTCCACACTTCAAACTAGAAGTGTGTCAGTCCACTTGCCTAGAGAGGTCAACCTCTAGGACTTCAACCAATTGCACTCTTATATTCACTTATAAGACTTACAATTACAAGACCAACAAAGGACTTACCTATCCAATACAAAAGAGTCTTCAACCTTACCAAGGACTTACCCACTTTGCAAGAGTCTTCGGCCTTCTCCAAGGACTTACCCACTCTTGCACAAGTCTTCGGCCTTGTAGGAATTACCCACTCTTCTTGGATCTTCCGCCTTTGACTTCACCTTCACTCGGAGAAGCTTTCCACCAAGGACTTATCCACTTGAGCTTGAGTCTTCTGCCTTCTCCAAGGGCTTACCCACTCTAGCTCCAAGTCTTCAGCCTTGATCTTCACCAAGGGACTCCTTCCCTTGTTCTTCTTCACCTCTCTTGGACAAGAGAGAGAACCTTCATCTTCAATATAGGAAATGAGAGATGGGGAGGTGGTGGAAGTGAGAGCCTCACAAGATATACAAATAAGACTAGCTCTCTTACAAATCTCCTACTCACTCTAATGGATGTAGCAAGTGATTAAGCTTAGAGAGAGAGAGGAGGCTGTAGGAAGCACTCAACTATAGAATAGGAACCTCACAAGGAGTTTGCAATGAATGCTCAACCTTGGAATGAAGCCCAAGGGGTCCTATTTATAGTTGGGGATGCCTCTTAGCCTTTGGGAACACTTGTGAACGAAAACTAGCCGTTTTGTGGCTTGCAACGGATCTATTTTCACTTGTTGCAACTCCACAACGGCTAGAATCACTTTTCTGCACTTTTTCGTACAGTCTGATCGGCCGAGTTTACATAAAGGTAATTCGGCCGAACCACTAAAAGACAAGTCTGAAAGATAGACTGTCGGCCGAGTTTCCTTGGAGAAACTCGGCCGATCGGTCGACTTTCAACTTGGACTGATCAGTGGATCGGCCGAGTTTCCTACCATTGAAACTCGACCGAACAGGGATCGTCTGAGTTGGAAACTCGGCCGACCGCCCAGAAAATTCCAGAATATATGGATCGGCCGAGTTTGGAATTCGGCCGACAAAATCCCTGTTATGGGTATTTTGGAATTTTCGTAAAACTGTACAAATGATGCATTTTTGTGTCCCAATAATTTTTCTAAGCTTAATTACAAGTCATACAATCATTACAAGTGATTACAAAGCAATTCTAAGGTCATTTACATAGAGATTCCAAATTGCACACTTGTAGCTATGTTGACTTGTCTTTTCTCCAATTTGATATGCGCAAGTTAGGGCATTTGGAGTGTGTCTAAACCTAATCTGAAATCACTCAATGTAGAAGCATTAGACACCAATATGTGGAATGGTTAGTCATCATCAAAACAAGGGTTTAGTCAATTTAGACGTGAGTCAACATTGACCTAATTGACCTTGAGTCAACATTCTCCCCCTTTTTGAAGATGACAAACCATTCCATAAATGTATTGAAAGCTTGTACGTAAAATCATACCTTCGGAGAAACCTAGGGGTTTCAATAGGATTGAGCTCATATGCTCCCCCTCAATTGATGCGCATGGAGTTCTCATACTCCCCCTCAATTGATGCTATTTCTCCTGCATGGTTAGCTTTCATAACATTTATAGAAACTATGTCTTCTACTCATATATGTTCTACACATATATGTCTTCTCCCATTTACCTTCTCCCCTTTACATGGACACGCTTCTTTGCTTCATGTAAGACATGCCTTCTCCCTGTTGTCAAAAGAAGACATATCTTTCTCCCCCTTTGTCATTTCAAAAAGGTGGGGGTGTGAAGAAACTAAGAAACACCACTTGTTAAGAGAAAGAAGATAACAAAAGTTATATAAGGAGAGTAGAAGAGCACATATAGGGGCTTGTCCAAGCATAGAAAGAAAAGCAAGTTAAAGCATATACTTGAACAACCCAAAAATGCAAGATAAAGTGCTGCAGAAGAACAATAAATCACAATTTTGACCCTCAAGATGATGGAATTTGACCAAAAACCATCGGAGCTCATGGCAAAGCAATGAGTCTTGCTCAGAAGGGTGTTTCTGCATAAAAAACACTATACTTGCAGCAAAAACTGAAATTGGAGCAAAAGCTGCATAAAAACCAAAAAAAACTCCAATTTCTACATATAATGTAGCTCTATGTGCCCTGCATCACAATGTTATGCAAGCAACTCAAGATAGAAGATATGCAATTCAAGGAACAATCTTGAGCATGTATAAGATAAGATACAAACATAACATATAGATGATCAAGTATACCACTTATTGATAGGGTTAGAACTACATGTATGCGAACTACTAGTAGATGATATCACAAGTTAGGACTACTAGTAGGATCTAGATCATAGCAAAGAGATATACAAGATAAAGCAAGCTATGAGTAGATATAGAGATATATCCAAACCAAGAGATATGCAATTTTAGAAGCATGAGAGGATATAACTCACTAGATATGCATTCTTACCATAAGATGATTACCCCTATGAACCTAAAAGTTGTATCAAAACAAGATATACACCTAGATAGATGTAGCAAGTTAGAGTACAACGGAAGCGATTTTAGACACAACCAAGAGATCCAAAGAGATCATCATCAAAACCTGCAAAACAACTCAAAGCAAGAAATTGCAAGATATAGATATACCAATTTAGAGCAATTAGAGAGATAGAGTTGTAAGCAAGATAGGAAATTTAGAACATGGCAATATGCATATATAAAGGTACCAAATGAGAGTGCCAAAGAATAAGGCTATTGGTTGAGAAAATCTAGTTGAGAGGGAAATTCTCACTCAATAAGCCAAATGTATATTCTGTGCACAGTGTAATCGGTCGAGTTCTGTGTATTGGCAACTCGGCCGATCGCAGCTGTTGGCAACACCCATTGGTGCCTATCGGTCGAGTTTCAATAGGGCAAACTCGGCCGACAAAACTACTGTAGAAAAAAGCACATATTTTTCATAAAACATATCTAGAGGCATGCTAAAAGGTACAAACCATATCCAAACATGTCTAAGCAAGTTAGTAATGCACTATAGAAGCATTAGAAATAGTTTTTGAGCAAGAGTGTGAAGAGAAACACAAAATGCCACTTTTGACTCAAAAACCATATGTATAGTGCATACTAACTTGACAAAAAACAAGTTAGAAATGGTTACAAGCAATAAAACCATTTACCTTTGTGCTTACCATTACTTTTCCACTTGTTGTCACCCTCTACACATCTCACCTTTCTTCTTTCATGTGGATTGAGAAGTCAATTTGCAATTCAATAGCTCAAATCAATCCATTTGTAAATACCTACAAGAAGAAAGATGAAATGGTCCCCAATCATGTTTTTGGGTCCGGAGGGGTTAGTTTAGCAACCCAAATCCTATTGCTCTTGGGTGCTTTCCTAAAAGGACAACAAGTAGAATAATGACCAAAATCATTGCAATAGTTGCATGTGCCCATAGTCTTGGAACTAGAGGATGCTCCATGGAATATTGGAGGTCCTTTATCTTTGTTGTTCCCTTGACTACTATCATACCCTAAACCATGTCTACCAATTTGTTTAGTAGTATAGTCTAGGATTTGATTAAGATTCTTTTTACCAACTAAGAATCTTTGCAAAGAAGATCTTAAACTATCATTATCATGCTTAAGAGAGGCAATAGTAGAAGACAATTGATTAATGTTATCTCTAGCATGCAAAAGATTTCCTAAGCAAAGAGTTTTAGTTTCATAAGAGTCTTTATCAATATGAAGAGCAGAAACATCATTCTCTCTACTAGTAGAACTAGAGCAAGATGCATGCCCATTGATTTTAGCAAGTAAGGAGGCATTTTCTATTTCTAATTCATGCAAAACAAAATCTTTGTCTTTGTTTTCAGATTTAAGAACATCAATGTCATGCATGAGAGAATCAACAATTAAAGTATGTTCTTCATTAGAACTAGGCATGAGAGGTTGAGCTTCTAGAAATTTAATCTTATCAAGTAAACTAGCATTTTCAAGTTTAAGAGAGTCTACTTGGCTAAGACAATCATTTTTATCAATAAGCAAGCAAGAATTAGCATATTCAAGATCATCTAGTTCTATATGCAAATTATCAACAATTTTAGCAAGCTTTTTCTTTTTCTTTTTAGAAGACTTATAAGAGGCACTAATATCATGAATAATAGCAATTAAAGATTCTTTATCTAAAGAGTCTAGATTTACCTCATTTGAGTCTTCACTTGTTGATGCTACAAGAGCAAAATGACATTCTCCTTCATTACTAGAGCTTGAGCTTGATCCTTCACATGAATCTTCACTTGAGCTTGAGTTGGAGGAGCCGCTTGAGCTTGAGTGCCATTTCCCCTTCTTGTGAAGATGGGTCTTTTTGCCTTGAGGGCAATCTTCCTTGTAGTGACCCTTCTTTCCACATGTGAAGCACCGGATGGAGGAGGACTTGCCTTTGTAGAGTCGACCTTTGGAGTACATGGCATCTTCTTTAGCTTGAGAGGATGGAGAGACTTGTTCCATGATAGCTTCAATTTGAGCCTTCATTTCAGCCTTCTTCATTCTCTTTAGCTCTTTCTTCTCTTGTCTTTCTACTTCCTCCCTCTTGTCAAGTGTAGCTTCATGTGCTTGTAGATTTCCAATGAGCTCTTCAATAGGAATATCCCTAAGCGACCTTGCTTCTTCAATAGAAGTCACCTTGGATTCCCATCTCTTGGGGAGAGTTCTAAGGATCTTTGAGTTGATCTCTCCATTAGACATGGGATGTCCTAGAACAGCAAGACCATTCAAGATGGTGTTGAGCCTTGAGTACATGTTGGCTATGCTCTCCTCCTTTCCCATCTTGAAGTTCTCAAGCAACCCTTTGAGCATGTAGACTTTGCTTTCCTTCACTTGATCTGTCCCTTCATAAGTGATGCAAAGCTTTCTCCATACCTCATAGGCCGTCTCACAAGAAGAAATCCGGTTGAACTCGGTGGGGGTCATGGAGGCATAAAGGATGTGCATGGCTCTAGCGTTCAAGGTAGCTTTCATCAAGGTGGCTTCATCCCATTCTTCAATGTTTGTCTTTGGTAGAATGTATGGGCTGTTCACCATTTGCCACATCTCGAGACTTGATCCTTGGATGAAGAATTGAAGTCTTCTTCTCCAATAGAGGAAGTTGCTCCCATTGAAGATTGGAAGGCTGGTCGAGAGTCTCCCTCCTAGGTAGTCACCCATCTTCTCCTACTTTGTTGAAGTATGCTTGGAGAAGACCCGCTCTGATACCACTTGTTGGATCCTGGATGGGTGACTTAGGTGCTCTAGAGGGGGGGGGGGTGAATAGAGCTGAAAGCACTTAAACAAAATTCATTAAACCTTCAAATTATATGACAAGATAAGGTTGCTAAATAGGTAATTTGAGTGCAACTAAAACATGCATAGCAAGGATAAGAGAGATTGAACATGCACCAAATTAGACAAGCTATTTAGAGTGGTTCCACACTTCAAACTAGAAGTGTGTCAGTCCACTTGCCTAGAGAGGTCAACCTCTAGGACTTCAACCAATTGCACTCTTATATTCACTTATAAGACTTACAATTACAAGACCAACAAAGGACTTACCTATCCAATACAAAAGAGTCTTCAACCTTACCAAGGACTTACCCACTTTGCAAGAGTCTTCGGCCTTCTCCAAGGACTTACCCACTCTTGCACAAGTCTTCGGCCTTGTAGGAATTACCCACTCTTCTTGGATCTTCCGCCTTTGACTTCACCTTCACTCGGAGAAGCTTTCCACCAAGGACTTATCCACTTGAGCTTGAGTCTTCTGCCTTCTCCAAGGGCTTACCCACTCTAGCTCCAAGTCTTCAGCCTTGATCTTCACCAAGGGACTCCTTCCCTTGTTCTTCTTCACCTCTCTTGGACAAGAGAGAGAACCTTCATCTTCAATATAGGAAATGAGAGATGGGGAGGTGGTGGAAGTGAGAGCCTCACAAGATATACAAATAAGACTAGCTCTCTTACAAATCTCCTACTCACTCTAATGGATGTAGCAAGTGATTAAGCTTAGAGAGAGAGAGGAGGCTGTAGGAAGCACTCAACTATAGAATAGGAACCTCACAAGGAGTTTGCAATGAATGCTCAACCTTGGAATGAAGCCCAAGGGGTCCTATTTATAGTTGGGGATGCCTCTTAGCCTTTGGGAACACTTGTGAACGAAAACTAGCCGTTTTGTGGCTTGCAACGGATCTATTTTCACTTGTTGCAACTCCACAACGGCTAGAATCACTTTTCTGCACTTTTTCGTACAGTCTGATCGGCCGAGTTTACATAAAGGTAATTCGGCCGAACCACTAAAAGACAAGTCTGAAAGATAGACTGTCGGCCGAGTTTCCTTGGAGAAACTCGGCCGATCGGTCGACTTTCAACTTGGACTGATCAGTGGATCGGCCGAGTTTCCTACCATTGAAACTCGACCGAACAGGGATCGTCTGAGTTGGAAACTCGGCCGACCGCCCAGAAAATTCCAGAATATATGGATCGGCCGAGTTTGGAATTCGGCCGACAAAATCCCTGTTATGGGTATTTTGGAATTTTCGTAAAACTGTACAAATGATGCATTTTTGTGTCCCAATAATTTTTCTAAGCTTAATTACAAGTCATACAATCATTACAAGTGATTACAAAGCAATTCTAAGGTCATTTACATAGAGATTCCAAATTGCACACTTGTAGCTATGTTGACTTGTCTTTTCTCCAATTTGATATGCGCAAGTTAGGGCATTTGGAGTGTGTCTAAACCTAATCTGAAATCACTCAATGTAGAAGCATTAGACACCAATATGTGGAATGGTTAGTCATCATCAAAACAAGGGTTTAGTCAATTTAGACGTGAGTCAACATTGACCTAATTGACCTTGAGTCAACATTCTCCCCCTTTTTGAAGATGACAAACCATTCCATAAATGTATTGAAAGCTTGTACGTAAAATCATACCTTCGGAGAAACCTAGGGGTTTCAATAGGATTGAGCTCATATGCTCCCCCTCAATTGATGCGCATGGAGTTCTCATACTCCCCCTCAATTGATGCTATTTCTCCTGCATGGTTAGCTTTCATAACATTTATAGAAACTATGTCTTCTACTCATATATGTTCTACACATATATGTCTTCTCCCATTTACCTTCTCCCCTTTACATGGACACGCTTCTTTGCTTCATGTAAGACATGCCTTCTCCCTGTTGTCAAAAGAAGACATATCTTTCTCCCCCTTTGTCATTTCAAAAAGGTGGGGGTGTGAAGAAACTAAGAAACACCACTTGTTAAGAGAAAGAAGATAACAAAAGTTATATAAGGAGAGTAGAAGAGCACATATAGGGGCTTGTCCAAGCATAGAAAGAAAAGCAAGTTAAAGCATATACTTGAACAACCCAAAAATGCAAGATAAAGTGCTGCAGAAGAACAATAAATCACAATTTTGACCCTCAAGATGATGGAATTTGACCAAAAACCATCGGAGCTCATGGCAAAGCAATGAGTCTTGCTCAGAAGGGTGTTTCTGCATAAAAAACACTATACTTGCAGCAAAAACTGAAATTGGAGCAAAAGCTGCATAAAAACCAAAAAAAACTCCAATTTCTACATATAATGTAGCTCTATGTGCCCTGCATCACAATGTTATGCAAGCAACTCAAGATAGAAGATATGCAATTCAAGGAACAATCTTGAGCATGTATAAGATAAGATACAAACATAACATATAGATGATCAAGTATACCACTTATTGATAGGGTTAGAACTACATGTATGCGAACTACTAGTAGATGATATCACAAGTTAGGACTACTAGTAGGATCTAGATCATAGCAAAGAGATATACAAGATAAAGCAAGCTATGAGTAGATATAGAGATATATCCAAACCAAGAGATATGCAATTTTAGAAGCATGAGAGGATATAACTCACTAGATATGCATTCTTACCATAAGATGATTACCCCTATGAACCTCAAAGTTGTATCAAAACAAGATATACACCTAGATAGATGTAGCAAGTTAGAGTACAACGGAAGCGATTTTAGACACAACCAAGAGATCCAAAGAGATCATCATCAAAACCTGCAAAACAACTCAAAGCAAGAAATTGCAAGATATAGATATACCAATTTAGAGCAATTAGAGAGATAGAGTTGTAAGCAAGATAGGAAATTTAGAACATGGCAATATGCATATATAAAGGTACCAAATGAGAGTGCCAAAGAATAAGGCTATTGGTTGAGAAAATCTAGTTGAGAGGGAAATTCTCACTCAATAAGCCAAATGTATATTCTGTGCACAGTGTAATCGGTCGAGTTCTGTGTATTGGCAACTCGGCCGATCGCAGCTGTTGGCAACACCCATTGGTGCCTATCGGTCGAGTTTCAATAGGGCAAACTCGGCCGACAAAACTACTGTAGAAAAAAGCACATATTTTTCATAAAACATATCTAGAGGCATGCTAAAAGGTACAAACCATATCCAAACATGTCTAAGCAAGTTAGTAATGCACTATAGAAGCATTAGAAATAGTTTTTGAGCAAGAGTGTGAAGAGAAACACAAAATGCCACTTTTGACTCAAAAACCATATGTATAGTGCATACTAACTTGACAAAAAACAAGTTAGAAATGGTTACAAGCAATAAAACCATTTACCTTTGTGCTTACCATTGCTTTTCCACTTGTTGTCACCCTCTACACATCTCACCTTTCTTCTTTCATGTGGATTGAGAAGTCAATTTGCAATTCAATAGCTCAAATCAATCCATTTGTAAATACCTACAAGAAGAAAGATGAAATGGTCCCCAATCATGTTTTTGGGTCCGGAGGGGTTAGTTTAGCAACCCAAATCCTATTGCTCTTGGGTGCTTTCCTAAAAGGACAACAAGTAGAATAATGACCAAAATCATTGCAATAGTTGCATGTGCCCATAGTCTTGGAACTAGAGGATGCTCCATGGAATATTGGAGGTCCTTTATCTTTGTTGTTCCCTTGACTACTATCATACCCTAAACCATGTCTACCAATTTGTTTAGTAGTATAGTCTAGGATTTGATTAAGATTCTTTTTACCAACTAAGAATCTTTGCAAAGAAGATCTTAAACTATCATTATCATGCTTAAGAGAGGCAATAGTAGAAGACAATTGATTAATGTTATCTCTAGCATGCAAAAGATTTCCTAAGCAAAGAGTTTTAGTTTCATAAGAGTCTTTATCAATATGAAGAGCAGAAACATCATTCTCTCTACTAGTAGAACTAGAGCAAGATGCATGCCCATTGATTTTAGCAAGTAAGGAGGCATTTTCTATTTCTAATTCATGCAAAACAAAATCTTTGTCTTTGTTTTCAGATTTAAGAACATCAATGTCATGCATGAGAGAATCAACAATTAAAGTATGTTCTTCATTAGAACTAGGCATGAGAGGTTGAGCTTCTAGAAATTTAATCTTATCAAGTAAACTAGCATTTTCAAGTTTAAGAGAGTCTACTTGGCTAAGACAATCATTTTTATCAATAAGCAAGCAAGAATTAGCATATTCAAGATCATCTAGTTCTATATGCAAATTATCAACAATTTTAGCAAGCTTTTTCTTTTTCTTTTTAGAAGACTTATAAGAGGCACTAATATCATGAATAATAGCAATTAAAGATTCTTTATCTAAAGAGTCTAGATTTACCTCATTTGAGTCTTCACTTGTTGATGCTACAAGAGCAAAATGACATTCTCCTTCATTACTAGAGCTTGAGCTTGATCCTTCACATGAATCTTCACTTGAGCTTGAGTTGGAGGAGCCGCTTGAGCTTGAGTGCCATTTCCCCTTCTTGTGAAGATGGGTCTTTTTGCCTTGAGGGCAATCTTCCTTGTAGTGACCCTTCTTTCCACATGTGAAGCACCGGATGGAGGAGGACTTGCCTTTGTAGAGTCGACCTTTGGAGTACATGGCATCTTCTTTAGCTTGAGAGGATGGAGAGACTTGTTCCATGATAGCTTCAATTTGAGCCTTCATTTCAGCCTTCTTCATTCTCTTTAGCTCTTTCTTCTCTTGTCTTTCTACTTCCTCCCTCTTGTCAAGTGTAGCTTCATGTGCTTGTAGATTTCCAATGAGCTCTTCAATAGGAATATCCCTAAGCGACCTTGCTTCTTCAATAGAAGTCACCTTGGATTCCCATCTCTTGGGGAGAGTTCTAAGGATCTTTGAGTTGATCTCTCCATTAGACATGGGATGTCCTAGAACAGCAAGACCATTCAAGATGGTGTTGAGCCTTGAGTACATGTTGGCTATGCTCTCCTCCTTTCCCATCTTGAAGTTCTCAAGCAACCCTTTGAGCATGTAGACTTTGCTTTCCTTCACTTGATCTGTCCCTTCATAAGTGATGCAAAGCTTTCTCCATACCTCATAGGCCGTCTCACAAGAAGAAATCCGGTTGAACTCGGTGGGGGTCATGGAGGCATAAAGGATGTGCATGGCTCTAGCGTTCAAGGTAGCTTTCATCAAGGTGGCTTCATCCCATTCTTCAATGTTTGTCTTTGGTAGAATGTATGGGCTGTTCACCATTTGCCACATCTCGAGACTTGATCCTTGGATGAAGAATTGAAGTCTTCTTCTCCAATAGAGGAAGTTGCTCCCATTGAAGATTGGAAGGCTGGTCGAGAGTCTCCCTCCTAGGTAGTCACCCATCTTCTCCTACTTGTTGAAGTATGCTTGGAGAAGACCCGCTCTGATACCACTTGTTGGATCCTGGATGGGTGACTTAGGTGCTCTAGAGGGGGGGGGGGTGAATAGAGCTGAAAGCACTTAAACAAAATTCATTAAACCTTCAAATTATATGACAAGATAAGGTTGCTAAATAGGTAATTTGAGTGCAACTAAAACATGCATAGCAAGGATAAGAGAGATTGAACATGCACCAAATTAGACAAGCTATTTAGAGTGGTTCCACACTTCAAACTAGAAGTGTGTCAGTCCACTTGCCTAGAGAGGTCAACCTCTAGGACTTCAACCAATTGCACTCTTATATTCACTTATAAGACTTACAATTACAAGACCAACAAAGGACTTACCTATCCAATACAAAAGAGTCTTCAACCTTACCAAGGACTTACCCACTTTGCAAGAGTCTTCGGCCTTCTCCAAGGACTTACCCACTCTTGCACAAGTCTTCGGCCTTGTAGGAATTACCCACTCTTCTTGGATCTTCCGCCTTTGACTTCACCTTCACTCGGAGAAGCTTTCCACCAAGGACTTATCCACTTGAGCTTGAGTCTTCTGCCTTCTCCAAGGGCTTACCCACTCTAGCTCCAAGTCTTCAGCCTTGATCTTCACCAAGGGACTCCTTCCCTTGTTCTTCTTCACCTCTCTTGGACAAGAGAGAGAACCTTCATCTTCAATATAGGAAATGAGAGATGGGGAGGTGGTGGAAGTGAGAGCCTCACAAGATATACAAATAAGACTAGCTCTCTTACAAATCTCCTACTCACTCTAATGGATGTAGCAAGTGATTAAGCTTAGAGAGAGAGAGGAGGCTGTAGGAAGCACTCAACTATAGAATAGGAACCTCACAAGGAGTTTGCAATGAATGCTCAACCTTGGAATGAAGCCCAAGGGGTCCTATTTATAGTTGGGGATGCCTCTTAGCCTTTGGGAACACTTGTGAACGAAAACTAGCCGTTTTGTGGCTTGCAACGGATCTATTTTCACTTGTTGCAACTCCACAACGGCTAGAATCACTTTTCTGCACTTTTTCGTACAGTCTGATCGGCCGAGTTTACATAAAGGTAATTCGGCCGAACCACTAAAAGACAAGTCTGAAAGATAGACTGTCGGCCGAGTTTCCTTGGAGAAACTCGGCCGATCGGTCGACTTTCAACTTGGACTGATCAGTGGATCGGCCGAGTTTCCTACCATTGAAACTCGACCGAACAGGGATCGTCTGAGTTGGAAACTCGGCCGACCGCCCAGAAAATTCCAGAATATATGGATCGGCCGAGTTTGGAATTCGGCCGACAAAATCCCTGTTATGGGTATTTTGGAATTTTCGTAAAACTGTACAAATGATGCATTTTTGTGTCCCAATAATTTTTCTAAGCTTAATTACAAGTCATACAATCATTACAAGTGATTACAAAGCAATTCTAAGGTCATTTACATAGAGATTCCAAATTGCACACTTGTAGCTATGTTGACTTGTCTTTTCTCCAATTTGATATGCGCAAGTTAGGGCATTTGGAGTGTGTCTAAACCTAATCTGAAATCACTCAATGTAGAAGCATTAGACACCAATATGTGGAATGGTTAGTCATCATCAAAACAAGGGTTTAGTCAATTTAGACGTGAGTCAACATTGACCTAATTGACCTTGAGTCAACATTCTCCCCCTTTTTGAAGATGACAAACCATTCCATAAATGTATTGAAAGCTTGTACGTAAAATCATACCTTCGGAGAAACCTAGGGGTTTCAATAGGATTGAGCTCATATGCTCCCCCTCAATTGATGCGCATGGAGTTCTCATACTCCCCCTCAATTGATGCTATTTCTCCTGCATGGTTAGCTTTCATAACATTTATAGAAACTATGTCTTCTACTCATATATGTTCTACACATATATGTCTTCTCCCATTTACCTTCTCCCCTTTACATGGACACGCTTCTTTGCTTCATGTAAGACATGCCTTCTCCCTGTTGTCAAAAGAAGACATATCTTTCTCCCCCTTTGTCATTTCAAAAAGGTGGGGGTGTGAAGAAACTAAGAAACACCACTTGTTAAGAGAAAGAAGATAACAAAAGTTATATAAGGAGAGTAGAAGAGCACATATAGGGGCTTGTCCAAGCATAGAAAGAAAAGCAAGTTAAAGCATATACTTGAACAACCCAAAAATGCAAGATAAAGTGCTGCAGAAGAACAATAAATCACAATTTTGACCCTCAAGATGATGGAATTTGACCAAAAACCATCGGAGCTCATGGCAAAGCAATGAGTCTTGCTCAGAAGGGTGTTTCTGCATAAAAAACACTATACTTGCAGCAAAAACTGAAATTGGAGCAAAAGCTGCATAAAAACCAAAAAAAACTCCAATTTCTACATATAATGTAGCTCTATGTGCCCTGCATCACAATGTTATGCAAGCAACTCAAGATAGAAGATATGCAATTCAAGGAACAATCTTGAGCATGTATAAGATAAGATACAAACATAACATATAGATGATCAAGTATACCACTTATTGATAGGGTTAGAACTACATGTATGCGAACTACTAGTAGATGATATCACAAGTTAGGACTACTAGTAGGATCTAGATCATAGCAAAGAGATATACAAGATAAAGCAAGCTATGAGTAGATATAGAGATATATCCAAACCAAGAGATATGCAATTTTAGAAGCATGAGAGGATATAACTCACTAGATATGCATTCTTACCATAAGATGATTACCCCTATGAACCTCAAAGTTGTATCAAAACAAGATATACACCTAGATAGATGTAGCAAGTTAGAGTACAACGGAAGCGATTTTAGACACAACCAAGAGATCCAAAGAGATCATCATCAAAACCTGCAAAACAACTCAAAGCAAGAAATTGCAAGATATAGATATACCAATTTAGAGCAATTAGAGAGATAGAGTTGTAAGCAAGATAGGAAATTTAGAACATGGCAATATGCATATATAAAGGTACCAAATGAGAGTGCCAAAGAATAAGGCTATTGGTTGAGAAAATCTAGTTGAGAGGGAAATTCTCACTCAATAAGCCAAATGTATATTCTGTGCACAGTGTAATCGGTCGAGTTCTGTGTATTGGCAACTCGGCCGATCGCAGCTGTTGGCAACACCCATTGGTGCCTATCGGTCGAGTTTCAATAGGGCAAACTCGGCCGACAAAACTACTGTAGAAAAAAGCACATATTTTTCATAAAACATATCTAGAGGCATGCTAAAAGGTACAAACCATATCCAAACATGTCTAAGCAAGTTAGTAATGCACTATAGAAGCATTAGAAATAGTTTTTGAGCAAGAGTGTGAAGAGAAACACAAAATGCCACTTTTGACTCAAAAACCATATGTATAGTGCATACTAACTTGACAAAAAACAAGTTAGAAATGGTTACAAGCAATAAAACCATTTACCTTTGTGCTTACCATTGCTTTTCCACTTGTTGTCACCCTCTACACATCTCACCTTTCTTCTTTCATGTGGATTGAGAAGTCAATTTGCAATTCAATAGCTCAAATCAATCCATTTGTAAATACCTACAAGAAGAAAGATGAAATGGTCCCCAATCATGTTTTTGGGTCCGGAGGGGTTAGTTTAGCAACCCAAATCCTATTGCTCTTGGGTGCTTTCCTAAAAGGACAACAAGTAGAATAATGACCAAAATCATTGCAATAGTTGCATGTGCCCATAGTCTTGGAACTAGAGGATGCTCCATGGAATATTGGAGGTCCTTTATCTTTGTTGTTCCCTTGACTACTATCATACCCTAAACCATGTCTACCAATTTGTTTAGTAGTATAGTCTAGGATTTGATTAAGATTCTTTTTACCAACTAAGAATCTTTGCAAAGAAGATCTTAAACTATCATTATCATGCTTAAGAGAGGCAATAGTAGAAGACAATTGATTAATGTTATCTCTAGCATGCAAAAGATTTCCTAAGCAAAGAGTTTTAGTTTCATAAGAGTCTTTATCAATATGAAGAGCAGAAACATCATTCTCTCTACTAGTAGAACTAGAGCAAGATGCATGCCCATTGATTTTAGCAAGTAAGGAGGCATTTTCTATTTCTAATTCATGCAAAACAAAATCTTTGTCTTTGTTTTCAGATTTAAGAACATCAATGTCATGCATGAGAGAATCAACAATTAAAGTATGTTCTTCATTAGAACTAGGCATGAGAGGTTGAGCTTCTAGAAATTTAATCTTATCAAGTAAACTAGCATTTTCAAGTTTAAGAGAGTCTACTTGGCTAAGACAATCATTTTTATCAATAAGCAAGCAAGAATTAGCATATTCAAGATCATCTAGTTCTATATGCAAATTATCAACAATTTTAGCAAGCTTTTTCTTTTTCTTTTTAGAAGACTTATAAGAGGCACTAATATCATGAATAATAGCAATTAAAGATTCTTTATCTAAAGAGTCTAGATTTACCTCATTTGAGTCTTCACTTGTTGATGCTACAAGAGCAAAATGACATTCTCCTTCATTACTAGAGCTTGAGCTTGATCCTTCACATGAATCTTCACTTGAGCTTGAGTTGGAGGAGCCGCTTGAGCTTGAGTGCCATTTCCCCTTCTTGTGAAGATGGGTCTTTTTGCCTTGAGGGCAATCTTCCTTGTAGTGACCCTTCTTTCCACATGTGAAGCACCGGATGGAGGAGGACTTGCCTTTGTAGAGTCGACCTTTGGAGTACATGGCATCTTCTTTAGCTTGAGAGGATGGAGAGACTTGTTCCATGATAGCTTCAATTTGAGCCTTCATTTCAGCCTTCTTCATTCTCTTTAGCTCTTTCTTCTCTTGTCTTTCTACTTCCTCCCTCTTGTCAAGTGTAGCTTCATGTGCTTGTAGATTTCCAATGAGCTCTTCAATAGGAATATCCCTAAGCGACCTTGCTTCTTCAATAGAAGTCACCTTGGATTCCCATCTCTTGGGGAGAGTTCTAAGGATCTTTGAGTTGATCTCTCCATTAGACATGGGATGTCCTAGAACAGCAAGACCATTCAAGATGGTGTTGAGCCTTGAGTACATGTTGGCTATGCTCTCCTCCTTTCCCATCTTGAAGTTCTCAAGCAACCCTTTGAGCATGTAGACTTTGCTTTCCTTCACTTGATCTGTCCCTTCATAAGTGATGCAAAGCTTTCTCCATACCTCATAGGCCGTCTCACAAGAAGAAATCCGGTTGAACTCGGTGGGGGTCATGGAGGCATAAAGGATGTGCATGGCTCTAGCGTTCAAGGTAGCTTTCATCAAGGTGGCTTCATCCCATTCTTCAATGTTTGTCTTTGGTAGAATGTATGGGCTGTTCACCATTTGCCACATCTCGAGACTTGATCCTTGGATGAAGAATTGAAGTCTTCTTCTCCAATAGAGGAAGTTGCTCCCATTGAAGATTGGAAGGCTGGTCGAGAGTCTCCCTCCTAGGTAGTCACCCATCTTCTCCTACTTGTTGAAGTATGCTTGGAGAAGACCCGCTCTGATACCACTTGTTGGATCCTGGATGGGTGACTTAGGTGCTCTAGAGGGGGGGGGTGAATAGAGCTGAAAGCACTTAAACAAAATTCATTAAACCTTCAAATTATATGACAAGATAAGGTTGCTAAATAGGTAATTTGAGTGCAACTAAAACATGCATAGCAAGGATAAGAGAGATTGAACATGCACCAAATTAGACAAGCTATTTAGAGTGGTTCCACACTTCAAACTAGAAGTGTGTCAGTCCACTTGCCTAGAGAGGTCAACCTCTAGGACTTCAACCAATTGCACTCTTATATTCACTTATAAGACTTACAATTACAAGACCAACAAAGGACTTACCTATCCAATACAAAAGAGTCTTCAACCTTACCAAGGACTTACCCACTTTGCAAGAGTCTTCGGCCTTCTCCAAGGACTTACCCACTCTTGCACAAGTCTTCGGCCTTGTAGGAATTACCCACTCTTCTTGGATCTTCCGCCTTTGACTTCACCTTCACTCGGAGAAGCTTTCCACCAAGGACTTATCCACTTGAGCTTGAGTCTTCTGCCTTCTCCAAGGGCTTACCCACTCTAGCTCCAAGTCTTCAGCCTTGATCTTCACCAAGGGACTCCTTCCCTTGTTCTTCTTCACCTCTCTTGGACAAGAGAGAGAACCTTCATCTTCAATATAGGAAATGAGATATGGGGAGGTGGTGGAAGTGAGAGCCTCACAAGATATACAAATAAGACTAGCTCTCTTACAAATCTCCTACTCACTCTAATGGATGTAGCAAGTGATTAAGCTTAGAGAGAGAGAGGAGGCTGTAGGAAGCACTCAACTATAGAATAGGAACCTCACAAGGAGTTTGCAATGAATGCTCAACCTTGGAATGAAGCCCAAGGGGTCCTATTTATAGTTGGGGATGCCTCTTAGCCTTTGGGAACACTTGTGAACGAAAACTAGCCGTTTTGTGGCTTGCAACGGATCTATTTTCACTTGTTGCAACTCCACAACGGCTAGAATCACTTTTCTGCACTTTTTCGTACAGTCTGATCGGCCGAGTTTACATAAAGGTAATTCGGCCGAACCACTAAAAGACAAGTCTGAAAGATAGACTGTCGGCCGAGTTTCCTTGGAGAAACTCGGCCGATCGGTCGACTTTCAACTTGGACTGATCAGTGGATCGGCCGAGTTTCCTACCATTGAAACTCGACCGAACAGGGATCGTCTGAGTTGGAAACTCGGCCGACCGCCCAGAAAATTCCAGAATATATGGATCGGCCGAGTTTGGAATTCGGCCGACAAAATCCCTGTTATGGGTATTTTGGAATTTTCGTAAAACTGTACAAATGATGCATTTTTGTGTCCCAATAATTTTTCTAAGCTTAATTACAAGTCATACAATCATTACAAGTGATTACAAAGCAATTCTAAGGTCATTTACATAGAGATTCCAAATTGCACACTTGTAGCTATGTTGACTTGTCTTTTCTCCAATTTGATATGCGCAAGTTAGGGCATTTGGAGTGTGTCTAAACCTAATCTGAAATCACTCAATGTAGAAGCATTAGACACCAATATGTGGAATGGTTAGTCATCATCAAAACAAGGGTTTAGTCAATTTAGACGTGAGTCAACATTGACCTAATTGACCTTGAGTCAACATTCTCCCCCTTTTTGAAGATGACAAACCATTCCATAAATGTATTGAAAGCTTGTACGTAAAATCATACCTTCGGAGAAACCTAGGGGTTTCAATAGGATTGAGCTCATATGCTCCCCCTCAATTGATGCGCATGGAGTTCTCATACTCCCCCTCAATTGATGCTATTTCTCCTGCATGGTTAGCTTTCATAACATTTATAGAAACTATGTCTTCTACTCATATATGTTCTACACATATATGTCTTCTCCCATTTACCTTCTCCCCTTTACATGGACACGCTTCTTTGCTTCATGTAAGACATGCCTTCTCCCTGTTGTCAAAAGAAGACATATCTTTCTCCCCCTTTGTCATTTCAAAAAGGTGGGGGTGTGAAGAAACTAAGAAACACCACTTGTTAAGAGAAAGAAGATAACAAAAGTTATATAAGGAGAGTAGAAGAGCACATATAGGGGCTTGTCCAAGCATAGAAAGAAAAGCAAGTTAAAGCATATACTTGAACAACCCAAAAATGCAAGATAAAGTGCTGCAGAAGAACAATAAATCACAATTTTGACCCTCAAGATGATGGAATTTGACCAAAAACCATCGGAGCTCATGGCAAAGCAATGAGTCTTGCTCAGAAGGGTGTTTCTGCATAAAAAACACTATACTTGCAGCAAAAACTGAAATTGGAGCAAAAGCTGCATAAAAACCAAAAAAAACTCCAATTTCTACATATAATGTAGCTCTATGTGCCCTGCATCACAATGTTATGCAAGCAACTCAAGATAGAAGATATGCAATTCAAGGAACAATCTTGAGCATGTATAAGATAAGATACAAACATAACATATAGATGATCAAGTATACCACTTATTGATAGGGTTAGAACTACATGTATGCGAACTACTAGTAGATGATATCACAAGTTAGGACTACTAGTAGGATCTAGATCATAGCAAAGAGATATACAAGATAAAGCAAGCTATGAGTAGATATAGAGATATATCCAAACCAAGAGATATGCAATTTTAGAAGCATGAGAGGATATAACTCACTAGATATGCATTCTTACCATAAGATGATTACCCCTATGAACCTCAAAGTTGTATCAAAACAAGATATACACCTAGATAGATGTAGCAAGTTAGAGTACAACGGAAGCGATTTTAGACACAACCAAGAGATCCAAAGAGATCATCATCAAAACCTGCAAAACAACTCAAAGCAAGAAATTGCAAGATATAGATATACCAATTTAGAGCAATTAGAGAGATAGAGTTGTAAGCAAGATAGGAAATTTAGAACATGGCAATATGCATATATAAAGGTACCAAATGAGAGTGCCAAAGAATAAGGCTATTGGTTGAGAAAATCTAGTTGAGAGGGAAATTCTCACTCAATAAGCCAAATGTATATTCTGTGCACAGTGTAATCGGTCGAGTTCTGTGTATTGGCAACTCGGCCGATCGCAGCTGTTGGCAACACCCATTGGTGCCTATCGGTCGAGTTTCAATAGGGCAAACTCGGCCGACAAAACTACTGTAGAAAAAAGCACATATTTTTCATAAAACATATCTAGAGGCATGCTAAAAGGTACAAACCATATCCAAACATGTCTAAGCAAGTTAGTAATGCACTATAGAAGCATTAGAAATAGTTTTTGAGCAAGAGTGTGAAGAGAAACACAAAATGCCACTTTTGACTCAAAAACCATATGTATAGTGCATACTAACTTGACAAAAAACAAGTTAGAAATGGTTACAAGCAATAAAACCATTTACCTTTGTGCTTACCATTGCTTTTCCACTTGTTGTCACCCTCTACACATCTCACCTTTCTTCTTTCATGTGGATTGAGAAGTCAATTTGCAATTCAATAGCTCAAATCAATCCATTTGTAAATACCTACAAGAAGAAAGATGAAATGGTCCCCAATCATGTTTTTGGGTCCGGAGGGGTTAGTTTAGCAACCCAAATCCTATTGCTCTTGGGTGCTTTCCTAAAAGGACAACAAGTAGAATAATGACCAAAATCATTGCAATAGTTGCATGTGCCCATAGTCTTGGAACTAGAGGATGCTCCATGGAATATTGGAGGTCCTTTATCTTTGTTGTTCCCTTGACTACTATCATACCCTAAACCATGTCTACCAATTTGTTTAGTAGTATAGTCTAGGATTTGATTAAGATTCTTTTTACCAACTAAGAATCTTTGCAAAGAAGATCTTAAACTATCATTATCATGCTTAAGAGAGGCAATAGTAGAAGACAATTGATTAATGTTATCTCTAGCATGCAAAAGATTTCCTAAGCAAAGAGTTTTAGTTTCATAAGAGTCTTTATCAATATGAAGAGCAGAAACATCATTCTCTCTACTAGTAGAACTAGAGCAAGATGCATGCCCATTGATTTTAGCAAGTAAGGAGGCATTTTCTATTTCTAATTCATGCAAAACAAAATCTTTGTCTTTGTTTTCAGATTTAAGAACATCAATGTCATGCATGAGAGAATCAACAATTAAAGTATGTTCTTCATTAGAACTAGGCATGAGAGGTTGAGCTTCTAGAAATTTAATCTTATCAAGTAAACTAGCATTTTCAAGTTTAAGAGAGTCTACTTGGCTAAGACAATCATTTTTATCAATAAGCAAGCAAGAATTAGCATATTCAAGATCATCTAGTTCTATATGCAAATTATCAACAATTTTAGCAAGCTTTTTCTTTTTCTTTTTAGAAGACTTATAAGAGGCACTAATATCATGAATAATAGCAATTAAAGATTCTTTATCTAAAGAGTCTAGATTTACCTCATTTGAGTCTTCACTTGTTGATGCTACAAGAGCAAAATGACATTCTCCTTCATTACTAGAGCTTGAGCTTGATCCTTCACATGAATCTTCACTTGAGCTTGAGTTGGAGGAGCCGCTTGAGCTTGAGTGCCATTTCCCCTTCTTGTGAAGATGGGTCTTTTTGCCTTGAGGGCAATCTTCCTTGTAGTGACCCTTCTTTCCACATGTGAAGCACCGGATGGAGGAGGACTTGCCTTTGTAGAGTCGACCTTTGGAGTACATGGCATCTTCTTTAGCTTGAGAGGATGGAGAGACTTGTTCCATGATAGCTTCAATTTGAGCCTTCATTTCAGCCTTCTTCATTCTCTTTAGCTCTTTCTTCTCTTGTCTTTCTACTTCCTCCCTCTTGTCAAGTGTAGCTTCATGTGCTTGTAGATTTCCAATGAGCTCTTCAATAGGAATATCCCTAAGCGACCTTGCTTCTTCAATAGAAGTCACCTTGGATTCCCATCTCTTGGGGAGAGTTCTAAGGATCTTTGAGTTGATCTCTCCATTAGACATGGGATGTCCTAGAACAGCAAGACCATTCAAGATGGTGTTGAGCCTTGAGTACATGTTGGCTATGCTCTCCTCCTTTCCCATCTTGAAGTTCTCAAGCAACCCTTTGAGCATGTAGACTTTGCTTTCCTTCACTTGATCTGTCCCTTCATAAGTGATGCAAAGCTTTCTCCATACCTCATAGGCCGTCTCACAAGAAGAAATCCGGTTGAACTCGGTGGGGGTCATGGAGGCATAAAGGATGTGCATGGCTCTAGCGTTCAAGGTAGCTTTCATCAAGGTGGCTTCATCCCATTCTTCAATGTTTGTCTTTGGTAGAATGTATGGGCTGTTCACCATTTGCCACATCTCGAGACTTGATCCTTGGATGAAGAATTGAAGTCTTCTTCTCCAATAGAGGAAGTTGCTCCCATTGAAGATTGGAAGGCTGGTCGAGAGTCTCCCTCCTAGGTAGTCACCCATCTTCTCCTACTTGTTGAAGTATGCTTGGAGAAGACCCGCTCTGATACCACTTGTTGGATCCTGGATGGGTGACTTAGGTGCTCTAGAGGGGGGGGGTGAATAGAGCTGAAAGCACTTAAACAAAATTCATTAAACCTTCAAATTATATGACAAGATAAGGTTGCTAAATAGGTAATTTGAGTGCAACTAAAACATGCATAGCAAGGATAAGAGAGATTGAACATGCACCAAATTAGACAAGCTATTTAGAGTGGTTCCACACTTCAAACTAGAAGTGTGTCAGTCCACTTGCCTAGAGAGGTCAACCTCTAGGACTTCAACCAATTGCACTCTTATATTCACTTATAAGACTTACAATTACAAGACCAACAAAGGACTTACCTATCCAATACAAAAGAGTCTTCAACCTTACCAAGGACTTACCCACTTTGCAAGAGTCTTCGGCCTTCTCCAAGGACTTACCCACTCTTGCACAAGTCTTCGGCCTTGTAGGAATTACCCACTCTTCTTGGATCTTCCGCCTTTGACTTCACCTTCACTCGGAGAAGCTTTCCACCAAGGACTTATCCACTTGAGCTTGAGTCTTCTGCCTTCTCCAAGGGCTTACCCACTCTAGCTCCAAGTCTTCAGCCTTGATCTTCACCAAGGGACTCCTTCCCTTGTTCTTCTTCACCTCTCTTGGACAAGAGAGAGAACCTTCATCTTCAATATAGGAAATGAGATATGGGGAGGTGGTGGAAGTGAGAGCCTCACAAGATATACAAATAAGACTAGCTCTCTTACAAATCTCCTACTCACTCTAATGGATGTAGCAAGTGATTAAGCTTAGAGAGAGAGAGGAGGCTGTAGGAAGCACTCAACTATAGAATAGGAACCTCACAAGGAGTTTGCAATGAATGCTCAACCTTGGAATGAAGCCCAAGGGGTCCTATTTATAGTTGGGGATGCCTCTTAGCCTTTGGGAACACTTGTGAACGAAAACTAGCCGTTTTGTGGCTTGCAACGGATCTATTTTCACTTGTTGCAACTCCACAACGGCTAGAATCACTTTTCTGCACTTTTTCGTACAGTCTGATCGGCCGAGTTTACATAAAGGTAATTCGGCCGAACCACTAAAAGACAAGTCTGAAAGATAGACTGTCGGCCGAGTTTCCTTGGAGAAACTCGGCCGATCGGTCGACTTTCAACTTGGACTGATCAGTGGATCGGCCGAGTTTCCTACCATTGAAACTCGACCGAACAGGGATCGTCTGAGTTGGAAACTCGGCCGACCGCCCAGAAAATTCCAGAATATATGGATCGGCCGAGTTTGGAATTCGGCCGACAAAATCCCTGTTATGGGTATTTTGGAATTTTCGTAAAACTGTACAAATGATGCATTTTTGTGTCCCAATAATTTTTCTAAGCTTAATTACAAGTCATACAATCATTACAAGTGATTACAAAGCAATTCTAAGGTCATTTACATAGAGATTCCAAATTGCACACTTGTAGCTATGTTGACTTGTCTTTTCTCCAATTTGATATGCGCAAGTTAGGGCATTTGGAGTGTGTCTAAACCTAATCTGAAATCACTCAATGTAGAAGCATTAGACACCAATATGTGGAATGGTTAGTCATCATCAAAACAAGGGTTTAGTCAATTTAGACGTGAGTCAACATTGACCTAATTGACCTTGAGTCAACATTCTCCCCCTTTTTGAAGATGACAAACCATTCCATAAATGTATTGAAAGCTTGTACGTAAAATCATACCTTCGGAGAAACCTAGGGGTTTCAATAGGATTGAGCTCATATGCTCCCCCTCAATTGATGCGCATGGAGTTCTCATACTCCCCCTCAATTGATGCTATTTCTCCTGCATGGTTAGCTTTCATAACATTTATAGAAACTATGTCTTCTACTCATATATGTTCTACACATATATGTCTTCTCCCATTTACCTTCTCCCCTTTACATGGACACGCTTCTTTGCTTCATGTAAGACATGCCTTCTCCCTGTTGTCAAAAGAAGACATATCTTTCTCCCCCTTTGTCATTTCAAAAAGGTGGGGGTGTGAAGAAACTAAGAAACACCACTTGTTAAGAGAAAGAAGATAACAAAAGTTATATAAGGAGAGTAGAAGAGCACATATAGGGGCTTGTCCAAGCATAGAAAGAAAAGCAAGTTAAAGCATATACTTGAACAACCCAAAAATGCAAGATAAAGTGCTGCAGAAGAACAATAAATCACAATTTTGACCCTCAAGATGATGGAATTTGACCAAAAACCATCGGAGCTCATGGCAAAGCAATGAGTCTTGCTCAGAAGGGTGTTTCTGCATAAAAAACACTATACTTGCAGCAAAAACTGAAATTGGAGCAAAAGCTGCATAAAAACCAAAAAAAACTCCAATTTCTACATATAATGTAGCTCTATGTGCCCTGCATCACAATGTTATGCAAGCAACTCAAGATAGAAGATATGCAATTCAAGGAACAATCTTGAGCATGTATAAGATAAGATACAAACATAACATATAGATGATCAAGTATACCACTTATTGATAGGGTTAGAACTACATGTATGCGAACTACTAGTAGATGATATCACAAGTTAGGACTACTAGTAGGATCTAGATCATAGCAAAGAGATATACAAGATAAAGCAAGCTATGAGTAGATATAGAGATATATCCAAACCAAGAGATATGCAATTTTAGAAGCATGAGAGGATATAACTCACTAGATATGCATTCTTACCATAAGATGATTACCCCTATGAACCTCAAAGTTGTATCAAAACAAGATATACACCTAGATAGATGTAGCAAGTTAGAGTACAACGGAAGCGATTTTAGACACAACCAAGAGATCCAAAGAGATCATCATCAAAACCTGCAAAACAACTCAAAGCAAGAAATTGCAAGATATAGATATACCAATTTAGAGCAATTAGAGAGATAGAGTTGTAAGCAAGATAGGAAATTTAGAACATGGCAATATGCATATATAAAGGTACCAAATGAGAGTGCCAAAGAATAAGGCTATTGGTTGAGAAAATCTAGTTGAGAGGGAAATTCTCACTCAATAAGCCAAATGTATATTCTGTGCACAGTGTAATCGGTCGAGTTCTGTGTATTGGCAACTCGGCCGATCGCAGCTGTTGGCAACACCCATTGGTGCCTATCGGTCGAGTTTCAATAGGGCAAACTCGGCCGACAAAACTACTGTAGAAAAAAGCACATATTTTTCATAAAACATATCTAGAGGCATGCTAAAAGGTACAAACCATATCCAAACATGTCTAAGCAAGTTAGTAATGCACTATAGAAGCATTAGAAATAGTTTTTGAGCAAGAGTGTGAAGAGAAACACAAAATGCCACTTTTGACTCAAAAACCATATGTATAGTGCATACTAACTTGACAAAAAACAAGTTAGAAATGGTTACAAGCAATAAAACCATTTACCTTTGTGCTTACCATTGCTTTTCCACTTGTTGTCACCCTCTACACATCTCACCTTTCTTCTTTCATGTGGATTGAGAAGTCAATTTGCAATTCAATAGCTCAAATCAATCCATTTGTAAATACCTACAAGAAGAAAGATGAAATGGTCCCCAATCATGTTTTTGGGTCCGGAGGGGTTAGTTTAGCAACCCAAATCCTATTGCTCTTGGGTGCTTTCCTAAAAGGACAACAAGTAGAATAATGACCAAAATCATTGCAATAGTTGCATGTGCCCATAGTCTTGGAACTAGAGGATGCTCCATGGAATATTGGAGGTCCTTTATCTTTGTTGTTCCCTTGACTACTATCATACCCTAAACCATGTCTACCAATTTGTTTAGTAGTATAGTCTAGGATTTGATTAAGATTCTTTTTACCAACTAAGAATCTTTGCAAAGAAGATCTTAAACTATCATTATCATGCTTAAGAGAGGCAATAGTAGAAGACAATTGATTAATGTTATCTCTAGCATGCAAAAGATTTCCTAAGCAAAGAGTTTTAGTTTCATAAGAGTCTTTATCAATATGAAGAGCAGAAACATCATTCTCTCTACTAGTAGAACTAGAGCAAGATGCATGCCCATTGATTTTAGCAAGTAAGGAGGCATTTTCTATTTCTAATTCATGCAAAACAAAATCTTTGTCTTTGTTTTCAGATTTAAGAACATCAATGTCATGCATGAGAGAATCAACAATTAAAGTATGTTCTTCATTAGAACTAGGCATGAGAGGTTGAGCTTCTAGAAATTTAATCTTATCAAGTAAACTAGCATTTTCAAGTTTAAGAGAGTCTACTTGGCTAAGACAATCATTTTTATCAATAAGCAAGCAAGAATTAGCATATTCAAGATCATCTAGTTCTATATGCAAATTATCAACAATTTTAGCAAGCTTTTTCTTTTTCTTTTTAGAAGACTTATAAGAGGCACTAATATCATGAATAATAGCAATTAAAGATTCTTTATCTAAAGAGTCTAGATTTACCTCATTTGAGTCTTCACTTGTTGATGCTACAAGAGCAAAATGACATTCTCCTTCATTACTAGAGCTTGAGCTTGATCCTTCACATGAATCTTCACTTGAGCTTGAGTTGGAGGAGCCGCTTGAGCTTGAGTGCCATTTCCCCTTCTTGTGAAGATGGGTCTTTTTGCCTTGAGGGCAATCTTCCTTGTAGTGACCCTTCTTTCCACATGTGAAGCACCGGATGGAGGAGGACTTGCCTTTGTAGAGTCGACCTTTGGAGTACATGGCATCTTCTTTAGCTTGAGAGGATGGAGAGACTTGTTCCATGATAGCTTCAATTTGAGCCTTCATTTCAGCCTTCTTCATTCTCTTTAGCTCTTTCTTCTCTTGTCTTTCTACTTCCTCCCTCTTGTCAAGTGTAGCTTCATGTGCTTGTAGATTTCCAATGAGCTCTTCAATAGGAATATCCCTAAGCGACCTTGCTTCTTCAATAGAAGTCACCTTGGATTCCCATCTCTTGGGGAGAGTTCTAAGGATCTTTGAGTTGATCTCTCCATTAGACATGGGATGTCCTAGAACAGCAAGACCATTCAAGATGGTGTTGAGCCTTGAGTACATGTTGGCTATGCTCTCCTCCTTTCCCATCTTGAAGTTCTCAAGCAACCCTTTGAGCATGTAGACTTTGCTTTCCTTCACTTGATCTGTCCCTTCATAAGTGATGCAAAGCTTTCTCCATACCTCATAGGCCGTCTCACAAGAAGAAATCCGGTTGAACTCGGTGGGGGTCATGGAGGCATAAAGGATGTGCATGGCTCTAGCGTTCAAGGTAGCTTTCATCAAGGTGGCTTCATCCCATTCTTCAATGTTTGTCTTTGGTAGAATGTATGGGCTGTTCACCATTTGCCACATCTCGAGACTTGATCCTTGGATGAAGAATTGAAGTCTTCTTCTCCAATAGAGGAAGTTGCTCCCATTGAAGATTGGAAGGCTGGTCGAGAGTCTCCCTCCTAGGTAGTCACCCATCTTCTCCTACTTGTTGAAGTATGCTTGGAGAAGACCCGCTCTGATACCACTTGTTGGATCCTGGATGGGTGACTTAGGTGCTCTAGAGGGGGGGGGGGTGAATAGAGCTGAAAGCACTTAAACAAAATTCATTAAACCTTCAAATTATATGACAAGATAAGGTTGCTAAATAGGTAATTTGAGTGCAACTAAAACATGCATAGCAAGGATAAGAGAGATTGAACATGCACCAAATTAGACAAGCTATTTAGAGTGGTTCCACACTTCAAACTAGAAGTGTGTCAGTCCACTTGCCTAGAGAGGTCAACCTCTAGGACTTCAACCAATTGCACTCTTATATTCACTTATAAGACTTACAATTACAAGACCAACAAAGGACTTACCTATCCAATACAAAAGAGTCTTCAACCTTACCAAGGACTTACCCACTTTGCAAGAGTCTTCGGCCTTCTCCAAGGACTTACCCACTCTTGCACAAGTCTTCGGCCTTGTAGGAATTACCCACTCTTCTTGGATCTTCCGCCTTTGACTTCACCTTCACTCGGAGAAGCTTTCCACCAAGGACTTATCCACTTGAGCTTGAGTCTTCTGCCTTCTCCAAGGGCTTACCCACTCTAGCTCCAAGTCTTCAGCCTTGATCTTCACCAAGGGACTCCTTCCCTTGTTCTTCTTCACCTCTCTTGGACAAGAGAGAGAACCTTCATCTTCAATATAGGAAATGAGAGATGGGGAGGTGGTGGAAGTGAGAGCCTCACAAGATATACAAATAAGACTAGCTCTCTTACAAATCTCCTACTCACTCTAATGGATGTAGCAAGTGATTAAGCTTAGAGAGAGAGAGGAGGCTGTAGGAAGCACTCAACTATAGAATAGGAACCTCACAAGGAGTTTGCAATGAATGCTCAACCTTGGAATGAAGCCCAAGGGGTCCTATTTATAGTTGGGGATGCCTCTTAGCCTTTGGGAACACTTGTGAACGAAAACTAGCCGTTTTGTGGCTTGCAACGGATCTATTTTCACTTGTTGCAACTCCACAACGGCTAGAATCACTTTTCTGCACTTTTTCGTACAGTCTGATCGGCCGAGTTTACATAAAGGTAATTCGGCCGAACCACTAAAAGACAAGTCTGAAAGATAGACTGTCGGCCGAGTTTCCTTGGAGAAACTCGGCCGATCGGTCGACTTTCAACTTGGACTGATCAGTGGATCGGCCGAGTTTCCTACCATTGAAACTCGACCGAACAGGGATCGTCTGAGTTGGAAACTCGGCCGACCGCCCAGAAAATTCCAGAATATATGGATCGGCCGAGTTTGGAATTCGGCCGACAAAATCCCTGTTATGGGTATTTTGGAATTTTCGTAAAACTGTACAAATGATGCATTTTTGTGTCCCAATAATTTTTCTAAGCTTAATTACAAGTCATACAATCATTACAAGTGATTACAAAGCAATTCTAAGGTCATTTACATAGAGATTCCAAATTGCACACTTGTAGCTATGTTGACTTGTCTTTTCTCCAATTTGATATGCGCAAGTTAGGGCATTTGGAGTGTGTCTAAACCTAATCTGAAATCACTCAATGTAGAAGCATTAGACACCAATATGTGGAATGGTTAGTCATCATCAAAACAAGGGTTTAGTCAATTTAGACGTGAGTCAACATTGACCTAATTGACCTTGAGTCAACATTCTCCCCCTTTTTGAAGATGACAAACCATTCCATAAATGTATTGAAAGCTTGTACGTAAAATCATACCTTCGGAGAAACCTAGGGGTTTCAATAGGATTGAGCTCATATGCTCCCCCTCAATTGATGCGCATGGAGTTCTCATACTCCCCCTCAATTGATGCTATTTCTCCTGCATGGTTAGCTTTCATAACATTTATAGAAACTATGTCTTCTACTCATATATGTTCTACACATATATGTCTTCTCCCATTTACCTTCTCCCCTTTACATGGACACGCTTCTTTGCTTCATGTAAGACATGCCTTCTCCCTGTTGTCAAAAGAAGACATATCTTTCTCCCCCTTTGTCATTTCAAAAAGGTGGGGGTGTGAAGAAACTAAGAAACACCACTTGTTAAGAGAAAGAAGATAACAAAAGTTATATAAGGAGAGTAGAAGAGCACATATAGGGGCTTGTCCAAGCATAGAAAGAAAAGCAAGTTAAAGCATATACTTGAACAACCCAAAAATGCAAGATAAAGTGCTGCAGAAGAACAATAAATCACAATTTTGACCCTCAAGATGATGGAATTTGACCAAAAACCATCGGAGCTCATGGCAAAGCAATGAGTCTTGCTCAGAAGGGTGTTTCTGCATAAAAAACACTATACTTGCAGCAAAAACTGAAATTGGAGCAAAAGCTGCATAAAAACCAAAAAAAACTCCAATTTCTACATATAATGTAGCTCTATGTGCCCTGCATCACAATGTTATGCAAGCAACTCAAGATAGAAGATATGCAATTCAAGGAACAATCTTGAGCATGTATAAGATAAGATACAAACATAACATATAGATGATCAAGTATACCACTTATTGATAGGGTTAGAACTACATGTATGCGAACTACTAGTAGATGATATCACAAGTTAGGACTACTAGTAGGATCTAGATCATAGCAAAGAGATATACAAGATAAAGCAAGCTATGAGTAGATATAGAGATATATCCAAACCAAGAGATATGCAATTTTAGAAGCATGAGAGGATATAACTCACTAGATATGCATTCTTACCATAAGATGATTACCCCTATGAACCTCAAAGTTGTATCAAAACAAGATATACACCTAGATAGATGTAGCAAGTTAGAGTACAACGGAAGCGATTTTAGACACAACCAAGAGATCCAAAGAGATCATCATCAAAACCTGCAAAACAACTCAAAGCAAGAAATTGCAAGATATAGATATACCAATTTAGAGCAATTAGAGAGATAGAGTTGTAAGCAAGATAGGAAATTTAGAACATGGCAATATGCATATATAAAGGTACCAAATGAGAGTGCCAAAGAATAAGGCTATTGGTTGAGAAAATCTAGTTGAGAGGGAAATTCTCACTCAATAAGCCAAATGTATATTCTGTGCACAGTGTAATCGGTCGAGTTCTGTGTATTGGCAACTCGGCCGATCGCAGCTGTTGGCAACACCCATTGGTGCCTATCGGTCGAGTTTCAATAGGGCAAACTCGGCCGACAAAACTACTGTAGAAAAAAGCACATATTTTTCATAAAACATATCTAGAGGCATGCTAAAAGGTACAAACCATATCCAAACATGTCTAAGCAAGTTAGTAATGCACTATAGAAGCATTAGAAATAGTTTTTGAGCAAGAGTGTGAAGAGAAACACAAAATGCCACTTTTGACTCAAAAACCATATGTATAGTGCATACTAACTTGACAAAAAACAAGTTAGAAATGGTTACAAGCAATAAAACCATTTACCTTTGTGCTTACCATTGCTTTTCCACTTGTTGTCACCCTCTACACATCTCACCTTTCTTCTTTCATGTGGATTGAGAAGTCAATTTGCAATTCAATAGCTCAAATCAATCCATTTGTAAATACCTACAAGAAGAAAGATGAAATGGTCCCCAATCATGTTTTTGGGTCCGGAGGGGTTAGTTTAGCAACCCAAATCCTATTGCTCTTGGGTGCTTTCCTAAAAGGACAACAAGTAGAATAATGACCAAAATCATTGCAATAGTTGCATGTGCCCATAGTCTTGGAACTAGAGGATGCTCCATGGAATATTGGAGGTCCTTTATCTTTGTTGTTCCCTTGACTACTATCATACCCTAAACCATGTCTACCAATTTGTTTAGTAGTATAGTCTAGGATTTGATTAAGATTCTTTTTACCAACTAAGAATCTTTGCAAAGAAGATCTTAAACTATCATTATCATGCTTAAGAGAGGCAATAGTAGAAGACAATTGATTAATGTTATCTCTAGCATGCAAAAGATTTCCTAAGCAAAGAGTTTTAGTTTCATAAGAGTCTTTATCAATATGAAGAGCAGAAACATCATTCTCTCTACTAGTAGAACTAGAGCAAGATGCATGCCCATTGATTTTAGCAAGTAAGGAGGCATTTTCTATTTCTAATTCATGCAAAACAAAATCTTTGTCTTTGTTTTCAGATTTAAGAACATCAATGTCATGCATGAGAGAATCAACAATTAAAGTATGTTCTTCATTAGAACTAGGCATGAGAGGTTGAGCTTCTAGAAATTTAATCTTATCAAGTAAACTAGCATTTTCAAGTTTAAGAGAGTCTACTTGGCTAAGACAATCATTTTTATCAATAAGCAAGCAAGAATTAGCATATTCAAGATCATCTAGTTCTATATGCAAATTATCAACAATTTTAGCAAGCTTTTTCTTTTTCTTTTTAGAAGACTTATAAGAGGCACTAATATCATGAATAATAGCAATTAAAGATTCTTTATCTAAAGAGTCTAGATTTACCTCATTTGAGTCTTCACTTGTTGATGCTACAAGAGCAAAATGACATTCTCCTTCATTACTAGAGCTTGAGCTTGATCCTTCACATGAATCTTCACTTGAGCTTGAGTTGGAGGAGCCGCTTGAGCTTGAGTGCCATTTCCCCTTCTTGTGAAGATGGGTCTTTTTGCCTTGAGGGCAATCTTCCTTGTAGTGACCCTTCTTTCCACATGTGAAGCACCGGATGGAGGAGGACTTGCCTTTGTAGAGTCGACCTTTGGAGTACATGGCATCTTCTTTAGCTTGAGAGGATGGAGAGACTTGTTCCATGATAGCTTCAATTTGAGCCTTCATTTCAGCCTTCTTCATTCTCTTTAGCTCTTTCTTCTCTTGTCTTTCTACTTCCTCCCTCTTGTCAAGTGTAGCTTCATGTGCTTGTAGATTTCCAATGAGCTCTTCAATAGGAATATCCCTAAGCGACCTTGCTTCTTCAATAGAAGTCACCTTGGATTCCCATCTCTTGGGGAGAGTTCTAAGGATCTTTGAGTTGATCTCTCCATTAGACATGGGATGTCCTAGAACAGCAAGACCATTCAAGATGGTGTTGAGCCTTGAGTACATGTTGGCTATGCTCTCCTCCTTTCCCATCTTGAAGTTCTCAAGCAACCCTTTGAGCATGTAGACTTTGCTTTCCTTCACTTGATCTGTCCCTTCATAAGTGATGCAAAGCTTTCTCCATACCTCATAGGCCGTCTCACAAGAAGAAATCCGGTTGAACTCGGTGGGGGTCATGGAGGCATAAAGGATGTGCATGGCTCTAGCGTTCAAGGTAGCTTTCATCAAGGTGGCTTCATCCCATTCTTCAATGTTTGTCTTTGGTAGAATGTATGGGCTGTTCACCATTTGCCACATCTCGAGACTTGATCCTTGGATGAAGAATTGAAGTCTTCTTCTCCAATAGAGGAAGTTGCTCCCATTGAAGATTGGAAGGCTGGTCGAGAGTCTCCCTCCTAGGTAGTCACCCATCTTCTCCTACTTGTTGAAGTATGCTTGGAGAAGACCCGCTCTGATACCACTTGTTGGATCCTGGATGGGTGACTTAGGTGCTCTAGAGGGGGGGGGGTGAATAGAGTTGAAAGCACTTAAACAAAATTCATTAAACCTTCAAATTATATGACAAGATAAGGTTGCTAAATAGGTAATTTGAGTGCAACTAAAACATGCATAGCAAGGATAAGAGAGATTGAACATGCACCAAATTAGACAAGCTATTTAGAGTGGTTCCACACTTCAAACTAGAAGTGTGTCAGTCCACTTGCCTAGAGAGGTCAACCTCTAGGACTTCAACCAATTGCACTCTTATATTCACTTATAAGACTTACAATTACAAGACCAACAAAGGACTTACCTATCCAATACAAAAGAGTCTTCAACCTTACCAAGGACTTACCCACTTTGCAAGAGTCTTCGGCCTTCTC
Source organism: Alisma plantago-aquatica (assembly GCA_963693085.1). Taxonomy (NCBI): domain Eukaryota; kingdom Viridiplantae; phylum Streptophyta; class Magnoliopsida; order Alismatales; family Alismataceae; genus Alisma; species Alisma plantago-aquatica. The sequence continues at coordinate 142,956,179 of OY856409.1, read as the reverse complement.
CAAGGACTTACCCACTCTTGCACAAGTCTTCGGCCTTGTAGGAATTACCCACTCTTCTTGGATCTTCCGCCTTTGACTTCACCTTCACTCGGAGAAGCTTTCCACCAAGGACTTATCCACTTGAGCTTGAGTCTTCTGCCTTCTCCAAGGGCTTACCCACTCTAGCTCCAAGTCTTCAGCCTTGATCTTCACCAAGGGACTCCTTCCCTTGTTCTTCTTCACCTCTCTTGGACAAGAGAGAGAACCTTCATCTTCAATATAGGAAATGAGAGATGGGGAGGTGGTGGAAGTGAGAGCCTCACAAGATATACAAATAAGACTAGCTCTCTTACAAATCTCCTACTCACTCTAATGGATGTAGCAAGTGATTAAGCTTAGAGAGAGAGAGGAGGCTGTAGGAAGCACTCAACTATAGAATAGGAACCTCACAAGGAGTTTGCAATGAATGCTCAACCTTGGAATGAAGCCCAAGGGGTCCTATTTATAGTTGGGGATGCCTCTTAGCCTTTGGGAACACTTGTGAACGAAAACTAGCCGTTTTGTGGCTTGCAACGGATCTATTTTCACTTGTTGCAACTCCACAACGGCTAGAATCACTTTTCTGCACTTTTTCGTACAGTCTGATCGGCCGAGTTTACATAAAGGTAATTCGGCCGAACCACTAAAAGACAAGTCTGAAAGATAGACTGTCGGCCGAGTTTCCTTGGAGAAACTCGGCCGATCGGTCGACTTTCAACTTGGACTGATCAGTGGATCGGCCGAGTTTCCTACCATTGAAACTCGACCGAACAGGGATCGTCTGAGTTGGAAACTCGGCCGACCGCCCAGAAAATTCCAGAATATATGGATCGGCCGAGTTTGGAATTCGGCCGACAAAATCCCTGTTATGGGTATTTTGGAATTTTCGTAAAACTGTACAAATGATGCATTTTTGTGTCCCAATAATTTTTCTAAGCTTAATTACAAGTCATACAATCATTACAAGTGATTACAAAGCAATTCTAAGGTCATTTACATAGAGATTCCAAATTGCACACTTGTAGCTATGTTGACTTGTCTTTTCTCCAATTTGATATGCGCAAGTTAGGGCATTTGGAGTGTGTCTAAACCTAATCTGAAATCACTCAATGTAGAAGCATTAGACACCAATATGTGGAATGGTTAGTCATCATCAAAACAAGGGTTTAGTCAATTTAGACGTGAGTCAACATTGACCTAATTGACCTTGAGTCAACATTCTCCCCCTTTTTGAAGATGACAAACCATTCCATAAATGTATTGAAAGCTTGTACGTAAAATCATACCTTCGGAGAAACCTAGGGGTTTCAATAGGATTGAGCTCATATGCTCCCCCTCAATTGATGCGCATGGAGTTCTCATACTCCCCCTCAATTGATGCTATTTCTCCTGCATGGTTAGCTTTCATAACATTTATAGAAACTATGTCTTCTACTCATATATGTTCTACACATATATGTCTTCTCCCATTTACCTTCTCCCCTTTACATGGACACGCTTCTTTGCTTCATGTAAGACATGCCTTCTCCCTGTTGTCAAAAGAAGACATATCTTTCTCCCCCTTTGTCATTTCAAAAAGGTGGGGGTGTGAAGAAACTAAGAAACACCACTTGTTAAGAGAAAGAAGATAACAAAAGTTATATAAGGAGAGTAGAAGAGCACATATAGGGGCTTGTCCAAGCATAGAAAGAAAAGCAAGTTAAAGCATATACTTGAACAACCCAAAAATGCAAGATAAAGTGCTGCAGAAGAACAATAAATCACAATTTTGACCCTCAAGATGATGGAATTTGACCAAAAACCATCGGAGCTCATGGCAAAGCAATGAGTCTTGCTCAGAAGGGTGTTTCTGCATAAAAAACACTATACTTGCAGCAAAAACTGAAATTGGAGCAAAAGCTGCATAAAAACCAAAAAAAACTCCAATTTCTACATATAATGTAGCTCTATGTGCCCTGCATCACAATGTTATGCAAGCAACTCAAGATAGAAGATATGCAATTCAAGGAACAATCTTGAGCATGTATAAGATAAGATACAAACATAACATATAGATGATCAAGTATACCACTTATTGATAGGGTTAGAACTACATGTATGCGAACTACTAGTAGATGATATCACAAGTTAGGACTACTAGTAGGATCTAGATCATAGCAAAGAGATATACAAGATAAAGCAAGCTATGAGTAGATATAGAGATATATCCAAACCAAGAGATATGCAATTTTAGAAGCATGAGAGGATATAACTCACTAGATATGCATTCTTACCATAAGATGATTACCCCTATGAACCTCAAAGTTGTATCAAAACAAGATATACACCTAGATAGATGTAGCAAGTTAGAGTACAACGGAAGCGATTTTAGACACAACCAAGAGATCCAAAGAGATCATCATCAAAACCTGCAAAACAACTCAAAGCAAGAAATTGCAAGATATAGATATACCAATTTAGAGCAATTAGAGAGATAGAGTTGTAAGCAAGATAGGAAATTTAGAACATGGCAATATGCATATATAAAGGTACCAAATGAGAGTGCCAAAGAATAAGGCTATTGGTTGAGAAAATCTAGTTGAGAGGGAAATTCTCACTCAATAAGCCAAATGTATATTCTGTGCACAGTGTAATCGGTCGAGTTCTGTGTATTGGCAACTCGGCCGATCGCAGCTGTTGGCAACACCCATTGGTGCCTATCGGTCGAGTTTCAATAGGGCAAACTCGGCCGACAAAACTACTGTAGAAAAAAGCACATATTTTTCATAAAACATATCTAGAGGCATGCTAAAAGGTACAAACCATATCCAAACATGTCTAAGCAAGTTAGTAATGCACTATAGAAGCATTAGAAATAGTTTTTGAGCAAGAGTGTGAAGAGAAACACAAAATGCCACTTTTGACTCAAAAACCATATGTATAGTGCATACTAACTTGACAAAAAACAAGTTAGAAATGGTTACAAGCAATAAAACCATTTACCTTTGTGCTTACCATTGCTTTTCCACTTGTTGTCACCCTCTACACATCTCACCTTTCTTCTTTCATGTGGATTGAGAAGTCAATTTGCAATTCAATAGCTCAAATCAATCCATTTGTAAATACCTACAAGAAGAAAGATGAAATGGTCCCCAATCATGTTTTTGGGTCCGGAGGGGTTAGTTTAGCAACCCAAATCCTATTGCTCTTGGGTGCTTTCCTAAAAGGACAACAAGTAGAATAATGACCAAAATCATTGCAATAGTTGCATGTGCCCATAGTCTTGGAACTAGAGGATGCTCCATGGAATATTGGAGGTCCTTTATCTTTGTTGTTCCCTTGACTACTATCATACCCTAAACCATGTCTACCAATTTGTTTAGTAGTATAGTCTAGGATTTGATTAAGATTCTTTTTACCAACTAAGAATCTTTGCAAAGAAGATCTTAAACTATCATTATCATGCTTAAGAGAGGCAATAGTAGAAGACAATTGATTAATGTTATCTCTAGCATGCAAAAGATTTCCTAAGCAAAGAGTTTTAGTTTCATAAGAGTCTTTATCAATATGAAGAGCAGAAACATCATTCTCTCTACTAGTAGAACTAGAGCAAGATGCATGCCCATTGATTTTAGCAAGTAAGGAGGCATTTTCTATTTCTAATTCATGCAAAACAAAATCTTTGTCTTTGTTTTCAGATTTAAGAACATCAATGTCATGCATGAGAGAATCAACAATTAAAGTATGTTCTTCATTAGAACTAGGCATGAGAGGTTGAGCTTCTAGAAATTTAATCTTATCAAGTAAACTAGCATTTTCAAGTTTAAGAGAGTCTACTTGGCTAAGACAATCATTTTTATCAATAAGCAAGCAAGAATTAGCATATTCAAGATCATCTAGTTCTATATGCAAATTATCAACAATTTTAGCAAGCTTTTTCTTTTTCTTTTTAGAAGACTTATAAGAGGCACTAATATCATGAATAATAGCAATTAAAGATTCTTTATCTAAAGAGTCTAGATTTACCTCATTTGAGTCTTCACTTGTTGATGCTACAAGAGCAAAATGACATTCTCCTTCATTACTAGAGCTTGAGCTTGATCCTTCACATGAATCTTCACTTGAGCTTGAGTTGGAGGAGCCGCTTGAGCTTGAGTGCCATTTCCCCTTCTTGTGAAGATGGGTCTTTTTGCCTTGAGGGCAATCTTCCTTGTAGTGACCCTTCTTTCCACATGTGAAGCACCGGATGGAGGAGGACTTGCCTTTGTAGAGTCGACCTTTGGAGTACATGGCATCTTCTTTAGCTTGAGAGGATGGAGAGACTTGTTCCATGATAGCTTCAATTTGAGCCTTCATTTCAGCCTTCTTCATTCTCTTTAGCTCTTTCTTCTCTTGTCTTTCTACTTCCTCCCTCTTGTCAAGTGTAGCTTCATGTGCTTGTAGATTTCCAATGAGCTCTTCAATAGGAATATCCCTAAGCGACCTTGCTTCTTCAATAGAAGTCACCTTGGATTCCCATCTCTTGGGGAGAGTTCTAAGGATCTTTGAGTTGATCTCTCCATTAGACATGGGATGTCCTAGAACAGCAAGACCATTCAAGATGGTGTTGAGCCTTGAGTACATGTTGGCTATGCTCTCCTCCTTTCCCATCTTGAAGTTCTCAAGCAACCCTTTGAGCATGTATACTTTGCTTTCCTTCACTTGATCTGTCCCTTCATAAGTGATGCAAAGCTTTCTCCATACCTCATAGGCCGTCTCACAAGAAGAAATCCGGTTGAACTCGGTGGGGGTCATGGAGGCATAAAGGATGTGCATGGCTCTAGCGTTCAAGGTAGCTTTCATCAAGGTGGCTTCATCCCATTCTTCAATGTTTGTCTTTGGTAGAATGTATGGGCTGTTCACCATTTGCCACATCTCGAGACTTGATCCTTGGATGAAGAATTGAAGTCTTCTTCTCCAATAGAGGAAGTTGCTCCCATTGAAGATTGGAAGGCTGGTCGAGAGTCTCCCTCCTAGGTAGTCACCCATCTTCTCCTACTTGTTGAAGTATGCTTGGAGAAGACCCGCTCTGATACCACTTGTTGGATCCTGGATGGGTGACTTAGGTGCTCTAGAGGGGGGGGGGTGAATAGAGCTGAAAGCACTTAAACAAAATTCATTAAACCTTCAAATTATATGACAAGATAAGGTTGCTAAATAGGTAATTTGAGTGCAACTAAAACATGCATAGCAAGGATAAGAGAGATTGAACATGCACCAAATTAGACAAGCTATTTAGAGTGGTTCCACACTTCAAACTAGAAGTGTGTCAGTCCACTTGCCTAGAGAGGTCAACCTCTAGGACTTCAACCAATTGCACTCTTATATTCACTTATAAGACTTACAATTACAAGACCAACAAAGGACTTACCTATCCAATACAAAAGAGTCTTCAACCTTACCAAGGACTTACCCACTTTGCAAGAGTCTTCGGCCTTCTCCAAGGACTTACCCACTCTTGCACAAGTCTTCGGCCTTGTAGGAATTACCCACTCTTCTTGGATCTTCCGCCTTTGACTTCACCTTCACTCGGAGAAGCTTTCCACCAAGGACTTATCCACTTGAGCTTGAGTCTTCTGCCTTCTCCAAGGGCTTACCCACTCTAGCTCCAAGTCTTCAGCCTTGATCTTCACCAAGGGACTCCTTCCCTTGTTCTTCTTCACCTCTCTTGGACAAGAGAGAGAACCTTCATCTTCAATATAGGAAATGAGAGATGGGGAGGTGGTGGAAGTGAGAGCCTCACAAGATATACAAATAAGACTAGCTCTCTTACAAATCTCCTACTCACTCTAATGGATGTAGCAAGTGATTAAGCTTAGAGAGAGAGAGGAGGCTGTAGGAAGCACTCAACTATAGAATAGGAACCTCACAAGGAGTTTGCAATGAATGCTCAACCTTGGAATGAAGCCCAAGGGGTCCTATTTATAGTTGGGGATGCCTCTTAGCCTTTGGGAACACTTGTGAACGAAAACTAGCCGTTTTGTGGCTTGCAACGGATCTATTTTCACTTGTTGCAACTCCACAACGGCTAGAATCACTTTTCTGCACTTTTTCGTACAGTCTGATCGGCCGAGTTTACATAAAGGTAATTCGGCCGAACCACTAAAAGACAAGTCTGAAAGATAGACTGTCGGCCGAGTTTCCTTGGAGAAACTCGGCCGATCGGTCGACTTTCAACTTGGACTGATCAGTGGATCGGCCGAGTTTCCTACCATTGAAACTCGACCGAACAGGGATCGTCTGAGTTGGAAACTCGGCCGACCGCCCAGAAAATTCCAGAATATATGGATCGGCCGAGTTTGGAATTCGGCCGACAAAATCCCTGTTATGGGTATTTTGGAATTTTCGTAAAACTGTACAAATGATGCATTTTTGTGTCCCAATAATTTTTCTAAGCTTAATTACAAGTCATACAATCATTACAAGTGATTACAAAGCAATTCTAAGGTCATTTACATAGAGATTCCAAATTGCACACTTGTAGCTATGTTGACTTGTCTTTTCTCCAATTTGATATGCGCAAGTTAGGGCATTTGGAGTGTGTCTAAACCTAATCTGAAATCACTCAATGTAGAAGCATTAGACACCAATATGTGGAATGGTTAGTCATCATCAAAACAAGGGTTTAGTCAATTTAGACGTGAGTCAACATTGACCTAATTGACCTTGAGTCAACATTCTCCCCCTTTTTGAAGATGACAAACCATTCCATAAATGTATTGAAAGCTTGTACGTAAAATCATACCTTCGGAGAAACCTAGGGGTTTCAATAGGATTGAGCTCATATGCTCCCCCTCAATTGATGCGCATGGAGTTCTCATACTCCCCCTCAATTGATGCTATTTCTCCTGCATGGTTAGCTTTCATAACATTTATAGAAACTATGTCTTCTACTCATATATGTTCTACACATATATGTCTTCTCCCATTTACCTTCTCCCCTTTACATGGACACGCTTCTTTGCTTCATGTAAGACATGCCTTCTCCCTGTTGTCAAAAGAAGACATATCTTTCTCCCCCTTTGTCATTTCAAAAAGGTGGGGGTGTGAAGAAACTAAGAAACACCACTTGTTAAGAGAAAGAAGATAACAAAAGTTATATAAGGAGAGTAGAAGAGCACATATAGGGGCTTGTCCAAGCATAGAAAGAAAAGCAAGTTAAAGCATATACTTGAACAACCCAAAAATGCAAGATAAAGTGCTGCAGAAGAACAATAAATCACAATTTTGACCCTCAAGATGATGGAATTTGACCAAAAACCATCGGAGCTCATGGCAAAGCAATGAGTCTTGCTCAGAAGGGTGTTTCTGCATAAAAAACACTATACTTGCAGCAAAAACTGAAATTGGAGCAAAAGCTGCATAAAAACCAAAAAAAACTCCAATTTCTACATATAATGTAGCTCTATGTGCCCTGCATCACAATGTTATGCAAGCAACTCAAGATAGAAGATATGCAATTCAAGGAACAATCTTGAGCATGTATAAGATAAGATACAAACATAACATATAGATGATCAAGTATACCACTTATTGATAGGGTTAGAACTACATGTATGCGAACTACTAGTAGATGATATCACAAGTTAGGACTACTAGTAGGATCTAGATCATAGCAAAGAGATATACAAGATAAAGCAAGCTATGAGTAGATATAGAGATATATCCAAACCAAGAGATATGCAATTTTAGAAGCATGAGAGGATATAACTCACTAGATATGCATTCTTACCATAAGATGATTACCCCTATGAACCTCAAAGTTGTATCAAAACAAGATATACACCTAGATAGATGTAGCAAGTTAGAGTACAACGGAAGCGATTTTAGACACAACCAAGAGATCCAAAGAGATCATCATCAAAACCTGCAAAACAACTCAAAGCAAGAAATTGCAAGATATAGATATACCAATTTAGAGCAATTAGAGAGATAGAGTTGTAAGCAAGATAGGAAATTTAGAACATGGCAATATGCATATATAAAGGTACCAAATGAGAGTGCCAAAGAATAAGGCTATTGGTTGAGAAAATCTAGTTGAGAGGGAAATTCTCACTCAATAAGCCAAATGTATATTCTGTGCACAGTGTAATCGGTCGAGTTCTGTGTATTGGCAACTCGGCCGATCGCAGCTGTTGGCAACACCCATTGGTGCCTATCGGTCGAGTTTCAATAGGGCAAACTCGGCCGACAAAACTACTGTAGAAAAAAGCACATATTTTTCATAAAACATATCTAGAGGCATGCTAAAAGGTACAAACCATATCCAAACATGTCTAAGCAAGTTAGTAATGCACTATAGAAGCATTAGAAATAGTTTTTGAGCAAGAGTGTGAAGAGAAACACAAAATGCCACTTTTGACTCAAAAACCATATGTATAGTGCATACTAACTTGACAAAAAACAAGTTAGAAATGGTTACAAGCAATAAAACCATTTACCTTTGTGCTTACCATTGCTTTTCCACTTGTTGTCACCCTCTACACATCTCACCTTTCTTCTTTCATGTGGATTGAGAAGTCAATTTGCAATTCAATAGCTCAAATCAATCCATTTGTAAATACCTACAAGAAGAAAGATGAAATGGTCCCCAATCATGTTTTTGGGTCCGGAGGGGTTAGTTTAGCAACCCAAATCCTATTGCTCTTGGGTGCTTTCCTAAAAGGACAACAAGTAGAATAATGACCAAAATCATTGCAATAGTTGCATGTGCCCATAGTCTTGGAACTAGAGGATGCTCCATGGAATATTGGAGGTCCTTTATCTTTGTTGTTCCCTTGACTACTATCATACCCTAAACCATGTCTACCAATTTGTTTAGTAGTATAGTCTAGGATTTGATTAAGATTCTTTTTACCAACTAAGAATCTTTGCAAAGAAGATCTTAAACTATCATTATCATGCTTAAGAGAGGCAATAGTAGAAGACAATTGATTAATGTTATCTCTAGCATGCAAAAGATTTCCTAAGCAAAGAGTTTTAGTTTCATAAGAGTCTTTATCAATATGAAGAGCAGAAACATCATTCTCTCTACTAGTAGAACTAGAGCAAGATGCATGCCCATTGATTTTAGCAAGTAAGGAGGCATTTTCTATTTCTAATTCATGCAAAACAAAATCTTTGTCTTTGTTTTCAGATTTAAGAACATCAATGTCATGCATGAGAGAATCAACAATTAAAGTATGTTCTTCATTAGAACTAGGCATGAGAGGTTGAGCTTCTAGAAATTTAATCTTATCAAGTAAACTAGCATTTTCAAGTTTAAGAGAGTCTACTTGGCTAAGACAATCATTTTTATCAATAAGCAAGCAAGAATTAGCATATTCAAGATCATCTAGTTCTATATGCAAATTATCAACAATTTTAGCAAGCTTTTTCTTTTTCTTTTTAGAAGACTTATAAGAGGCACTAATATCATGAATAATAGCAATTAAAGATTCTTTATCTAAAGAGTCTAGATTTACCTCATTTGAGTCTTCACTTGTTGATGCTACAAGAGCAAAATGACATTCTCCTTCATTACTAGAGCTTGAGCTTGATCCTTCACATGAATCTTCACTTGAGCTTGAGTTGGAGGAGCCGCTTGAGCTTGAGTGCCATTTCCCCTTCTTGTGAAGATGGGTCTTTTTGCCTTGAGGGCAATCTTCCTTGTAGTGACCCTTCTTTCCACATGTGAAGCACCGGATGGAGGAGGACTTGCCTTTGTAGAGTCGACCTTTGGAGTACATGGCATCTTCTTTAGCTTGAGAGGATGGAGAGACTTGTTCCATGATAGCTTCAATTTGAGCCTTCATTTCAGCCTTCTTCATTCTCTTTAGCTCTTTCTTCTCTTGTCTTTCTACTTCCTCCCTCTTGTCAAGTGTAGCTTCATGTGCTTGTAGATTTCCAATGAGCTCTTCAATAGGAATATCCCTAAGCGACCTTGCTTCTTCAATAGAAGTCACCTTGGATTCCCATCTCTTGGGGAGAGTTCTAAGGATCTTTGAGTTGATCTCTCCATTAGACATGGGATGTCCTAGAACAGCAAGACCATTCAAGATGGTGTTGAGCCTTGAGTACATGTTGGCTATGCTCTCCTCCTTTCCCATCTTGAAGTTCTCAAGCAACCCTTTGAGCATGTAGACTTTGCTTTCCTTCACTTGATCTGTCCCTTCATAAGTGATGCAAAGCTTTCTCCATACCTCATAGGCCGTCTCACAAGAAGAAATCCGGTTGAACTCGGTGGGGGTCATGGAGGCATAAAGGATGTGCATGGCTCTAGCGTTCAAGGTAGCTTTCATCAAGGTGGCTTCATCCCATTCTTCAATGTTTGTCTTTGGTAGAATGTATGGGCTGTTCACCATTTGCCACATCTCGAGACTTGATCCTTGGATGAAGAATTGAAGTCTTCTTCTCCAATAGAGGAAGTTGCTCCCATTGAAGATTGGAAGGCTGGTCGAGAGTCTCCCTCCTAGGTAGTCACCCATCTTCTCCTACTTGTTGAAGTATGCTTGGAGAAGACCCGCTCTGATACCACTTGTTGGATCCTGGATGGGTGACTTAGGTGCTCTAGAGGGGGGGGGGGGTGAATAGAGCTGAAAGCACTTAAACAAAATTCATTAAACCTTCAAATTATATGACAAGATAAGGTTGCTAAATAGGTAATTTGAGTGCAACTAAAACATGCATAGCAAGGATAAGAGAGATTGAACATGCACCAAATTAGACAAGCTATTTAGAGTGGTTCCACACTTCAAACTAGAAGTGTGTCAGTCCACTTGCCTAGAGAGGTCAACCTCTAGGACTTCAACCAATTGCACTCTTATATTCACTTATAAGACTTACAATTACAAGACCAACAAAGGACTTACCTATCCAATACAAAAGAGTCTTCAACCTTACCAAGGACTTACCCACTTTGCAAGAGTCTTCGGCCTTCTCCAAGGACTTACCCACTCTTGCACAAGTCTTCGGCCTTGTAGGAATTACCCACTCTTCTTGGATCTTCCGCCTTTGACTTCACCTTCACTCGGAGAAGCTTTCCACCAAGGACTTATCCACTTGAGCTTGAGTCTTCTGCCTTCTCCAAGGGCTTACCCACTCTAGCTCCAAGTCTTCAGCCTTGATCTTCACCAAGGGACTCCTTCCCTTGTTCTTCTTCACCTCTCTTGGACAAGAGAGAGAACCTTCATCTTCAATATAGGAAATGAGAGATGGGGAGGTGGTGGAAGTGAGAGCCTCACAAGATATACAAATAAGACTAGCTCTCTTACAAATCTCCTACTCACTCTAATGGATGTAGCAAGTGATTAAGCTTAGAGAGAGAGAGGAGGCTGTAGGAAGCACTCAACTATAGAATAGGAACCTCACAAGGAGTTTGCAATGAATGCTCAACCTTGGAATGAAGCCCAAGGGGTCCTATTTATAGTTGGGGATGCCTCTTAGCCTTTGGGAACACTTGTGAATGAAAACTAGCCGTTTTGTGGCTTGCAACGGATCTATTTTCACTTGTTGCAACTCCACAACGGCTAGAATCACTTTTCTGCACTTTTTCGTACAGTCTGATCGGCCGAGTTTACATAAAGGTAATTCGGCCGAACCACTAAAAGACAAGTCTGAAAGATAGACTGTCGGCCGAGTTTCCTTGGAGAAACTCGGCCGATCGGTCGACTTTCAACTTGGACTGATCAGTGGATCGGCCGAGTTTCCTACCATTGAAACTCGACCGAACAGGGATCGTCTGAGTTGGAAACTCGGCCGACCGCCCAGAAAATTCCAGAATATATGGATCGGCCGAGTTTGGAATTCGGCCGACAAAATCCCTGTTATGGGTATTTTGGAATTTTCGTAAAACTGTACAAATGATGCATTTTTGTGTCCCAATAATTTTTCTAAGCTTAATTACAAGTCATACAATCATTACAAGTGATTACAAAGCAATTCTAAGGTCATTTACATAGAGATTCCAAATTGCACACTTGTAGCTATGTTGACTTGTCTTTTCTCCAATTTGATATGCGCAAGTTAGGGCATTTGGAGTGTGTCTAAACCTAATCTGAAATCACTCAATGTAGAAGCATTAGACACCAATATGTGGAATGGTTAGTCATCATCAAAACAAGGGTTTAGTCAATTTAGACGTGAGTCAACATTGACCTAATTGACCTTGAGTCAACATTCTCCCCCTTTTTGAAGATGACAAACCATTCCATAAATGTATTGAAAGCTTGTACGTAAAATCATACCTTCGGAGAAACCTAGGGGTTTCAATAGGATTGAGCTCATATGCTCCCCCTCAATTGATGCGCATGGAGTTCTCATACTCCCCCTCAATTGATGCTATTTCTCCTGCATGGTTAGCTTTCATAACATTTATAGAAACTATGTCTTCTACTCATATATGTTCTACACATATATGTCTTCTCCCATTTACCTTCTCCCCTTTACATGGACACGCTTCTTTGCTTCATGTAAGACATGCCTTCTCCCTGTTGTCAAAAGAAGACATATCTTTCTCCCCCTTTGTCATTTCAAAAAGGTGGGGGTGTGAAGAAACTAAGAAACACCACTTGTTAAGAGAAAGAAGATAACAAAAGTTATATAAGGAGAGTAGAAGAGCACATATAGGGGCTTGTCCAAGCATAGAAAGAAAAGCAAGTTAAAGCATATACTTGAACAACCCAAAAATGCAAGATAAAGTGCTGCAGAAGAACAATAAATCACAATTTTGACCCTCAAGATGATGGAATTTGACCAAAAACCATCGGAGCTCATGGCAAAGCAATGAGTCTTGCTCAGAAGGGTGTTTCTGCATAAAAAACACTATACTTGCAGCAAAAACTGAAATTGGAGCAAAAGCTGCATAAAAACCAAAAAAAACTCCAATTTCTACATATAATGTAGCTCTATGTGCCCTGCATCACAATGTTATGCAAGCAACTCAAGATAGAAGATATGCAATTCAAGGAACAATCTTGAGCATGTATAAGATAAGATACAAACATAACATATAGATGATCAAGTATACCACTTATTGATAGGGTTAGAACTACATGTATGCGAACTACTAGTAGATGATATCACAAGTTAGGACTACTAGTAGGATCTAGATCATAGCAAAGAGATATACAAGATAAAGCAAGCTATGAGTAGATATAGAGATATATCCAAACCAAGAGATATGCAATTTTAGAAGCATGAGAGGATATAACTCACTAGATATGCATTCTTACCATAAGATGATTACCCCTATGAACCTCAAAGTTGTATCAAAACAAGATATACACCTAGATAGATGTAGCAAGTTAGAGTACAACGGAAGCGATTTTAGACACAACCAAGAGATCCAAAGAGATCATCATCAAAACCTGCAAAACAACTCAAAGCAAGAAATTGCAAGATATAGATATACCAATTTAGAGCAATTAGAGAGATAGAGTTGTAAGCAAGATAGGAAATTTAGAACATGGCAATATGCATATATAAAGGTACCAAATGAGAGTGCCAAAGAATAAGGCTATTGGTTGAGAAAATCTAGTTGAGAGGGAAATTCTCACTCAATAAGCCAAATGTATATTCTGTGCACAGTGTAATCGGTCGAGTTCTGTGTATTGGCAACTCGGCCGATCGCAGCTGTTGGCAACACCCATTGGTGCCTATCGGTCGAGTTTCAATAGGGCAAACTCGGCCGACAAAACTACTGTAGAAAAAAGCACATATTTTTCATAAAACATATCTAGAGGCATGCTAAAAGGTACAAACCATATCCAAACATGTCTAAGCAAGTTAGTAATGCACTATAGAAGCATTAGAAATAGTTTTTGAGCAAGAGTGTGAAGAGAAACACAAAATGCCACTTTTGACTCAAAAACCATATGTATAGTGCATACTAACTTGACAAAAAACAAGTTAGAAATGGTTACAAGCAATAAAACCATTTACCTTTGTGCTTACCATTGCTTTTCCACTTGTTGTCACCCTCTACACATCTCACCTTTCTTCTTTCATGTGGATTGAGAAGTCAATTTGCAATTCAATAGCTCAAATCAATCCATTTGTAAATACCTACAAGAAGAAAGATGAAATGGTCCCCAATCATGTTTTTGGGTCCGGAGGGGTTAGTTTAGCAACCCAAATCCTATTGCTCTTGGGTGCTTTCCTAAAAGGACAACAAGTAGAATAATGACCAAAATCATTGCAATAGTTGCATGTGCCCATAGTCTTGGAACTAGAGGATGCTCCATGGAATATTGGAGGTCCTTTATCTTTGTTGTTCCCTTGACTACTATCATACCCTAAACCATGTCTACCAATTTGTTTAGTAGTATAGTCTAGGATTTGATTAAGATTCTTTTTACCAACTAAGAATCTTTGCAAAGAAGATCTTAAACTATCATTATCATGCTTAAGAGAGGCAATAGTAGAAGACAATTGATTAATGTTATCTCTAGCATGCAAAAGATTTCCTAAGCAAAGAGTTTTAGTTTCATAAGAGTCTTTATCAATATGAAGAGCAGAAACATCATTCTCTCTACTAGTAGAACTAGAGCAAGATGCATGCCCATTGATTTTAGCAAGTAAGGAGGCATTTTCTATTTCTAATTCATGCAAAACAAAATCTTTGTCTTTGTTTTCAGATTTAAGAACATCAATGTCATGCATGAGAGAATCAACAATTAAAGTATGTTCTTCATTAGAACTAGGCATGAGAGGTTGAGCTTCTAGAAATTTAATCTTATCAAGTAAACTAGCATTTTCAAGTTTAAGAGAGTCTACTTGGCTAAGACAATCATTTTTATCAATAAGCAAGCAAGAATTAGCATATTCAAGATCATCTAGTTCTATATGCAAATTATCAACAATTTTAGCAAGCTTTTTCTTTTTCTTTTTAGAAGACTTATAAGAGGCACTAATATCATGAATAATAGCAATTAAAGATTCTTTATCTAAAGAGTCTAGATTTACCTCATTTGAGTCTTCACTTGTTGATGCTACAAGAGCAAAATGACATTCTCCTTCATTACTAGAGCTTGAGCTTGATCCTTCACATGAATCTTCACTTGAGCTTGAGTTGGAGGAGCCGCTTGAGCTTGAGTGCCATTTCCCCTTCTTGTGAAGATGGGTCTTTTTGCCTTGAGGGCAATCTTCCTTGTAGTGACCCTTCTTTCCACATGTGAAGCACCGGATGGAGGAGGACTTGCCTTTGTAGAGTCGACCTTTGGAGTACATGGCATCTTCTTTAGCTTGAGAGGATGGAGAGACTTGTTCCATGATAGCTTCAATTTGAGCCTTCATTTCAGCCTTCTTCATTCTCTTTAGCTCTTTCTTCTCTTGTCTTTCTACTTCCTCCCTCTTGTCAAGTGTAGCTTCATGTGCTTGTAGATTTCCAATGAGCTCTTCAATAGGAATATCCCTAAGCGACCTTGCTTCTTCAATAGAAGTCACCTTGGATTCCCATCTCTTGGGGAGAGTTCTAAGGATCTTTGAGTTGATCTCTCCATTAGACATGGGATGTCCTAGAACAGCAAGACCATTCAAGATGGTGTTGAGCCTTGAGTACATGTTGGCTATGCTCTCCTCCTTTCCCATCTTGAAGTTCTCAAGCAACCCTTTGAGCATGTAGACTTTGCTTTCCTTCACTTGATCTGTCCCTTCATAAGTGATGCAAAGCTTTCTCCATACCTCATAGGCCGTCTCACAAGAAGAAATCCGGTTGAACTCGGTGGGGGTCATGGAGGCATAAAGGATGTGCATGGCTCTAGCGTTCAAGGTAGCTTTCATCAAGGTGGCTTCATCCCATTCTTCAATGTTTGTCTTTGGTAGAATGTATGGGCTGTTCACCATTTGCCACATCTCGAGACTTGATCCTTGGATGAAGAATTGAAGTCTTCTTCTCCAATAGAGGAAGTTGCTCCCATTGAAGATTGGAAGGCTGGTCGAGAGTCTCCCTCCTAGGTAGTCACCCATCTTCTCCTACTTGTTGAAGTATGCTTGGAGAAGACCCGCTCTGATACCACTTGTTGGATCCTGGATGGGTGACTTAGGTGCTCTAGAGGGGGGGGGTGAATAGAGCTGAAAGCACTTAAACAAAATTCATTAAACCTTCAAATTATATGACAAGATAAGGTTGCTAAATAGGTAATTTGAGTGCAACTAAAACATGCATAGCAAGGATAAGAGAGATTGAACATGCACCAAATTAGACAAGCTATTTAGAGTGGTTCCACACTTCAAACTAGAAGTGTGTCAGTCCACTTGCCTAGAGAGGTCAACCTCTAGGACTTCAACCAATTGCACTCTTATATTCACTTATAAGACTTACAATTACAAGACCAACAAAGGACTTACCTATCCAATACAAAAGAGTCTTCAACCTTACCAAGGACTTACCCACTTTGCAAGAGTCTTCGGCCTTCTCCAAGGACTTACCCACTCTTGCACAAGTCTTCGGCCTTGTAGGAATTACCCACTCTTCTTGGATCTTCCGCCTTTGACTTCACCTTCACTCGGAGAAGCTTTCCACCAAGGACTTATCCACTTGAGCTTGAGTCTTCTGCCTTCTCCAAGGGCTTACCCACTCTAGCTCCAAGTCTTCAGCCTTGATCTTCACCAAGGGACTCCTTCCCTTGTTCTTCTTCACCTCTCTTGGACAAGAGAGAGAACCTTCATCTTCAATATAGGAAATGAGAGATGGGGAGGTGGTGGAAGTGAGAGCCTCACAAGATATACAAATAAGACTAGCTCTCTTACAAATCTCCTACTCACTCTAATGGATGTAGCAAGTGATTAAGCTTAGAGAGAGAGAGGAGGCTGTAGGAAGCACTCAACTATAGAATAGGAACCTCACAAGGAGTTTGCAATGAATGCTCAACCTTGGAATGAAGCCCAAGGGGTCCTATTTATAGTTGGGGATGCCTCTTAGCCTTTGGGAACACTTGTGAACGAAAACTAGCCGTTTTGTGGCTTGCAACAGATCTATTTTCACTTGTTGCAACTCCACAACGGCTAGAATCACTTTTCTGCACTTTTTCGTACAGTCTGATCGGCCGAGTTTACATAAAGGTAATTCGGCCGAACCACTAAAAGACAAGTCTGAAAGATAGACTGTCGGCCGAGTTTCCTTGGAGAAACTCGGCCGATCGGTCGACTTTCAACTTGGACTGATCAGTGGATCGGCCGAGTTTCCTACCATTGAAACTCGACCGAACAGGGATCGTCTGAGTTGGAAACTCGGCCGACCGCCCAGAAAATTCCAGAATATATGGATCGGCCGAGTTTGGAATTCGGCCGACAAAATCCCTGTTATGGGTATTTTGGAATTTTCGTAAAACTGTACAAATGATGCATTTTTGTGTCCCAATAATTTTTCTAAGCTTAATTACAAGTCATACAATCATTACAAGTGATTACAAAGCAATTCTAAGGTCATTTACATAGAGATTCCAAATTGCACACTTGTAGCTATGTTGACTTGTCTTTTCTCCAATTTGATATGCGCAAGTTAGGGCATTTGGAGTGTGTCTAAACCTAATCTGAAATCACTCAATGTAGAAGCATTAGACACCAATATGTGGAATGGTTAGTCATCATCAAAACAAGGGTTTAGTCAATTTAGACGTGAGTCAACATTGACCTAATTGACCTTGAGTCAACAATTCTTACATTGTTCATTTCCATCTATTGATAGCTTCCAACCTCATCAACCTTTTGCTCCTCCCTTATAGGTTGATTTTATCGAGAGGAAGGAAGAGAACGCCCCAAGACCTTCTCCAAAAAATGTCAAGTAGTGATCTGATTGATGTGTTAATCGTTGTCATCCTTAACCTTGAACATGAGCATATGAACACCACGTATGCTCCTTTTTCTATTACTATGATGGCTCTCTTCTATTATTAATCTTGTTACTATTGTGATGAGAGAGTACTCCCCTTGCTATGGTGTGGGGAATAACCTTGCTATCCAAATTTGTTCTCTTCATTGCATGCATCTACTATTGTACTAACCTTTATATTTTGGAATCAATCAATTTTATCTTGTACTCTTGCCTCGTCATCAAGTTTACATGTTTATCAGATTATGAACGTAGAGAACTTTGAACTTAGGATCTAGGATATCGATCGATTCCTATTAAACCCTTGATAAGAATATTGGATGGGTGTTTTCTGAGGCAATAGATGTATGATCTCTAGGTAAAGTGACGGAGAGCTTATAGTGATATCTATCTAGGTATTAATCCTAACATCAAACGGGGGATTTTTGTGGCCTCAAACACACACACACACACACACAGATATATATATATATATATATATATATATATATATATATATATATATATATATATATATATATATTCATGCTTAATATTATGTAGTCAGAGAGTGAAAAATAGGTAGCAGTGGTGAAATTTGATTGACCCTAGTTTTCACATCCATTGATTAATCTAGACTTCAGTCTATTATTTTATTAATAATGATTTTAGAGTAATCAACAATTAAATACCTTTGTGTTAAATACTAGTTCTTGACAGGTTACTTCCATTTAAGAATTCTTAAAGATGTTGTGCTTTGGATTTGATCCTAAATTATAATAAGATTTGATGGTTGTAGAAGGAATTATCATACATTTAGTTAAGGTAAACTCTAGGGTTTTGATCCCTAGTGGATTTTCATTTGGCATAAATCACACATCATAACCCTTTAAAACTATCTCTTCCTCACCTTTTTAGAAGAAGTGATCCTTATTTCCTCTCAATTACTTGAGGATATACTTTATGGCGGTCTAGTTACCTTTATTGGGATATGAATGGTAATTGCTTGTCATGATCAGAGCATTTGAGACATTTGTGTGTACATAACATTTCATACATGATATATTCACTTGTTGAGTTGTATGGAATCTTAATCATGTTTGCCAATCTTTGGAAGATATGAGACATTGGGTTCTAGAGAGACATGTTTAATGAGACGTGGGTAAGTATCCTCTGCTACAATTATGCATGTTGAACCTCTTCAAAGTTTTGTGAATGTATATATTATGTCTTAGGGAAAGAAGCCTTATAGATCTATCCCTATACATCCTAATTCCTAGAATATAGGATTCTTCACCTAAGTCCTTCATGGATAAGGTATTACCCAATCAAGTCTTACCTAACTTTAAAGTAGGTATGTCACTTACCAAATAGTTTGTCATCTTCTTACATCACAAAAATATAATTACACTCCCACTAAATTTCTTAAAAAATAGTTTTGATATTTATTTTTGATAAATTTAAAATCTTTGATTGTATCGTCAAAATGAAGATTACAACTTATAAATTCTTGCTTCAATCAATATATTAACCTATGTAGAATACAAACTTTGTTGGATTCATTTAAGGTGATAAAACCTTTGTACACATCCTCAATAAGTGTTCCATTAAGGAATGTGGTTTTAATGTCCATTTACTAAAATTGATAGTCATAACAAGATGCAATGTCAAGCATGGTCCTGATTGATTTAACAATCAAAATTAATCAAAAAAATTGTCATAGACGACACCTTGAACTTCCATGAACCTCTTGCAAGAAATTTTCCTTTATAGGTTTGTACATTACCATCCATGACGATCTTATTCTTGATGACTCATTTTCATCCTATGGGCTTACCCCTTCAGGTGCATCCACAAAAGTTCATACTTTGTTGGTGTACATACAGTCCATATCAAATCTCATGGACTCAAGACATTTTCTATATCTTGGTCCCTCAATAGCCTCTTTCTATGTTTTGTCCCATCATTATTTATGAACAAAACATTATCTGACTCAATCCTGACAAATTCAAATCTTTCTGGATTCAAATGTGCCTTACTAGGCCTTTGAGGTTCTTACACAACATGAGAAATTTGAGATTTCACAATGACTTATTATTATCTTTGTTCCTCATCTACTTCCATATATTCTATGTTATCATGTAGACATTGAAATTCGTCAAGAACTATTTCCCTCCCATCGATTCCTTTAGAAGTGAATTCCTTTTCAAGGCATGCACTCGTTCTGGCAAAAAATATTTTGTTGTAATATATAATGTATAAATAATAACCCTTACTTTCCATAGGTATCCAACAAAGTAACTTATTTCTAAATTAATTTCCAAGATTTTCATGGACTATTTCTTAGAAAGTCTCACATCCCCAAATCTTCATGAAAGATATATTGGGATGTTCCCAATTATCTCATTGTCTTTGATCTAATTTAGAATGTTGTGTATAATTTTATATTACTTGGTATCAAGCTCATATCCCCATTAGGAAGTCATAAGAGTAGAAAACTCGTCATTTATCATACCATGTCCAACAAGGCACAGTTCCTTCTTTCTGAAACACCATTATGTGGTGGTGTTTTAGGTGGCATAAACTATAGTACAATACGATAGTATCTCAGAAGGGCCTCAGACTAGCTTAAATACCACCGTGATCAAATCTTAGTGAATATTATTGCCAGGTTGGTTTTGTACTTCATTCATAAATTCCTTGAAATTTTCAAGGGATTCTGATTTGTATTTCATAAGATACATGTATTCATATTTACTAAAGTCATTAGTAAATGTGATGGCATTCATACCCACCTCTATATTGTGCTAAAAGGACTATATGTATTAGTATGTATGAGTCCTAATAAGTCACTCTCCCTCTTAGTATTTCAAGTGAGGGATGCTTTTTCATATTTCCCAATAAACAGGACTTCCATGTCTCTATAGATTCAAAATCAACTAAGTCTAGATAACCATATTTATGGAATCTTAAAATGTATCTCTCATTTATTTACCATGGATAAGTTTTTTTTGATACATCTTGTAACATCCCAGGATTTGAGGCCTCTGATAGAATTATCTTAAAAGGAATGATTGGACTACCCATATGATTAAGGTGCACCTCCTTTTTAGGGTGAGTGAGGACAAAGCGTGTAATTAAGTCTAGTGGTGGTCTGTGAGTCCAATCATCATTCCTGAAACTCTGTTAGAGCCTTGGGTAGTGGGCTCAGGTGTTACAAATGGTATCAGAGCCCTAACCCCTCCAGTATATGTGGCCCACATGGGCATGTTGTTACATCCTCAAAATTTAAAATTGTGAATGAATCTCTAATTAGATATCTTAATTTTCAATCTTCAAATTTAGTGCATAAATTAGAACCTAATGTGACTACTAGACCCCAAATATAATGTTTAAAAGAAAATTTCATTAAATTAAGGACTATTTGAAACATGTGTTAGTTTATTTGTGATTTAATTTCATTAAACCTATCCGAATTGGTTAATAATGTCACACATGAGGGTTGTGAGAAAAATTAACCTATTTACTGACCATGTTTTGATCAGATACACTTTAAATGTGTTTAGTATGATAATAGTGGTGTTTACCCAAATTATGAGCCTCCAATACCTTTTCAATAAATATAAATCACTAAATATAGATTTATCTTAGAAAGGGGATGAAGTATAGTTATACTTGTCAAAACTATTGAACAACTAGTTTTTCATATTATTTATGGTTCAATTAGGTAACCTAGAAATTTGGGTAAAGTCAGACAAACCTAATATCCCAATTGATTTAGAAAAGAAAATAATATACTTCAAATCCTAAATTAATAACGGTTTGCTTGAAATGGGTTGTTTTCTTATGGTCTCGTGGTATCTCATTTGTCACGCAACCCTTTGGATCCATATCTGGGTCTGACTCCTACTCATGGATCTCATTGTGGCTCTAGAGTCATCTCCCTCACTCGATAGAACTTTGTCTAGAAGAAATAGTGGCCCAGTGTATCACGAAATCTCACCTCCCTCTCTAATTAAGAAAATATTCTGATAATCCCACATACACCTTCTTAACATCTCTCTGAGTAGTTTGATCCCAAGCTTACTGGGATTCCATGCCCAGGAAACCCTAGTCATTCTAGACTCCCTCGAACTGTCCCCTATTTTGATCCTCTTTGGTCTCCATTCCTCTCGAGACATTAACGTATATGTATAATAATCATAAAATGTATGTGGCGCATCTAGAAACCTTCGCATATCTTTTATTTGCCCTCTAAATACCTCCCTCTTTCGTTCCCGTGAGATCACCTCATTGTTGTCGAACTGGGTTTCTGACTCAGCAAGTCAAACCTTCATGGCCACCTCTGAGGTGTTAGGTAGTTTCCTCATGATCCCAAGGAGATTTTTCCAATTTTAATTTGGTTAAATCTCAGGTATTTCATGCTTCCTAGTCTTTCCCCTTTTTGCTTGAAGTTGGACCCCTGAAACGATTCAAGAAATTATTGTTGCTTTTCCCTTCATGCTTAACACCTTCAGCATCATCGTGCACCTACAATTTCATCCTAGTTTCTCTTGAGTATGTTAGTTTTGTCATTTTGGTACCTACGAGACCTACTTCACTTGACTTCCATGTCAGAAGTATTTCTTCGAGCCTCTGGCCACCTCACAACTACTCCAGGGTCTCATTGAGACTAATTTGTCTCATGGAAGATGATGCTACAATCATGAGCACTTTTTCTCTTTGAAAAGTAGCCTTCCATCATGATTTTTCCTCTAAGAATGGAGTTCCAAGAGGACTTGTTCATCACCAGTTTGACAAAGATGTCAAGCAGATGAATTACAAGAATGCCCTGATTTTGTGCTTTCCTTGTCATGCCTTGACATGGATTTTTGTGGGTTTTTATGCTCCCTTTCTCGCTAACGCACACTCTAATTTGATATTCCCTTCTTTTTAAGCTAGCAGTTCGTTATTGGGTTAACTAGACAAAGGGATCTGTCTGTGGATCATCTGAGTCATTATTTTGTTGTGGATTTTTCCTATTGGTCTAGAATTGAAAATTTCATAACAAACTCATCTAATGTTGGGAAAATGCCCAAAAATGCCCTTTGGAAAGATTTTTTAATGAGGAAGATGATTTTCAAGTTTTCAAACCCTAAATCCATCATCCCAAATCATGTATTCTTAAAATACCTAAATTAGGGTTTAGACGTTAATAAAGGCAAAGATTAATTTTAATTATATCAATTTTAGGGCATTAGGGTTTTTAAAAGCCTTAGTAGATCTAAGAGGATGTCTTATCCAATCAGTAAGTGGATTCATGCATGCTGAGTAACAAGTATGGGTAAAGGGATATATATTTGCTTATATTTATGAAATCAATTACAATGATATCAAGTTCATATTCTAATGAATACTTGCAAGAAAATTGATTATGAATCATATAGTGGTTTTCAATATATCTTTCTCATAGATTGCTATCATCATAACATGCACATGCTTTCTAAGTCATATTTAATGCTTTAAGTTATTATGCCCAAGGTTAGTTTTAAGTATGTGATGGATGAATTGTAATTGTTCCTTCCAAGATTAATTAGCCTTTTTTGGCATAAGCTCTATAAGAGCAATGAGCACTTGGGTGCATAAGATTTGTGTGAGCATTGAGCTCTTAGAAATAGAAGCCCTGTGCAAGCAATGTAAGGATGAAGGACATCATATTCAACCCAAGACAATAATGTTAATGATTAATATATTAAAATATGAAGTTATATGACATGAAAATAATTTAATGTTATCATTTATGCTTTCTCAAAAAGTATAGTATATATTCAGTTCTTATAGTGTTACTCATTGCCACTTACTCTAAGAAAATATCTTTTTCCTTTGAATGGATGGGGACGCGATGTCTGCAGTAAAGAAGGATTAAGGAGTTTAGACAAAGGAGCATATATATCGAGGACATGATGCATTGAAAATCATGTTTGTGACATTCCCAATGACATTTATGCTTCTACTCAGTTATATAAATGTTATAGAAAATTGGGGTGTCAGAATGTGGTATTAGAGATAAAAATATAGTTGGCCACCAGGATTTTCTCAGAATCTCATCTAGTTTATGTCCTCTTTAATAGATGGCACCTAAGAGGAAAGGATATAATGACAAGATGCCCATGGGTGGGGAAGAGGATGATTCTCTCAGCATAGGCAACTGTTGAGAATCTCCATGTCAAGAAAATCACATGATGCCCTTTAACGTCATGTACATGGCCCTAGCCACTGCCATGGGAAGAGGAGAGTATCAGATAGGCAACCCTAGGGTCAACCCCGAGCTTTCCCTACTTGAATTCTTGAATATCAAGCCTGATTCTTTTGTTGGAGAGGAAGAGTTGGATGTGGTGGGCAAAGCTGAAAGCTAGCTGCAGAACATAGAACATTGTTTTTGTGAGCTAGATTTTCCTAATACATCTAGGGTTCATTTTGAGACTCACATGTTGAAAGTTCCAGCTAGAACTTGGTGGGAGAACATGCTAAGATCTCGTGAACATGATGCTCCTCCACTCACCCGGGAGAAATTCTTAGGAGCCTTTAAAGACCATTAGATATCTGAGGCCATGGTTGAGAAGAAAGAAGAGGAGTTTTGAAAGCTTCATAAATGCAGTGATATGACTATTGTACAGTACATCATGAAGTTTAGAATTTTACAAAAGTATGGTTATGATTATGATGAACGACGTAGGACAAAGAAGTTCATTAGGGATCTCAAGAAGACCTTAGCTTTGCTCGATCTGGATAAGGACATCGTACCCTGCAATGTGCCCTAGATGCTTATCTATAACTAGAAGACCACCCAGGAAGAGCATGGAATAAGAACAATCACTCCCACAACAACTCCAATAATCATAATGACAAGAAGAGAAAAGCCCCAAAAGAAGCACATATCAGGAAGCCTTGCCCAACATGCAGCAGGGCACATGGTGGAGTAAGCAGGTTTGGCACAGGAGTTTGTTACTTTTATGAGTGCCCAGATCACAAGAAGATGGAATTACCCAAGCTCAAAGTAAGGAACGATGCAAGACAAAACCCTAACCCAATGAAAAGAAAAAAGAGACAAGCAAGAATCATTGCAATGATTGATTATGAGGAAGAAGGTATGATCTAGTTTAATCTTAGTTTAATCTAATAGGAATACATGTTGTGTATTGCAAACTAGGTATAAGTAAAACCCTAGAGGTGGGTAGTAGATGATAACTTTGAGGATGAAATTTAATTAAGGTGGGTAGAATTGTAACATCTACAAAGTTTAAACTTATGAATGAATCCCTAATTGGAAATCTTAATTTACTCTAGTAGGAGTTCGGTCCTAATAGAAAGGTCCAAAGGTGTTTTCTGAAACAAAGATAAGTAGGAAAACCATAGCCTAGCCGGTTGGGTTCTTCATCCCTCGATGGACTCAAAAAATCCTAATCTGGGGTGTGAGGAGGCATGTTATACCTGAAAGACTCACCTTCTATGGTTGGAGGAAAAGGAAGGTTTGAAAGCATCAAACTAGAATGAAGCACAAGACTTTTATGCATAAATCCAATTTGTACGAACATGGTGAAACCATTCATGAATAAAGCAATCTGATTGGTAGGGAAAAGGTAATAAATTGATCAGGGTTCAATATCATTAGTGATTTGTGGTATAGGAATTTTCATCTCTAATGTCAAATTAGGAACTAGAGAATTAATATGGTATAGGATGGAACTTACTGAAACAAACTGTGGGGATGGAAACTCACTAGACCGGGCTATAAGGATGCTGGAAGTAAAGCATCATACATAGACTTTGGGCTTTTGACTATGGGATGAAAGGGGGCAGTCACATATGTGGAAGTTGTTTAGAGGTATTTAGGAATGATCTTTGAAGGTACTTGCCTAATCATGGAGGTCTAGATAGGTGGGGAGGTCATGTAGAGGTAGAAATAAGGGATAAAGCATAGCTAATGTTTGATTTGGAGTTATAGGCTATTGAACCCTAGAAAATTTAGGGCCACGTTGCCTGGAATGGACAGACAAAGACAAAAGAGAGTGATCCTTTCTCTAATACTGATTAGAGAGGAGATGATGTAGTGATTGCAGATAGACAATGAAAGTTCATCTATATTGATAAAGGAATGGATGGTGGAAAGGTGGGAGTCAAAGTCCACCCCACTCGATTGAGATGTGACGGGCATCATCAAGTACCCAATATGACTAAGGTTCGTGGTCATCAAAATATAATGCATGCGACAGTGTTAAAGAATGAAATGAATGGAATTTTATACATTTAAGCATGATAGTTAATAAAATCAATATAGATCTAGGTCCAATTTACCTTTTTCTTTCTTTAATCAATTATGGTGTCCATTCAAACTCAAATTTTGTTGAAAATTGATATACTAGCTAACTAGGATGTATTAGTCTAAATATTCCAACAATTTGACATTTTGATATTATTTGATATAAGGTTTCATTGTATATTAAGTACCCATTTAAGGTAATTACTCCTCTTAATAATCAATTATCAAACTATATTACCTATTAAATTGATTTCAATCATAATATAGAGTATCAAATTCTAGAGTGTCAAATTGGAGTTGAACACTATTAATTGGTGTATGTGTACCTTGAACCTTTATGATGGTGACTCGGTTCATCAAACAGTTGATAAATCCAAAAAACTTTTGTTTTTGTACATGTAGTATGATGACGAAAATAATTTTAACAGTGAAAACTCTTGCGATGTGAAGGTGAAAAATTGGCACTAAAATCAATATGAATACCAAGCCAATCATTTTCTACCACATCATTTAGAAATCATTATTATGCTTTCACTTCATTCCACCAAAAGTGTCTATCATTCCAATTATCAAAATGACATACCATGAAGCGTCTCTGACTTATAGCATTGGAGGAAGGAAAAAGGTTTTTGATTACAGTGTCAATTTCTAGTAGATTCTAAGGTACATGACATCCATTATTCCTCACTTCACCCTTTTCGTAACTTACATCACGTTATGTCAAGGCATAGGTGTGTCAAATGATCATCCAACATTATATAAAGGGATTAGGGTTTTCTCATGACTTGCTAGTTTAAAATCATTGTGCCATCATAAGTTAAGCTAACCTATAGTCAAACAATTATTAATCTCTATCACTAGATAAAAATATGGAGATGAGAGAGATGTACCCTTAAGAATCTCAATAGAAAATCTATCATTCCATCAACTAATCTTTATGCATGAGGCATCTACAGCGTAGTTTGGATAGTATTCATCCTTTAGATATATAACTTTAGACAAATCTATGTTAATGTAACTCTATGTTGGACGTAAGGTTGGGCATATCACGATGGAGCTTCTCAAGTTATCACTTAACAACGTGGAGCATCATAAGTCAAACATATGTCATAAAAGTCATCAAACACTTCTTGAATAAGCAGCTAGCTAAGGAAGGAGTTGCATTATAGTATGGCCAATCCTTATTGCTCAACATGAGATCTTCTATAATATATGATGTGAGGACGGTGAACATTTTTTGGTAACTTTGGTAGGATTATGAAAAAGATTCTGAAATTCTTCTCGTGAAAGAGTGATGGAGCCATTGTTATAGACAATATGGATAGCATCACGTTGATCATTCAGAATGTCTTATAGGAAAAAGATGTCCCAAACTGGCATTCCCTTCAACCAATCCAGATCAAGTGCACTCATGTTCCAGAAATATTGGTTCAGAAATAGGAGGGGGTGCGGCTGATAGAACAACATAGAGGTCACCATTATCATCATTAGAAGAAACCTATTCATTGTTTGTAGGGCTTATAGAATCATCATCGAGGTCCATATGTGTTGTATATAGCCCTAAAGATATGTCTTCTTCTGTATGCAGACTTAGCAAAGCGAATATTGGGCTTAGATTGAGAAGTGATTTGTCAAGTTTCTATTTCATGTCCCTTTAAAAAATATCTTGGGACTATGGTGGAGAGGGACGAGGAACATTTTCTAATGGACAATCTTCAGAAAGGATGATTATCAGTGATGTATCAAAAAGAGGAAGACCATATACTAAAGGTTGTGGGATATGAGGAATGTGGTTCATTGACAAAGGTTATGCAGAGCTGAAAATAGATTCAGACACATGGACACAAATTCCTGAATAGATCGAGCGGCCTAATCAGGAGAGTGGCGATGAGCATCTTCACTCATAGTATCGACAACATATGAATTACCCTCAGCAGACTGGGAAGATGGTGAAGACGACACTTCAACAGAACTATGATGGTGCTCTTGTCTATGTTGTCACCAAAGGACGCATTGTTCCTCTCAGTGTTGCATGGCCTTTTCGTGATGGGTCATATAGAGAAGGAGGTGGTGCTAGACCTTCAATATTTTGTCGAGCTTACACTGAGGAGTTACCATTTGTACATGGATGTTGACTAGTTCACTAACCCGTGTGTCTAAGGATTGCACATGTTGTTCAACATTCTTTATGACCTTTCGAAGTTTAGGAAAGGCAGTAATTATTGCACCAGTTACCCTATGCATAATGTCAAATTCACGACCAAAGGCACCACCCAAAGTATCTGGCTCCGAGGAAGATGAAGAATTATTTTCAAATCTAGGGTTTTGGTGAGAAGAAGAGGGCCAATTTGAATGTGGGTGACGTTGTGGTGGGTTATCAGGAACATCATGCACCATTTGTCGTGGCGGAGAGATAGGTTTGCTAATAGCAGTAGCTGGAACTGGTATGGTGGTGAGGTGGATTGAGGTGGAATGAGGTTGCTTCCTTGTAGTATAAAATGGAGTAATCGGAGTGTGTTCTTCTTTAGAAATTGGAGGGGAGTCTGGGCCATGCTCTGGTGAAACCCGTAGTTCTTCTAAATCATACCCAACAACTCTCCTTTGTTCACTTTCTTCTAATATGTTAGACAGAGGCATCTTAGGTTTCTTTGTAATAATAGGCTTCGGCCGAACTCTACCAACCGACATACCCAGTTGACCTACACTTGTCTTAAGGAAGTTTTGAAGCAACATTATAATTTCTACCTTAGAATATAACAACATGTCTTTGTCATAATTTGCTAGTCCAGGTAGAGGGATGGAAATCTTGGTTCTGGTGAACCTATAATACCTAGTATTATTGAGTCTGACTTAAATTCCCACAGACATAAAATATCTTATAGTTATAAGGTTGTCACCTATCATTTCCTAGAAAGCTACGCAAGGTGGGTGGCCATGTGCTTGAAAGATGAGTCTGACAAGGCCACCCATGTAGTACTCCTTTTATGGAGAAGAGTAGATAAGGAGCCATTTATCAATCAGAAGACAACCTATGTTGATAGGTCGTCCTTCAATTATCAAAGATAGTACATATAGTTCCTCAAGGTAGATACTTCCCATTTATGCTTACGTGAAGAGGATGTTGGCTACTGTTTTGTGCATAATTCTCCAGAATCCAGATGCATCATTGATGCTTTGGAGTGCCCAGATTGATACTTCTTTTGGCCTGTCAATTTCTCCCAATATTTGGAAGCATAAAAGTTGGAATCTTCTTTTTCTAGGAGACCCGAAGAAGCCCTGGTAGCTTCTTCATTTGAACCTCAAAAAATTTTGTTCAAACTTTGATCAATGACAATGTATTCAACATTGTTGATCCTGACCTACAGTTGTTTAGATTGCACCTCCTTAGTAGATGATATGAACTCTATAGTTTTTTCCATGTAAGCTCGTGGTTTAGTGAAACAAAGGAGGGCTAAATTGGATTTAGCCAATATTTCCTCCACTCATGCATGGATGCCTATTTCATTAAGAGCTATGGAAAAGATAAAGTGAGTGGGTTTGAAAAATACTCTTTTCATTGCCTTGAATGCCTCTAGATGGTCTTTGTTCTGAGGCCTGAAGGTTCCAGAATAGGGAAGCTCTAGGTGTGAGCTTTATGAAGCCTCTAGTTTTGGTTCAGTAATCTTGGCCCTCTTTTCTACTTCAGATGTGGGTTGCTCAGAAAGAAGTCTCCTCTCTTTCTTCTTCGATGGGATGGTGGTGCCTTGGTGAGTGATTGATATAAAGGATAAAGGGAAGAGAACAGATTAGGTGTGAATTAACTCTATCAGTTAGCATTATAGAAGCAAGCGTTGACAACGTGCACAAATGCTGGTGACGTCGACATGAAAAAGGATTATACTATTTATATCGTTGTTGATTGATCATAGGTAAATCCAAATCGAAAATGGTGTAGACCAGATGACAACAAGGGGTAAATCCACTAGGGGATTATAGATTAGGTCGACAGATGCATCATGTAAAAATGGTCAATAAGGTCATCGATTGACTACTTTCATGGCATAGGTCGACAAGACAATCGATCAGCATGAGCATCACTATCGATTAGTTAGGATCACAGTGGACAGGATCACAAAGGCAAGGGTGTCAACCGAAATGTTGACAAAAGGCTTGTCGATCAACAGTTCTTGGAGGTGGACATGTGAGTAAACCGGGAGGCAGCGCTTCACTACGATTAGATGATGGTAAAAATTCTTAACGTCGGCCTTGGTATTTATAAATGCAGGTAAGGTTGGTGAAAATCAAGTCGGTTATTCAGATGCAGATCTAGATCTGGAAACATGTTGTCGATTGATAAGAGTGTCAACTAAGAAGGTCAACAAGTCTCTACGTTTACTTGTCGGTCTTATGCTTAAGACATGTCTATCTAGAAATTGATAGATGGAAACCAAAAGGGTTGTCGACTGGTGTCGATAGAAAGCATGTTAATCGTCAGTACTTGAAGGTTGATGACTATTTCCAAGGGAAGGTAAATACTAGTTGGTCAATAGTTGTGTCAACCTAGATGAGTGAATATGATACTTCAGAAACATTTTAAATAAAATTTGATAAGTCAGATCAAAATTTAGGTCGACAGGTCACGGTAAAATGACTATATTCCAATCATATTTTAAAAGGAAAGAAAATGATTATCCATCTTGATTTAGATTTGACGACCCTTAAAAAAATTATGAGGAAAACAAAATCATCAAAACTTGATCTAAATGACAAAAAGATAAATGCTTGGGTTGCCTCCCAAGTAGTGCTTCATTTATAGTCATGTAGCTTGACTTCTTGAACATCTCATTTTGCTTCAGTGGTGTCTGGCAACTCCAAGTCCTCTTTTTTGGTGATGGCTTCATCTTAGTAGTACCTCTTTGATCAGTGGCCATTAATAGGAAACGTCCCTGATTTCTCACTGTGAATGTCCATCATTCCTAAGGGATAGATGGTAATCACTGTGAATGGTCCAGACCAATGAGAATGAAGCTTTCTTGGGAAGAGACGTAGAGCAGAATTGAATTGCAGAACCTTGTCCCCTTCTAAAATATCATTTCTCCTAATATGAGAGTCATGCCAAATTTTGGTACACTCTTAGATCCTTGTATTTTCATAAGCATGCATGCGAAGTTCTTCTAGATCTTGTAGCTGTAAAAAGTGTTTTTCTTTATCAAGCCCAACATCCATATTTAAGGCTTTGATCGCCCAATAAGCTTTATTTCCACTTCCAGTAGCAGGTGACAAGATTTTCCATAGATTAACCGATAAGGGTTGGTCCCTATGGATGTCTTGTAAGCAGTCTGATATGCCCTGAGAGCATCATCAATCTTAGACGACCAATCTTTTCTTGACTTGCTCACTGTTTTATCTAGAATCTGCTTGATCAGTCGGTTGGAAACCTTAACTTGTCCTGCAGTCTATGGGTGATAGGGATTAGCAATCTTATGTCTCACTCCATATCGCTTCAAAAGAACTTCAAATTTCTTTTCAATGAAGCGTCATCCTCCGTCACTGATTACAGTATATGGAACTCCAAACCTAGGAAAAATGATTTTGGTGAATAGACGCATGACCATCTTGGAGTCACATGTTGATGACGGTATATCCTCCACCCACTTTGAGACATAGTCACCGGCCACCATAATGTATTTGTTCCCAAAAGTTGGTGGGAATGGTCCCATTAAGTCTATCCCCTAAACATAAAATATATCTACTTATATCCATTCAACAAGGGGCGTCTAATTGGGTTTTCTAATATTCCCATTGCACTAACACACGTTGCATTGTTTAGTGAAGGAGTGCACATCTTTGAATATAGTTGGCATATAAAAACCAAAGTTCACAGTTATTAAAGTTGTCTTCTCAATGCCAAGATGTCCTCCATATGGTGTCGCATGACATTTTTCTAAGATTGAACGAGCTTTGACGTGAGATGATATACATTGTCTGCACACTTTCAAAAAAGTAGCAGATCGTACCAAAAATAGTTATTGATGTCAAAAAAGATTTCTTCTTTTGATTGTAGGTCATCCCTACAGGTAACTGTTGGCATGCCAGGTAATTGTAGATTTCAGTGTACCATGGAGTGACTTGATCAAGAGAATGAATAAGAAGTAGTGATTTGTTTTGATAGGATTCATTCATAGGGAGTGAATTGTTCTTTTAAACCTTTATTCAAGAGAGATGATCAGCAACAACATTCATTGTCCCCTTTTTGTCAACAATCTCATGATCAAATTCTTACAAAAGAAGGTCCCACTTAAGGAGATGTGGTCTGGTATCTTTCTTATGCATACGATACTTAATTGCCCCGTGATTAGTATAGATCGTCACCTCCCCACGTAACAAATAGGATCTGAATTTTTCGATGGCGTAGACGATGGATAACATCTCTTTTTTAGCAGTTGTGTAATTAATTTGAGCCTCATCAAGAGTTTGCTGTCATAGTAGATAACATTATGTTTGTTGTCCTTCTTTTGTCCTAGGATAGCCCCCACTACATAATCACTAGTGTCACAATTATTTCAAAGGGTAGGTCCCAATCTAGGGCTTGTATAATGGGAGAAACGGTTAAGGTATCCTTGAGGGTATTGAAGGCCTTCTGGCACTCTTCATCAAAGATAAATGGAGTGTCTTTTATCAACAATTTGGACAAGGGCTTTGCGATCTTTGAAAGTCCTTGATAAATCGATGATAATATCCTTCATGTCCCAGAAAACTACAGATAGAAGAGATTGAAGAGGGGGGGAGAGTTTAGAAATGGCCTCTATTTTACTTTTATCCACCTCTATACCGGCTTCAAACACCTTGTATCACAGGACTATTCCTTCTCGTACCATAAAGTGGCATTTTTCACAATTGTGGACTAACTATTTTTCTTCATATCTTTTGAAAACTAGGGATAGATTCTTTAAACAGTCTTCGTAAGATGACCCATACATAGAGAAGTCGTCCATGAAGACTTTCGTGACCTCTTCTATTAGATTAGAAAATATAGCTGACATGCACCTCTGAAAGGTGGCAAGGGTGTTGCACAGATCGAACAACATGCATCGAAAATCATATGTCCCATATAAGCAAGTGAATGTGGTCTTTTCTTAATCTTCTGGATGAATGGGAATATGATAAAATCCATAATACCCATCTATATATCAAAAGTGGTAATGATGTGCCAACCTCTCCAGTACTTGATCGATGAAAGGAAGAGGGAAATGGTCTTTGTGTGTTGCTACATTCAATAGTTTGTAGTCTATGCACATATGCCAACTTGTCACTGTACGACCAGAAAGCTTGGTGCGCTCCCGCTAGAGGCTTGCAACGAGTGCAATCCACGAGGTCGGGAGGCACGGGATGAGATGGGATCTTTAGCTTTCGAAATTTGTAAGGTCCCGGGCTAACTACCTACTTCTACTAAGACAATATACCCGCAAGCGCACGGGGTCTTGTCGTAGTACAGGTAAGGCGGTAAGTACGGGGTCGAACCTCGGAGATAGAGGGGGCACTAGAGTTAGAGAGGGTGAGCTATGTTCCTAGTGCGGAGAGTAGGGTTTTTAGGGTTTGAAGGTTTGTTTGGTTGATTATGCTAAGTGAGCGAGTAAGGAAAGACAAAATGACACTAAGTTATCAAACAACTAAATTAGCAATTTAAGTTAACAAACTATCTAAACAAGAGCAGGAACGAACTACGCTAGACTAAACAAGCAACTAGCAATTAAGAAACTACACTAAGCACTAATAAGAGAAAAGGCCTGGATTAACACTAGCGAGCAAAACTAGGCAAAAGACTACACTAACTAAACCAATTGAACTAAGCTAGCATTAACAAGCAAAGCAGGTAATTGGGGTTTTAAACAATTAGATGAGGGAGGTGGGCCGTTTGGGAATGTGACCTTAACATTAGTTGGGGGAAGTCACCATAATAAGCAATTAGCATATCTCATTCTAGATTACCAAACCAAACAACGAGGTAGGTGCTATGAGAATTTACCCTAAGCTACTAATTGGAGAACTAGGGCTAGGTGTAATTCTCATAGGACATACCAAGTCTAGGTCTCTAGGATAAGTGGTATTAGTCAATTGAGGACTAAGGGTGAGGATGGGAGTAGAGATGAGGATATTTGACCTCATGCCACTAGCCACCTCAGCCTTTAGGAAATCCTAGGCAATTGAGCTAATCACACTTATACTAGTCACTTAGAACTCACATTTGTATGTAGGAAGGAGGTGATTATGTAGGAAGATAGGGGGCTAGCTAGGGATCCGAATTAGGGACCTAGGAGCCAATCCTATGATAGCTACATAGAGACCAAAACATCCTAGGGACAAATGTTTTCAAACACCACAAGGCAAGCAATTAATGTAATTAAACAACAACCACAAGCACAAGTAATGGGAAATGAGATAAAAGCAAAGGCAACCATCATAGAAATGAAATATGTTCATTACAAATTATATTCCCCCAACATGGTATCAAAGTCACATTTTTGTCCCAAACAGCCCACCCAAGGGGGGCTTAGCTACACATAATCAAACTAAGAACAAAAGAAATGGGTAGAAGAAGGGAAAACGCCATGAAGCTCGATGTAGTTGACTCCTTCTTCACCTCCAAGCAGCTGCAGCCGTCCTCACTCCTCCAATGATGCAAAGGTGCATGAAAATGGCGGGGATTATGGATAGAAACCTAGAGAAACTAGGTTTCTATGGTGGAAATGAGTGGAAAGTGGATGGAAATGGGGTGGATTGCAAGGAAATGGATGGATTGGAGTAATGGAAGCAAAGGAGCTGCTAGGGTGCGGCTAGGGGTGCTCTAGAGGTGCCTGCCTCGAGCCCTAGAAGCATCTATTGCTTATATAGGAGCTAGGGTTAAGTGGGGGTAGAATGGGAAAAGCAGTGGAAAAATGCATAGGGTAGGTGGTCACCACGGTCGTGGTGAATGTGCCACGGCCGTGGTGGGGGTAGTGGTGGACGACCGTGGGGTGGTGAACACGGTCGTGGGGTGAAGGTGGTGGTGAAAAAGCAAAGTAGGGTGGTGGCCACGGCCGTGGAGGAGTGCCACGGTCGTGGTGGGTTAGGGTGCACCACGGCCGTGTTGGGTAACACGGCCGTTTTGGAGGAGTCAGGCTGACCGTGGGGAGGGACCACGGGCGTTTTGCTCGTCATTGGCCACGGTCATGGCCAGGTGGCCACGGTCGTGGGCGAACTCTAAATTCTCCTGTTGCGACCTGTTGAACTTTGGCAATAAAACCACGACCGTGGCCTTGGGGCCACGGCCGTGTTCTCTTCTCTTGGCCACGACCGTGCTGATGGCCACGGTCGTGTTGCCTTCATTGGCCACAGTCGTGGCTGGGTGGCCACGGTCGTGGGCGAACTTTAAATTCTCCTGTTGTGACCTGTTGAGCTTTGGTAATAAAGCCACGGCCGTGGCCTTGGGGCCACGACCGTGGTGAGGCTTGACTTCTTTAATTCTCTTCTAACTTTGTCAATTTCGGATGTCTTTGCTCGGGGATGAGTCTTGGCTACTGGAGATAGGTTGAGGGAGACTTTGGGGCCTTCTTTGGGTCCCTCTCTCCCCCTCGTCCATCTAAGAAAGGTCCAAGTACCTGAAAAACAGTGCAAAGAACATCCATAAGCGTATTTGCAATGATAATCATATTGGGGAGAAATACTTGTAATCTAACATGTTTAGATGCAATTTAAACACAAAATGGCACAGGATGGAGCCCTAAAATAGGGCTGCATCACCACCCCAAACTTACAACATACTTGTCCTCAAGTATGCTCCAACTTAATCTCCCTTCTCAGTTCTTTTCAACAAAAACAAACGACAAATGCAAAGCAGCAGAAGATTATTGAATATATGGTCTTGGAAATGACTAAGTGCATGTGTCTCACATCTCTCCTCTCCTTCTTTCACTATCCAATTATGAACTGAGCACTGAGCGTACAAACTTCAAATATAAAGCATAGAAACACAAGTTGTCCATATGTCTTTTATGTTATTCCGGGTAAACCATTTCATGTTGGTGTTAATCACGGGTGACTAGGAGTGTTGTTTCACTTTCATGTATTTGGTCTTATGTTTCAAACCACACTAGATGATCCACTTGGCTGTAGAAAGGGTAAGGTGAGCTAGATTTGATGTTTTCTAGCCCAATGGGTGTAAAAGGAGAAGAAAGGATTGCGTAAAGATTTGGAGTGCTTTTACACTCTCTTCTTTGCTTTCTTTGAATGCTCTTAAACAGGAGCATCCTTTTATTTTCTTTTTGCTTTTCTTTTCTTTTTCTTTGCCCTTGGTGTAGATAGGGCATATGGTGGATAGAGTGAAATGGGGAGATAAAGATGTGGCCACCCCAAACTTTTGGAGGTGGCCACGGCTAATATGTGCACTTTGGCATCTTTTTATGAGGCGGAGGGGTATGAAGATGGTGGAAGAATAGTCGGATCAAAGAGGGGTCATCAATGTAGTTTTCAACATAAGATTCCCTGCATGAAAGCTAATTCAATACTTCACCAAGTAATATCACACCACATGATAGAATGAACACAAAATTCATATTTCTACCAAGTGATTCCATTGGCTTTAAGCGTTTGTCGCTTGCTCAATTCATGATTCAACCAAAGCATTCACAGACTTAAGAGATGTGGTTCACATGTAGAAAGTCACAAACAAGACCATATATCAATAAAATCTAAGAATGTAGCATGCATTTGTCACAAGAGTAAACCTTTTCATTTCAAACATTGGAGATTAAGTCAAAACATCCCATCGGAGCAAGAATATTCAAATTTGGGCAAAATTGGCCAAAATGGTGCCAATTTGCACTAAATCACATCTAAACCTACTTTAGGGAATTTTAAAGACATAAAGCAGCAAATCCTACTTAACATGCACAAGAAATTATCAAAACTATATGAGAATGCAATGCATAGTATGAAGAAGCAAAAATTTTGAAAAATTACTCAAAAATGCAGAAATCAACTACATGTCATGCAAAGATGCAAGCAGACACACCAGGTCAGGGTAATCGAGTATGGAATGTCAGTCAAACTGTTTGATCATCTTGCAAAAATTTAGCACAAGGCACCTAGAGAAAAATGCGGTGAGAGAAGGCTTACCGCCCTACCACCCCAAACTTTTAAATCATGATGTCCTCATCATGAAATAGAAGTTTAGACTAATAGGGTAAAAAGGGCGTGGGGTTGCGAAAGGCAACCGACGAGAGCTGGAGTGGTCAATGTAATTTTAGGTGAGCAGGACATGGCCACCACGGCCGTGCTGATCAGCAAGGCCGTTCTGGACTTCTTCCTATAGCTCCTCCATTGATTTGCAATCTCTTCTTCCACTTTGACCTCCGCCTTGGCTAAACCCTTCAGTATCATCTTTCCTTTCTTGTGCCTGTGCTAAAATGATTCACAAACAGAAAAACTATCAAGTATAGTGTGTGTGTGTTTCTTGGAAACCAAAAGAAAGTATAGTAAAACAAGGTTCGAGAATCTCAAACCACGTGGGCTGCCTCCCACTAGCGCTAAATTTATAGCCTTCAGCCGGGCTTGTTGCTCTTTTTTTCATTAATCAACCATTGTCCAAAAGCAAAATGTTTTCTTCCTCATCGTACGCAATCCTCTCAAATGCCTGCATTGTCTCCCAAGGGTTATGTGAGTTTCTCAAGTGTTTTTCTTCATTTGTCTCTCCTCCGGGGTCATCATCATAGGCCTCAATGTAAGAATCCTCATCAACAAAACGTTTCAGCTCATTTAAGATGACCTTCTTAGGCATCTTCCCTCTCATCTTCTTCTTGAGGGTGAAAACACCCTTATGGAACCTTACATCAGTTGGTACTTGCTTGATGATGGCAAGCAATGAGTTGTCTGCCTTGGTCAATCTTAAGACCTTCAAACTTTTCATGCCACAGTTTTGCTTTCCCTTGAGGAATGGGTCTTCATAAGCATAAAAGAAAGGGGTTTCCATCCTGTTGGACACTTGCAATCCTAAAAATATCACATTGGGATGTCTTGGATCAGCAACGGGAGAACTTGATGGTGTCATATCAAAGGAAGATGGGACATAAGATATTATCTTCTCAAAATTTGTCAGGACTACAGAATTTTTAGTGCACTTAGCACTCTCACAAGGACTTTGCGGCAGGGGTTCTCCATCATGATCTTCGTCTAATTGCTTCCCTCTCTTGTTGATCTCCTCAACAACCTTGTCACACCTCAAGATTGAAATTGTATCCACTTGCTCATGGGGAAGAAGGAGAGCAAGTGATGGTTGTGGTGGTGTTGGTGGTAGTGGCGGATTGGGTTTGTGAAGGATGTAGGGAGGTTGTTGTGGAGGTGGGTGGTATGGGGGTGGTTCTTGCGATTGATGTTGTGGTGGTGGTTGTGAGGTGTGTTGGAAGTTATACGAGGGTTGAGGAGGTGGTGGATCATAGATAACTTGAGGGGAGACCATATAACTATTTGCATTGTTTGGATTGGCAATGGTTAGTGAAAGGGATCTTCCCTCCTCACAAAGGGCAAGTGAAAGGGAAATCTCATCCAGCCTTTTCTCTAGTCGATCAATGGTTTGTCCTTGAAATGACACCTCTCTCTTCACTTCATCAAGGCTTCTCAACCTTGCAAGAACTTCTTCTTCAAACATGGATCTATCTCTTGGCTCGCGGTCTCCTTGTGGTTCCCATGAGAAGTTTGGACCATTTCTACATTCTGAAGTGCATGAGCTTGACATGGGGCTTTGGGCCTCATAAGATTGTAGAACCATGTCTCCACAAAGAGCCGCCATGGAGTCAGTAGAATGATGAGAAGAACCTCCCACATGAATCTGCATTAGATACAACATGTCTTCCAACATCTTCATCATGTAGGGCGGTTGAGGGATTGAAGGGGCTTGCGTATCTCGGTACACCATCTTGACTCCAAAGGGTTGCTCGTCACATGCACAAGGCACAACCAAATAGAAGAGGGCAAGTTAGCAAACCAAGATGCAGAGGTAACACAAAGAATAAATAATAGAAATGGTGAGGGCAAAAAGGAAAGGCTAAGCTACACTATCTAACTAGGTCGAGCGCCTCTATCCCCGGCAACGGCGCCAGAAAGCTTGGTGCGCTCCCGCTAAAGGCTTGCAACGAGTGCAATCCACGAGGTCGGGAGGCACGGGATGAGATGGGATCTTTAGCTTTCGAAATTTGTAAGGTCCCGGGCTAACTACCTACTTCTACTAAGACAATATACCCGCAAGCGCACGGGGTCTTGTCGTAGTACAGGTAAGGCGGTAAGTACGGGGTCGAACCTCGGAGATAGAGGGGGCACTAGAGTTAGAGAGGGTGAGCTATGTTCCTAGTGCGGAGAGTAGGGTTTTTAGGGTTTGAAGGTTTGTTTGGTTGATTATGCTAAGTGAGCGAGTAAGGAAAGACAAAATGACACTAAGTTATCAAACAACTAAATTAGAAATTTAAGTTAACAAACTATCTAAACAAGAGCAGGAACGAACTACGCTAGACTAAACAAGCAACTGGCAATTAAGAAACTACACTAAGCACTAATAAGAGCAAAGGCCTGGATTAACACTAGCGAGCAAAACTAGGCAAAAGACTACACTAACTAAACCAATTGAACTAAGCTAGCATTAACAAGCAAAGCAGGTAATTGGGGTTTTAAACAATTAGATGAGGGAGGTGGGCCGTTTGGGAATGTGACCTTAACATTAGTTGGGGGAAGTCACCATAATAAGAAATTAGCATATCTCATTCTAGATTACCAAACCAAACAACGAGGTAGGCGCTATGAGAATTTACCCTAAGCTACTAATTGAAGAACTAGGGCTAGGTGTAATTCTCATAGGACATACCAAGTCTAGGTCTCTAGGATAAGTGGTATTAGTCAATTGAGGACCAAGGGTGAGGATGGGAGTAGAGATGAGGATATTTGACCTCATGCCACTAGCCACCTCAGCCTTTAGGAAATCCTAGGCAATTGAGCTAATCACACTTATACTAGTCACTTAGAACTCACATTTGTATGTAGGAAGGAGGTGATTATGTAGGAAGATAGGGGGCTAGCTAGGGATCCGAATTAGGAACCTAGGAGCCAATCCTATGATAGCTACATAGAGACTAAAACATCCTAGGGACAAATGTTTTCAAACACCACAAGGCAAGCAATTAATGTAATTAAACAACAACCACAAGCACAAGTAATGGGAAATGAGATAAAAGCAAAGGCAACCATCATAGAAATGAAATATGTTCATTACAGATTATATTCCCCCAACATGGTATCAAAGTCACATTTTTGTCCCAAACAGCCCACCCAAGGGGGGCTTAGCTACACATAATCAAACTAAGAACAAAAGAAATGGGTAGAAGAAGGGAAAACACCATGAAGCTCGATGTAGTTGACTCCTTCTTCACCTCCAAGCAGCTGCAGCCATCCTCACTCCTCCAATGATGCAAAGGTGCATGAAAATGGCGGGGATTATGGATAGAAACCTAGAGAAACTAGGTTTCTATGGTGGAAATGAGTGGAAAGTGGATGGAAATGGGGTGGATTGCAAGGAAATGGATGGATTGGAGTAATGGAAGCAAAGGAGCTGCTAGGGTGCGGCTAGGGGTGCTCTAGAGGTGCCTGCCTCGAGCCCTAGAAGCATCTATTGCTTATATAGGAGCTAGGGTTAAGTGGGGGTAGAATGGGAAAAGCAGTGGAAAAATGCATAGGGTAGGTGGTCACCACGGTCGTGGTGAATGTGCCACGGCCGTGGTGGGGGTAGTGGTGGACGACCGTGGGGTGGTGAACACGGTCGTGGGGTGAAGGTGGTGGTGAAAAAGCAAAGTAGGGTGGTGGCCACGGCCGTGGCGGAGTGCCACGGTCGTGGTGGGTTAGGGTGCACCACGGCCGTGTTGGGTAACACGGCCGTTTTGGAGGAGTCAGGCTGACCGTGGGGAGGGACCACGGGCGTTTTGCTCGTCATTGGCCACGGTCGTGGCCGGGTGGCCACGGTCGTGGGCGAACTCTAAATTCTCCTGTTGCGACCTGTTGAACTTTGGCAATAAAGCCATGACCGTGGCCTTGGGGCCACGGCCGTGTTCTCTTCTCTTGGCCACGACCGTGCTGATGGCCACGGTCGTGTTGCCTTCATTGGCCACGGTCGTGGCTGGGTGGCCACGGTCGTGGGCGAACTTTAAATTCTCCTGTTGCGACCTGTTGAGCTTTGGCAATAAAGCCACGGCCGTGGCCTTGGGGCCACGACCGTGGTGAGGCTTGACTTCTTTAATTCTCTTCTAACTTTGTCAATTTCGGATGTCTTTGCTCGGGGATGAGTCTTGGCTACTGGAGATAGGTTGAGGGAGACTTTGGGGCCTTCTTTGGGTCCCTCTCTCCCCCTCGTCCATCTAAGAAAGGTCCAAGTACCTGAAAAACAGTGCAAAGAACATCCATAAGCGTATTTGCAATGATAATCATATTGGGGAGAAATACTTGTAATCTAACATGTTTAGATGCAATTTAAACACAAAATGGCACAGGATGGAGCCCTAAAATAGGGCTGCATCAGTGGCTAATTCCTTTTCTTTTCTATCCTTTAATATTGTCATCCCATCTTTGTTGGGAACCACATGAACTAGACCTACCTAGTTGCTATTACTGATAACATAGATAATACCAACATCTATAAGTTTGATGACTTCTTTGCGTATAACTTCTCACATTTTGTCATTCAACTTTCTTTGATCGTGGAATCGCAAATTTGCATTATTGTTAAGGTTGATTCTATGCATGCATGTCATTGGGCTGAGACCTTTGATATCATCTATAGAGTACCCGAGAGCCTTCTTCTGGATTTTTAGTTTAGATAACAATTGCTCTTGCTGATCAAAGGATAGTTTTGCATTTATGATCATCGAATTTCTCTTTTCTTCATCAAGGAATTCATACTTTAGACCTTTCATACAGAGCTTGAGATCTATTCGTGGTTTTGGAACTAAAGCGTCTTTTGGTTCAGGATGAAGAGAAGCATATCTTACTGTTTCAGTGGCTCCATAAAACTCTTCTTCCTCGTCTATGGTTTCCAAGTAAACTAGGATTTCTTCAACCTCGGGATCGTCAAATCTTGATGCAAGGTTGTTTAAAGCTCACATCAGGGGATCGACTATAGAATTGTGATTTTCTATTTATGCAAATAGAGAATTGCAACATACGGCAAAATAGTTTGTTTCTATTGAAGAGGGGGCCCGCATGTGATCGAGTATGTGGAAATCGATATATTCATTCCCAACTCTTATTGTGATTGACCCATCGGCCACGTCAATCAATGCTCATGTTGTTAAAGGAAAGGTCATCCAAATATCATTGGATAGGTGGGATCTTCTGCTACGTGGATTACCACGTTTGAAGGGATGAAGAAATTCCCTATCCTAATTGGTACGTCCTCTACCACCCCAATTAGTTTAGTATAAGAATTATCTGCTAATTGAATTCCCATATTGGATCTAATAATGTCAGTGAGGCCCAACATAGCTGCCAAACTATATGACATGAGACTGATGCTGGCCCCTAGATCTGCAAGACCATATCTCATTGATGAATCTCCAATGAGGAATGGAATAGTAAAGGCACCATGATCATTTTGTTTTGTCGGCATATTCGATTGACAAAAGGCAGATGTTGTTTTTGTAAGGCATATTGTCTTGACTTCTCCCCTCATCCTCTTATTTGTGATGAGGTCCTTCAGGAACTTGGCGTATGTAGGCATCTCGTCTATTACGTCAAGGAGATGAATATCAAGATGAATTTTCTGAATGGTGTCAAGGAATTTGGTGTATCTCTTCTCGAGTTGTGCCTTGATGAAGAGATGTGGATAAGGGGCTCTAGTGGGGATTTCAGTCACCTTTAACGATAGAATAGAGCTTGTGGTTCCTTTTGACTTTTTGCATACTGGGGCTTCTTCTGGGTTATTGATGCTTCCTTCAATGATCAGTACCTTAGGCTGTGGAACAAAAGTAGAACTCCCAAAGAAAAGTGTGGTCGTTCTTGTTGTTTTGTTCTTGGGATTTTGTTTGGAGTTGGATGGGAATTGTCATTCTAATTTTCCAATTGATGTAGCAATAGAAGCTAGTTGTTGGTTGATCATCTGATTGTGGGTCTGAAGATCACTTATTTGAGTATTCACAATGCTCATCTGTGTCTTCATGTTTTCTAATATTTTTTTGTTACTCATCAAACATTCTCCCATCTTTTCTATTAAAGACTCCAAACTAGATATACACTTCTGATGTTGTTGAAAGAGACTCTCGTTTTTCCCATTGAAAGTGCCCTACAATTGTGGTTGAGGTATGTTTTGTTCAAATCTAGGTAGTGTTCCTCTACTGACATATCGTCCCCTACCCATTGTTTGAGATGATTGATTCAGTTGAAATGAGTTTTCTACTTCGGAGGTGTTTCTATAAGAAAATCTAGGATGATCGAGTCGTTTGTAATTCACATAAGATGCATTCTTAGTATGTGTATCTTCTACTTCATGAGTGTAGATATAGTGATTAAGACCATGACCCCCTTCTCCACAAGTGACACACTTTATGGATGCCTCAATAAAGTGTATAGAATTGACTTCCTTCATATTCTGGACGTAAAACACCATCTTATCAAGTTTGTTGTTCAATTTCTCTAGTAGTTTAGAATCTAGAGATTCTCTAACAGTAGACATGGTTTCTAAAGAACCTCTATCAAAAT
Organism: Alisma plantago-aquatica; assembly: GCA_963693085.1. Classification (NCBI taxonomy): domain Eukaryota; kingdom Viridiplantae; phylum Streptophyta; class Magnoliopsida; order Alismatales; family Alismataceae; genus Alisma; species Alisma plantago-aquatica. The sequence goes on along the minus strand of OY856409.1, from coordinate 142,912,314 downwards.
TGTGACATGCTTGGAGTGTTGCCATGTTATTGATTATCTCTTTAGAGTTTCAACATCATGTTTCATGAAATCGTTACTAGCTGCATCACTTAAAGATATTCTCTCAGTTGAGATAAGGATTTCATAGAAGGTAGTGACGATAAACCCGTCATCATATCCATGATGAGGATAGTGTATCAAGTATTCCTTATATCTCCCCCATGCATCATGCAAGCTTTCAGTAGCCTTTTTCCTAAAATTGGTAATTTTTAGCTTACATCTCATTTCCTTTTCAACTGGATAGAACTTGTTCACAAAAGCTTCAAACAGTTGTTTCCACAAAGTAATGCCCTTTTGAGATAGATACCATTGTAAGGCTTTCTCTTTAAGAGAGAAGTGGAAACCCTTCATATAGATGACATCTTGTGGTACTCTATTCACCTTGATAGTATTACAGAGGTTTTTGAAGGTGTCTATATGATGATAAGGATTTTCTTCAACAAAGTTTCCCTCAAACATCTGATTTTGAATCATGTTGGTGAATCCAAGCTTCAACTCAAAGTTTGTTTCTGGTATGTGAGCGAGAACTATAGGATCCCAATTGTTACTGACGCAGAGAGGGCTTTTCTTCAGGGACATTTGCCTCAGGGGGGCCTCGTGCTTCCATTGGATCAATGAGGAGAATATCTACCACTGGATATTCAGCTAGGAACTCCAGGATTGGTAGGAAATGATAGTATGCTACCTATAAGCAAAAATATTGAATGAATTGGAGTCTGAGACTGGAAACATAACCAAGAATATAGTAGATAGGTAGTAAAAGGATTTCATAATAAAAAAAAATTAAAATTTATTTTCTTCTTATCAAGTTTTCTTTTTTTTCATAACTTAGGTTTACTACTTAATTAGGTTTCTTCTTATCAAGTTTTATTCTTTGATTGTTCACGTCAAACCTATCAATCTATCTTTATTTTCATCTTTAATCTTTCATAACTTAGGTTTACTACTTGATTAGGTTAAATTCGTTCCTTAATCTGAACACCATCAAATTGCTTTTTTTTAGGCTAGACTAAGCCAAGATTTCACATTCTTAATATGTTATTTTCCTTATCCCTGTGTTTGACCCCACATTTATACAAAGACTCTGTATTGAGTTGTGGACGTCTCTACTAGTCGGGTATAAATTTAAAGTCTGGTATCTTAGACTGGACAATTGTATTTATACTTTTGACCCTCAAAAAAGAGTGATCAACTTTTATCCAGTCGAAGATATCAGACTTTAAATTTATGATAATTATATCGGACTTTAAATTTATACCCGTCCTTGGGAATGAATAGTAGAGACGTAGAAAGTAGAATGATGATCACAAGTTTGTATTCTGATGGATGACAAGTGATGCATCTAAGACAGTCAAAAAGTTTTTAGTCCAGTGAATGCGTACAAATTTGCAGTCTAATATCATTGCATTCATCATTCATCATGCATCACTTGTCATTGCATTGCATTCATCATGCATATTCATCCTATCTTTAGATGCATTATTAGTCTAATTTAGCATTCATGTAGCTTAGTTTTAATTAGAATAGCTTTGTTTTGATCTACTTAGGTTTTTATGTTTGTCTTGGACCCCTTTACAAGTTTTGAATTTTATCACCTACAGCAAGTTTGCCTAGGGGTTCCCTCTACCCTTCAGTGAGCAGGAGTCGAGAGGATGGCGCCTCTCGTGGGGTGTGGGGCACTGCCCTGAAAAAAGGGATTTTGAGCACTTCCAGAAGGCAGGTCGATACACAAATTTTGTGTCCAAGAATATTTTTGACCCATCGGTCGACATGCCAATCGACCTTTAATTTTTAGAAAATATCAAGCATCGATAGACTAACCGACACTTTGGTTGATACTCAATGCTCAATAGCTCCATTGGTCCATCAGATTGACATTTAGAAGGTCAAAACTCAGATTCATCGATGACTAAGGTCAACATCCATGTCGACCCCTCTGCTCGACATCATCATCGACCAAGCAACCGACAAGATATCAAGTCATCAACAACCACAACTTCAACTGACGGTCTTTTCTACCCTCAAGGTCAACAGTTCTGTCAAACTCCAAGGCCGATGATAGAAGTCCAAGCATCACCACCTGCCGGTGACAGTCTCATCGATCGATGGACCCATCGATCGAAATCGATGGAAAGTGATCGACACCGATAGTAAACACAATAAGTTAATAGCCTCAGCCCTATAAATAGGCCCCCAGCACAGCCGTACAACTCATCTCAAATTTCTAGAGACAGAAATGTCGAAGGGCTATTGCCGAGATCAGAGCAAGGATGAGACCTATCGACCTAGCTAGTTGACACCTATCAACCTTGAGCATAGATCGATAGATCGCTTTCATCCACAACTCCAAGCCATAGATATCCTTCTCCAAGGTGATCAATCTCTTCCTCGATCTGTCGTTTGTTCCCCTACTTTCGCTACAAGCCAGGGTTAGTTCCTGGAAGGATAAAGAAGGAAGGAAGACTACCGTCACACACCATGCCAAGTCACTTCCTCCACCATCACAACCATGATGGTGTCCTCATCCTCTTCTTGTGATATTAATCTTGCCAGATTAAGGGAGTAGTCTTTTCACTGGGGTGTGGGGATTAGACACACTACCCATTTCTGGCGATTTCATTCATGTTCCAATTCTTATATGAACTCATTTAATTCATAGCCAATCATTTATTACATTTTTGTGGATTGATCACCCGCTTTACATGATTTATTATAATCTTTTATCGTGAGAACTTCAAGATTTAAGATTTGAATACCAATTTGCATTGGTTGATACCCTGATGAGAACTTCTCATGGAAAATCTTTGGAATAGTGGATAGAAGATCAGTAAGTAATGATAAATTGAGCTTACAGGGATATCTACTCCTGCAAGTGTATGATGCCAAAAGGGGAAACTTGTATAGCTCCAATTATATCTTCATACATGTTTGGATTTGAATGATAGCGCAGATTCAAGTGGTGGTGGTGAAACCCAGTTCCACCGTGTTTCCATCCATTGATAGCTAGAACCTTAATCTAGATATTTTCTTTCTTACAATCTTAGATTAATCAAAACACTCTAAAATTTTGTGATAAATACTAGTTCTTTCTATGTTACTTTGATTAAATAATTCTTAAAAATATTGTCCCTTGGGATTCTGTTCTTAATCATAATGCGATTAGATCCCTCGGCTTTCCGGTGGTATTATTGCACTTTGGTTTTGGTAAACTCTAGGAATTATATTCCTAGTGAATTTGTAGAGTGATAATATTCCACATCAAATTTTGGCGCCATTGACAGGGACAATGGAATTTTTTATCTTTGCAGCTTACTTGGATTAGTTAGGATTTTTCTTTTTCAATTGATATAATTGCATATCATCTTGAATCAAAAAAAATCTCTAATCCATCTGAACTTAGCTTTTCTTACTTTTCAGGTGGTAATTCTTGTGCACGCGACACTCTACTAGCATCAACTCATTGACCCCCATCGACCTCAAGATCGAAAGAACTTACCATAGGCTCCTTCATGAGAAAAGAGCCAAGATGAACGATGAGGAGGATAACCATAGGGTGCAAGCAACCCTGACTACACAAAGAGAGAGGCTCATGGCCAAAGCCAGAGCCGCCGTGCGAACGGAGCAACAAGCAGCCACAGAAGTAGAGTGACAAAGAGAGATACGAGAGTTCTCTATCCCTAAGGTTGTAGATCTACGCAACCCTATTGTCCATCCAGCCATCCAAGCTTAGAACTTTGAGATCAAGACCAATTGGGTGACAATAATGCAGAACAACAACTTTGAAGGATGTGTCGGTGAAGACCCCCACAAAAATTTATAGAAGTTCATAGACCTATGTAGACTAAGTAAACAAGATGGCATCCCAGTAGAGGTGATGAAGCTGAGATTATTCTACTACTCCCTTACCAACAAGGCTAGGGTATGGTACATATCCCTAGACGACCACAACATTGCAATTTGGGAGGAACATCAGAGCCAATTCCTTGAGAAGTTCTTTCCACCGTCACTCACTTATCAGCTCATAGGGGATATCATTGGATTTAATCATGATCCATCTGAGACTCTTTTCGAAGCCTGGCAGCGATTCAAGGAGTTTCTACAAAAATGCCATCATCATGGCATACCTCGTTCACAACTTCTGGAACATTTCTATAGGGGAGTTGATGATGAAATCAAGTGATTCCTTGATGCTGCCTCTAGTGGAGATTTCATACGACAAAGCTTTAATGACGCCTGGAAGGTCATCAGTAGGGCATCCCAAAACCAAGCCCATTGGGGTACATCCCGCAAGGGAGGCATCCTAAATGTGGAAATGGCAGAAAATAAATTTGAGTTGAAGGAAATTGTTGAATTTCTAAAGATGCTCACCCTAAAGACACAAAACCTTGAGTACACCCTTCTGAATAGTGGGCAAAGAGGTCAATCCTCTCTTCAACCTAAAGCATCCCCAAAAGTCTACCAAGTCTGTAGTGGAGAAGGCCACATGAGTCTACAGTGCAACCATCTCTACCAGGACACTATGAACATGATCCAACCTCAGCTTGATACTACACCTGTCATTGAATAAGTTAATGCTATCAACTGTATTCTAGGGCATGGGTACTACAACCCCAACAGGCCAAGGATCCATCTAGGGTTCCAATATAAAAATCTAGATGGAGTAGCCAATGCCCAACAGTATCAACAGGGACCCAGTCATAATCAACTTTGGGGTCCTCCTGGTTTCTTACAACAACAAAACTACTGCCAAAACAATTACAATCTCAGTCAGTATCACAACAACTACCATCAAGGGAAGAAACAAAACAACCAACAAGGACAACTTCTCCTAGGGCAAGGTAGTCAGCAGAATACACATGTCCCCAATGAACAAAGCCTCCCAGACATTATTGGGAAAATGTTGGCAAACCAACAAGCCTACAACAAGTCAATGGAGACACAACTCACTCAAATTGTTGCCGCAATCCATCCTCCAGCTGGTTCATTTGTAGGTAAACCTGAAGGAAACCCCAATCACCAAGAAGAACAACTAAAGGCCATCACTACATGCTCGGGATACGTGTTACCAAAACCTCCAGCTCTAGTAGTCAAAAATAATAGCTTGATTCATGAAGATGATGAGGATGAAAAAGAAACTTCAACATTTGTACTAATAGCCACACCAACCAAACTAGTGGTGGAAACTACAGCGGCAGACAACACGTCCAATACTGAGAAGGCACCAGAAGATGTACTAACACCTCCCTCCATGCCTGTGGTGCCCGCCTACAAGCCCCGAATACCATACTAGAGTTTCCTAGCTCAGACATAGCTAGACTCAAGATTCATGAAGTTCAATGAAGCAATGAAGAAGCTACATGTTGACATCCCTTTCCTTGATGCTCTTGCGCAAATTCCACCTTGGACAAAGTTCTTAAAGACCCTCCTCACGTGCAATTACTTAACAAAGGAAATTGAGATAGTGAATAGGCGATGAAGTGCCATAAGAGGTGATGAAACTGATATTATTCTACTACTCACTCACCAACAAGGCTAGGGTATGGTACAATTCCCTAGACGACCATAACATCACAACTTGGGAGGAACTTTAGATCCAATTCCTTGAGAAGTTCTTTCCACCATCACTCACTTATAAGATCAGAGTGGATATCACTGGCTTCAATCAAGATCCATCCGAGACTCTTTTTGAAGCATTGGAACGATTCAAGGAGTTGCTGCGAAAATGCCCTCATCATGGCATACCCCTTTCACAACTTTTGGAACATTTCTATAGGGGAGTTGATGATGAAATCAAGTAATTCCTCATTGCCATCTCCAGCGGAGATTTCATGTGACAAAGCTTTGATGACACCTAGGAGGTCGTCAGTAGGGTAGCCAAGAACCAAGATGATTGGGGTTCATCCCGGAAGGGAGGCATCCTCAAGGTAGCAGTGGAGGAAGATCAATATGAATTGAAGGCAATGGTTGAATCTCTAAAGATGCTCACCCTAAAGACAGACAACCTAGTGTACACTATTCTACACAATGGACAAAGAGGTCAACCTCCTTCCCAATCTAAGGCATCCCCAAAAGTCTTCCAAGTATGTAGTATAGAAGGCCACACGAGTCTACATTGCAACCATCTCTGCCAAGCCACTATGAGCATGATCCAACCTCAATTTGACAATTCTCCAGTCATTGAAGAAGTTAATACTATCAACTCCATTCCAGGATAGGGGTACTACAACCCCAACATGCCAAAGAACCATCCAAGTTCCAATATGGGAATGCAGATGGAGCAGTCAATGCCCAACAATTCCAATAGGGACCCAGCCAGAACAAGTTCGGGGTCCTCCTGGCTTCAAATAGAATCAAAGCTATCACCAGAACAACTACAACCCTAGTCAATACCGCAAAAATCTCAACCAGGGAAACAACTAAAATCAACAAGGACAACTCCTCCTGGGTCAAGGCAGCCAACAGATTTTACCAGCAAGTAATGGTAAAAGTCACCTAGAAATGATTGAGAGGATATTAGCAGCCCAACAAGCACAACAAGAAGCATACCAACAATCCCAACAAGCCTACATAAAGTATTTAGAAGGCCAGGTTGCACAACTTGCAACAATAATAAGACCTCCAGTGGGCTCTTTTGTTGGCCAACCAAAGAAAAATACCAAGCATCAAGTAGAGCAGTTAAAAGCCATCACTATGTGATATGGATGTGTGCTTCCAGAACCTCCAACTCCAATGATCAGCAATAAAGGTTGATTGTTGAAGATGACAAGGATGAAGAAGAAACTCCAATAGCTATACCAACATACACATCAACAGAACCAGTTGTTGAAATGCCAACAACTATAGAAACATCCATCCCAGTAGAACCAATGGTTGAAACTCCAATGGCAAATGGCATGCCCAATCCTGAGAACGCACCAGAAGATTCACCAACCACCCCCTCAATGCTTGTGGTACCCGTCTACAAACCCTGAGTCCCATACCAGAGTTGTCTAGCTCAGACATGGTAGACTCAAGATTCATGAAGTTCAAGGAAGCGATGAAGAAGCTCCATGTTGACATCCCTCTCCTTGATGCTCTTGTAGAAATTCCATATTAGAAAAAGTTCTTAAATACCCTCCTCACTCATAAGTACTTAACAAAGGAGATTGAGACTATGCTGCTAGCATAGATGACATCAGATGTCATCCTAAGCAAGATGCCAAAGAAATTAAAAGATCTTGGATCTTTCTTCATCGATTCCTTAATACTACATGTAGGAAGGGCCTAGCTGATCTTGGCTCAAGAATTTCTATTATTCCCTATAGTGTGTGCAAATGACTAGGCTTCAAAACAGACATCCTTCCTACAGGCATCATGATTCAACTTATTGACTCTACAATGACTACCCCCATGGGTATTGTAGAAGATATCCATGTTCGTGTAGGTCCCAAGACATATTTCTCATGTGACTTTATCATCATGGACATCAAGGAAGACCAACATTATCCTCTTATATTCGGGTGTCCCTTCCTTGCTACTGCTCATGCACTAATTGATGTTGAAATAGGAATTCTAACATTAAGGCTTGGGACAGATACTTTCGACTTTAGAGTCTCAAGGGTCCTTCCTTTAAGGAGCAATGCTATTTGATTGATTGTGTTGACAAAATGGCACAACTATGACAAGAGGACCACACTTCTAAATCCTTTGGAGACCACACTCATCAATACCAATGCTCATGAATTGGATGATGAACATGTGGAGAAATTTCTCTTTCTTCTAAACTCTGCTATAGAAGATCCTGAGGCCAAGTTTGAAGATCTCAAACCTACCTTCATCATTGAAAAATTAGAACCTACTACTCCAGAGATGAAGCCCCTACCCGAGGGGCTCAAGTATGTTTTCTTAGATGAGAAGAAGACATGCCTAGTCATCATCAATACAAATCTCACAACAACCCAAGTAGACAAGCTATTGACCAAACTAAAGAAAAGATAGAAGGAACCAAGTTACAAGATGACAGTCCTAACAGGTGTGAGCCAAGCCCTCTTTATGCATAGAATCAACATGGTCAAAAATGACAAGCCATCTATCGAGCCTCAACACAAGCTAAATCGTATCCTAAAGGAAGTTATTTGCAAGGAGGTGATAAAGTTGCTAGTTTTTAGGATTATTTATCGTATTACTGATTCACCTTGGGTGAGTCCAACGCAGATGGTGCCCAAGAAAGGTGGCACTATAGTTGTTATTAAATAAAATAATGAGCTTATTCCCACACAAATTGTGACTGGGTGTCATGTGCATAGACTACCACAAGCTCAACAAGTCAACCATGAAGGACCATTTCCCACTTCCATTTCTCAATCAAGTCCTAGAGAGGCTTGCGCACTAGGAATTCTTCTACTACTTAGATGGATATTCTAGTTTCTATCAGATACCCATCCATCCCAGCAATCAAGAGAAGATGGCTTTCACGCATCCCTTTGGTACATATGCTTTCTGTCGTATGCCTTTCAGATATGCAACGCACCAACCACTTTTCAATGTTGCATGTCTTCCATCATACTGAAAGCATAATGAAGATCTTCACGGATGACTTATAAGTCTATGGAGGTTCTTTTGAACAATGTGTACACAACCTTTTCCTAGTCTTAAAATGTTGTGAAGAAGCACATATGGTGCCTAATTGGAAAAAATGCCACTTCATGGTGAAGGAGGGTATTGTTCTAGGGCATCGGGTAAGCTCTAGAGGCATTGAAGTTGATAAAGTGAAGAATGAAGTAATAGCAAAGCTACCTCCTCCAACCACTGTCAAAGATTTGTGAGTGTTCTTAGGACATGTTGGTTTCTATAGGAGGTTTATTCATGACTTCGGCAAGATCACTGAGCCGTTAACAAATCTTCTTCAGAAGGATGTGGGCTCCAATGTCAACTTTGATTGCACATAGAGCTTTAACACCTTGAAGGAAGCCCTCACATCAACTCCTATCCATTGTGCCCCAGATTGGTCTCTTCCCTTTGAGATCATGTGTGATGCAAGTGATTACACCGTAGGTTCGGTACTGGGAAAACACATCGATAAGAAGCATCATGTCACTGATTATGCAAGCAAGACACTAGATGACGCATAGTAGAATTATGCTACAATCGAGAAGGAACTTCTTTTCATTGTGTTTGCCTTTGATAAAATTTGTTGTTACCTTATAGGCTCACAGGTGATAGTCTACATTGATCACACTGCTATAAGGTATTTAATGTCGAAGAAAGATATGAAGCCTAAGTTGATCAGATGGATCCTATTGCTACATGAGTTTGATTTGGAGATCAAAGACAAGAAGGGGACCAAAACTGTAGTTGTTGATCACCTCAGTAGATTGCACATTCAAGATTTTGATGAAGTCCCTATCAACGACTCTTAACCTGATGACCACTTGTTACAGATATCTACATTCACGCCATGGTATGTATATTTTGTCAACTACCTAGCTATAGGAATCCTTCATCCATATTGTACCAGAATTGATAGAAGGATGTTCATGTCAGATGTTCATCGCTACTATTGGGATGAGCCCTACCTATTTCATTTATGTTATGATGGTCTGTACCGCCATTGTGTATCTGAAGAAGATGCTCCTCTCATATTGGAGCAGTGTCACTCTGACCCTACAAGCGGCCACATGAGCTCTAAGAAGACAACATTCAAAATCCTTCAATGTGGGTTCTTCTGGCCCTCTATCTTCAAGGGCGCTCTTAATTTTGTCAAAGCATGTGATTCATGCAAAGATCCAGTAATATCTCTAAGAGGGATGAAATGTCCCTCAATCGTTGGCAAGAAGTGGAAATTTTCAACGTATGGGGTGTGGACTATATGGGTCCATTCCCCTCTTCTTATTGGTTCTCCTACATACTCGTCACAGTCGACTATGTTTCAAAGTGGGTTGAGGCCATCCCCACCATTTCTTGTGATTCCAAGCCAGTTATAAAGATGTTCAAAGACATCATCTTCCCTCACTTTGGAGTCCCACGCACTGTTCTGACAAAGGATTTCATTTACTCGAGCACACCTTTGAAAGTCTCCTTTGTAGATATGGTGTTACTTACCGAGTCTCCACTCTTTATCATCCTCATACGAATGGATAGGTGGAGGTTTCTAATTGCCAAATTAAAGCCATTATCGAGAAGACAGTTGGTAAGACAAGGCAAGATTGGGCGCACAAGCTGAATGATGCTCTCTGGGAATATAGAACTGCCTACAAGACTCCCCTTAGCACTACACCTTTCAACTTTGTCTATGGGAAGTCATTTCATCTACCGGTGGAGCTTGAACACAAAGCGTAGTGGGCAATCAAGCAGCTCAACTTCAACTTTCATGCAACAAATGATAATCGTCTACTTAAACTTCAAGAGCTTGAAGAGTTATGTCGGACTACATATGAAAATGCATGCATCTATAAAGAATGCACGAAGATGTGGCATGATGGCTACTTGAAGAGGAAGGACCTGCTGATGCAGCCCTATTTTGGGGCTTCATCTTGTGTCTTTTTGTATCTCAATCACATCTAAACATAGTAGAATGCAAGTTAAATTCCCCAATATGCATATTATTGTCAAATGCAACTATGGACGTTCTTTGCATACTTTTCAAGTACTTGGACCTTGATTTGGATGGATGAGAGAGAAGGAAGAAGTTCTAAGAGTCCTCCACTCATGGAGGGGTCCAAAGAAGACCCCAAAGAAACCTCAACCTACACCTAATGGCTAAGGATGGCAGGGATGAGAGGGGGACCGATGACATGAATGAGAGGGGCGATCAGTAGAGATGGCAGGTGGGTAGGTGGGGGATAGGTGCTTTACTGAGTGGTTTTGGTACATGTGAGTGAGCGTGAGGGAGCATGAGTGTCCCCACAAGATCTACTAAGTACGCCTACCTAGGGATGGCAATGGTGCAGTTATGGTGTGGTTTATAGAAAAACCATAACCACACCACATAGAAAAATCAAACACCAAATCCGCACCATATCCATTACGGTTTTTAATATGAGAAACCATATCTGCACCACCAAAAACCCGTGGTTAACTGCACCGCAACACACCACATCATGAACAAATTTCTATTAATATATGTATATATATATAATTTATGAATTTTTACACAATAAATGTAAATAACAACATAGACAACAAATCAAGATAACATGTGTGTTTCTTAATTCAATCATGTGTATAGTAATTGTAGAAACTATTTACTTCTTTGTACATTAAATTTCATTATAAAAATAGAGATCTAGAAATCTATGTAAGAATGACAACAGATAATGTGTTTAGGATAGTATTCTACATATATTTATATATAATTAATATGAATTATATGCGGTGTGATTTTTAATTATCCATGGTTTTATCTCTATAACTATAACCGCACCACACCATAGAAGTTCTGAAAATGTAAAATCATATCTGCACCATTACCATTTGGTGCGATTATGCGGTGTAAAATGTAGTGCAGTTATCCATGGATATGGTTTTTTCACAACACCATTGCCATCCCTAGGCCTACCTGGAGACAAAGAACACAAAGAAGATGGGTTGACCGGTCTTGTAGAGTTGGAGGAACTCCTTCCTCGTCGCCTTCTTGGCCTCAGTGTAGGAAGGGAGCCACCAAGGATAGGAGCTTGACGACGCTCAACACTGGTGCTTGCACTATGCCTGAGGGGTGAATGAAGACAATAATGAATGTGATTATATGAGGTAGGATAACACCAACCAGAGATGTAGGAGGCACTGCATATCGATGATGAGGAGAAGATCTCCTTGGTAAGCCTTGCCATAGAGGACTAGATGATATGCAGCTTTGTTTCCCCATATGATGAGATTTGAAACGAAGAAGAGGGGAAGAGGAACCACCAATGATCATCGACACTATCTTTTGGAAGTGAGAGCTCCCTCACAGGGGGTCCGATGGGAGAGAGCGAGAACGTGTGATGGCTCTTTGTATTTCTAGGTGAGAATGAAGACAAGGGAAAAGGGTTTGTGGATGAATCCAAATCATCTCAATCAGTAGATCCTAGAGAAGATCCGTGAACCGAAGGAAAAAAGGGATTTGTTAAAATTCATCAAATAAAGACTAAATAGCCCAAACTTGAGTATAAAGGTAATTTCTTGCTTTTTTCTCATATCTTATATGTAGAGGTTCAAACTTGGCACATAAGGTATCATTTGAAAGGTACTGATGTGTAGATGCTTAATGGATTGATCATTTGAGGTAAATAGATGTATAATAGGTAAAAGATTTCATGGAAGGAAATATATATATGAAAATAATGTTTAGACTATAAGTTTTGCTAAAAAAATATTGTAGTTTCATGAAAAAAGTTTCTTTGATCTTATTCTAATGCATACCCAAGTTCTGATCTAAGTTATGTGATTAATATAATTTAATATATTGATTTTATTTATCAAGTGTGCTATGGTAATTGAGGTATCAAATGATGATATAAAATTGAGATAAACTAGAGGAAAATATACTTTAAGGTATGAATAAAAAAATGTATTGGTGTATTTGAGTTCAAATAAACTATGTGATGATCTTAATTAAGGAGATGAATAGATTGAGGACATGATTAGTGATATATATATTAATTTTAAGATAATATTTTCTTTGAGGATTCATGATCACATACCAACTTACTAAAGTATGGGATTATGTGTATGACATAAATTCAATTATTAGTGTTCATTTCGGTATGAGTTAAGTTCATATTCAGAATTCAATACGTTTAGATGTAAGATGATTAAGTGAGAACCTTCATATAAGACTGTATATGATAAGTCTTCATTAATTAGTCCTGACACAATTCAGAGGCATGTAGTGCCAATTCAGATGAGTGTTTACTCTAACTCAGAGGTACTTTGGTACCAATTCAGGGTGTAGTCATGCCAATTCAGAGGCACCTTGGTGTCATTTTGAGGCGTAGTGACAATGCAGAGGTACTTTGCTACCAACTCAGAGGCGTAGTCATGCCAATTCAGGAGGAAATGGTGGCCACAAATCAAAATAAAAATGTAAATAAATGATACATCAATTTAGTTTGTAAGTTCATAATTTTCATATCTTAGTCCTATCTTTAGCTATAATATATTCCAATTTGTCATATTAGAAATTCAATGTCACTTACTCTAATGGTAGTTGTATGGTTGGGGACGAGATGTCTACATATACTAATCTTCACGAAGGCCAATCAAAATAAAGGACAGAATTACATTTTTAAGAGGTTTTCTTGGTGGGGCGCCATCTACACGGTCCCAAATTTGAGATGAGAATTGCATAAAGTAGTATCACAGTTTAAATTTCTTTTGTATATGATGATGTAATACAATTTCTCTCCTATGAATAATGAGAATACATTTTTACACTAGTATGTATTGGTTCTTATCTATTATTATTGTTATGTATATCATGTTTGTGACATTCCCAGTTGAAAAACAATTGCTTCTGCTCATGAGATATGAAAATTGGGGTGTTACATGCCACTTCCTCTTTATCATTCATAAACATAACTAAATCTATGTAAATTGATTGTCAATTGAGTATTGTGTGTGCTTCAAATTGAAATTCAAAATTTCACTAGTATAAGTGATCAAACTCGAGTGTAAGACAATTCTTAGGAACTTCCATTGCATGTTTCCTCAAAATACTTACACAATTGACATCAAGAATAGGTTGAATTCTTAATGTGGGAACTTAATTATTCATCTCTTAATGGTAAAGAGTACTATATATATCACTTTATCACTTGATTGTATAAATATCATATCAAAATATTATAAAGTAAGACCAATGTCAACATTTACAGAACTCATAAATGTTAATATTCAATGTTGTAAGCTGACATTAGAATAATACTACCATTGGAACTAAAGTTTGATCGAGAGGATTGTCATTTAAACTACAAGTTCAACCAAGAAGGTTTAATTCATGTCTTCTTACAAATTTTTTGAAATGGATAGTTAAAATGGACATATGTGCTTGATATTTTATGAATGTTTTTTGAATATTCATATATATATATATATATATATATATATATATATATATATATATATATATTACATATATATACACATGTATGAATATTATATATACACATGTATATATATTATATGATAAGAAATTACTCATTAGATTTGTATTTTGGAAAGTGATAATGAAATTTGGATGTTTCATTTAGTATCATATGCTCTTATGACATGAGATTTATATGAAACATTGAATTATTGTATATTATTCTAAAAGTTACTCATGAATGTGTTTGATTCAAATACATGATGTGAATACCAGATCATCGTGCTACATGCTCTTTGGTCCTTGTATGTTAGTTTTATGTATAAAAGTGGAAATATTCAAAACTGAACCATGACATGTTTTACAATAGGAGAGATTTTGATTAGATTGAGCATATTGATTAATTATAACTATGATTATAGATATATGTTTTGTAACACCCTACAATCATACATGAGTGCATTAAGAGAAATTGTTTTCTAGGCTAGTAGTTACCTAGATGAAAAAAATCTCTTCTAGGCTCTTTTTTTTGTTGAACTGTCGCTTTCCTCTCTATCCACCCATAAACACCATGAAGGCATGCAACATCTCCTTCATCTCATCCATGAATGTTAACCTATGGCCAACAAGGAGTGGTTCAAGTGGCCAAGCATGGAGTCCCCTAACAAAGGGACCTAGGTTTGAATCCCAGATGCTGCCTTGATTTACCACCCTCCTGGGCATTCGGCCTCCGAGACGGGCATGGGAGAGGAAGGGAGAAATCTTTCTCTCTTAATCCCATGAATGTTAACCTATGCAATGTTGCATTCAACTTATTTTTTAAACTAAATGATTCTCTCATCATTAGCATGGTTCGATTGAAGACAAAACCCCAATATGCATGAATTGCACCTCTTACTCATTCAAAGACATGTTCCTTTTATGTATATGCTTAAACTACTATATCAACCCTCCTTGTGAGTGCTTCATCCTAATAATATTTTTTTATTGTGACCGTTCACTGGGAAGGTTCCAAAATTTTCATAGAACAATTCCATCATTCTAGATGGATAACTTTTAACCACGGTGAAAGGACATGACCATCTAGACCTCAATTTTTTTGGAAACAAAGTGGTAGATAAATTGAACAGCAATAACTTGTCTCCTTCTTTAACATCCTTTCTTTCAAATGACCATCATGCCAGAATTTTGTTTTTTTCTTATGGATCCTGGCATTTTCATAGGCATGACACCTTAGTTCTTCTAGTTCTTTGATATGTAGGAATCTTTTCTTACATGTTAGGTCTGTATCCATGTTTAAAGATTTAAGTGCCTAGAAGGCCTTATGTTCTAGCTCCAAAGGTAGGTGGCATTCCTTGCCATGGATCATTCTATAGGGGGTGGTCCCTATTGATGTCTTGAAATCTGTTGTGTATGCCCACATGGCATCATCTAGTTTATTATCCTAATCTTTCCTAGATTTCCAAACTATCTTCTCTAGGATTTGTTTATCTTCACGTTAAATACTTTGACATGTCATGATGTCTAGGGATGATATGGTGTTGCAACCTTGTGTTTGACCCATATTTCATTATAAGAGATTCAAATTATCTTTTTGCAAAGTGAGATCCCCAACCACTTATACGGTCTCAAGGACTCAGTATCTACGGAAGATGATTTTGTTGAACATCTTCATCATAAACTTTGAATTGCAAGAACAAGTTGCTATAAACTCTACCCAATTCAACACATAATCAATTGCAACAAGAATATACTAGTTTCTACAAGATGAAGGGAACATAGTTGATAACTCATACATCAAAGATCTCAACCTCTATCCAGTCAGACTTAGGCATTTTGGTTTCACCTTGAGATTTTTCACGTCCTTTGGAATTTGTTGTAGTTATCACATAAGTTTGTGCACCCTTAAATAGAGTATACTAGTAAAATCTTGATTAAAATACCTTAGTTGTTGTATGGTATTCATCGAAGTGTCCACCATATTGTGAAGCATGGATTCATAATGCAATTCTAAAATAAAAGGGGATCATCCCAATAGTAATTCTTCAAATAAAGAAGAATTTCTTTCTCTCATTATAAGATATATTTTGAGGTAGTTGTTGGCAAGCCAAATAGTTTCATATGGTAGGGTACCATGGGGTCATATGATTAATACATTTAGATAGCATTAATGATTTGTTTGGGTGTCTATAATTAATCGATATGAGATTGTCTTCTTCAAAATGTATTCATGACTAGTGGTCAGCTGCCATGTTTTCTAATCCTACTTTTTATTCTCATGATAAATTCTTGTAGAAGTAGAGACCACCTCATAAGTCTAGGTTTTGTCTACTTCATGGTCATATGATATTTGATAGCTCTATGATTAGATATACTATTAATTTATCACCCATCAAGTAATATCTGAAGTTACTGAATGCTTATAGCGAGCATTTCTTCTTCTGTATTTGTATAGTTGACTTGAGCTTCATCAAGGTTTTTGCTTGCATGGTAAATGACATGATTTTCTTGTCTTTTTCATCCCAAGAACTACTCCAACTGAATAATCACTCATGTCACATGTCAGCTAAAATGGTAAGTTCCATTCAGGAGCTTGGATGATTGGCATTGTCGTGAATGCATGTTTCAAAGTTTTGAATGCTTTTAAGCAATCATCATCAAATTTTAAGCTATCTTATTTCACGACTAGAATTTACAAAGATTATAAATATTTAAAAAAATCTTTATTGAAGTTGTTCTAGTAACATGCATGTCTTAAGAAACTTCTTGCATTTGTCACTAACTTAGGTAGGGGAAGATTAAATGTGACTTTCACCTTTCTTAGGTCTACTTCTATACCCTTTTCTGATACATCGTGTCCTATAATTCCTTCTTACAAAAAATTGGTAAGAATAGATATAATAAACCTTTGAAACATAGTAGGTGCATCGCATACGCCAAATGTAAGCATACGTATGATACATACATGTGAGTTTTGTCTTTTCTTGACCGTTAGAATGAACCAACACTAGGTAAAATCATTAATACCCGTTAAGATGGAGAAAATAAGAGTGGTGTGTAAGACAATCAAGAACATGATCAACAAAAGGTAATGGGAAAATATTTTTCTTTGTGGTTGCATTAGTAAAAATGTAGTCAATGCACATTTGTTGTCTTGTTACTATTCTCGTTGTGAGTTTGATTTTGTTACCACCTTTCACTATTGTCATGCCTCCTTTCTAGTGTACATCATGAACAAGACTCACCCAACGACTATCACAAGTGGAATATATGATTGTGAAATCACATAGTTTGATCATTTATTTGTTAATGACTTCACACAACTTTTCATTCAAATATCTCTTCTCTTTATCTAGAGGTTTGACATTTTATTTCAGATCAATTATATGCATAACTATCTGGCATTTAAACTAGTTTTATCATTTATTGAATATCTATCGTCTTTCCTTCTTAATTTCAATTCTAAAAGTAATTGTTGTTTCTCCACAAATAGGGATGAATTGATTATGACTGGGTTTCTTATTTCTTCATCTAATAACTCATATTGAATCCACCTGTGGAGTTGTTTCAACTTAGGTAAGAGTTTAGGAGTTTGTTCATCAAATATCATTGTTTCATAGAAAGCTTATTGGTTGTCTCTAGTTCAAGTCCCTCTTATCCTTCCATGATGAAACATCATCTTATTCAACATCAAGATATGCTAATATATCTTCAACCTCAAATTTGTCGATATTAGGGGTCTAACTTTTTAGGGACATCACCAAAGGGTCTACAATAGAATTTGTTCCTAGATATCATCACATAGGTGGTTATATCTATCAAAAAAGTAGATCGTTTCAAATAAAGAAGTACCTTTCATATCATATTAGAGTCTAAAGTCAACATGGTCATTTGAAATAAGATTATAATGATACCTACTTTCACATTGATAAGGGCTCTTCATATTGGTAGGAAGGGTCTTCCCATAATCATGGGGCAATATGGGTCTTCAACTATGTTTATCATGTTGATATTTGAGGTATAAAGGAATATTTCTACCCCTATTTGCACATCTGAAATTATCCCTATTGGCCCTATAACAATGTCATCATCCAATTGGATTCTCATCCCCATCTTCATCATGTATGTTAGAACATTTTGCTTTTCTTAAGTTAGTGGTATAACACTCATACTTACACCAGATCATCTAACCCCTTCCTTTGTACATTATCTCCTACACCAAAAGGAACAACAAATTCTCTAGGGTCCTTTTTCTTGGTAGGATTTTAACTTTAACAGCAGTGCTTGACATCTTTTGAGCTTCATAATTTTCACCTATTCTTCACATCTCCTTTTTGAACCAAATCCTAGAAGAATTTAGCATAATTTGGCATTTCCTCAATTGGGATCCATAAGTGGGATATCAAGGTATAATTTTCTTACAACCTCAATGAACTTCTTCTACAAATACTACTTCAAGTTTATTTTGGTTCCTTATCTTTGGCAGGCTTCTTTCCCCTAACCCATTTCCTTAGTTGTTATTTGTTGAGGAGTAGGTGTGGGGTTGTTTGCTTGTTCAACCTCTACACTTTCCTATTAAAGGTCAACTATATGAGTCGGGGTCATTTCCTATTAATTTTTGGAAGTGTCTGAGGTGAGGACCATTCCAAATATAAGAGTATCCATCATGGTGGGTTTGTGTCCTCTTAGATTTTGCTTGATGTTAGATGGAGTTTGCCCAGTTGGATTCTTTATCATATCTACTAGATGTACTAGTTGTTGATCTATCATTTTGTTGTCATTTTGGAGATTAGAAATTTGTCTGGTCACACTCCCCATTTGATCTTACATAATTCTAAACATGTTGTTGTTTATTGTGCTTTGATTTATATTATCATTTATCTCATCTTGCCTTTTGGTAAAGGAAAACATCTCAGTTATCATATCAAACTTTTGCTAATTTTAAAAGTTTATGTCATATAGAAGTTGGTTGGTGCATTCAAAACTAGTTGGTTTTTTTGCCTCTTTCAAACCCATATTTTTATGAGGTTGATTAAGAAGGTGGAATTTTCCACTACTGATGTGTTTTCATAGGAGAATCCAACATGATGTGACATGTTATAATTGGAAAAACCATGTTTTCAACTACTCCTTCTTGATTTTCTGTTTCTTATTTTTGTGTATGTAAATTCAATGGTATGATCTATGTCCACTTTCTCCACTTGTAACACAATTCATGACCATTTTTGTGTGGTTCTTGCCATTTACATTTTGCTCCTTTAAGATGTAGAAATCAATTATATTTTAGGGCTTCCATAGACTTTGAGTCAATTACAATTTAAATGAAGAGACATTATGAATAGGTCCCCTCTCGTAATCCCTTAAAGATTAAAGGGTTTACATGTTTTCTACTATTTCTTTGGAACATTCATAGTTTAGTCCCATTTCCAATGGCTGCAATTATAGATTTTCTTTCACTCCGAGTGAGACCATTATAGAAGGTGAAGTAATTAGGCAACTCTCATCGACCCCATGGTGAGAACACTCACTATGATTGATTTTATATCTCTCCCATGCATCATAGAGGAAATCGAAGACTTTTTATGGAACCCACTATTCTAGTTTCAACATTTTATTATCTTCTCAACATGGCATAATTTAATTAAAAAATGCATTTAGCTAAGCCCTCCCAGCATGATATGCTCCCATACATGAAGATGTGATACTATGCAAAATCCTTGTCCTATATAGAGAAAAAAGCTTATCAAGAGATCACTTCTTGAGGAACTCTATTTATCATCAAGTTTTCACAGACATTCTTAAAGGTACCAATGTAGTGATAGTGGTTTTCTTCAAAAGAAATCTCACCAAAACCCTTTGATGGATGATGTCAATGTTTGTAGCTTTGTGTTTAAAGCTAATCACATTCATATTTTGAGCTACAACTGGTTTCCTAGTCTTGTTAGATCTTCTAGCAGTGAGGAGATAAAGGGCATGGAAGAACAACTATGGAACTGCTCTAGCTCCTCCTCTACATGCACCTACTCCACTTTAGGCTCAGCTTCCAGCTTCTGCCTTGTCCCCTTTGATGAAAAGTAGTTTGAGCTTAGTAACTAAGAATTAGAGGAGCCGCATGTGGGTTGAATTTTTTGGGAGCCAATCATATGATGATTGTGATGGAACTTGTTGTAATTGTTTTGATTTTTAATAAAGGGAGTTTCAATTATTATGTATTCTTCAATATGAGATAATGAAAAAATATAATAATTTCCTAATAATGTATGATTTACTGACATGGGATTTCAGGTTGAGGGTGTGAATATGAGATCATGCGTATGTTAAGAGTATTCATTCTTGTATATGCCCCTAGTCAATATTATTGCAAAAATTAGGATAACAATATTACATTAGGACTAGTATGTGTGTTGATTGATGACTGTGTCTCATGAGTCATGATTTTGGATATCAAATGAAACACATAGGTACTTGTTATGAAAAATTGTGTTGAACATACTCACTTTGAGTGTGATACAAGGAAGCAATAATGGAAGTCAGAATCATACTTCAATGTGATAGTGGTGATTGTGGTCCTTATACCTAAAGTCACTACAAGGATCACATTTTGTTTAGTGTGCTTCAATACTACTCAATGTAACCTTGACTGTTGCTATACAAGTATTGCTTAGGTGCATTGTGACACATGTGGATTATTGTGATTCACATAGATGGAATTTGTCCCTTCCATTGGAGTGATATCCTGGACACTTGATGAGTGAGACTATGAAAGGCATGTACATGCTCTCAATATATGATATTGAGATATTGAGATCAAGTGAATCTCAAATAGTCTACTCTAGATCAAGGAATAAAGACTGAATATTATAAGATTTATGTTTCCATTTCTCATATTAAATCTAGATATTAGAGACAAAGTGATTATATGATCATTGTAACATTGGTCAGTAGGTCAAAGTTGTTCTCCAACTTCTCCAATTACTTGAGTGGCAACAAAGTCTTGCTAGATACCAATCGTTGCATGTGAAGTCATAATTTGATTATGGATATCAACACCAACGTGATATGGAGCCTATATGGTCACACACATAGTATGCATTCAAATAGGAGTATAACTTTGGACATGATTGGAAATTTTCCAAGTCAAATTGATTAATAAAATATTTAAGTAATCAAGTATAACAATACTAGACTGAAATCCTAGATAGTTGACTAAAAGGTCTAAGCCAATTGGTTGTATTTTGAATTATCCACTCATATGATAAGTCGACCCGCTAACCTCGAGCAATCGGTTGGAGTTTCTAATCAGGTGAATGAAAATTATTGAATTTATTAATGTATTAATCGTTCAATTAGTTAATGCATAACTCCATAATGTTCTAACTTAGCCAACTAACTGATTCACTATATGCGAGCAGGTTGCTTTGAAAGCAGCAACTACTTTTTTGTTTCCTACTTTTTTGTTTCCCATGGTTTAAGAAACCCTAGTTCCTTGCATCTCCTATTTAAAGAGGCATGATGGCCAAGTTAACTATTACACGCTCTTGCACGTGAGAACCCTAGCCACCATTACCAATATGGGATATAGAGAGATGTAAGGAGATCACAACACTAGCATATTGCTAATAGAAACACTACCCCTTCCCATTGATTGAAGAAATGCGGCTAGAATTTCTTGTCAATCCACTTGGACTATGAGATACACATGTCCTACATGGTTGTGCTAGGAGTATGTCTGTGAGGATAATTTGTGCATTATCTTGAGCAATAAACACCACTGTAAGGATGTCACTAGACTTGCTCTACAATAATGCATACCTCAAACACCCTCTTTCCATAAACATCATTGTTGATGAGATCTACTTGTAGAAAACATGGAGATAATTTTTTTTTGTTTCCACTATGTTTTTCACCTCCATGATTCTTAACATTAGGGTGAAACACTTGACATATAACTGATTTCCCAAGATAAGTGCAAATTTTCAAATTATGTGCAATAGAATCAATTAGTAGAAGCAAATACACTGACAAATCCTAAGTAGACCTCATATCCTTAATAGTTGTAAGCTGCCTCATCCCTAGAAATGACACCAAAAATTGATCAAATTTGAATGTGTGTCTAAAATATGAGAATAAAGAAGATGGTATTTGAGGATTTGACTCCAAATTTATGGGGTCAAAAGTAGTAAAATGGGATTGTACATGGAGGCAAGGAGTGACAAGCTTCTAACACCTATGATATTATCTTATATATGTCGATTTATGATGTAAAAGAGGTGTTCCTAAGGGAACTAATTAAAAACCAAAATAAGAGTAAGAAAACAAGACAAAAATATGATATCAAACAAAAAGCAAGCAACAGTTCTTTTCGGTATATTGAAATATTTTAGATAGAACTTGAATGGGGCTTCACCAACCAAGGTCACTCACCAAAATGCAAACACTCATACCCATTGCATACCCTTGGCATAGTTTATGATAAATCAGTATTCATGTCTATTCACTCCTATCTTGAGATTGGGTTAGATCCAGATTATAAGTGTGTGTGTCTCTCTCAAGATGACAAACAAATAAGTTATTACCTCTACTGATTCAATTTTTTTTTGCATTCACACTACTCCCTAACTCCAGATCTAAGCATGTAAGTGATTCATTCATGAATAAGAGTAAGGAGACAAATATAGAAAAGGTTACATTCATTCAATATAATATGAATATTTACATGGTTGGAAGGCCTTGGTGTCCACTCCCTTCATAAGTTGATGAATTTAGACACTTATGTTGGCGAGTGATGTGGATGACTTACATGAAACAAGGGACATCACCCAAAAAATAGTGAATGAATGTGAAATAGAGTGGGCCATATGGAGATAACAAAAGTAGAGCAATAATCTCTTCTAAATGTCAATGGAGACCTCCTCTTCAGTTGTCAATGGAGGAGATGGATGGTGTAGAATGCTACTTCTACTTTCCTTCTATTTATGGTAGGTAGAAGACACCTCCTAGTGATGCGAACAAATGGAGACTTGCCTTTGCCTTCATCTACTAATGGAGGCTAATGCTCTAGTTCCAAACCAACAACACTTCATGAAAAGGATGAGATGCCTCTTTTTAGAGTCTTGGGTCCCTATTTGTAGGGATTGGTGGCATGCTCAAGGAACCTGAGTGGATGGGTCCTTTCTTGTGCCTAAGTTTCAAGACACGTGCCTTGAAGAACACGCTCAACTAACTTTATTAGCAATTGAAGTTGTAGGATTTCCATCGATTAATGGTGGTCTGTAGCCTCACTAGTTCATGGACACAATGGTTCCTTAGTTTGTTGGTCCTTTGGTTTGTTTGGTTGTTGATCCCATGCCTTCAGTAGTTGATTGAGATAGGGACACCATCAATTTGTGGCTTGCCGATCCACCTATCAGTTGGTGATTACCTATAGAAAGATCGATGGATGGTGGTTGCCTTTTCATCAGTTGGTGACCCACAACCTTGTCATTATTAGTTGGTGATCTACTTCCCTATCTATTAGTTATATATCCATTGCCCAATCATTAATTAATGGAAGATTGAGGGTTCATATGTTAATGATTATGATGGTGCCATTGGTGGAGGGTTTGTGGTTTCATTAGTTTTAGGTTATCCTCAAGCTTGATCAGTTGTTAACTTGTGGATCTTTGGATGAATAAAGATCAGTGATCTTTGTATACTTGTGCCCATGAGTTGCTAACCGATGGAATCAGTTATTAGACGTGAGATTTTTTTCTTACAAAAAGGTAGATTAATCACGTCTTGGTAATGACAAGTACTGCAAGTAAACTTGGGATTTAATATGTTAAAACCAGACATACTGGAGGAAATGGAGGGTAAAATAAGCTGGAACATCCATGAGATTGGATTTTATTAAAAACCTATAGGAATCACTAATCGGAAACCAAACCAACAAAGGAAACCCAAGACATCAATAGAAGCAACTTACATTGTCTAAAACTCTCAAGTGGGGTCACCACATTCGTTTACATAGTGAGAAAACTGAGAAAGAGCTAATCTTAATGATCACAATCAAACTCATAAGAATCATAAAAGACAAGGAAGGTTAGAATTTATAAGGAAAAACTATGAATACATATATAAAGTAGTGGAATGCAAAATACAAAGAATGACTCCCCCTGAGAGTAGATAAGATGTGGAAAACATGGCCAAGAGACTAGGACCACAAATCCTATTATAGCTAGGAAGGCGTAAGATACCTACACATTGCCCAAAAACTAGTGTTGCATTTTAAAATATTGAGGTCATGAAAAGGATTTTAGATTGGCTTTGATTAAGGAAATAAAGACAAGGTAAAATGCATGCAATTAATATGTACAAGTCTTTGGAGTTTTAAGATGACTATGACTTTTTGTTGTATCCTCAAAGACTAGTTTTTATTAAGGATTCCAATCACCTTAGGATCTCCATGGTCAAGATCACCCTATGGCGTATTGGGATGAGATTTTGGAAATATAGAGAATAGAGATTAGAGAAGAATCAATGTGAGTAAGATGTACTTTCATTCAAGAAATTAAAAAAGTTGTTAAAAGACAACTATATTTTACATGGAAATGGTCTAGTTGTGTAGTTTGTTAGTCTGGTGCCTCTAGTTCAATTAAGCTTGGAAATGTTTTTGCATGATAGACGAGTAGTTGTTTATGTAATATGAACAAGTTGATGAAAAGTTAAAAGTGTTGACCTAATAGTTATATATTGTCCATATATTGATGATGACCTAACCATTCCATTCATATGTATGTAATATTCCTATTTGAGATCAATTTTAGGTATTCGGTACATAAAAAGAATGAATTCAAGCAAGCCCTAGCTTGACCACAAACAAGCCAAAATCAATGCTAGTGCACTTTTATGGAAACAACCTCAAATCACTTAGGAAAAGTATGTAAATCACTTGTATTGATGCTATGACTTGTAAATAATTGAGAAAAATATAAAATGCACTTTAATCAAATATTTAAGAACTTTTATGGGACTTACCAATATTCATCACAAACACCTTTATGGGTCAAGTTTCCTTCTCATGAAACTCGACCAACAAAGTGTGTGGATCTTGATAGCTTCCAGAATCAGCCGAGTTTGTCCTGGTGACAACTCGACTGATGCCTTGCACAAGCAAAACAATTTTAAGCCATTGGCTAAGTTTCATCCAAGATAAACTTGATGAACAACTCAAACTTTATTTGTTGCATAGTGCTATAGGTCGAGTTACCTTTACTGAAACTCCACAGACAACATTGTACAGAATGTGTAGAAAAAGTGTTTCTCACCATTGGAGTGTTGCTAACTCAAAAAAAATATCTTTTACAACATCCTAAAATGACTAGAATTAGTTCCTAAGTGCATCTACTGGCTAGTAGACACCCCCAAGTCACTAGTATAGAACCGACCTTTAGTGTCAGTTATTTAAGGCCTTTGGCATCGGTTTTAAAGAGACACCCAAGTGGGCGCCGCTAAAAGTCAAAACCTTCAATGTTGGTTTTAACACCGATGCCATAACCCTTCCCGCCACCAAAAACGTGCCAGCAAGGGCACTATAGGAGTCGGTTATTTAACAAAACTAACACTATATCCATGTCAAAGATGTCAATGTTTCACAAAAATTGACACTATATAACCCTTCCCGCCACCAGTAAAATGCACTAGCAAGGGCATCATCAGTGTCGGTTTTTATATATAACTGACACCCATAGCCGCATCGGCGTCAGTTTTTTACTAATAACCGACATTGTATGTCTTTGTTGTCGGTTTTATACTAATAACCGACGCCTATGTGCTGATTTTTTTTCTTCTTATCAGTTTGCAGGCCTACTGTATGGCTGGTCAGCAGGATGCAGAACCTACAATTCAGTTTTGAACTACAGGTTTACAACATCCATCGATATCAGCCAACAATAGGCTACAAACCTACAAAATTAACAAGATGGACAAAAATTTATGATCACACACATGTATAAGTACATTTAATTCATATTATTTTTCATCACACACATGTAGAAACCAGTAGTTCCATTTCAAATTTTCTCCATTTTCACACACATTTAGCAACCTGCAGTTCCATTCATTTCATCACTTTTCACATTCAGACACATGTAGAAACATTCATGTATTGATCATCTTCACATTCACACATATGACAATTCAGAAAAATTCATTCACATTCACACAAAAATAATTATGAGAACAAAGTTTAGAAATATCATTCTTTATTCATCATCGTCATTATCACCATCAGTATCCCAATTATATTTAAAAATTCCCACTACTTATAGGGATTTTGCCCATTTTTCTCTTACATCAGCTAATTCTTCCCTCGTATAGGGAGTATTTACATCTAATAATTTTCCACATGTAGTCAAGTCAGTTTTAAACACCTACAAAGAGAATGATGTATATATATAATTAATAATATAGAATAAGATTGATATATTTCATATTATCTAATGAGACTATATATAATACCTTATGTATAGTATCGATTTCCATTGCAGCATGTTTGATGATTAGGTCCATAAATCGCATCACATAGTATGCACATACCCAGTCGTTGGCTTGTGTAGCACAATATAAATTGAAACATACAAAATATTCAAAAATACAAATAAGCACAGTTCACATAAATAATATATACATTGGAGTCGGGAAATTACTTTCACATTCTCCCAAATTAGTGGTTGATTCTTTTTCTTGGGGACCTTTCCTCCAGCTCTTTTGAACTCATTTAAAGTAATACATGTTAATGTAACACATTAAATTGTATAATTAAATAGTAATGTAATAATATATGTTAACGGATATAAAAATATGAAATATTTCTCACGGGAATAATGGCTTTTTCATTGTGTGTCCATATAATGTATTCAATTCATTCCCCGTAGGATCTAGATAATAGATAGTGAATGTCTTGGGGACAATAACTAGTAACTCACAATGCCTACCACTACTTGTAAGAAAGTTAAAAATTAATAACTCAAACTCCACAATAAAAATGTAATTTTCTTAAGTCCAAATTATAAGCAAAGTAAACTTACTCGACATTGAATGGAGATATTATTACCGTCTTCTTCTTTTTTTTGCCAAAATATTTAAAAGCAACACAGTAGTATGAAGTAGCTGAAGAAGGGTCTTTATCTACAAGACGAATCAAAGATGGAACCAAAAATCCCACATGGGAAAATGAAAAATATGTACATATTGTGTGTAAGTAGCTGCAAAATATGTATTACGTATGCATTAATATATAAGAAACCAGATCACATATATAAAACAAGGTATATAGATGTATAAACAAGATCTCACCATATCCATATCTCTATCATAGATGTATTCAGCCAATCATAACGAAACAACTCCAAAATATCTTATATAAATAACTTGTTATCGTATGATTGACATGCAGCATCCTCCGGAATAGAAACATTTATAGGGAAATTTGGATCATGTTTGCCTATCCATACTGCCATACCCCTACAATTAGGACCTAACGAGGCATGTAGGTCCCTTGGAAGCCAACTTGGTACTTCACGAGGTGGAGGTGGAGGCCAGATGTAGCGGGTGTCTTCCTGCTGACCTGTATATATAATTTCATATCAATTGAATCATATATACACACTAACAAATTAATGTAATGTAAATTTACCATACAATATTAGTATAGACAACATCCGCTTTGGGTTACATTATCACTCCGCCTTCTTCCTCACCAAGCGTTTTAGAATCTGGGTGGGCATATGGAAATGAAAGATCCCTCCAATTGGGGAGTACATATATCGGGCTCACACGAACCGCACCGGTTGGTATTGGAGTCCCATGAAACATGTCCCCTGGAAGGGCTGGGTAAGCATGTGCCTTTGCAACGATATATTCTTGACTTTCTAGACAGCATGGCTTCAACCCCTACAAATTTACATAAAGAATGTTATATACATATATACATAAACATATCATCTTGAAAAGACTAGCTACTATATATGTCATAAAGATACTTACAGGAGGCGTGCTAGGTGGTGGGTCTATAGGATTACTCCCAACCACCTCTACAGTAGAAGAAGAGTTGTACGCCACAGGTACTGTCTGAGTGGAAGGATGAGACGCTTGCCACTTGCTAATTGCTTCATTGAGTCTCTTATCAAGTGCTTCCTCGACTCTCCTATCAAGTGCTTCCTCAACTCTCCTATCAATTAACTGATCTACCTATATATAGACAAAAGAAATGCTAGCTTCTGATTATTGAATTCTCTTTTGTAATAACATTCTAAAAAAAAGAATAATTTACCTCAGCTTATGAAAGTCCCGCTTTTGGGATAGGTTTGCGTTGTGATGGCCCAAAGAACGCTTTGATGCCCACACGAGTGCCTACACCCCTAACACATTCAGGATGCTCTGGGTTACCCAGAGCAACTGTCAATTCACCCCTTGTGCCCTCAGGGATGAACTTGCCTTCTTTCCTCTACTCGTGCAGCTCCCGCTAATTGCCATCAACAGAAATTGGTAAGTAAACATAATAATAATCAATATCGATCGATTACTCTAAGAGTTGAATTTTACCATTTTTGCAGCCGCCTCAGCAGTTGTGGGCTTCGTTATATCTCCCTTCTTATTTTTCCTTCCAGCTATCAACATAGCATGGTGAGGCAGAGGTACAGGACCAATAGTAGAGGACTCTACAGTTTCCTGAGTAGCAGCAGTCTGAGCAGTAGACTCAGCCTATAGTCTTTGGCAAATGCCTGCATAGCCTCTTGGACCCATTGTGTGGTCATGCACATTCAGTGCACGCCTTGCTCTTTGAGCATCATTGATAGCATTGTTAGTAAGCACATTGATTTGGTTAGTAACACTAAAGGTTAATCTTGAATAGGTGAATACATAAGAATGTATATTAATTAAACTGGGAGTGGTGCTTAATACATTGAATTCATTCATTTTTATTTGGGTTACAAACTCCTCCCATTCTTTAGGGTCCAGGTAGTTCCATTGCTCAGTGGTTGCCTTGTTCCTAAATTTATTTTTTAAAGAGAATACAAACAAAAATTATTAGTGTAGAGTTTGTGATAAAGTGGGTTTTCTAATTTCTTTTATACTTTGTTCCTTTAATCTTTAATCTATTTAAAAACCCTAATTCACATAAAGATTAATTGACCACTCCAAGATTGAGATTTCGAGCCCAAACCTTACTAACACGTGGGGTATGCTATGGAGAAGCTATGATCCAAATTTCATGTCAATTGGACATTCTGACCCCTCTCTACGAATTTTCAAAGTTTTTATAATGTTTCATTCCTTTTAAATCGCATCATTATGCAACCCAATGATTTTGATCAATTCAAGGTATTTTTACCCTGTCACGCGGAGCCTAAGTCAGCGATCTGTGGACTAATCTCATGGAGTCATCCCAACCATCCGATGGCATCTGAGACAGATCAGACGACCAGAGAGTCATCTCTAACCTCCGCTCAACTCGAGATGTTGTGGCCACATCCATTGAGTCCACAACCCCGAACCCTACTCCTCGCTCTGACCCACTTCACGAGAAACTAATCGAGGCAGCGCCTCCACCTCGTCTCCATGAACCTGCTGACCCCTCACACAACCTCCAAAACCACCCACACTCCTCTCCACAAACACGACGGTGAGACATGCTATCCAACTGCAACTGAGCCCATTTGGGCATTCTCTCCTCTCTCATTTCCTCCTCTATTTAAGCACACCAATACCTTCCTTGACCTCCCTTTGATGTTCCTCGATATCCTTTTACCTGGAAGAGACGCTACTCACCCCTGAGCATGAGCACTTCCTCTCAGCCTGTCCGCTGCCGCCGAGCTACTTGACTAGGCTCCTACTGGCCTACTCATCCCCAATTGATCCTCCACCGAGCCCCGAGGGACCTCAAGTCACCTCGACGGCACCTCAAGGCCAAGCTCCATCGCCTGCTGCTCCCACTATCTCCTCCCCCGCTACAAGTCGTGCTGCTCTCCAGTCACCTAGTCGACACGATGATCCCAGGGGAGCCACGACCCGAGGCTTGGCCGTCCAGCTACGGAAGGACCTCACGAAGCTAACCCTATCACCACACGCGCACGAGGAGGAGCACAGCCATCGCCAGAGCTCACCGGAGCTGAAGGCAGAGCAAACTCGATCTAGCTGAAGACAAGGGAGAGCGGGACCCACCGAGTCCAGTTGGACATGTAAGGTAAATCCACCTCCGCAACGCAGATATTTTCTAATTTACGTGAGTGAGATCTCGATCGTTGGATCTGAGCATCCAACGGTCCTTCCTGTATCTAGATTTCATTTTATTAACTCGAATTTCAGTAAATAACCTAATTTTAGGAAATTCGTTATAAATCATAGGAGTTTCAGAAAAATACAAACAAGTACTCTATTTTGATCATAAAAATATGAGGATCATGATTTTGACATCTATTGACCCTAAATCTGACTCTAATAAAGGATATTGCCCAAATATGTTCATATCTTATTTAATTATTTAGAAAATACTCGAACCTGATTAAATCGCCAAAAACTTGTGATCATCATCTTTTTGCATCTATATAATTATGGAATGATCAGATCCAAATATTGTGACTCAATTATTAATAAAACCTAATTATCCCTCTTTTCCCTATTTTGACTTATCAATATGTGCATAATTAGTCAACATGATCTAAAGACCATGATTTTGACCATATAACCCTACTATGATGTGACACTAGTAATCTTGGACTCAAATAGATACTCTAAGATTTGTACTCAACTCTCATGACTCCAAAACTAATAAAAGGGCCTTTTATATACTCTTTAGAATAATGATGATTTGAACAATATAACTAATAAATACCAAATCTCCAATAATTTTAGGAAATAAAAGGTACCAGTGAGGAGCATCTCTAGACTCACTACTTCTGAGTAGAAGGTACGCCATTAACTCTCACTTGGCCTATAATAATGTATGGTTGTAAAATAGTGTAAGAACTTGGCATATGGTATTGTTTGAAATAGAGCTATATGAGTATCCAACTTTGATGATATGTGCTTTATATATATATATTTTGCAAAACCTAAACATAATATATTTCTATCAATTATATTGAAAGCACCAACTCTTTGGAAGTGTGCTTGGAAGTGACCCAACTCTTTGGTAGTGGTCACATTGTACATATGGTAGCACCAACTCTTTGGTAGTGTGCTTGGACCCAACTCTTCGGTAGTGGTCACATTGTACATATGATCCAACTCTTTTGTAGTGATCATAAAGGCTTTAATGCATTCAACTCTTTGGTAGTAATGCATGGATGATATAATGGAAAATATGCTTAAAAGATATGTGTTCTCTATTATTAATAAATTTACTTTTGTTCAAGCCTGATTTTGCCATATTGCTTATTACTGTCAAGTTTACTTTTAATGTTATTGCCAAGATATGATGAGAGTTAAATTAAATGACACATAGGCATACTCAGTACAATATATTTATATATTGTGCTGACATGTACCAATTGCATATGTTTTATAGGTACCTTCTGCTTATGATGCTTATGATGAAAGGAAGATGATATCACTACTCTATATGTTGGCTCAGAAAAATCAGATCTATCATGGGGATGCTAAAGCTAAATGGGACTCTTAGATTATGTTCTTTTCTTCTATAATTAGTTTCTCATGTATTAAGTTTTCTTCTGTAGAACTCTTATGCCTTCGGGCCCCTATGTAATGAACAATTTGGTTTATGTATGGAAGCTCTTTATTTGGTGCATTTATATATTCATGTGTTTGATCCACTCAGGGACGGGCAACTTTAACTCTATCGTACACCTTATGTTGGTGCCTGAGGTGTAGAGTGGAGTTAGGTTGTTAACCCGTGACAGATGATATCAGAGCAGGAACATGAATCAATATAGGTGTACCAAATAATTAGTAACCTTACCTAGACCTAGAGTAACCCACATTTAGTAGTAAATTGCTGAGGTGTCTAGAAGGGTACCTTGCGGAAGGTTCTGACATAATCACTCTCCCCATCTGTTTTCACGGTGCGAGGGTTCCTGTCGCAAGTTATCTGCCTGGATAACGCAATTATTGTTAAAGTGGGCACCCTTACCTTAGAAAAATCGTTCATCTCATCTTTTCCCAATTAAGGACTACCCCCAGCCAACCTATTTAGTGAATGATACACACTAGGCTTCTCATCTATTTTCTCTCTCATGACCATGATCAATGATATACTCTCTCTATTAGACTAGGAGAAACGGGAATAACTAAAAGACATAAAAAATTGGAAAAATATATGCCATGATTGCTAAATCTTTATTGGTTGCATTATGATATATCTCAAATAAATCTCTAAACTATCTTTTATACAAACTTGCAGATGCCTCCAGAAACTAGGTCCAAGAGAACAAGATCTAATGATGGCTTTGGTGATGAATCTCAATCATGCCCTAGTAAGACCATGGTTGTAGGCAATTGGGAAGAACAAAAGAAGGTGATGTTGGAATGCATGCATGCCCTAGCCCTAAAAGAAACCAACAATAGTGCCTCATCCTCTAGGACCAACCCAGAAACCACCATTAGGGACTTCCTTAAGCTTAAACTCGAAACCTTTCATGGAGAAGACTTAGGTGAAGTCCTAGATAAAGCTGATGCATGGATCCTATCTGCTGAAAATGCCTTTAGAGCCCTTAAGTGTCCTGAGGAAGATAAGGTCACCTTTTCTACCTACCAACTTAGGGGGTCTATGAAGTTGTGGTGGGAAAATTATTACCATACACGAGCACTTCCAGATGCCCCCATAGGTTGGGGGAGTTTAAGGGGATCTTTACCAACCGTTTCATGCCCATATCTACTAGGAAGGAGACGAAGAAACAGTTCAATAACCTAACCCAAGGAAAGCTATATGTTGCTGACTATGTTAGGGCCTTTAGACTCCTAGAGTGTCATGCTCGTAACCTTGATGGAGATGAAAAGATTGAGCACTTCATAGATGGTCTTAACCAAGACATCAAAGTTTACCTTTGTACCTCCA
Organism: Alisma plantago-aquatica; assembly: GCA_963693085.1. NCBI lineage: Eukaryota > Viridiplantae > Streptophyta > Magnoliopsida > Alismatales > Alismataceae > Alisma > Alisma plantago-aquatica. The sequence goes on along the minus strand of OY856409.1, from coordinate 142,879,180 downwards.
CTCATTCTACCTTTGAAGCTGCCATCAACAATTCCCTTACCCAAGAAAGAACCTTAGGGAAGAACAAAACACCAAGCTTGGGATACCTAGGTCTAACTGATGCATCCATCACCAAGGGCAAGGAGAAGGAGCATGATAAGAAGAAGCCTAATAGCCATGGCATGGGAAGAGGAGGAGGAAATCACCATAGGGGTCAATCATACCGAGGAGGACCAAACCGAGGAGGCCGAGACCAAGGTGCATCATACGGGCGGTCCAAATGCAAAATATGTGGTGGGTTTCATCCTGGAAAATGCAAGTTTGAAAAGCCAATCTGTTTCTATTGCAAGAAGGAGGGGCACATGAAGTTCAATTGTCCAATTCTGGTCCAGGGGGCACCTCAGAACCGTCCTGCCCCGTTACCTCAGCCTGGAGCCCCACCTGCTCAGCCAACTGTCCCTATAGCTCAGGCTCAGCCAGAACATCGCCAGGGCCGAGTCTTTGCAATTGATGCAGAGGAAGCTAAGGTCAATGACAACCGTCTGATTGAAGGTAATAATGTAAATAATTCTTTATTATAATAAATCTTTTAAAACCATGATCTCATATAAAATCATAATGTAGGTATAATATGTCTCCAAGATCATCCTGTTGTGGCCTTATTCGACTCATGATCAACACATACTTTCATATCTAGAAATCTTGCTTCCATGCTCAAGTTAGAGATAAAAGATCTAGGTTATATCTTGGATGTAACAACTCCCAGTGGCAAAATTTATACCTCTCTTCCAAAAACTGAAATATTACCTTTTTCTTTTGGTGGTCATAAATTTCAATCTACTTTCATTCTTCTTGATATGGAGGATTTTGACCTAATTCTGGGGATGGATTGGCTCTTTTCCAACTTTGCTATGCTTGATTTTCGAGGCAAGAAAGTAGTCTTTTGTGCACCCAATTCTAAACCTTTGACTATTTTTGGAAGAAAAGAAAGAAACCAAAATATGATTATTTCTTCTCTTAAAGCTGAAACTTTGATAGCCAAAGGATGTAGAGCCTATCTTGTTGTTGTATTCATGCCTGATTCTAAGGTGAGACCTTTAGAGAGCTTGGATGTGGTGAGGGATTACCCGGACATTTTTCCTGACGAGCTTCCAGGGCTGCCTCCAGATAGTGAGATTGAGTTCTCAATTGAGTTAGCACCGGGCACCGCACCAGTCTCTAAGGCACCTTATAGAATGGCACCTGTCGAGCTTGCAGAGCTCAAGAAACAACTAGAGGAACTTTTTGGTAAAGGCTTCATCCATCCTAGTACTTCTCCTTGGGGTGCTCTTGTCCTTTTTGTTAAAAAGAAAGATGGGTCAATGTGAATGTGTATTAATTATCGCATGATCAACCAAGCCACCATTAAAAATAAATATCCCCTCCCAAGAATTGATGACTTGTTTGACCAGCTTCGTACTGCCACTGTGTTCTCCAAGATTGACCTTAGATCAGGTTATCATAAATTACGTGTAAAAGATTGTGATATTCCAAAGACAGCTTTTAGAACTAGATATGGACATTATGAATTCGTGGCGATGCCGTTTGGCTTGACTAATGCTCCTGGAGTATTTATGAATTTGATGAATACTGTCTTCCAACCATTTCTTTACAGCTTCATTGTGGTCTTCATTGATGATATTCTTATATATTCAAATTGGAAAGCCCCTACAAATGCTTCTGAAATTCCTAGCTTCCTTGGCCTAGCCGGCTATTACCGTCGTTTCATCCTTAATTTTAGTAAAATAGCCCTACCCATGACTAAACTTACCAGAAAAATGCCAAATTTGTTTAGACTCCTGAGTGTGATGCTAGTTTCCAAGAATTGAAATCTCTCTTGAATTCTGCTCCTATTTTGACCTTACCTTCTGGTAATGATGGCTTTGTAATATTTTTTGATGCTTCTAAAATGGGTTTGGGTTGTGTCCTCATGCAAGATGGTAAAGTGGTTGCCTATGCCTCTAGACAATTGAAACCTAATGAGGTCAATTATCCAACTCATGATTTGGAATTAGCTACCATTATCTATGCTCTTAAAATCTGGAGACATTATCTCTATGGTGCTATTTTTTGACATATTCACAGACCATAAAAGTCTCAAATACCTCTTGACACAGAAGGACCTCAATCTTCGACAGAGGAGATGGTTGGAATATCTCAAAGATTATGATTTCACTATTGCATATCATCCAAGCAAGGCCAATGTTGTAGTTGATGCTCTTAGTCGTAAGAAGTCGATTTGTGCATCAATGTGTCTGGAACCTTCATCTTCTGGGTCATCTCTAGTAGAATCTGGCTCTATTATTCTGGAAAATATCAATATTATCCCTGGTCTTCTTTCTGAACTCCTAATATCTCAAAGGAACAACCCTATCTTAGAGGAGATGACATCTCTTGTGGTAAAGCCCCAGACACATCTATTTGTTGGTATGGACGGTGGACTAAGGTATAAGCATACGATGTGGGTACCTGAAGAGTCGGAGATTAAGAAGCGCATACTGCAAGAGGCACATGGGTCTAAGTATTCCATACATCCTAGATCTACTAAGATGTATAAGGATCTGTAGAGACACTTTTGGTGGAGAGGTATGAAGAATGATATAGCTGAGTTTATCTCTAAGTGTCTCACTTTCCAACAGATTAAGGCTGAGCACCAACGTCCTGGTGGTCTATTGCAACCCTTACCAATTCCCAAATGGAAATGGGAAAATATCACCATGGATTTCGTGATGGGACTACCTAGGACTAAGAAGGGTTATGATGCGGTTTGGGTCATAGTAGACTGGTTGACCAAGTCTGCACATTGCTTACCTACGCGGACTACGGCCAAGGTTCTTGAGCTTGATGAGTTGTATATAAAGGAGATTGTATAGATACATGCAGTACCAGTTTCTATTGTTTCATATCGGGATCCAAAGTTCACATCACATTTATGGAAGCAAGTACAGAATGAGCCGGGTACACAGTTGAATTTCAGCACAGCATATCATCCCCAAATTGATGGCCAATCAGAACGCACTATCCAAATCTTGGAGGATCTTCTCAGAGCATGTGTTTTAGATTGGGGAGGATCTTGGGATTACTACCTTCCATTAGCAGAGTTTGTATACAATAATAGCTACCAATCAAGCATTGATATGCCACCCTATGAAGCTCTCTATGGTAGGCCATGTAGATCCCCTCTCCATTGGGATGAAGTCAGAGAAAGGAAGATGCTAAAGTCCGAGGAGTTGCAACTTTATGCTGATAAGGTGTCCTTGATTAAGCAGAGGTTGAAATGGGCCCAGGATCTTCAGAAGTCATATGCAGATGCACACAGGTCTGACAAACAGTTTAATGGTGGTGACTATGTATTCTTCAAAATCAGACCCATTCGTGTCATAGCAAAGAATAAAGGGAAGCTTAGTTCGAGATATGTGGGTCCTTTTGAAGTTTTAGAGTGCATTTGTGAATGTGATTATCGGCTTTCTCTTCCTCCGCAGTACAACATGATTCACAATGTCTTTCATGTGTCCAATTTGAAGCAGTATGTGAAGGATGATAGTCATGTGCTGAACCACGAGCTGCTTGAGTTGCGGGAGAATCTCTCTTATCCAGAACAACCTACAAAGATTCTTGACTCTGGGGTTAAAGAACTCAGGAACAAGCAGATCCCGATGGTGAAGGTGCAGTGGAACCATCATGGTGCCGAAGATGCAACCTGGGAACTACGAGCAGATATGGAGAAACATTTTCCTCACCTCTTTCATCCAGTTTAATTTTGAGGACAAAATTTCTTTTAAGGTGAGTAGGATGTGATAAAGTGGGTTTTCTAATTTCTTTTATACTTTGTTCCTTTAATCTTTAATCTATTTCAAAACCCTAATTCACATAAAGATTAATTGACCACTCCAAGATCAAGATCTTGATCCCAAACCTTACTAACATGTGGGGTATGCTATGGTGAAGCTATGGTCCAAATTTCATGTCAATTGGACATTCCTAGCCCTCTCTACGAATTTTCAAAGTTTTTATAATGTTTCATTCCTTTTAAATCGTATCATTATGCAACCCAATTATTTTGATCAATTAAAGGGTATTTTTACCCTGTCACATGGAGCCTAAGTCAGCTATTTGTGGACTGATCTCATCGATTCATCCTGACCATCCGATGGCATCTGAGATAGATTAGACGGCCAGAGAGTCGTCTCTAACCTCCGCTCAACTCGGGATGTTGTGGCCAAAGCCATGAGTCCACAACCCCGACCCCTACTCCTCGCCTTGACCCACTTCGTGAGAAACTAATCGAGGCAACGCCTCCACCTCATCTCCACGAACCTGCTGACCCCTCGCACGACCTCCAAAACCACCCACACTCCTCTCCACAACCACATCGGCGAGACATGTTCTCCAACTACAACTGAGCCCATTTGGGCGTTCTCTCATCTCTCGTTTCCTTCTCTATTTAAGCACACCAATACCTTCCTCGACCTCCCTTTGACGTTCCTCGATATCCTTTTACCTGGAAGAGACGCTACTCACCCCCGAGCCTGAGCACTTCCTCTCAGCCTGTCTATCACCGCCGAGCTGCTTGACTAGGCTCCTACTGACTTGCTCATCCCCAATTGTTCCTCCATCGAGCCCCGAGGGACCTCAAGTCACCTTGACAACACCTCAAGGCCAAGCTCCATCGCATGTTGCTCCCACTATCTCCTCCCTCCGCTGCAAGCCGTGCTGCTCTCCAGTCACCTAGTCAACACGACGATCCCAGGGGAGCCACGACCCAAGGCTTGGCCGTCCAGCTGTGGAAGGACCTCGCGGAGCTAACCCTATCACCACCCGCGCATGAGGAGGAGCATAGCCATCGCCCGAGCTCGCCGGAGCTGAAGGAAGAGCAAACTCGGTCTAGCTGAAGACAAGGGAGAGCGGGACACACCGAGTCCAATTGGACCAGTGAGGTAAATCCACCTCCGCAACGCAGATCTTTTCTAATTTACGCGCGCAAGATCTCGATCGTTGGATCTGAGCATTCAACGGTCCTTCCTGTATCTAGATTTTGTTTTATTAACTCGAAATTCAATAAATAATCTAATTTTAGGAAGTTCGTTATAAATCGTAGGAGTGTCATAAAAATACAAACAAGTAATCTATTTTGATCATAAAAAATACGAGGATCATGATTTTGACATATGTTGACCCTAAATCTGACTGTAATAAAGGATCTTGCCCAAATATGTTCATATCTTGTTTAATTATTTAGAAAATACTCAAACCTAATTAAATCACCAAAAACCTGTGATCATCATCTTTTTGTATCTATATAATTATGGAATGATCATATCCAAATATTGTGACTCAATTATCAATAAAACATGATTATCCCTCTTCTCCCTATTTTGACTTATCAATATGTGCATAATTAGTCAACGTGATCTAAAGACCATGATTTTGACCTTATAACCCTACTATGATGTGACACTACTAATCTTGGACTCAAATACATACTCTAAGATTCGTACTCAACTCTCATGACTCCAAAACTAATAAAAGGGCCTTTTATATACTCTTTAGAATAATGGTGATTTGAACAATATAACTAATAAATACCAAATCTCCAATAATTTCAGGAAATCAAAGGTACCAGTGAGGAGCATCTCTAGACTCCCCACTTCTGAGTAGAAGGTATGCCATTAACTCTCACTTGGCCTATAATAATGTATGGTTGTAAAATAGTGTAAGAACTTGGCATATGGTATTGTTTGAAATAGAGCTATATGAGTATCCAACTTTGATGATGTGTGCTTTATATATATTTTTTGCAAAACCTAAACATAATATATTTCTGTCCATTATATTGAAAGCACCAACTCTTTGGAAGTGTGCTTGGAAGTGACCCAACTCTTTGGTAGTGGTCACATTGTACATATGGTAGCACCAACTCTTTGGTAGTGTGCTTGGACCCAACTCTTCGGTAGTGGTCACATTGTACATATGATCCAACTCTTTGGTAGTGATCATAAAGGCTTTAATGCATTCAACTCTTTGGTAGTAATGCATGGATGATATAATGGAAAATATGCTTAAAAGATATGTGTTCTCTGTTATTAATAAACTTACTTTTGTTCAAGCCTGATTTTGCCATATTGCTTATTACTGCCAAGTTTACCTTTAATGTTATTACCAAGATATGATGAGCGTTAAATTAAATGACACGTAGGCGTACTCAGTACAATATATTTATATATTATGCTGACGTGTACCAATTGCATATGTTTTATAGGTACCTTCTGCTTATGATGCTTATAATGAAAGGAAGATGATGTCACTACTCTATATGTTGGCTCACAAAAATCAGATCTATCATGGGGATGCTAAAGCTAAATGGGACTCTTAGATTATGTTCTTTTCTTCTGTAATTAGTTTCTCATGTATTAAGTTTTCTTCTGTAGAACTCTTATGCCTTCGGGCCCCTATGTAATGAACAATTTGGTTTATGTATGGAAGCTCTTTATTCGGTGCATTTATATATTCATGTGTTTGATCCACTCAGGGACGGGCAAATTTAACTCTATTGTACACCTTATGTTGGTGCATGAGGTGTAGAGTGGAGTTAGGTTGTTAACCCGTGACAGAGTTAGTTAAAAAGTGATCAATGTCTAGAATTGGAAATCAATCAAGAACCTCTTCTCATCATCGCGTATGTAATCTCGGGTGAGATTTGTTCTATAGTTCCTTAGGACCCTCCCACAATGTTGCATCACGCATTTACGATGTAGCTTTTCATCCAGATCAAATATACTCTACAAAATAGAATTGCTATTAACTAGTAACCTAAAAATTAGTAATCTAAAAAATGGAATTAAAAATAATAATAACTCACGCATAGTTCCTTCCATACTAAGTCTTTCTTCCCCTTAGGAACTTTATGCCAGGATTGTAAGTTAGGACTACAATGGTTGTGAGTAAGAATCCCAAGATATGAAATAAATGAGTTGCGGTTCACTCCAAATGGATTTCCAGAATGCCAATTTGGGTCCATTGCCCCTTTGTTGTAGTAACTTGTTCATCATTGTGATGCCCCTCACTTTCTCAAAAAAAATTACTGCCCATCAAGTGCCCCAATTTCTTCAGGGGGTACATCACCAACCTAAAATTTGACAAAAAAACACACTTACAGGATATAACTATAAATGAACATATAGATAGAAATATAGGATATATTTTTAAAATTTACATTGTGAGGCGACGCATTGATATCCTCACCCTCACGGTAATCATCATCACGGTCATCATGCTCACACTCAGCCATCTAAAAGTGTCATTAAAAAATCAATCATTTAGCATTTGACATAACTAGAAGATAATAAAACATTGTAAAGTTCACATTCAGAAAAATAAAACATATAAAAAATATAAAAATGCATGCCTCGAATATTGTGATCTTTTATCAATTAACAATCCTTCATTGAGGTCTCCGCGCACATACAAGTCATCATTAGCTTCAATATTTGGTGGTGTTGGCAACCCAACTGAGAATGGACTGGAGTCATCATACTTATCATAGTATTGTTCTTCATCTATAGAATCTTCAATGAACATTCTTTTACCATGAAGAATAACCGACCATTTATCATTTCCAGGATCATCAATATAAAATACTTGTTTCGCCTGTGATGCCAATATGAATGGTTCACCCTTCACGCCAATCTTTTCAAAGTTCACTAATGTGAAACCCAATTCATCCACTATAACTCCTTTGGTGTTATCAACCCAATTACATTTAAAGAGTGGAATTCTGAAATCTACGTAGTCAAACTCACATATGTCTTCAATGACACCATAATATGACATTTTAGCTTCACGTGGACTCTTATCCTTTGCACTTGAAAAAAACAATGAAGACGCTTGAAGGGTGACCCCAGTGTTTTGGATGACACTCTTATCATCTTGACGCTTTGTGTAATATGAGAATCCATTTATGTCAAACTTTTCATAAGACATAACATTCAATTTTGGTTTAAAGGTGAGGCATTTGATAGTTTCAGTAAGATTATCTGGTGTTTGAGATGGTTGATGTAAGACTTTATCTTCAAACCACTTAACAAATGTCTTGTTATGCTCTCTAGTAAGCCACATTGAATTGGCTCAAGGATATTGTCTCTTGATGAAATTGGTATGTTCCTCAATATAAACATTCACTTCGTCGATGTTGTGTAAAATATACAAGTGACCTTGTTCCAACTTCTCATAGTTGATTACTTTCATATATGATCCCAAAATTCCTTTGCCAAAATGCTCCTCAATATTCTTGTCATTAACAGGAGTGTCATTAGCACTCAGAAAGTCATTACAAAATCCATAACCTCTCTCGCCACATAACCCTCAATAATACTCCCTTTAGGTCGATAACGGTTTCAAACATCACCTTTAAAAATACTCATGTATCGTTCAAAGGGATACATCCAATGCAAGAAAATTGGTCCCAACATTTTCACTTCCCTAGTCAAGTGGACAACAAGATGTACCATGATATCAAAGAACGAAGGAGGAAAATACATATCAAGCTAACATAGGGTAACAACCACTTATCTTTGCAATTTATCGAGAGTATCAGGGTCAATAACTTTACTGCATAGACTGTTGAAAAAGAAACAAATTCTAGTGATTGCAAACCTTACTTGCTTTGGCAATATAGATCGAATTGCCACGGGCAATATTTGTTGCATTAGAGTGTGACAATCATGAGATTTAAGACCTATCAACTTCAGATCTTTCATTGATACCAATATACATATGTTGGATGAGTAACCTTGTGGCACCTTAACATTTACCAAGCATTCACAAAAAGCTTTCTTCTCCTTTCTAGACAACGTGTAAAAAGCGGGAGGTAAGTATGTTCTCCGATCGCTACTAACTACTTCTGTTAATTCTATCCTTATTCCCATTTCACGTAGGTCAGTTCTGGATTTTATCCCATCTTTAGTCTTACCTAGTATATTCAATAGAGTACCAATGACGCTATCACAGACATTTTTCTCAACGTGCATGACATCGATACAATGCATGACTGCCAAAGAACTCCAATAAGGAAGATCCCAAAATATTGACTTCTTCTTGAATAAAGATTTGTCACTCCGTGTGGCCATGGTACATTGTGATCTCTTACCAAATTCATTGGCAAAGTCTTTTACTCTTTCATAAACAACCTCCCCCAGTATAGGTTTAGGTGCACTACATTCCTCATTTCGTCCATTGAATGCTTCACACAACCTACGATACGGATGGAATTTTAGAAGAAACCTTTGATGACCAAGATATACAGTCTTGCCGCCATGTTTTAGTTGTATTGAATCAGTGTTCTCTTCACATATAGGACACACTTTAGATCCTTCGACACTATATCCAGAAAAATTCCCATATGCCCGAAAGTCATTAACAGTGCAAAACAACATAACGTGCAAATGAAATGTCTCTCTTCGTGAAGCATCATAGGTCATCACACCTTCACCCCAGAGTTTCTTTAAGTCATCAATCAGAGGTTCAAGATAAATGTCGATATCATTTTGAGGTTGTTTAGGGCCCAATATCAACAACGACAGCATAATGTACTTATTTTTCATACACAACCAGTGAGGAAGATTGTATACAACAAGCATAACAGGACAAGTGCTATGTTGGTTGCTCAATGTCCCGTACAGATTCATCCCATCTGTACAAAGCCCAAGTCTTAGATTCTTGACTTCTTCACCAAATTTAGGGTACAATAAATCAATCTTCTTCCACTGTGGGGAATCATACGCATGTCGTAGGATCCCATCATTATTTTTTTTAACATCTGCATGCCACCTCAAATTCTTCGCATCTATCGAATTGGCAAACAAGCGTTGAAACAATGATATTATAGGTAGATACCACATCACCTTGGAAGGAGAACCAGTTTTGGACTCCCCCAAAGTCATCAATTTATACCTTGACGCACCACATTTTAGACAATCTTTCAAATCCACATAGTCCTTTTGAAATAATACACAATCATTTGGGCATGTGAGTATCTTCTTGGCCTCCATTCCCATTGGGCACAACAATTTCTTTAACTGGTATGTTGATATTGGCAGCTCGTTTCCTTCAGGAAGAATTTCTTTCAACAAAGACAACAATGACGTGAAGCTTTTGTCGCTCCATCTATTGTTAGCTTTCAGCTTATACAATCTCAACACAGCGCTAAGCTTTGTAAACTTAGTACAACATGTGTATAACAGTATCTCCGCATCATGTACAATGTTTCTAAACATGGGAGGTGGATCAGTGTGCTCTACCCCACAACTATCCAGCATCGCATCAACGATGTCTATTGGAACTGGTTCGTTCACATCTACGTCATTGGAGGCAATTTCTTCTTCCACACAAGAACTGCTATCGACATCCACTAATTTCAGGTTTGAAATCTCTCCATGCCAGTGCCATTCTGTATAGCCTTGTACAATCCCGTTGTACATGACATGACTTTTGATTTCATCACCAGTGCTGACTTTCAAGTTGTTACCGCAATGCCTACATGAATAGTAGAACCTATTTCCAGGTTGTTTCCTATGTTCCTCGGCAAATCTAATAAACTGATCAAGACCAGAAATAAACTCTGGGGTGCAGTGATCTGGAATGGACATCCATGATCTATCCATTCTATGATCAAAGAGAAAACAAGTAAATATTAGGGTTTAGGGTTAAAAGATTAGGGTCTAGGGTTAAAAGATTAGGGTTTATGGCTTAAGGTCTTATATATAATAAATGTGTACCACCTATCCCATTCTTGAACACTTAATCTCACTAGTAAGTGTATAATGTGTATTGGGTTTTCAAGAAAATTTCGGCAGCATTTCCTCGTTATTCTCTAAGTACATGTGTACTTAGAGAACAAATGGGGAAATGCTATTGAAATTTTCTTGAAAACCCAATACATATTATACTCATACATCCTAAGTGAGATTAAGTGTTCAAGAATAGTCCCAAACTAGGGACTATCTAAGATTTACTCCTAATGAGTAAATCTTGGATGGGTTTCTAGGCCAACAAATACATGTATGTTGTCATTCTTATACCTACAATCCTAGTTTCATCATTCATTTCCTAAGTTTTGTGTAACATCATTTAATCATGCTTGTCAGTAAATACTAAACAGTAAATAAACCATGATTCCATATATCAAATATTTGAATAAAAATGAAGCCTAATGGCACATTAGGAGAGTGAGAATATTATACCTCACTTGAAGGTTGAAGAAGAAATATATGCAAATCAACAACAAGTCAACAACACCTACAACAACACAAATACACGGTTCAATTCTGTTATAATGTATTAATTAGGGCAATTTTGAAGTTTTAACTAGAGCTTCATATATCAACATACATACTAGGTCATATTTCAAGTCAAGATTTAGGCATTTAATCACCTTAGGATGCATACATGATTCACAAGGTATTTGGGTGCACAAAGAATAATGTATGTTACTGATTTAGGAGTTCACATAATCATTTTAGAAATAGAAGGCCCACATGTGAGTTAAGTTTGAGTTTCAAAATCAATGTATCTTTAACACGTATGTTTCAAGGTTCTAAGTACATAATCAAATCAAATTAGGATGCTAGAATGGACAAGTATGAATCTTATTTCAACATGCATCAAAATTTACTGAATTAGGTCAATCATGAGGATTAGAAGCACAAATATATGCAAGCACAAGATTTGTTCAACATACATCAGCCACCACGGCCGTTCTACCACCACAGTCGTGCTGCCCAGCATGGCTGTGCCAATGAATGAAGCATTGCCGATGCGCGATACGGAGGCTTGTATCCTCATTTATCAGGAGGATAAGTGTAGTTAGGGATATAGAAGAGACCAGAACAAGAAACTGGCGAGGATGACACAGTATTCTAGAGTGATATGTGGGTCTCTGATTACCTGCACTGTGTTGTGTGGAAGAGGAGCGGCGGGTAGAGGAGCGGCGGTGGATAGAGGAGTGGCGGCACCGGCAGATAGAGGAGCGGTGGTGGAGCACCGGTAGATAGAGGAGTGTCAGTGGATAGGCACCGCCCAACTGAGCAGCAGCTGGAGCTAGGTGGCGGTGGCGTGCGGCTCCGGCGTATTCCCAAGCTCTAGTGGTGGCTGGTAGATGGAGCAAAGGGAGCAACGGCGGTGGGGACAAAGCAACGGCCGCGTATCGCCAGACCTAAGTAACAAAAGTGATAAAACAGAGAATGGGGAAGAGTCTGGTTCGCAGGGGTGCTATTAAGTTTACTATCGTCGTCGGTTGTTTTAGAAATCGACACCTAAGTTCAATAGTCGTCGGTTGCCATAAAAAATCGATGCCAAAGGGGGGTAAAAAAATTTGCGGGGGCAGTGTGTGAACACACATCGGTGTCGGTTATTGTAAGCAAACCGACGACAAAAATTAAAACCTTTAGTCATCGGTTATTTGGTAAACAACCTACGTCGTATGTGAAATTTTGGAGGTAATTTTTTTGCACTGGAAAAATTAGATTTGGCGGGCGATTTTAGGCATCGGTTCTTATTGAGCAACCGACGCTAAATAAAAAGTGATACTTGTGTCAAGCCGGTCTTCACATATAGATGTTGGTTTGTGCTTTCAGTCGACGTTGTAGGGTTTTGGCGTCGGTTTTTTGGATACAACTGACGCCTCTATATGTGATGTTATAAGCTATTTCTATAGTAGTGAATATAAATAGGGGCCCTTAGACTTCATTCCAAGTTTTCCTTCTTATGCTCCTAGCTATAGTTGAGTGGTTTAGTCTACTAAGAGCCCCTTTCTCTCTCAAGCTTACTACATATCTACATCAATCACTGTGAGATAGGTTTATTGTGAGAGAGAATCTCTAGTGTACACCTTGTGAAGCTCTCAACTTCCCTTTCCCAATCTACTTTCTCTCAAGAAAAGATGGTGAAAGCTTCCCCTTGGTGAAGGTGAAGTTGAAGGATGAAGATCCAAGAGAAGAGTGGGTAATTCCTTCAAGGGAGAAGACTTGTTGCAAGAGTAGATCTCCTTGGTGAAGGTTTCTAGTTCGTTGCAAAAGTTGGTAAGTGTTTGTGAAGGTAGAAGACTATTTCTCTAGGATGGGTAAGTCTTTGTAAGGTAATTGTCTCCTTGTATCCTTAAAAGGAAAGCTAGGTACTGTTAACCTTGGAACATGGTGGTCATATTGTATCTCTTATAATGAAATAGAATAAGTTTGCAATGGTTGCAAATCATATAGATTAACCCCTCTAGGTAGTGGATGTATATCTCCTAGTTTGGAGTTTGGAACCACTATGCATAGCTTGTATTCTTGTACTTGTTCAATCTCGCTCATCCTTGCTATGTATGCTTAGTTGCACTCAAAATCCATATATGCAACCTTATCTATTGATATAATTTGAAGTTCTAATGAGTTTGTTTTAAGTGTTTTAGATATATTCACCCTTCCCTCTAGATCTCATTGATCCAATAAGTGGTATCAGAGTAGGTCCTCTCCAACTAAGTATTGAGAAATCAGGGCGACAAATAAGGCAGCGGAAACAAAAACTTAAATGCCCAATTTCCTAATCAGCAAAATCGTGTTAACAACAATGTATCTAGGAAGGAAGATAACAAGAGTTGTACCTGGTCCTAGATCAAGTCCAATGACAACTCTTGATGTAGTAATGTGCTTCTCCTCCAAGCATCAAGATACTTTTTCCTTCAGGCAGCACTCGAATAATCATCAACAACAACCTCTTGGTCTGCCACCATGGGTAGCAGTTGGCGTTGTCCTCCTAGCAGTAGGCAACGACCTCCTACCTCTAGAGTAGTCCACATGGACCACCGTCAACTCCACGTTGCACTACTAGATACAATAAGAAGGAGTTGTCCCTTCGAATGTCGGTGTAATAGCATTGATTCGCTCTCCCACAATTGTCTCTTCATTGCTATCCCTCCCTTTTATGAGTATGACTTGCTTGGGCTCCCTATTGGTTATTACAACCAGATAGGACAACAATTGTCATAGCTTATTGTTATGTATGAGAAGCCCTATGTACCCCTCTATTTATAGAAGAGGTTGGGTTCGGTTTCCCAGTCTATGCAGGAGTCAAAAACACTAAAATCATGAATTGTTTAGAAACTATGAATGGAAAACTGATCGGTTCGCATGCCCAACCATCGTGCATGAACTAGTTGGTTTGTACCATTTTCCTATTCTAAATTACATTGGTTTTTAATGCATGATTAATCTAAAACATGACGTTAGCACTAATCCTTAATCCAATTGAATTGACCATTGAACCGGTCAGTTTGAACCATGAACCAGTCCGTTCATGCCCTGATTTAGGCATTGTTCAACCAATATTGATTCCAATTGACCTAACACTCTAATTGACCAGATCAACACTTAAACTGGTCGGTTCAGAGTCTAGTCAGTAAATTTTGAACCTCATTCATTTAATTGAATACCTAAACACTTTTATTAATCAAGTTAAACATTATTCATGTATAAACTCCTATTCCAAGTGAATCCTATGTGTGTGACACTATAGGTCCCAAATTACATTGGCAGTGAATGTCCATAACCAACTTATGGCATCACAAGCAATGAGAAGATCTATCAACGCATCATTTCTACCCAAGTAGTTTGAAAAGTTGGAGAACAACATTAACCTATAATCCATAATCAGTGTTACCGTGATCATATAATTCCTTTGTCTTTGATACCTGGATTGAACTTGAGGTATGGAATCGTCATCCTCTTCAACATTCAATCCATGTAATTCTTTGAACGAGAGCAGACTGTCTGAGATGCATGTGAGTTCACATATCACATATTGAATCACATGAGTATTGTCCTACATTTCTCAGTCTCGCTTATCAAGAGGCCTGGATATCAATCTCATATAGGAGGGAAAACTTCTCTACATTACTCACTCTCAATCCCCATGTGTCACAGTGCACCTGAGCATCACCTTTATGGAAACCCTTATTCAAAATCATGTTGGTTGATGTCTAAATGCAATGAACAACATGTGATGAGTGTAGTGACTTCAGGTCCAAGAACTAAAATCACCACTATCACTATGAGAGTTGATTCTGACTACCATTCCATGGTCTCCATGAATCACTCTCATGGTGGGTCTATTCAATACACTATTCTCTAACATGTACATGTGTGGTTGACTTCTAATCATATATTATGACTAACGAGACTCTATCATCAATCAACATACACTCTAGTCTTATGTATTACTATTGTCTATTTTGCTTCCATAGTAATATCTGACAGGGGCATAACAAGAATGTATGTACTCTTATCATACATATGATCTCATCGTTCAAGTCTTCAACCTGAAGACATATGTCATTGAGTAACATCATTCTTTGGACATCTACTATGTATGTACCATCATATCATGAATGAGACAAACATAATAGACATAATTACATCTATTATTATCAAATCAGGTATCTAAAACCACATTCCAATCATCATATGATTGGCACTCTGAGCATACATACCAATAGAATCCCACTTGTACTTACAGCCAATCACCCACAAATCTTATTTCATGTGATCTCAACATGTCCATCATGGATTAGACCAATCAAGAGTGATCTAAAACTAAACTTTCATTTTACATTAATTGGAAAGTATTCTAACTTTTTTCTTTTAGGGTACACAATAATAGTTTGAGAAAAATATGCAATAAGATTATTGAGTGGAAGATTAATATTTGTCGCCTATAATCTTAGTTCTTACAATATGACTGGAAAGAGGAAATAATTAAATTATATTATGACATTTACTATATATGTCATATAATTTACATCATATACACCATAAATCAAAACTTCTCTAATTCTCACTCTCACTCCTAGGATCATAGAAAGAACAAGAGACCTTAATCCAAGCTAAACTACTCTTCTAAACACCTTGGCTCTCTTGATCATGCTTGTAGCATTAGGCATCCATATGTTGATGAGTATAAGTAACTAAAAACTTATTTGAGTAAAGTGTGGTTTATTGGCTCAAATTGTGAAACACTTTAGCTAGCATGATAATCATGATGTATGATTGTATAAGTTAATGTAAGGGGTATGTTAGAAGCATGGAAATTTCAACAAACAAGTATACAATAAGGAGTCACACTAACATGGTAGGTTACTATAATAACTACACAATGAGCATGATTAGTTTCTTATTTTTCGTTATGCAATTGATACATGAGGTATACTACTACATGTAAAGTATCTTTTGAGTATCATGGGACTCTAATTTTGTTGAACTAGCTCTTTAGCTTGCAACAAGGCTTGCCAAATATGGCCCCAATGACAATATCAGTTGGCTAGATAACTAAACTCCTCCTAGAAACCTGGGTACTCAAGTCAGAGTGTCAAAGCACTTGAGTTGTACATTTTACATTAATGGATCCATAGGAGTTGGCTCATAGACTAATTATTTAACTACTTGAACTGGTACGAGTACCACTAGGATGTTGGGTAATTGCTAGGTGTAGTAAGGATATTATCCTCACTGGGCTTAATCCCCCACACCCAACCAATACGCTACATAATCCTAGATTGTATCTGACTGTATCTACATTCACTCCTTCATGATGTAGATCTCTATGATATATTTTATGGTATTTGGGCATCTAAAGTCTGATCAATTCTTTCACTTAACTTAAATATGTTTATAGATTGCCTAAATTTTATTAGGTAATTTTGTCCAATATATGAGGTGTTAAGGTTCTATACAATATATAACTTGAATATAATTATCTTGGGATATATATATACTTGAATAAACTCTAGATTATCAAATTTGAAGTATGAATAAAAAATAAATAACTAATCAAATCATTCCTTGAGTAATACATTTAGTTAACATCAAATTGGGGTGAACTTGGGTATATTGTTGCCTCTTCATTCAACCATCTCATATTCTTGTTATTTTATTATAGAAACATTCTCAAACTGAATTGGATCATAATATATAACTCAATCATTGGGTTCATTCTTACATAAAAATATCCAACTAAACATTTATGTAATAACATAATAAAATAGAGTAAAAGAGGGCAATTCTGATCATTTATGTTGTATTTGGTTTATGTAAAATCTTGGTTGAGCCAAAGAAAATTCCACTAACCTTATTTAGGATTTTTTAACTCATTATGAAAGTAGGTTCATTGTACTTGGATTTGTGAGGAAATACAAAATCCACTTCTACATGTTAATATATGTTCCTTGTGGATGTAGGTTGGCCTACATGAGCAAAAGCAATATAGAGACTAAGAAGAACAACAAAAGCGTTTCAAAACAAGGATGTCTAGTGATTTCATACTTATATTAGGTAGAGAAAGGAGAAAGAAACAATTCTAAATATTTATCTAAGTTGAATAACACCTAGAACTCTTAATATCATTTTCCTTTTCCCCTTTTTCTCTTAGAATTACTTATTAATTTGTTAGATCTTTACAATTAGAGTTTGGTGCGTTTTTTATAATACAAGGTTATTTTTTCATATTATATGGCTAAATATTAACTCCGCCTATGTTTTTGTACATATTGTGCAAATATAGTCGGTCCCAGGCCCGAGTAAAGGAGGAGGGTTGGTGGTAGGTTGACAGCCAGCCATAAAAACTTTGTCACTCTTTCTATGACATGGATCCTTACAAATTTACAATTGGAGCATCCCTACCAAGTGACGCCTTTCATCGGCACCCAGGTGCAATGATAAATATGCAAGGGGTTTCGACACAATGATGCCTGGTTGGGTTGAAGGATAGACAAGGGTTACCACATCTTGGATGGGTGTGGGTAAAGAAGCTAGTCCCACTACATCATCGCCCAGATGTAGTGAAAAATGTATAAGGGTTCCCACATCTTGGATGGGTATGGGTAAAGAAACTAGTCATGTCTCATCATTTCCCGAATGTAGTGAAAAATTGCAAGGGCAACATTTCCGAAGAAGGCAGGTAAAGAAGCAAGTTCAACAAAAAAGGATTAGAGTTGGGTCTTGTAATATTGGCTCTCTGACATGGAAATCCTTGGGGATAGTGGATATCATGATGAGAAGAAAAGTCAATAGAACTTGCTTGCAGGAAACCAAGTGGACAGGTTAACATTGTAGAGAGATTGGAGACACATGTTACAAAATTTGGTATACAGGTATTGATAAACATAGAAATGGCATAGGTATTATTGTTGATAAGATGTTGAAGGATGATGTTGTAAAGATCACAAGGATGGGTGATAGATCATAGTTTTCAAGGTTGTTCTTGGGAGAATATTCTTAACATTATTAGCACTTACACCCCCAAGTTGGCCTTAGCAAGGAGGTTAAGAAGGATTTTTGGGATGACATGGATGAATTGATGTAGGGAATATTGATAGGGGAGAAGATTATTATTGGGAGTGATTTAAATGGCCATGTGGGGAGTAGCAATTCTAGATACAAGAGGGTTCATGGTGGTTGTGGATATGGCAGTAGAAATAGAGGAGAGAGGATTTTAGATTTTGCAGTTGCGTATGATATGATTTGAGCAAACACCTATTTAATGAAAAGAGAATCTCATAAGATTATTTTTAAGAGTGGGCACAATTGTAGACAAATTGATTATCTCCTTATGAGGAGAGTGGATCATAATATATGCAAGGATTGTAAAGGGATTCCTGGTGAAGAACTCATGACCCAACATAGGTTGGTGGTTTTAGATATTGACATGAAGATCAATAAAGGCAAGCATAACAAAAACCAAGATAGAAGGATCAAGTGGTGGAATCTTAAAGGAGAAAAGAAATTGGCTTTTCATGATAAACTCAGCAAGGAGGGTACTTGGAACTTGGAGTCTGATGTTAACACTATGTGGCATAACGTGAGCTCCTGCATAACAAAAATTTCCAAAGAGGTTTTGGGGGAGTCCAAAGGTTGTGGGCTTCCACAGAAAGAGACTTGGTGGTGGAATGATGAAGTCCAGAAGGCTATTAAATTGAAAAGGGAAATCTATAAGAGCTTGCCTAAATCTCAAAATGATGCAACATTCCATAGATACAAGAAAGCAAAGAAAGAAGCTAAAAAGGTTGTTCAGAAGGCAAGACCTAGATACTTTGATGATATTTGTAAGAAGTTGGACACGAGAGAAGGGGAGAAAGATATATACATATATATACATATATATGTATATATATATAATGGCTCGTATAAGATAAAGGAAAGGAAGAGACTTGAGTCAAGTGAAATGCATCAAGAATGAAGATGGCAAGGTGTTGGTAAAGGATTATGATATCAAGAACCAGTGGAGAAATTACTTCCATAAGCTTTTTATTGGAGATACTGCAAAAAATATTAGAGACTCATGTTACATGAATAGAAGAGATATAATTTACACACAACGGGTGTCACCATTTGAGGTCAAGAATGCTTTAAAGAAGATGAAAATGAGAAAGGCATATGGACCAGATGATATTCCCATTAATGTATGGAAGAGTATGGGGGGTGAAGGAGTTATGTGGTTAACAAAGCTCTTTAATAAGATCATGAAGACCAAAACAATGTCAGATGAGTGGAGAAATAGTACTATAGTCCCCATATACAAGAACAAAGGTGATGTTCAGAGTTGCATAAACTACGGAGGCATCAAGTTGATGAGTCACACAATGAATCTTTGGGAGAGGATTATTGAGCAGAGGCTAAGATCTATAATGTAGATATCAAACAACCAATTTGGTTTCATGCCTGGAAGATCAACAACAGATGTTATTTTTCTGATAAGGAGTCTAATGGAGAAGTATAGAGAAAGCAAAAGAGATCTCCATATGGTGTTTATTGATTTGGAAAAGTCTTATGATTGAGTACCCAGAGAAGTGTTGTGGATGGTTTTGAAGAAAAAGGGTATGCCAATCCAATACATTGACTTGATCAAAGACATGTATGATAGCTCTACTGCAAGTGTGAAGACCCCTGGAGGAGAGACACCAACTTTTCCTATCACAGTTGGGGTACACCAAGGATGCACACTCAGTCCATATCTATTTTTTCTTATTATGGATGAGCTGACAAAGAATGTTCAAGATGATATTCCTTGGTGTATGTTATTTTTTGATGATATTGTTTTGATTGATGAAACTAAAGATGGATTAAATGATAAAGTTGAATGGTGGAGAGAGGCATTGGAATCAAATGGATTGATGATTAGCAAGAGCAAAACTGAGTATATGCATTGCAATTTCAGCCAATCCCACAGTGTGAATGGTGGAACCAAGTTGGACGGAGTAGATATACCAAAATTTGATAAATTTTGTTATGTGGGTTCTATTATTCAAATAGACGGGGATGTCCAAAATGACATTTATCATAGGATCACTACAAGATGGTTGAAATGGAGGAGTGCAACTGGAGTATTATGTGATCGGAAGATCCCTCTCAGGTTAAAAAGTAAGTTTTAAAAAATAGCTATACGTCCAGCCATAATCTATGGGAGTGAATGTTGGGTGGTGAAGAAATAAGGTCTCAACAAGATGAACATGGTTGAAATGTATATGATGAGATGGATGTATGGGAATACAATAAAAGATCGCTTGAGAAATTATTATACTAGGAATAAAGTGGGGATGGCGATCATTGAGGACAAGTTGCGTGAGGGCCGACTCAAATGGTACGGACATGTGCAACGCAGACTGAAAAATGTGTCTATATGAAGCAATGCTTTTGATTCAAGAACAATAAATAGAAGAAGAGGAACACCTAAATTAACATGGGATGATCTTATAAAGAGAGATTTGGAATTTCTACATCTCAACCAAAATATGGCCCATAATAGAGCAGAATGGAAATGAAGGATCCATGTAGTCAACCCCAACATAGTTGGGACTGAGGCTTAGGTGGTGATGATGATGATGATATGGCTAAATATTATATGTAGATCAAGTTATTGTACTTTTCTTAAGTGAATGGAAATTTTTTATCATTGACTTGGTAGTCGGGCGACTAGCACTCTAATGATAATGACTTAGGGTCACTATTTCGAATTTCCTATCATGTGCAATATTTGGTTGACTAGCGTATTTTCTTAGTCCTATAAGCAATTAGGTGGTTGACTAAGTGTCTCACTAAAACCCGCTCAGCCATCTCTACCAAGGTATGTTATTCTGATTTTCTACTTAGTAGTTGGTGCAACTTATCAATAGTCAACCAAAAAGGGTCAATTATAGTGACAACCCTCTCATTGACTCTCAACCTTCACTCAAAATGACTAAGTGGTGCCACATTGTTGGTTAGTCAATCGACTAAGGTAAATTCTACCCTTTAACCCAATCAGCCTAGGTAAAGTTTGATTAAGTACTCAAAATGATATTTAATCAAATAGGCCCCACTAGAGGCTACAAATTGCTAGTCTAAGTGTTATAAACTATATTATTTATTTTTCATTGATTGGTTTGGATTTCAAGAGCCTTTTAATTTTGGTTAAGTTTAGGGCTTTGACTCGTCCATTATTAGTACTAAATCCACCATGTATGCCAAACATTGGTGTTAGTTAAACCACAAATAAGATTTAAATTAGATCTATTATTCTATCAAAAGCCATCTTTCTTAATATGATACTATGTTTTATTTAATGGAATGCAATTAACCCAACAACCACCAAAATCAGGTGGAAGTGGTGAACATTAAACAACAACATGAGGTCAATGTTTCTATAATAATAAGATTACTAGTTAATCTGGGTCAGGTTTGTTATATCAACTATATTTTCTCTCTCAGTCTATCTCTATCTATGTCTATCTCTCTCTCCTCTCCTCTCCTCCCCTCTCCTCTCCTCTCCTCTCCTCTATCTCTCTCTCTATATATATATATCTATCTCTCCCTCCTCTCTCTATCTTTGTGTGTGTTCTTGCTAAAAATAAGAGTGTGTAGCGTACATGCAAAAAAGTTACAAAGAAAGTGTTTTGTTATATACTTGTCGACATTGCTTAAATGTTTTATTTTTTTCCTACACATACTATTAACAAGGGAAAAGGGAGTATTTTTGTTAGACATTTATAGTAAGACATAACTAAGGAGTTTTCCCCATTGGTTGTCTTCTCTTGAGTAAATAATGTTATTCTTTGACATTCCTTCTCTTATTATACAATGATCTCCCTACATTTTCTTTTTAGAGTTATCATTCAACCATGGATGTCCTGTGTTACAACCCCAATTTTCGGGTTCTTCTGGTAGGAAATGCAATTTCTCCTATTAAAGACATATGAACAAGTAGTTGTGTGATTTGATTTGAATGAATGGATTTCGTTTATAATAGCCTTTCTTGTCTATTTTGTGGGCCTTATTGGTTATTGGGCCCAATAATAAGAAAAAGAAAATAAAAATAAAAAGAAATTCAATTAGTAAAAGAATAACCAAGATAATGAGAAATGAAAGATGTAGAAGCATCTAGAAGGCTAAGAATTATCCTTCAAGGAGGGATTTTGTATATTTAGGATTTCTTGGGTTCCAAGGAGTCCAAGTTGCAAAGATAATAGGAGGAGAAAGCGATAAAATCAAATAAAGCATTATTAAGAAGGAGATTTGAGATAATGATGAAAATATAAGAAATGTGTGGAAATATGGATAATGGAATCATTATAGAGTGGTTTCGACTCCACTTGCCTTATAATGTTTATAAAAATTGATGGTATACTCTAAATACACCTTCGGTACACTATTGTATAAGTCATTGACTTGCAAATGAAGAAAAGGAGTTGTTCCTTTTGAGTTTCGGCTTCAAACTTGGAATATACTTCCTTATGGACTTTTCCTTAAATTTTGGGTTTAAAAGGATTCGTGGTTGAGGAGATATGAATTTTGGAATATTTCCTAAAGTGGAAAGGAAATAACATAGTATGTATTAAATGTAACGAGTTGTATATGTTCTGGGAATCTTAGGCCCGACCCATGATGATGTCACGCAAACTTTTGGCCGTCTGATCAGAGATCTGACAGTGGAGGGATTATCTCCTAGCTCATGACTAAACAAGGAAACTAGACAACAATGTTACAACTTTCCAAATTCGATTCCTCCTCTCTCCGATCTATAATTGAAATTAAAACCTCTCCCATTGGATTTGGGAGACAAATCTGTACTTTCCTATCCCTTTCTTCTTCTGTTTTCATGGGTATTCTAGTTTTCCCCAATGTCTGTTGGAGCTTGGACTCCATGGGAGGTCGACTAACACCTCCCTACCTATAAAAGGGGTTGGAAACTTCACAATCTAGGAAGCATAGGGTTGGTTGGTAAAATCGTGGCAGGATTGCACATCCAAGACTCGAGGAAACCACGCTCGGGGCCTGTGTCACCCTGCATCGGCCATGTTCTTCCGCCAATAGGGAGCTTCTTCCTTTCCCCACCCTCTATTCTTTGGTCGAAGTTGTCTTTGCGGGGGGGTTTGGGGAAGACCTGCGGAGGTTTCCCCACCGCCGATCGGTCCTCTCACGTCCTGAAGGCTAAGGTCAACGGTCGAGTTGACTGGCCATGGAACGGTGTTCGCAGGCGCAAGGTGAACGGACGAGGAAGAAGAGAGGAATTACCATCCTGTCCAGCTCACATGAGGCCTAAAGTCAGAGGGGCATGGGCAAATGTATAATATCACCCTGACTGAGATACCAGTTAAGCAATCCGTGTGCGTGGAAAAAAGGGGCTGAAGGGATGGCGTGGTGATCTACTATTGGTCCAGAGGTAAATTATTTAGAAAAATCATAACAAGAGATTGGTAACTCAGATTAAAGCATGTTATATATGAAAGTTGATCAGAAAATGCAATGAATTCATTAAAATTGTAATGGAAGCTTGATTCTTCTTGAAATTCAAAAAGTATGTAAATATGTTATCTTTAATAGTTTTATTAATGAAAACCCTAGATTTTGATGATTAATGTTTTGGGAGGGGTTATATGGATATTTAAAGTGGAAATTAACTTGTTGGTAATAAAGAGATGATTAGATCTAAAAAGAATGATCTTTGTACATAATTGGCTCAATTTGGGGTTCCATGTACATGATTATGCATTAATGGGCTTAGAAACCCTAATCTAGGTGTTAATGGGTTTTGATGAGATATAATTCAAGATCCTTTGTATAGAACTGATGTTAGGTTAATATTAAGCCTAGTAGATGATAAAAAAGGCTCTAATGTGGATAGTTTGAGCAATTAGGGTTTTTATGAGTAGAAAAGCTATTTTAGGGTTTGTTAACCTAAAAAGGATAAAGTTTGAGAAATTGATCTAAGAATCCCTAATGCATCCTAATGAGACCTAGAAACTCTAATGTGGTACCTGATTTAATCTTGAGGATGTTTAATGACACATGGGTGTTATGCATTAATTTCAGGATCACTGATTGATTGCTTGATTGATTATTCTTGATTATGCTTGCTTGGACATCAAGTTACTCTAGATCAGGTATGTGGTTAATTATGAGTACACGCTTTATGTTTCTTGGCATTTCTCGAGGCTTTATCAATTGAAATGTAATTAAATTGCTTGGATGTTTCATTACTGCAATCCTTAAAGTAAATATGATTATCACAATTTATATATGTGTGTGACTCGCTCGAACCTACATACCCCTCTGGATATAAGATAATGGACCAAGCCCTGGAGGGAAGGTCAAGGTGGTCAATCCCCGAAGGGAAGACCACAGGGCACTAAGAGAGGTGACCCCAGGTACCAAGCTCAGGATGGAGAAGGTAGCCTTAAAGTCACTTGCAAGGACTTAACCCTAGAGAGGGTAACCTAGAGGTGGTAAAAGCGGTTGAGGAGTCATACTAAAAATATAATTTTGCATTGTTATCAACTAATTGATGTGATTATGTTGTTAGATCTTATGTGCAATGTTTTGTTTGTCCCCACATACCGACATATTCATTTATGTTGACTGACATTTTGTTTTTCGGTGTTTTAGGTATTATCTATAAAGGACAAACAGTATAGCAAAATCTGTGAAGATGAATTTAAGTAATCTAATGGAGGATTAGATAGTTAGATTTCTATTGTAAATAGAAGTCTTAGATCCTATTTTGAAAAGCTATGCAAAATTTTTATTTTGTACCAGCTTTCCAGTTTAGTTAGTAGAATTTGATAATTATTTGATTAAATTGTTAAACCATTGATCCTAAATTTTGGGATAATGCCTCTGACCTCTTAGTCTCCCTTGATTGGGGGTTACCGGGAAGCGGGGTTGTTACATTTGGTATCAGAGACGTGGTTTCTCATTTAATCCTTAATAATTATTAAATTTTATAAACTTTGTAGAACCGAGGGAGTTACTAGAGGATTTTCCGATGATGGAGGTGTCTAGAAAAGGATCATGGTCCGGGGGCTGGCAATATTTTCCTCCACCCCGCTAGTCGGTCATGCGGACTCCTGGATGCGGTGTGACTGCCTGGCCAAAGTCTGAGGTCTTGACTCAAAATAATATACCTTTAGGACTCTCTCATCTGTCTTCTTCCCTTATCAACCCTAATTCAATTAAGGTTCCAAGGTTTAGGGTTTTTCTCTCTCTTCCCCACTCTCTTGAGGTCAGGGTAAGAGTAATAAGGATTAAGGAATCATCCACCAAATAATGAAAAGCATGTAAACAAGATGTCATGGACATAAGTTCAATAGTTTAAGCGTAAACTAAAGATAAGATACATGCTTAGGTTGCATGACATGTGTTGTCATTCCCTCAAGAGAGACCTGAGGTTAGACCTTGTTGTAGGAGGATGAGGAGAGAGTTACCTCTGGAGGCAAAGACCTTTAGGAAGAGGTATAGAAATGACACATCCTCGGAGAATGATGCTAAACCCTAACCCTAAGTGGAAGTTAGAGAAAGGGATAACAAGATGAATTGGATATCATAGTTAACCATGCAGTATGTACGTGGGTTGACATGCATAGAGGTTTTGTGTATCCATGAGAAGCCTAAGCTATGTTTGACCTAGTGCCTTTTGTGACCCAACCATGGGTGGTCGTTCTTGTAAGGGTGAGGGATAGCCCCTCATTGAAAAGATCAGTGGTGACCATATAGAAACCCTTATAGACATATAGGAGCATAGAAGAGCATGCACCTACGTAGGAGTGAACGTTAGCAGTACTGGTAGTAGGTTGAGTCTTAGGTCAGAAGGATTATGCCTGACAGGTTAGGACATAAACATGTAGAGCTTTGAATAATCTTGATTGAACATAGGTTTGGATCATACGTTTCACCCATGTAGGTGTATGCATGTATCCTTAAGAGCTTGATCCACCTTCTTAGAACCTCCAGTGGTAGGGTCGGTTGTAGGGTTAGCTTAATAAAGAGAGAGCAAGACCTGAGAAAGAAGGTTGGAAGCTTAGACTCCGAGACATGAGGAATCATGGGAAGTTGGGTATGTTATAACCTATTTCAGAAGACCCTCCTGAGTAGATAGTTATGGTTACTAATGCATGATTCTTGGAGGCTTGTCGTACCTTGGTTACCTTTAGAGGAACCAAACCCTAGAATGAGAAAGAGGTTTCTGGAACTGGTGTACATATGTTATAGGCACCTACCTTAGTTACCTTATAGGAAAGGAGAGTAACAAGTTGTGAGACCTCGCACCTGGTTGGTTATCCTTGTGTAGGACTCTACGGTGTTGTTCACATGGGAGAAGGGTGGGAAGTGAATGCCCCACCTTGTACACGTTTGGTTCGTGGTTGGACAACTGATGCATAAGGAGTGAACCTAGGGTTCCTATACCTAAGAGGGAAAGTAATAGTACCTGGTGCACTTGATGCTCACGAAGAGGGTTGAGTTCCTACAGATTGGAGCATGGAACCCCTCAGGAGTAGAGGAAAAGGAAACCCATTTGTGGGCTATGATCTCCAAACCATAACATAAACACGATTAAAACTTAGCGGAAGCGAATCGGTAATCAGCGGAAGACAAAAATCACGGGAAATTAAAACTTTTCGAGATAAGAACTTGTATCCATAAAAACTCCTTTCATAAAGAGAGGTAACTGTTTACATATCAGGATAATTACTTCTTGAGTAATTATATACATCTAGATACAAAATCTCAAGATCACTTATACAAAAAGACTCCAAGACATGAGAGTACAGAGGACACATAGGACTGACTCTAGCTACACCACATGGCAGGACAAATCTCCACCTGAGATTACTGCTGCCCCTGGTGCTGCTGCTACTGAGACTGGTCACCTGTAGGCTGGTTCCTTCGTCTCCGACGTCCACCTAAAAAGTTGAAGCCTACGGGGTGAGATAATTATACATAATTGTCCCAACGAGAGTTATAACTCTTCGCCAGAAGCTTTATTATAACATCAAAGATTATTTTAACAGTAAAGCCTTCAAAGCATTCTATAACAGTTGCAAGTATAACAAGATCTCTACAATTTAGAAGATATGGAGAATATCAACATTATTGCAATGTAACATCAATCAACTATCTTGGAGTCATCTCTAACAAGTTATACTACATGGTTGATTATGTTCTACAAACAACATTATGCCCTGTGGAGATGAGGCTTACCACTCATACTCCAACTGATCGCTGAGAAGTCACATCAGTATCATACATAGGTCATTAAGAGAGCCGGATTCTCATGACCTTCACCTTCCTCAGTCAGTAAGAGGATCACTTGTAGGACATCTCGTGTCTCTACTACTATAGCTTACCAGGGTAAACTGGTCCTTCGCTATTCTAGAGTCACAGTGGCGTTCTGTACTCTCTTCATCATCAGGAGGTTTCATATTTACCTACCACTGATACGGATATCTGTGCTGTCTTCGTCATCAGGAGGTTTCATGTTTACCTACCACTGATACGGTATGGAACTGTAGTGAAGGATGGATGGATTACACATCTACATCACTTTCCTACACTAGGATGTAAGGTTCTACACATCCATGTACCCCACATACTCAAAAGTATGTGCTCCAGGAGTTCCCTGAGTAAAACCTGTTTCACCATCATTTAATTTCTGACAATGATGGATCTATGATCAGGGCTCTACATTATACTTGATTAGTTAGGTACATTCAGTATTCTTTAACAGCATACATTGTTCTGCAAACAATAACAATAGCATAGCAGCTATAAAAGAAGAATACTAAATCTAACAGGCCTAACTCATATCAATCATCATTTCTCATTATCCTCATCACAAGTCATCTCTAAGGCACGACCTTGATGGTATTTATGGCTCTCATAGCCCAATATCAGCATAGGATGCCACTAGCAAGGCATCAGATTACTTTACTTATTCATAAGGCTAACAACATGCCTTTAATGAATATAACATCACATCCATACCTGGATATGATTACCTTCATATCAGAATCTACATGGTTAATACATCTGATAAAGGTAATGCAACAATAAGGAATGTACTTCCTACTCTTGTCATAAGAGTTGAATCTCTAACTCAAAACAAATAGAGTTTAATACTCAAAAGCATGCCATTACCCTTGCATTAGGGTTTACTATTCACATCAAGGTGAATTAATCTCATAACATCATCATGTATGAGTAACATCTTCATTGATGCTCTTGGATTAGTTAAAGGTTCATCATTTATCATAATTAGGGTTTCTATGACCTCATACATGTGGACCATACCCTAATTATGCTCACTTATGTGCATTGGAGATGCTTTACTTGAATTTCCACTTAAAAAGGGTACTTTCTCTCTCTAGAAGTACTTTCTCTCTCTAGAAGTACTTTCTCTCTCACCATAACGTTAGGTGATGTCAGCATCACTCTAAAACAGGTTGGATTGAGTCATCATAGGCTAACATAGCCAAAAACATCATCATTATGTGATTAGAGTTACTTTCTCTCTCTAGGGTACTTTCTCTCTCTAGAAGTACTATCTCTTTCATCATACTAATGGTTGATGATAACATTAGACTAGATCAGGTTAGATAGAGTCATTATGACTAAAAACATCATTCTCATGTAATTAGAGTTTGAATTGAGCAAGGTATAACTCAATTGACCTTTCAGGGGTATATTGGTAATTCACCCCATTGATCATTATCATGGTCAAAAATCTTAGTCAAATAACCCCTTAGCACCCTAGGTTGTCATTAGGGTTTGATTAGGGCAACATTGAACCATTTATATCATCATTTGATTTAATGAAGTCAACCTTGAATCACATTGATTGATTTCAATCATTAATCATTAATTGAATTGAGACTGATTGAAAGTGTTGACCGTTTGCCCACTTTGACTTTCCAAAACCGCGAGCCTCCTTCTAACTCCAAGACCGCGAGCCTCCTTAGGCTTCAAGACCGCGAGCCCCCTTAGGCTTCAAGACTGCGAGCCTCTTCAAGGGTTCAAGACCGCGAGCCTCTTCAAGGGTTCAAGACCGCGAAGCCTCCCATTGGTTCAAGTTAATGTTGAGACCGCGAAGACCAATTTGAGTTGAGACCGTGAGGGTCATGAAGACCGTTTGCCCTTCTTTGACCTCAGGACCGCAAGGCCCTTCGCGGTCTTGAGACCGCGAGCCTCCTCTCGGTCTTGAGACCGTGAGCCCCCTCACGGTCTTGAGACCGCGAGGCTCACATGGTCTCAGCCGCTTGGTCCATCAATAAAATCAACAAAGCAATCGATGATGTCAACCGATGTTGAAGCCCTCAAAAGGTCAAATCTATGTTGACCACTTATGGATTGAGTCTATTAAGATTATGCTTGATCACTTGGTCATTCAATTGACCCATAATGGTTAACCAATTATGGTTGAAATCGATTCAATTAGGGTCTATCAATGTTCGCCCATCAACACTCAACAGTGTGCATCAACACAAGGTTGAACCCTTCAATTGAGCTTCAATTGGGCCCAAACTTGGCCCAAACGGTCTTGAGGTCATGTGGGTGGACCCCACATTGTCTTAAGACCGTTTGCCCAAGATTTCATCAAAGTCTAAGGTGATTTGATAGGGGTTGAACCATGATTGAACCACAAAACAGAATTTTGATTAAATTGATAACTTATTTGCAATTGGGTCCTCAATTGGTCAAATTACTCAACCCTAGACCTTCAAACGGTCTTGGTGATTGTCCTCTCGGTCTTGAGACCGTGAGCCCCCTCACGGTCTTGAGACCGCGAGCCCTCTCACGGTCTTGAGACCGTTTGCCCAAAAAGGCAATTTCAGACCGTTTGAAAATCAGCAATTAATTCATTTAAAGTTGTGACTTAAAAAGGTCATATCTCCCGATTCCTTTGGAGTTAGTCTCCCAAATTTTGAGGGTAATTAACCTATATAATTAGGAACATATTTCTTATACGGTCCACGCTCGGTCAACGGGGCCAAATGGTCTTGAGACCGTTTGCCCTGTCGCGGTCTCGAGACCGTTTGCTCACCTCGCGGTCTTGAGTCTGAGAGAGCAAACTGTTAGGACCGTTTAAGGAAAAGAAAAGCGGTGGGTTTTTCTTGGAAATCACGCCTTCATCTTCTAGCTCAAGAACAGTACAGATATCCCACGGGTTTGCTTGCAAAATAGCAGGGAAAAGTAGGGAAACACTAAGAGCTATCATCAAAACGCATATAAAGATGCACATAGTAAAGCATGGGTTTAGAGTTATAAAACCCGCCTAAAGCTTGCTTCTTGAGCTCCAAGCTTTCAAGCTCCAAGCTTTAATGGCGTCCTTGAGTTCTTACAGGTTGGCCAAGGTGAAAACTCCAAGGAAGGATGAAAAGAGACGGCTAGAAAGGTAGGGTTTCAAGAGTTAGCCATGAAGATGACCTTGAATTCGAGTTTTAACCATGGAATTAGGCAAGAAGAGGGGTTTAGACCTACCTTGCACCCCTTGGTCGTCCTCCTTAGCTCCAAGGCAGTCCTTGATCGTCTTTGGTGAAATGAAACAGTAAGGGAACGAAGGGTGAGTTCCCTTGCAACTAAGGGAAGGAGAGTTTATATACATGGGGTAGGATCTTCAACATTAGTTCATAAGTTTCCCTTAATTCCAACTAAGTCCTTCCTTTATTACTTGCTCGTCCCTTCCTCTTTATTCTAAGGACAATCCTTATCTTAAGTTATAGAAAAGAAGGCAAGGAAGAATAATCTAATAATAAAGTTCATACTTAAAGGGATATTGCACATATACCCTGATTATTCAATCACAAGGTATATCTCATAACTTGATAATTCAATTGAGGTGACTTCCTCGTCATTTCTTCTCTAAATGATGGCAAGAGTCTAAAAAGATACTTTATATGACATTCTTTACAAATTGCATCCCATCATTTGGGTAAATTGCATTTTACCCCAAATTAGGATTTCAAGCCCTGGGATTGCTTCCACAGCTGCACCTTGGTGCTCTAGCTTGGGAAATCCCTCAAACTTTGCCAAAGAGATTCTCATGATGTCTCAACATCAGAGGAATATCTCAAACATGTGAAAAATTGCAAACTAACCCTTTTTAACTGGGTAAATTGCACATAGGTCCATGTATATCAAAACAATGCTACAACTTTAAATAAAAAGGAGCAAATACTGAAATATACGTTTCTGAGAAACTTAATTACATGCTCAGAGTTAATCACAAAGATTTAATTACATATTTAGGCAAAACGCCTAGGGTTGACTCATAACCCAGGTCAGGGATGTTACAAATTATCCACCCCTTACAAGGATTTCGTCCCCGAAATCGATAAAACATACTAAGAGAAAAGGGCAGGATACTTCCTTCTCATCTCATCCTCTAACTCCCAAGTGGCTTCTTCAATACCACGATGGTTCCAGAGGACTTTCACAAGACTTATATCTTTCTTCTTTAACTTTTTAATTCGTTTATCAAGGATTGACACTGGTCCCTCCTCATAGGATATGTCATCATTCAATTCTACCTCCATAGGTTGTAGAACTGACTCGGTGTCTAGGTGACATTTCTTCAACATAGAAATGTGAAACACAGGATGTAACCTCTGTAATTCTGGGGGAAGCTCTAGTTTATATGCTACCTTTCCAATCCGTTCAATGATTGGATAAGGCCCCATATATCTAGGAGCTAACTTCCCCTTCCTTCCAAAACGAAGGACCCCTTTCCAAGGTGAGACCTTAAGATACACTCTGTCTCCAACCTGGAACTCTAAGGGTCTACGACGTTTGTCAGCATAAGATTTCTGCCTATCCTGAGCAGTCTTAATCTTATGTTGTATAACTTTAATCTTTTCCGTGGTTTGCTGCACCAGGTCAGGACCTAACAACTGGTGCTCACCAGCCTCAAACCAACACAAGGGTGATCTACAACGTCTACCATATAAGGCTTCATAAGGTGCCATATCAATACTATGTTGATAGCTATTGTTATAGGCAAACTCTATCAAGCTTAGGTGTAGATTCCAACTTCCGGTGAACTGGAGAACACATGCTCGCAACAGGTCTTCTAAGGTTTGTATGGTCCTTTCCGACTGTCCATCAGTCTGTGGATGAAAGGTCGTACTAAACCTCAGCTTAGTGCCTAAGGCACTGTGCAACTGTTCCCAAAAACGACTTGTAAACTGAGGACCTCTGTCAGAAACTATTGTGACAGGAACTCCGTGCAAACGCACTATCTCTTTAACATACAACTCTGATAACCTTTCAGCAGAATAGGTTGTTTTGATAGGTAAGAAATGTGTTGTCTTAGTCAACCTATCAACAATTACCCAAATGGAATTATGTCCTTTGCTTGTCCTGGGTAGGCCAACAACAAAGTCCATGGTCACATGGTCCCACTTCCACTGTGATATGGGTAAAGGTTGCATTGTCCCTGCAGGCTTCTGGTGTTCAGCTTTAACTTGCTGACACACAGGACACCTCAGAACAAACTCTGCAACGTCCTTCTTCATCCCAAGCCACCAATACAAATCCTTCAAATTCCGATACATCTTGGTGCTCCCTGGATGCATAGCATACATGGAAGAATGGGCTTCTTCCAGGACTAACTTCCTTAAGTTGTCCACATCCGGCACTATCATTCTTCCATTATAACAAGCTACTTGATCTTTTGAGTCATGAAACCCATCTTGCTTCTCATTTCCATACTCAGATCTTATATGTTGAACTGCAGCATCACCTAGCTGTGCCTCTTTAATCTGCTCCCTTAGAGTAGGTTTAATATGCATCTCAGCTAACAAACCGGTTAACAATGACACCTTCAACTGTACATTGTTTTGCCTTAAAGAGATAAGCATATCTCTTCTAGAGCATACTAAAGAGTTTAGTTGTGCTCTATTCATGGTTGATGTTGCTGATTTCCTACTCAAGGCATCTGCAACAACATTGGCCTTGCCTGGATGGTAATCAATTGTACAGTCATAGTCCTTGATTAATTCCATCCAGCGACGTTGCCTCATGTTGAGCTCATGCTGAGAGAAGATATACTTAAGGTTTTTGTGGTCTGTGAAAATCTGGAATGTTTCTTCGTAGAGGTAATGCCTCCAGATCTTTAAGGCATGAACCACAGCAGCTAACTCTAGATCGTGTGTCGGATAATTCTCCTCGTGTTTCTTAAGCTGTCGGGAAGCAAAAGAAATCACTTGTTTATCCTGCATCAACACACATCCAAGCCCATTCTTGGAAGCATCACAGAAAACTACATATCCTTTTCCTTGTTCAGGTAGCACTAACACAGGTGCACTTGTCAACTTCTCCTTCAGTAACTGGAAAGATTGTTGACACTTATCACTCCAAGAAAAAGGAACATCTTTCCGGGTTAACTTGGTCAAAGGTAAAGCTATAGAACTAAAGTTCTTAATGAACCTTCGATAATAGCCAGCTAACCCCAAGAAACTTCGAATCTCCGTCGGTGTCTTCAGTTGTTCCCATTGTAGAACAGATTCTACCTTTGTAGGGTCAACACGAATTCCCGAGGCGGATATCACATGTCCAAGAAAAGATACCTCCGGCAGCCAGAACTCACACTTGCTAAATTTAGCATACAGCTTATGTTCTCTTAGCAAGGTCAAAGCTTGGCGAAGATGTTGCTCATGCTGCTGAGCATCTTTACTATAGATCAGAATGTCATCTATGAAGACGACAACACACTGATCAAGGAAAGGTCGAAAAACTCTATTCATGAGTTCCATAAATGCAGCTGGTGCATTGGTTAGTCCAAACGACATAACCATGAACTCATAGTGACCATATCTTGTCCTAAAGGCAGACTTGGATATGTCACTATCCTTAATACAGAGTTGGTGATATCTAGACCTCAAGTCTATCTTTGAAAAGACTGTTGCACCACGCAACTGGTCAAAGAGATCATCAATCCTCGGCAGAGGATACTTATTCTTTATTGTTACTTTATTGAGTTGTCTATAGTCGATGCACAACCGCATTGACCCATCTTTCTTTTTAACAAATAAGACCAGAGCACCCCAAGGTGAAGTACTCGGTCGGATAAAACCTCTCTCAAGTAGCTCTTGAAGCTGTTTCTTGAGTTCTGCCATCTCGGCAGGGGCCATTCTATATGGAGTTTGAGCTATGGGTTTCGTATCTGGAATCAGATTAATTTCAAAATCAATCTCCCGAGGTGGTGGTATACCAGGAAGTTCTTCATGAAACACATCTTCGAATTCCCTGACTATGGGAACTTCAGCAGGATTGGTCCTTTCCTTGGTAACATCTACCACATGGGCTAAGAATGCATAACATCCTTGCCTCAACAGCTTATCAGCAACCATAGCTGATACAAGACAGGTGGGCAGAATCTTTCTTTCTCCTTGAAAGATCCATGTGCTGCTTTCATCAGCAAACACAGCCAACTTGGACTCACAATCCAAGACAACTCTATACCTTTCTAAGGTATCCATCCCTAGGATTATATCAAACCCCTGCATATCAAGTGGTATAAGATCCACTTGAATGCGATGGTCAGAAAAGAAAAGGATGCAGGGAGAACATACCTCCTGCAAAACGGCAGACCCACTCAACGGTGTTTCTAACAACAAACTATCTGCTCTATGGCTTACAGTCACATTGTAGTTACGAATCACTTCACGAGTGATGAAAGAGTGCGTAGCACCCGGATCAATTAGAACAGATACATCACAGGATATATACATATTAGAATATAAAAGTTTCATCTGACCTGCCACTACCCGTGGATTGACCACTGCCTCAGGTGGGTTCATAGCATAGAACCTCGCAGTTGCCGGGTGTTGAGGTGGTGCTGATGATCCAGCTTGAGACGCTTGTCCACGTCCTCGAGCTACTCCTTGATGTTGTCTATTCTGAGATCCCTGTTGATTCTGTCTCGGGGGTTGTTGTGTCACACTGACAGGCCTAGAACGGCAATCCTTCATCAAGTGTCCCACCTTACCACAGTTGTAGCAACTCCTCTCCTGTTGTTGTGGTCTGGGTGGTCCAGTAACTGACACTGATGCAGAACTGTGTGTCCCTTGAAGCGGTTGACTCCGCCCTCTACCTCTGCTTGGTGTCCATTGAGTTTGAAAACTCGATCTGGGTGGTGGAGGGTTAGGTGCAGAGAATCTAGGTTTCTTGGAATCCCTAGATGAAGAACCCTGGAACTGTGGATATCTTTTATGGGTTTGTCTTTTCTCAACCACAGATCTCTCTATCCTTCGGACTGACTCAACGAAGGTAGAGAATCTCTCTCTGTTTTCTAAGGCAGACACAGGGGTTGACATATCAGAATTCAAACCCTTCTCGAATCTTCTGATTCTTTCCTCATCCGTAGCAACCATGTGCAGACAGAACCGCAACAACTCCATGAACTTAGCTTCATACTCACTAATGTTCATCATACCCTGCCTTAGTTTCTCAAACTGAGAGATCTTCTCATCTAGGAAGGTCTTTGGAAAATATCTATTGATAAATTCCCGACAAAACTCTTCCCATGAGAACTCTACTCCAGGTCTCTTCTGCTCTTCCATGTTCCACCAGTGACCAGCACTGCCTTTGAGAAGATAGACAGCATGTCTAACCTTCTCAGCTTCCGGAATCATAAGAATCCTGAAAGCCTTCTCCAACTCTGTCAACCATAAGTCAGCATCTGCAGGGTCGGCAGTTCCGAAGTACTCGGTAGCTCTGACACGACGAAGTCGTTCGAATGTCTTACCAATACCTTGTGCTTCAGGCTGGACAGGTGCCCTAGGTGCAGGAATGGGCATCCTATCGGTTATATGTGTCATGGCAGTCATGAACTGCCCGAACATTGTATGTACAGCTGGATCACTCATGTCAGCTGGGTCGAACTGGGGTGGCTCTCTTGGCGACTCAGGTGCAGGTTGTTCTATTCTCGGAACTCTTGCACCGCCTCGAGGTGCACTAGCACTACTTTCTGCCACGTGCTCATCGTGATGTTCTGACATTCTTATGTATCTTCTTCTCCTGAGGAGCAGAAGATTCTATTAGATGAGGAAGGAGTACTAAAGGTAAACTCAACATCCTAAGTCCTATGCCTCTGTAGACTCAACTGAACCTGGAGCTCTGATACCACTACTTGTGGGCTCTGATCTCCAAACCATAACATAAACACGATTAAAACTTAGCGGAAGCGAATCGGTAATCAGCGGAAGACAAAAATCACGGGAAATTAAAACTTTTCGAGATAAGAACTTGTATCCATAAAAACTCCTTTCATAAAGAGAGGTAATTGTTTACATATCAGGATAATTACTTCTTGAGTAATTATATACATCAAGATACAAAATCTCAAGATCACTTATACAAAAAGACTCCAAGACCTGAGAGTACAGAGGACACATAGGACTGACTCTAGCTACACCACATGGCAGGACAAATCTCCACCTGAGATTACTGCTGCCCCTGGTGCTGCTGCTACTGAGACTGGTCACCTGTAGGCTGGTTCCTTCGTCTCCGACGTCCACCTAAAAAGTTGAAGCCTACGGGGTGAGACAATTATACATAATTGTCCCAGCGAGAGTTATAACTCTTCGCCAGAAGCTTTATTATAACATCAAAGATTATTTTAACAGTAAAGCCTTCAAAGCATTCTATAACAGTTGCAAGTATAACAAGATCTCTACAATTTAGAAGATATGGAGAATATCAACATTATTGCAATGTAACATCAATCAACTATCTTGGAGTCATCTCTAACAAGTTATACTACATGGTTGATTATGTTCTACAAACAACATTATGCCCTGTGGAGATGAGGCTTACCACTCATACTCCAACTGATCGCTGAGAAGTCACATCAGTATCATACATAGGTCATTAAGAGAGCCGGATTCTCATGACCTTCACCTTCCTCAGTCAGTAAGAGGATCACTTGTAGGACATCTCGTGTCTCTACTACTATAGCTTACCAGGGTAAACTGGTCCTTCGCTATTCTAGAGTCACAGTGGCGTTCTGTACTCTCTTCGTCATCAGGAGGTTTCATATTTACCTACCACTGATACGGATATCTGTGCTGTCTTCGTCATCAGGAGGTTTCATGTTTACCTACCACTGATACGGTATGGAACTGTAGTGAAGGATGGATGGATTACACATCTACATCACTTTCCTACACTAGGATGTAAGGTTCTACACATCCATGTACCCCACATACTCAAAAGTATGTGCTCTAGGAGTTCCCTGAGGAAAACCTGTTTCACCATCATTTAATTTCTGACAATGATGGATCTATGATCAGGGCTCTACATTATACTTGATTAGTTAGGTACATTCAGTATTCTTTAACAGCATACATTGTTCTGCAAACAATAACAATAACATAGCAGCTATAAAAGAAGAATACTAAATGTAACAGGCCTAACTCATATCAATCATCATTTCTCATTATCCTCATCACAAGTCATCTCTAAGGCACGACCTTGATGGTATTTATGGCTCTCATAGCCCAATATCAGCATAGGATGCCACTAGCAAGGCATCAGATTACTTTACTTATTCATAAGGCTAACAACATGCCTTTAATGAATATAACATCACATCCATACCTGGATATGATTACCTTCATATCAGAACATGCATGGTTAATACATCTGATAAAGGTAATGCAACAATAAGGAATGTACTTCCTACTCTTGTCATAAGAGTTGAATCTCTAACTCAAAACAAATAGAGTTTAATACTCAAAAGCATGCCATTACCCTTGCATTAGGGTTTACTATTCACATCAAGGTGAATTAATCTCATAACATCATCATGTATGAGTAACATCTTCATTGATGCTCTTGGATTAGTTAAAGGTTCATCATTTATCATAATTAGGGTTTCTATGACCTCATACATGTGGACCATACCCTAATTATGCTCACTTATGTGCATTGGAGATGCTTTACTTGAATTTCCACTTAAAAAGGGTACTTTCTCTCTCTAGAAGTACTTTCTCTCTCTAGAAGTACTTTCTCTCTCATCATAACGTTAGGTGATGTTAGCATCACTCTAAAACAGGTTGGATTGAGTCATCATAGGCTAACATAGCCAAAAACATCATCATTATGTGATTAGAGTTACTTTCTCTCTCTAGGGTACTTTCTCTCTCTAGAAGTACTATCTCTTTCATCATACTAATGGTTGATGATAACATTAGACTAGATCAGGTTAGATAGAGTCATTATGACTAAAAACATCATTCTCATGTAATTAGGGTTTGAATTGAGCAAGGTATAACTCAATTGACCTTTCAGGGGTATATTGGTAATTCACCCCATTGATCATTATCATGGTCAAAAACCTTAGTCAAATAACCCCTTAGAATCCTAGGTTGTCATTAGGGTTTGATTAGGGCAACATTGAACCATTTATATCATCATTTGATTTAATGAAGTCAACCTTGAATCACATTGATTGATTTCAATCATTAATCATTAATTGAATTGAGACTGATTGAAAGTGTTGACTGTTTGCCCACTTTGACTTTCCAAAACCGCGAGCCTCCTTCTAACTCCAAGACCGAGAGCCTCCTTAGGCTTCAAGACCGCGAGCCCCCTTAGGCTTCAAGACCGCGAGCCTCTTCAAGGGTTCAAGACCGCGAGCCTCTTCAAGGGTTCAAGACCGCGAAGCCTCCCATTGGTTCAAGTTAATGTTGAGACCGCGAAGACCAATTTGAGTTGAGACCGTCAGGGTCATGAAGACCGTTTGCCCTTCTTTGACCTCAGGACCGCGAGCCTCCTCTCGGTCTTGAGACCGTGAGCCCCCTCACGGTCTTGAGACCGCGAGCCCTCTCACGGTCTTGAGACCGCGAGCCCTCTCACGGTCTTGAGACCGCGAGGCTCACATGATCTCAGCCGCTTGGTCCATCAACAAAATCAACAAAGCAATCGATGATGTCAACCGATGTTGAAGCCCTCAAAAGGTCAAATCTATGTTGACCACTTATGGATTGATTCTATTAAGATTATGCTTGATCACTTGGTCATTCAATTGACCCATAATGGTTAACCAATTATGGTTGAAATCGATTCAATTAGGGTCTATCAATGTTCGCCCATCAACACTCAACAGTGTGCATCAACACAAGGTTGAACCCTTCAATTGAGCTTCAATTGGGCCCAAACGGTCTTGAGGTCATGTGGGTGGACCCCACATGGTCTTAAGACCGTTTGCCCAAGATTTCATCAAAGTCTAAGGTGATTTGATAGGGGTTGAACCATGATTGAACCACAAAACAGAATTTTGATTAAATTGATAACTTATTTGCAATTGGGTCCTCAATTGGTCAAATTACTCAACCCTAGACCTTCAAACGGTCTTGGTGATTGTCCTCTCGGTCTTGAGACCGTGAGCCCCCTCACGGTCTTGAGACCGCGAGCCCTCTCACGGTCTTGGGACCGTTTGCCCAAAAAGGCAATTTCAGACCGTTTGAAAATCAGCAATTAATTCATTTAAAGTTGTGACTTAAAAAGGTCATATCTCCCGATTCCTTTGGAGTTAGTCTCCCAAATTTTGAGGGTAATTAACCTATATAATTAGGAACAAATTTCTTATACGGTCCACGCTCGGTCAACGGGGCCAAACGGTCTTGAGACCGTTTGCCCTGTCGCGGTCTCGAGACCGTTTGCTCACCTCGCGGTCTTGAGTCCGAGAGAGCAAACTGTTAGGACCGTTTAAGGAAAAGAAAAGCGGTGGGTTTTTCTTGGAAATCACGCCTTCATCTTCTAGCTCAAGAACAGTACAGATATCCCACGGGTTTGCTTGCAAAATAGCAGGGAAAAGTAGGGAAACACTAAGAGCTATCATCAAAACGCATATAAAGATGCACATAGTAAAGCATGGGTTTAGAGTTATAAAACCCGCCTAAAGCTTGCTTCTTGAGCTCCAAGCTTTCAAGCTCCAAGCTTTAATGGCGTCCTTGAGTTCTTACAGGTTGGCCAAGGTGAAAACTCCAAGGAAGGATGAAAAGAGACGGCTAGAAAGGTAGGGTTTCAAGAGTTAGCCATGAAGATGACCTTGAATTCGAGTTTTAACCATGGAATTAGGCAAGAAGAGGGGTTTAGACCTACCTTGCACCCCTTGGTCGTCCTCTTTAGCTCCAAGGCAGTCCTTGATCGTCTTTGGTGAAATGAAACAGTAAGGGAACGAAGGGTGAGTTCCCTTGCAACTAAGGGAAGGAGAGTTTATATACATGGGGTAGGATCTTCAACATTAGTTCATAAGTTTCCCTTAATTCCAACTAAGTCCTTCCTTTATTACTTGCTCGTCCCTTCCTCTTTATTCTAAGGACAAACCTTATCTTAAGTTATAGAAAAGAAGGCAAGGAAGAACAATCTAATAATAAAGTTCATACTTAAAGGGATATTGCACATATACCCTGATTATTCAATCACAAGGTATATCTCATAACTTGATAATTCAATTGAGGTGACTTCCTCATCATTTCTTCTCTAAATGATGGCAAGAGTCTAAAAAGATACTTTAGATGACATTCTTTACAAATTGCATCCCATCAGTTGGGTAAATTGCATTTTACCCCAAATTAGGATTTCAAGCCCTGGGATTGCTTCCACAGCTGCACCTTGGTGCTCTAGCTTGGGAAATCCCTCAAACTTTGCCAAAGAGATTCTCATGATGTCTCAACATCAGAGTAACATCTCAAACATGTGAAAAATTGCAAACTAACCCTTTTTAACTGGGTAAATTGCACATAGGTCCCTGTATATCAAAACAATGCTACAACTTTAAATAAAAAGGAGCAAATACTGAAATATATGTTTCTGAGAAACTTAATTACATGCTCAGAGTTAATCACAAAGATTTAATTACATATTTAGGAAAAACACCTAGGGTTGACTCATAACCCAGGTCAGGGATGTTACACCATTGGCTAGGGGATATGTTT
This sequence comes from Alisma plantago-aquatica, assembly GCA_963693085.1. Taxonomy (NCBI): domain Eukaryota; kingdom Viridiplantae; phylum Streptophyta; class Magnoliopsida; order Alismatales; family Alismataceae; genus Alisma; species Alisma plantago-aquatica. The sequence continues at coordinate 142,837,890 of OY856409.1, read as the reverse complement.
GACGCACCCCTCACACATAGGTTGGCGACATATACATGTATGTAGTTGGTCTAATGTTGAGGAATAGGAGCAAGTAATACATACTAAGGAACCTAGAGTGGCTTAGTGGGTTGTCCTCTTACTAGATACGTACCTAAGTAGCATGATAGGGCTAATCTCGTACATGATGATGTAAACCCTGGACGTAGGAACATTTGTGACCTTTATTGCTATCAGTTAGCTAGCCTAGAGCTTGACGAGATAGAAGGATGGTTGTAAGAACGTCAGATACACCTCTCAGGAGCATAAGGTGGTGAAACCCGCTACTAGAGTATTTTAGGGTTTCTAAGGAGCCAACCTTAAGGAATCATGACAAGTAGAGGCTCATGATGTTAGGTACACCATAGTACTAACAAGATAGTTAAAGGTTGCAGTAGTACTTTGAATATCTAAGATGAAGAAGTATATAGAGTTGCATGTGGCTTGTCACCATGCATACCAGAAAGTGAAGGCTGAACACCAGTGACCCAATGAGTTGCTACCGCTAATGAAGAGTTCCCAAGAGGGAACGAGAGCAGTTCATCATGGATGAGTGATGATTCTCCCCTAGACCAAGAGAGGTTAGGATGCAATATGGGTTATGGTATATCGCTTTACCAAGTTGACCTAACCCCTTGCCTAAGAGAGAGTGATGTCAATATGACAGATCTGGTTGAACTATATGCATGAGAGAGAGATAGTTCAACTACACCATGATCTGAGTTCATTATCTGGAGCATGATCTCAAATTCACTTCCATGTGGTGGAACTAGATGCGTAACGAACTCAATGCTAGATTGAAGTTTAGTACCTCATATCACCCCTTGCTGATAGACAGTTAAGAGAGTATGATCCAGACTAAAGGGTTTGATGAGAGTGTGTGTGCTCATTCAGGGTGATATATGGGAGCAGTTCCTACCCTAGGACAGTTTGTTTGTGATGATAGCCACCATAGCCAGTATCGGGATGTAAGAAGCTCTATAAGGGAGGTTGTGTTGGTCACCGCTTCATCAGAATGATGTCGGTAAAAGGACCTTGTGAAGGTCAGAGAGACCGCAATGTGTGCAGATGAAGTCGCTTTGATCGTGTGATGGCTGAGAAGCCCAGGGGCGACATGAGTCATGAGCTGATGTGAAGCAGACTAACATGCACTTCACTGTGGAAGAATATGTGTTATGGAAACCCGACCCCTCTGAGCTATAGATAAAGATGAGTCCCTGGATACATGGGTCCACTTGAGATGGATTGGTGGAGTTGCTTATGTTTAGCCTTACCCCTCAGGATAACATGATGTGTGTTGTGTTCTTTGTGTCCAATCTAGAGCACTATGTGATGTACCCGAGCCATGTGTTGAGCCATGAACCTATTGAGCTTCTAGGAAGGCTAAAATATCCTGAGTCGCCTATAAGGGTATGTGGTCCCAAGGTGAGAAAGAACTCAGATGTAAGAATATAAGATGATGAAGGTTATTTGGAAGCATCATGGAGAGGATGAAGCCACATGGGAGCCGATGATGGACATGAGAAAGTCTTATTATGTTTGCTTGTTTGTTTGGTGGAATTTTGAGGGCAAAACTCCTATAAGAGGGGAAGGATGTTACAACCCCAATTTTTGGGTTCTTCTGGTAGGAAATGCAATTTATCCTATTAAAGACATATGAACAAGTAATTATGTGATTTGATTTGAATGAATGGATTTTGTTTATAATAGCCTTTCTTGTCTGTTTTGTGGGCCTTATTGGCTATTGGGCCCAATAATAAGAAAAAGGAAATAAAAAGAAAAAGAAATTCAGTTAGTAAAAGAATAACCAAGATAATGAGAAACGAAAGATGTAGAAGCATCTAGAAGGTTAAGAATTATCCTTTAAGGAGGGATTTCATATATTTAGGATTTCTTGGGTTCCAAGGAGTCCAAGTTGCAAAGATAATAGGAGGAGAAAGAGATAAAATCAAATAAAGCATGATTAAGAAGGAGATTTGAGATAATGATTAAAATATAAGAAATATGTGAAAATATGGATAATGGAATCATTATAGAGTGGTTTCGACTCCACTTGCCTTATAATGTTTATAAAAATTGAAATAGAGAAAAATAGGAAAGAAGGAGAGAGAAAATATGTGTTTTTATACATAATATATGCTTTATAAGTCATTGACTTGCAAATGAAGAAAATGAGTTATTCCTTTTGAGTTTCAGCTTCAAACTTGGATTATAAGTATCTTAAGTTCTTATGTACTTTCCCTTAAAATTTGGGTTTAAAAGGATTCGTGGTTGAGGAGATATGAATTTTGGAATATTTCCTAAAGTGGAAAGGAAATAACATAGTATGTATTAAATGTAACAAGTTGTATATGTTCTGCGAATCTTGGGCCCGGCTCATGATGATGTCACGCAAACTTTTGGCCATCCGATCAGAGATCTGACAGTGGAGGGATTATCTCCTAGCTCACGACTATACAAGGAAACTGGACAACAATGTTACAACTTTCCAAATCTGATTCCTCCCCTCTCCGATCTATAATTGAAATGGAAACCTCTCCCATTGGATTTGGGAGACAAATCCGCACTTTCCTATCCCTTTCTTCTTCTGTTTTTGTGGGTATTCTGGTTTTCCCCAATGTCTGCTGGAGCTTGGACTCCATGGGAGGTCGACTAACACCTCTCTGCCTATAAAAGGGGTTGGAAACTTCACGATCTAGGGAGCAGAGGGCTGGTTGGTAAAACTGTGGCAGGATTGCGCATCCAAGACTCAAGGAAACCACACTCGGGGCATGTGTCACCCTGCATCGGCCCTGTTCTTCCGCCAATAGGGAGCTTCTTCCTTTCCCCACCCTCTATTCTTTGGTTGAAGCTGTCTCTGCGGGGGGTTTGGGGAAGACCTGTGGAGGTTTCCCCACTGCCGATCAGTCCTCTCACATCATGAAGGTCGAGGTCAACGGCCGAGTTGACCGACCGTGGAACGGTGTTCGCATGCGTAAGGCAAGCGGAGGAGGAAGAAGAGACAGAGAGGAATTACCCTCCTGTCCAGCTCACACGAGGCCTAAAGTCAAAGGGGCATGGGCAAAGGTGTAATATCATCTTGATCAAGATACCAGTTAAGCAAGCCATGCACGTGGAAAAAAGGGGCCGAAGGGATGACGTGGCGATCTACTATTGGTCCAGAGGTAAATTATTTAGAAAAATCATAACAAGAGATTGGTAACTCGGATTAAAGCATGTTATATATGAAAGTTGATAAAAAAAATGCAATGAATGCATTAAAATTATAATGGAAGCCTAATTCTTCTTGAAATTCAAAAAGTATGTAAATATGTTATCTTTAATAGTTTTATTAATGAAAACCCTAGATTTTGATTATTATTGATTTGGGAGGGGTTATATGAATATTTAAAGTGGAAATTAACTTGTTTTTAATAAAGGGATGATTAGATCTAAAAAGAATGATCTCTGTACATAATTGGCTCAATTTGGGGTTCCATGTACATGATTATGCATTAATGGGCTTAGAAACCCTAATCTAGGTGTTAATGGGTTTTAATGAGATATAATTCGAGATCCTTTGTATAGAAATGATGTTAGGTTAATATTAATCCTAGTAGATGATAAAAAGGCTCTAATGTGGATAGTTTGAGCAATTAGGGTTTTTATGAGTAGAAAAGCTATTTTAGGGTTTGTTAACCTAAAAAGGATAAAGTTTGAGAAATTGATCTAAGAATCCCTAATGCATCCCAATGAGGCCTAGAAACCTTAATGTGGTACCCGAGTTAATCTTGAGGATGTTTAATGACACATGGGTGTTATGCATTAATTTCAGGATCACTTATTGATTGCTTGATTGATTATTCTTGATTATTCTTGCTTGGACATCAAGTTACTCTGGATCAGGTATGTGGTTAATTATGAGTACACACTTTATGTTTCTCGAGGTTTTATCGATTGCAATGCAATTAAATTCCTTGGATGTTTCATTACTGCAATCCTTAAAGTGAATATGGTTATCACAATTTATATGTGTGTGTGACTCGCTCGAACCTACATACCCCTCTGGATGTAAGATAATGGACCAAGCCCTAGAGAGAAGGTCAAGGTGGTCAAGCCCCGAAGGGAAGACCACAGGGCACCAAGAGAGGTGACCCCAGGTACCAAGCTCAGGATGGAGAAGGTAGCCTTAAAGTCACTTGCAAGGACTTCACCCTAGAGAGGGTAACCCAGAGGTGGTAAAAGTGGTTGAGGAGTCATACTAAAAATGTAATTTTGCATTGTTATCAACTAATTGATGTGATTATGTTGTTAGATCTTATGTGCAATGTTTTTTTTGTCCCCACATATCGGCATATTCATTTATGCTGACCGACGTTTTGTTTGTCGGCGTTTTAGGTATTATCTAAAAAGGATAAACAATAAAGAAAAATATGTGAAGATGAATTTAAGTAATCCAATGGAGGATTAGATAGTTAGATTTCTATTATGGATATAAGTATTAGATCCTATTTTGAAAAGGTATGCAAAAGTGTTATTTTGTACCGGCTTTCTAGTTTAGTTAGTAGAATTTGATAATTATTTTTTATTAAATTATTAAACCATTGATACCGAATTTTTGGATAATGCCTCCGACCTCTTAGTCTCCCTTGATTGGGGGTTATCGAGAAGCGGGGTCGTTACACTGTGACATGGGCTAAAATGTCTTAATTTTAAAGTATTTATGACATGTTTCTAGTGCTGGTGGGGTTTTAAAAAGGGATGAAAAATGACATCCACAACACAAGGATCATGTGTTGGTTCATGTTGGGTTGAACTAGGTTTAAATGAGATGAGTGAAATGCCCCAACTGATCACATTAATATGCTAGGCTCCCCATGTGGCTGATTCAACTAATACACCACAATTAGTATCTCATAAATTAGTGCAAGTTGTAAGTTATAGTGCACCGACTATCCATTCACACTCATATTTGAGTGTATTGCACTCCCTAAAAACCATAAACACAACCACTATTACCTGACCCCCCCCACAACTATATATAACCCCTTTGAGCTCATTGAATTTTTCCTATTTCTACTCTCCTAAAGCCCCTTAGAAAAACTATTGCTCTACTCTAAAATCATAATCTTTTTATTTGTACATAATATTCTTTTTATAGGAGTGCATTTTTTACCATCCAGGAGGCTAAGAAAATGGCATAGGGGTAAAGCATGGCCATTAAAACTAGTTGGTCTATTAGTTTTATCTTCAACATTGAGATTTAGGTTTTAATGGTATAATTGTCATATTTTATTTATTTGCTTATAATCTTGGGAAGTTATTTACTCTATCATCAACATGATTAGTTCTAATTGATTCTACTTGGCTATACTTGTTGATTGCTAAAAATTCTCTGTGTTGCTGACAAGGAGTGGCTTAAGTGGTCAAGTATGGTGTCCCCTAACAAAGGGACCTGAGTTCGAATCCCATATTCCGCCTTGATTTACCACCCTCTCAGGCATTTGGCCTCTTCCACGGGCGTGGGAGAGGGGGGGAGAATGCCTCTCTTAATCCCAAAATTTCTCTATGTTGATCTATCTAGATGCATGACTTATTTCTAGTTTATCCATCTCAAATATGATATATAATCTTGGTTTAACATGGTAGTTATCATTCAATTAAGAATATAATCTTAATATTCATGTTTAATTCATCCCACTTTTTATTTAGTCATAGGATCACTTATAGCATTTTTGAGTTCTCTCAAAGTGTCTCGCTGAAATCCACATAATATCATCCATATGTCAAGGATGGATCGTTGTTATGGGATATTCTAAGGTGATTGATATCTTAAATAACACTAGAACATTCTATATTTATGTTGAAAACGTACAACCTTGAGTAGGCATGGAACATTTATCCACTTTAGTGTTACTACATAGTTTCTTTTCAACCTGAAACCTAAACCCAAGATGAAAATTGTTTTCCTTACTCGATAATTCATGATATTGCCAATTCAAACAAGTGACTTGGGGGTTCTTCACACCTTCCTCTATCAAAATATGGGTGACTTCATATGTCTGAAGGTCACACTTTACTTGCTTATTTTCCCTTTGGTTGAGTCCTTCTCATGTTTTTCATGAATTTAAACATTTTAAAAGTAGTTGTCTTTGATGTTGATAAAATACAAACTCCTCTCTTATAAATAGGAAAAGGAGAAAACAAGTTAAGTGCATAATCCCATAACGGTCCTAACATATTCAGTCCTATATAAAGAACTAAAGAAACATAAATAAACAAATACAATTAAGATATATCTATCCCACAAATCTGTAAGACTCCGGACCTAGCTTAATGCTTAATTGTTCTTACTTTGCAAAATTAGATGCTTAAACCTTAATCTAAGTTCTTGATATGTCTTGATGTCATGTGACAAGCTTATATTTTCATTTTGGTCCAATTTGATTAATGTTCAAACTATCTTTGCAATATATGTGCTTGTTTTGGACTAGTTGCAATTTACCCATGAGAGAGGGTTATCTTGCAAAATTTCACATGAATAGAGTGTTCTTTGTAGCTTGAAATCATGAGAGAGAACACGATGCAATGGGGTGTTTTGTTCGAATCATGGATGATGGTGTGACATCATCATGTGATATTAGGGTTTCTAGGGTTTGCATAGTTGATAAGTGATTGACTTAGGTTTGAGTGTTGTAACTTTACACCGCTTATGGTGAGGGTCGCGACCAAAGCACATGCTTTAGATGCATGGTCGTGATCAAGACAACCTTGTGAAGGGTGGGCCAAAACACCTTATCTTCTAGTATCTCAACCATGTACATGTGAGAGCTAGGGTTTCAACCTTGAAGTGTCTTGACCGAGACAAGGATGTGCTTGAGAGTGTCTCGACCTAAACATGAGGGAAATAAACCTTAGAGGTCGTGACACTTTGTTGGATAAACATGGATATATTTATTTATGCATGTAAGAGTAAATAAAGATATTTCCTTGATGGGCAAGTGTCCCTTGGTGATCTACTATGTTGACTCCTCAAGATCTTCTACTTCCCTCCTATGTTGGGATATATAACTCCTTCTCTTCATTACAAGAAAATCTTTTTGGTACCACACTTATTCTTCTACCTTAAGATCATCCTTGGAGCTCTAGGATCAAGGAAGGTAAGATCTTGCAACCTTGGGTGGCCGATCTACCTTGGATGGTGAAGCTCTTGTGCTAGGATCAACTTTTGGTGGTGATTCTTGGAGGATCATCTCTTGGTAAGTGATCTTATTCTTTAAATCTTGTTTCCTTTTCTGAAAACTCCATCTCCATCTTCTTCCTCCTTGGTCGTAGACTATGGATTATCCATGGTGTCCTTCTAAAGAGAGAACTCCTCTTTACAAAGGCCTTAGACTGTGCTTTGGCATGGTGGCAACTAGTGAGAGGATGATTTCTTCTCTTTTCCTCTTCCTTTCTTAGTTCAGCCTAGATCTATTTTTCCTCTTTCTTGAACCTCCCTTATAACCATGGTTTTCTTCTTCTTGGAGGTGATCCTTTGGTCGAAGAGTGGAAGTTTAGTTGAAGCTTTTGGAGCTTGAGATCCTAGGATAAAATTTCCCCACAAATTAGGTAGGCTTTATAACTCTTTTCCCATCTATCATTAGCATGTTAAATCTGATCATACTTTGTTGTTCTACCTGATTAAAGCATGCTCCCGATGATAACAATAGGTTTTAAATATGTTAACACACATGGGAATCATGGCTTTCACTCTCTCTATACATTTCTTTTGATGATATTCTATGATCATGTTTAGGGTTTGTTGAACACCATGATCTAGGGTGTTATTCACCTCGTTGATGCTTGGTTTTCCCTACTGTTACCCTCCTTAGATATGTGATGGAGTATAATAGATGGTTGAAACATCCCTTGGTCTTCCATCACAGTCGACACCTTGTAAGGGGTGGTTTCGATCGCAACACACCCCTAACCCTAAGGATGGTTTTTACTCTAGCCTGGTTGTCATGCAACATTGCTGCATGGTCACTTGGTTGCTGGTTGATGTTGCGGCTAGGACGGATGAGAAGGATGGTCGAGATGAATGGCCTTGTTAAGTTGTGAGTATAGCAGGTTAAAGTCAGGTTGGTTACGGCCATAACATGGTAGATTAAGAATGTAACACCTTGAGATAGTGGGACGACACCTTGAGGGTTGTGGTCACAATGTTGCTCTATCGCGATCATGATGTCTCGTTACCTATCCCTGGAGTCACAGGTGCAATGCCATGTTGGTGTTTTCTAGTGGCGGTCACAATGTTGTACTGGGTGGCGTCTCGATCGTGACTAGGTATATATGTGGCCGAGATGTTGGGTTGGAGGTGGCCGCAATGCCATGTTGCATGCCTCATGGTGTCGCAATCGTGACGCCATGTCAGTGTGGTTGTGTGGTTGTTATGTTAGGCAAAGATACATGTGTTATGAGGGGTTAAGTTGCATGCATGTGTTATGAGGGGTTAAGTCGTATGTGTTGGGAGTAGTTGAAACACCTATACATGAGTGTGCACATGATCAATAAATGGTGCAATGACCTAATTAAAGTGTTGTAATTAGGAATGGCTAATCATTAATAGCAACACTCAATAATAATACTCTCCAACAATATGGGAGGTGATGAAATAGGGTTTGGTAATGAGATAATGTTATTGAAACATAATTGGTTATGCATGTATCCTAACCCTAATATGATGATAACACGATAAGTGTTCTCACTATAATTGGAGATTGTTATTCTATGATTGTGTTTTCTCTCTCCTACTTATGTAACACTAAATTGCAGGTAAGATGAATATCATATCTAGGAGTATGTTATGTTGATCCCTATGTAATACAAGGTTGAGTTTATAAGTAATGTTGAGGCATACTGTGATATTGAAAGTGCAAGAATTATATTAATTGGTCTAATGACCTAGCAAGTGCTTTGTGTATAAAATTGAGGGGTTGATATTCCATATTGATGTGATCATGAGACAATTTCTCACTTAATACATTTTATATCTTCTAAAGTTGTATCTTACCCTTAATTTTGTAGAGATTGTTTAGGGTTAATACGTTGCAACTTGATTGATGCATTAAATGATACCCGATTGGAATATCTAATCAAGTGAAACCCTAATCATGTAGTTACCCCGAACCATAGATCCATCTTTAGCATCAGTATTTAGCTAGATGGTGAAACGAGTAACTCTTACAGGAAACTCGAAGTGCATATTATCGAATATGCAGGGTACCAATGGAGATCACTCCTTGTATACTTAATTGTTGAAACAATAGTATATTGTTTATTATTGAATGGCCATGCGTGAGCCAGTTCTCTAGTGTTGTGCCATGTACCAAGGCAGACTAGTTGTTCTACAGGACCATAGCCTTGACTATGAGTTATTGTCTCTATAGGACTATAGCTTTGACTACAACTTGATATCTTTGCAGTATGACTGTTATGTCACTGTGTTGTAGACTCGAAATGATCGAGTAGTGTTGGTGATGATCATGGAGTCTGACTCTTCCATGAATCTTTTATGGTACTAATTTCAACTTAGCAGCGGTCAGTTGGATTTGAGTGGTACGCCTTAAATCCTCAGGCATTATAATAGAAGTGATAATACAACCGTGTAGTATATTTGTTCAGGGACAAATACAAATCACATTGCATGACCCCATGCCTTATTTTTTGTACTGTTTAGTTTATAATAGTTATAAATGTTCTTCATATTCCTTATAATAGTATAAAATGTTCTACTGCCCAGTTGTAACTACTTCAACTGGTCAAATAGTATTACTTACTTTATTTACTGCTCTTTATATTATTATGCTTATAATAGACATTGGCAAAGAGTTATATCTCTTGTTGGGATGTTTGGTCTCACTTTATGGGTTCCACAACTTTTTAGGTGGTCGTGGGTGAGGAGGTCAAGGTCGTGGTGCTGATGCTGAGTAGTAGAGTGAACATTAGCTAACAAAGGTTGGACATGCTACCAGCTAGAGTCTTGGAGTAGAGTATTATGTGCCATCCCTATACTCTCAGGTATCTGGGGAGATTTTGTTGTATTGTATATCGACACGTACATTTTGGCTTTATGTCATGTTTGTGTATAAATGGCATGTACATATAAACAGGTTGTGAATGTAACAATTGTGTCTTAATAGCCTTTGAACATAAATGTGTATCATCTTTTGGCATATAATGAATATAGATGGCATGTGTTGAAGGCTTGTTGTGATAAACTTTTGCTTAAGGCATTTAATTGCAAAATAGTTTTAATTTACCTTGTTTTGTGGTAATATTATTGGTAATGCTAATTCCACGCTTTGTTTTTAGTAATCTCACTTTGTGTGGCAATGGTCGTCATAAAATCCCTCTCAAATAAGAACATAGATGTCTATGATACAAAACATATAACATAAAACTTGAGCCTTGTATCCAGACAATGACTTGGTGAATATGTATGTAGTTTTCTCTACATGTGGGAATAACTAGAGTCGTGATCTTATTAATCAATAAACCATCACAAAAGGACTTGCATTCCACCTTAGTATGGCTCAGATCAGTCACACTCCCTACGCTCTCCTTGCCTTGGCCACCTGCCACAAACTTCACTTTTTTATATGCTTGATGTCTTATTGACCCTTTCATGGAAGAAAGATGTGACAATGAATGTGGCACCCAAATATTGTTGTACATCACAATTGTGAAACCCCTAACCTTGCTGAAATGGTTGAACATGCTTAATCATCATAATTAAGATCTCTTAAACCTTAATTAAACCTTTTAAGGTGTTTTGATATCTTATGACAAGCTTAAGTTTCAAGTTTGGTTTAGTTTGGACACTATTTGTGCAAGTTATGTAATTTTATGCACATTTTGGACTTTTCTACAATTTACCCAAATCTAAGGTTTAACTTGCAACTTGTCACATGCATTATGTTCCTTACATATTTTTTTGTCATTCTTGAGCCATGTTGATCCATGGCACACTTAATTGAGACCTGTTTTGGTGGTGATTCTCATCTATGGTGAATTAGGGTTTACCCCTTCATGGATGAGCTACCTTTAGGAGCCATCAGCCGATGTCCCCCCTATTTGGTTGAAATATGATGGTCACCAATAGGTGTTACAATCTATGGTTATCCTAGAAGGCCTTAGGTCGATGATTTTCTGTTTTTGGTTCACTTGGACCGGTGATTCACTCAAAAAGGATGATCAACTAATGGTTCATCACCTAGTAAGCTAGGGTTTCAAGAACCAATGGTTATCTTATATTGGAAACCAATGGCTGCCCTGGTAGGTCATCATCCAGTGGTCCATAAGAGTCCCACAACCTATGGAGTTGTTATTTGCATGGCCATCGAAGCTCTTGGCCATGGACACATGGCAAAGCTACTAGGACACCTCAAGCTTCTTTATTTCCTTATCCATAAGCTTTATATACCTATCCTTTAGCACCCAAATGAAACTTTTAGACCCTTATCTATCCCCTTCCATATATATCTTTGTCTTCCCCTACTTGGTGGTAGAGAATGTGCCCAAGGTAGAAGAAGGTGGGTGATCTCCTTGTGCAGGTGGCTAGGGCTTGGATCTACCCTTTTTTATGGTTTATGGCGTATCTTTGCTTGTTCCAACCTAAACTAGTAAGTTTCTCCTTCTCTATTTTGTTTCTTTTGTTGTTCTTCTTCCTCATACCTTCTTCCTAGACGAAACCATGGTTTTCCATGGTAAAGCTTGCTCTAAAGCTCAAAGAACCTACCTTTTTTGCTCCTTCTACCTTGGGTTTGCTTCTTTTGTGGAGAAAGGTGTTAGTTGGCCGAGTTCGGAGCTTATGCTAGGGTTTTCTACCCTCCTTGCTCGATTTTTCCTGCTGTTTGGGATCTAATCTTCTTCCTAGAGGTGATTTTTATAACCCTCTTCACGTTTATTGTAAGGCCCCTAAACTTGTTTAATGAGTTGAATGAGCTTAATTATGATAATTGAATTCTTATAACCCTAATATAACTTTGTAATATGATTTTAAATCATAATACAAGCTTACGTTTCAAATTTGGTCCAATTTGGACACTATTTGAGCAATTTATGCAATTTTATGCACATTTTGGAATTTTCTACAATTTACCCTGTTGAGAGGTTTTCTTTGCAATTTATCACTTGCATTATGTTCCTTGGATATTCTCTCATCATTCTTGAGCTTTTTGAGCCATGGGGCATCTATTTAAACCTTGGTTTGAAGGTGTTTTCTCCAACGGTATTTTAGGGTTTACCCCTTCACGGATGAGCTACCTTTAGTAGCTATCAACTAATGAATTATTTGATTGGCTGGGAAATTTGACAAAGGAAAGCTAAGTGATCCAACCCTATTCTAGGGCTGTATCTTGTGTCATTTTGTACTTTTATCACATTCAAATGCATTAGAATTACATGTTATCCTCCCCAGTATGATTATCATTGCAAATACACTTATGGATGTTCTTTGCACTATTTTTTAGGTACTTGGACCATGCTTAGATGGACTAGGGAGAGAGAGGGACCCAAAGAAGGCCCCAAAGTCTCCCTCAACCTACCTCAAGTGGCCAAGACTCATCCCCGAGCAATGACATCCGAAATTGACAAAGTAAGAAGAGAAATCAAGAAGTCAAGCCCCACCACGGCCGTGGACCCAATGCCACGGTCGTGGCTTTTTTGCCAAAATCCAACAGGTTGCAACAGGGAAATCCACAGATCGCCCACGACCATGGCCTCTCAGCCACGACCTTGGCCACTGAAGACAACACGGTCGTGGGAATTAATTTATAAAAAGTCAGGTTGCAACAGGGATTTAGCCTCACTGACCACGACCGTGGCCAAGTCGCCACGACCGTGGCCGATGCTGATCAAGACGCCCGTGGCCCCTCCCCACGGTCAGCTCCAACTCCTCCAAAACGGCCGTGTTACCCGACACGGCCGTGGTGCATGCTACCCACCACGACCGTGGCCACCACCATATCACCACTTCCTTCATCCCACGACCATTTTCACCACCCCACAGTCGTCCCCCACTACCATCACCACGGCCGTGGTACACCCACCACGACCGTGGTGCTCACCTACCCTATACAACTTTCCACTGTTTTTCCTATTTTGCCCCCACTTGGCCCTAGCTCCTATATAAGCAGTAGTTGCTTCTAGGGCTCGAGAGAGAGCACTCCCTAGCCGTCACCTAGCTGCTCCATTGCATCCATTGCTCCCATCCACCCATTTCCTTGCATTCACCCCCATTTCCACCCACTTTCCACTCATTTCCACCATAGAAACCTAGTTTCTCTAGGTTTCTATCCACCCATTCCACCATTTTCATGCACCCCTGCACCATTGGAGGAGGGAGGACGTCTGCAGCTGCTTGGAGGTAAATAAGAAGGCTACTTCATCAAGCTTCATGGAGTTTCTTCCTCTTCTACCCCTTTCTTTTCCTGTTTTCATGATCATGTATAGCTAAGCCCCCTTGTGGTGGGCTGTTTGGGATTAAAATGTTACTCTGAAACCATGTTGGGGGATAAATTCTTGTAATGAACTCAATTCATATTTATGATGATTACTTCTTGCTTTCATCTCTTTTCCTATCTTATTGCATGTGGTTTGTGCTTCTTGTATGAATTGCTTGTTTTGAGGTTTTTGATGACACTTCATTTCTAGGAGGAATTGGGATGTATGTGGCAATCTTAGGAATGGCTCCTAGGTCCAATTAGTGGATCCCTAGATAGCCCCCTTTGTTCCTACATACACACCCCTCCTCTTACAAATGAGTGTGAGATTTAAGTGGCTAGTGTAAGTGAGAGTGATGCAATTGCCTAGGGCCTTCTAAAGGCTAGAGTGGCTAGTGGCATGAGGATTAACCCCTTCATCTCCACTCCCATCTCTACCCTCAACCCTCAATTGTCCACTATCACTTACCCTAGAAACCTAGATTTGGCCAATCTCACTAGAACTACACCTAACCCTAGTCTTCTACTAGTAGTATAGGGTATGTTCTAATGGCATTTCCCTTGTTGTTTGGTTTGGTAATCTAGATATGAATCGAGCACCATGCATGTTTAATGAACTCCCCCAACTAAAATCAAAGTGACATTCCCCAAACGGCCCACCCACCTTAATCACCTTGCTTAAACCCTAATCGCTTAGTCTGCTTGTTAATGCTAGCTTAGTTCAATTGCTTTAGTTTAACTTAGTAAATTGCTTAGTTCTACCATTCATTGTTACCTTAGGTTCTTGCTCTTGCTAGTAGTTAGTTTAGTTCTTATTTACTCCTTACCCTGCTAGAGTAGTGTAGCCCTTCTTGCTCCTGCTTAGTTAGCTTGATAACTTAGTTCACTAATTTGCTTGCTCTTTCATAATTTAGTTTCCTTTTTGCATTTCTTACTTGCTCATTAGTGTAATCAACCAACAATCAACCTTAAAACCCTAAAAACCCTACTCTCCATACTAGGAACGTAGCTCACGCTGTCTAACTCTAGCGCCCCCTTTATCCTCGCGGATTGACCCCGTACTTGTCGCCTCACCTATACTATGACACGACCCCGTGCGCTTGCGGGTGTAGTGTCTCAGTAGATGTAGGTAGCTAGTGTGGGACTATATAAATTTTGAAAGCACAATCCCATATCCCGTGCGCTCCGACCTCGTGGGGTGTAAAAGCACCACTAGAGGAGGCGCACCAAGCTTTCTGGCGCCGTTGCCGGGGATAGAGGCGCTCGGCCTAGTTAGATAGTGTAGCTTAGCTTTTCCTTTTTCCCTCACCATTGCTATTATTTATTCTTTGTGTTACTCTTGCATATTGGTTTGCTAACTTGGTTCCTTGTTGTTTGTTTGTGACTTGTGCAGGTGACAGTTGTGCATGCGTAGCACGCGTTCGACTTGCACCGACTTGGTGGTTTACGACCCCGAGATTGGGAGAAGAAGACGTCAAGCTCGCCGCAACCTACACCGAGAGGCCGAGATGGCACAGAACGACCCGCCACCGGAGGTTCCACCGCCACATCGCCCGCTTCATGAGTATTTCACACCGGGGAACTACAACTCCCCCCATCACCACTCTAGTTGACCAGATGCCAGGTCAACAGTTCTCCATCCCGCCGACACTCTTGGGGCTTCTCCCTACATACTTCAGTATGGAGAACGAGAACCCCTACCACCACATAGACGCGTTCCTTGAAACGTGTTCTACCTTCCGCACGCCGGCCGCCACAGACGACTCGATCATGAGGACGCTCTTTCCTTTCTCCCTCAAGGAGAAAGCCAAGGAGTGGTACGTCTCGAGGCCAGAGCTCGTCACATGGAATGAAGTAAAGAATGAGTTTCATAAGAAGTTCTTTCCAATAGCCAAGTTATCCTACATGAGAAGATGCATCACGTTCTTCGCCCAAAAAGAGAACGAACCCTTCCACAAGGTGTGGGAGAGGTTCCAGAAGTTGCTTCGTGACTGCCCTCATCATGAGGTTCCGCTTTGGCAGCTAGTTCAGGCCTTCTACACCGGGCTTGAGGAGCAAAGCCAAAACAACGTCGATTCTTCTTGCGGGGGCACATTTATGGCAAAGCCACCCGAGGAATCATGGCCGTTGTTTGAGCATCTCGCCGAGAATTCATGCCACCGAGCTTCCACTAAAGGGGGACATTGCGACAGGAACTACATCCCTCCCCCTTCTTCCGTAGCTCCCACACGCAATGCCACCGACCCCGACATGATGAAAATGATGGCAGATGATGAAGAATCAAGTGGGTGGCTCTTCTAGCCAACCTGCAATGGTTGTGGACACTGTAGACGAGGAAGTTAACGCTTTACATTCCTTTGGTAGCCACAACAACCAGGGCCCAATGTCCCAATCCTACACCCCCGAGTGGAGGAACCACCCAAATTTCTCTTGGAGACAACAGAATGAGGATGGGCAAGGATAGGGGCAGCAGAAGCCACGCTACAGCTCCAAGTTTGAGGACGAGGTTCTAGGAAGGCTAAGGAGCCTAGATGAAGTAAAAAAAGATGTCAATGCACATGGGCAATCCATAAACTGTCTTGAACAGAGTTTGGACCAAATTTCTCTCTCTTTGGCTAGGAGGGAAGAAGGTAGACTTCCGTCTCAACCACTGCCAAATCCAAACAATGATGGGGTTTTTCTAGGGAACACTTCAAGTGCTTATGTTCCACCATCTTACCAAGCCCCACCAAACCCCTATGCTCCTCCACCTCCCCAAGCGCCGCTCAATTATCAATATGCTCCACCTCCACCTCACACTTACCAACAACCACCTCCACAATATCACCCCCCACCACAACAACAACCACAACCCCAATTCATCCTTCAAAATCCCAACTCCCCTCACCAAAGGCCTCCACCACCCTAACAGCCACAACCACCTCCACAAGCTCCCTCTTCTACCACCCATGAGCATGTGAAGGTTGTAACTACGTTGAGGAGTGGCAGGAACTTGGAGAGGCCCCATGGTGCAGTTGTTGGCAGAGATGACACCGAGGCAGGGCAGGTTGATACTGAGATGCAGATTGATGATACTGTGATAAGAGGCAGTGTTGATACCGTGACGTCGAGCAGTGATATTGTGATACCGAGCAGTGATACCGTGATTCCAGTGATACCGGTGGATGATATTGTTGATTTGGACCGATTGGGTTCCCAACTCCCTCCATATCATGATGCACTCGAGGAGCCTTCTGCTGCAAAGAAAAAGAAGAAGCATGCGGATGATATTTTGGAGATCTTCAAGCAAGTGAAAATCAATGTACCTCTTATAGACGCAGTCAAGCAAATTCCGTCCTATGTAAAGTTTCTTAAAGAATTGTGCACATTCAAAAGAAAGACAACAGGGAGAATGCCTAAGAAGATCAAGCTCACCGAGCAAGTGAGCTCCATTCTCCAACACACCATCCCCCAGAAAAGAAAAGACCCCGGTGCTCCCATCATCTCATGCTACATCGGGGCACATCGCATAGACCATGCTCTTCTTGACTTAGGGTCTAGAGTAAACTTGATGCCGTATGATCTGTTTGCTGAGCTCCAAATGGGGGAGTTGAGGCCGGCCCATTGCACTTTACAGTTGGCCGACTGATCTGTGAAGACGCCTAGAGGGCGTGTGGATGATGTGCTGGTCCGTCTTGATGAGGATACGTCTGCCTTCTTCCCAGCCGACTTTATCATTCTTGATATGGAAAAGGAAGCTAGAAAGGTGTCAATCATCTTGGGGAGACCTTTCTTAGCCACAGCTAATGCCGTGATCCATGTGAGGACTGGGACCATGTATGTTACCTTCATGCACATGAAGATCCGGTTGAACATTTTCAAGTCTTCTACTACAACTGAAGTGATAAGGGCCACTGAAGAAGATTGTTATTTGGTGGAATGCCTAGATGAGATTGTTGAAGAGTTCATACCTGCGTGGATTGAGACTGCTACTCAAGGTAGAGGTCTTGAACCAATTGTTGAGTTCCCTGACGAAGATGATGAGGATGATGAAGAGTGCGAGCTAGCCTTAGTGGCTGCAAGCCAGGACCTCCCGTCTATTTCTGCACCTTTGAAAAACTCCCTTGAAGCACCCCCGGTTCTTGAGTTGAAGAAACTTCCTGAAGGATTGAAGTACGCTTTCCTTGGCTCAAATGACACCCTCCCGGTGATCATTTCCTCCATTCTCTCTCCTGAGCAAGAAGATGCCTTGATGGAAGTCTTGAGGAAGAACATCCAAGCCATTGGATGGTCTATTGCTGACTTGAGAGGGATTGACCCCTCCATTTGTGTGCATCAGATATACTTAGAAGAAGATGCGAGACCGACCCGACAAATACAAAGAAGGCTAAATCCAAAGTTAAAGGACGTTGTCACTCAAGAGGTTATTAAGTTGCTTGATGCAGGGATCATCTATCCCATTTCTGACAGCACATGGGTAAGTCCCATCCAAGTTGTGCCCAAGAAGGGCGGGATTACGGTTGCAGAAAATGCCAATGGTGAGCTTATGCCGGTGAGAGAGCAATCGAAGTGGAGAATGTGCGTATATTACCGGAAACTCAACGAAAAGACGAAGAGGGATCACTATCCACTTCCGTTTCTTGATCAGATTTTAGAGAGATTGGCTGGGCAGAGCTTCTATTGTTTTCTTGATGGGTACTCGGGATATTTTCATATTGCTGTGCATCTGGTGGACCAGGAAAAGACGACATTCACTTGCCCAAGTGGTACATTTGCCTATCGGAGAATGCCATTTGGATTGTGCAATGCCCCTTCCACTTTCCAGAGATGTGTAACCTCAATCTTTGCTGACATGCTTGATTCGTCACTTGAGGTCTTCATGGATGATTTTTCAGTTTTCAGGAAGACCTTTGATGAATGCTTGCTACATCTAGCTGCGGTTCTGGAAAGATGTGTGAAAGTTCGCTTAGTTCTATCTTGGGAAAAAGTCATTTCATGGTACCTGAGGGTATAGTTCTGGGACACCGAGTTTCGAAAGATGGGATTGAAGTTGACAAGGCCAAGGTGGGCCTTATCTCTACTCTCAACCTTCCTTCCACCGTAAGACATGTTCGATCTTTCTTGGGACATGCAGGTTTCTACCGTCGCTTTATCAAGGACTTTAGCAAAATCTCAAGACCCCTTTGTCGATTACTTGAGAAAGATGTCGAATTCCAGTTTGACGAAAAATGTGTTGAAGCCTTCAATCATCTAAAAGAGAGGCTTGTCTCTGCTCCTATCATGCAACCCCCAGACTTCTCTTTGCCGTTTGAGATCATGACGGATGCATCCGATATGGCGGTGGGGGTTGTGCTGGGTCAACGCATTGGCCGAATTCCTCATGCTATCTATTATGCAAGCAAAACATTAGACGATGCTCAAAGAAACTATACGACTACGGAGAAGGAGTTGCTTGCGGTGATCTTCGCTCTTGACAAGTTCCGGCCGTATCTCTTGCAAAACAAAGTGACAATCTACACGGACCATGCTGCGTTGAAGTATCTCATGTCCAAGAAAGACTCAAAGCCAAGGTTGATCCGATGGATTTTGTTGCTCCAAGAATTTGACATAGAAATTGTGGATAAGAAAGGAATAGAAAATGGTGCTGCAGATCATCTCTCCCGCCTTGAGGGACCTTTTGATGTGACAAGTCCAATCAAAGAGACAATGCCACATGAACAACTCCTCTTAGTCTCATCTGTCCAAAAGCCATGGTACAAGCACATAGCGAATTTCCTAGCTAGTGGGAGGATACCGAGCATGTGGACAAGAGAGGAAAGCAAGAGATTGTTTGCTATGGTAAAGAACTACATTTGGGATGACCCTCACATATTTAAGTATTGCCCGAACCAACTCATTAGGAGGTGCATTCCGGAGATGGAGCAACAAGAAGTCTTATCTATGTGTCATTCCGGAGTGTGTGGAGGCCATTTTGGAGGGAAACGCATGGCCGCCAAAGTTCTTCAATGTGGATTCTACTGGCTGACATTGTTCAAAGACGCTCATGACTTTTGCAAGAGTTGCATCAAGTGCCAAAAAGTAGGCACTATCTCAAAGAGGGACATGATGCCTTTGTCACCTATCCCGGTGGTAGAAGTGTTTGATGTTTGGGGGATTGACTTTATGGGTCCTTTCCCTCCTTCTTTTGGGTATGTCTACATCTTGGTCGCCGTAGACTATGTATCAAAATGGATTGAGGCTGTGGCAACAAGAACAAATGATCATAAGGTGGTGTGTGATTTTGTGAAATCCAACATCTTTAGCCGTTTTGGTGTTCCAAGGGCTATGATTAGTGATGGCAGGAGTCATTTCATTCACCGCACCTGGGCTGCTAAAGAGACATGGAGTTAACCATCGTGTAGCTACTCCTTATCACCCTCAAACGAGTGGTCAAGTTGAGTTGGCAAATCGGGAGATAAAGCTCATTTTGGAGAAGACGGTGTGACCAGACCGTAAGGATTGGTCACTTCGACTCAATGAAGCTTTATGGGCATATAGGACTGCATATAAAGCCCCGAGTGGCACTACGCCGTTCAAGCTTGTATATGGTAAGAGTTGCCATTTGTCGGTTGAGATGCAGCATGAGGCATTGTGGGCCTTGAAGACGATGGACCTCGATGAAGAGAAAGCCGGAATGAAAAGAAAGTTTCAATTGCATGAGCTAGAAGAAATGTGGCATGAAGCATACGAAATGTCAAAGAACTACAAGGAAAGAACCAAGTTTCTACATGACAAGATCATAAAGAAGAAAGAGTTTGAGCCTGGCAAATGGGTATGGCTGTACAATTCAAGGATGAAGTTCTTCCCCGGAAAGCTTCGTTCTAGATGGGAAGGTCCTTACCTTGTCAAGAAGGTGTACCCATCTGGGGCAGTGATCATTTGTGCAAAAGAAGGAGCTAAGGAATTCGTTGTTAATGGGCAAAGGCTAAAATCTATTGTTGAGGTCAGCCCGGACAAGGCCAACCAAAATTTCGATATTGTCATGCTTATAGAAGAATAATCTGAGGAAGAAGAATGCTTGGACGAGGACGAGAAAGGGATTTACTACAAGGATCTTTTGTAGATTCCCAAAAAGTGAAAAAAGTCCAACAATCAATAAGCCTGGCTGAAGGCGTTAAATTTAGCGCTAGTGGGAGGCAACCCACATGGTTTGAGATTCTCGAACCCTTCCTTTGATACTTTGATTTTGTTTTACACAAATACACACATGCACACTTGTGCTTTACAGTTTTTGTTTGAGTTTTGATGGTGGCAGGTGATAGACATTAGAGAGAGAGGATCTAGAAGTTAATCGTGGTCATTTAGTCATGGTTGTGGCAAAAAGAACAATTAAAATCCAAAGCTCAAGTTTTAAAGTTTGAAAACTGAAGAAACAACCCCAACACGGCCGTGGAGACAGACCACGACCGTGGTGCTCTTGGCCAAACACGACTGTGGCCCTCCGCCACGGCCGTGGGAATTATTGCTACAAATTGGCCAAAGTTATAGGTTGTTATGAAGATCGGCCACGACCGTGGCACATCGACCACGACCGTGGTGCTCTTAGCCAAACACAGTTGTGGCCCTCCGCCACGGCAGTGGGAATTATTGCTGTAAATTGGCCAAAGTTACAAGTTGTTTTGAAGATCGGCCACGACCGTGGCGAGACGACCACGACTGTGGTATGAGGACAAGGCCATGACTGTGGCTGGATGCCATGACCGTGGCGAGGTCAGACCAAGGTTCTCTTCATCGATAACACGACCGTGGCACCTGCCACGGCCGTGCTACCCAACCCTGGCCACGACCGTGGTCGAACCCGATTCAGAAAAAAAAAATACTTTTAAGTGTCCAAAAACGACCCTCCCGCTCATTCCTTCATCTTCCACCTCCAAAAAACGACCGTGGTGGCGGAAGACGTCCCCGTGCTCCCCCATTCACCACCAAATCCACCACAATCCACCCCCTTTTGATCCCCAATCCATCCCAAATCGACCCCCAGCCTTCCCTCTCCCATTCCCACCACCCAATCTCTCCCAATCGCATCTCCATCTCCATTTCCATCTCCATTCCGCCCAGCAACTCCCCCACACAAAACCTCCACAAAAACCCCTCCATTCTCGCCCAAATCCACCACTACTCATATAACCATCATCCGTACACCACTATCCTTCCATTCCACCCATAAAACCACACCCACACCACCTTCTCCACCAAATCCGAAAATCCCCCTCCTACACCACTTCCACCTCCATTTCCGCAATGAAGAAGATTGGGAAGGCTATCACAAAGGGGACGAACATCCTCACCGGAGGGAAACGGCGTTCTAAAAATGCCTCCTCCGACGTGTCCATTCCATCCCACACTCCATCACCCACCACTTCCGCCCACTATTCTCTCCGTCGGTCGCAATCGGTGAGCGGATCACACTCCCGCTCATCTGATAGCCACCACATCACGGACGCTACCTACGAGGGAGAAGACGAAGAAGAGGAGGAATCCATGGGAGTCGACTTGGACAACCTCATCGATGAGATTGAGCCGGCGACCGCAAGAAGAAACCAGCGATCCAAAGCAGCGTCGTCCTCATCCAGGCTGCCTCCAAAGCCCGCACCACCCCGCCACTCAACAACCAGCACGGCGGCGAGACGTGAGGTGCAGCCGCAACACTCGCGGCAATTGCAGCATGACGAGGAGCAATCGACCCACTGGTACAATTTTGATACCAGTTCGGGGTCGCAATCTTATGCGATGGAGGAAGAACAAGAAAACGAGGAGGACGAGGTGGAACTGGAGCCGGAAGGAGAAGATGTCATGACATTTCTGGAGGCAGACAGAGAGAAGACCCTAGGCAAAGCACCAGCGGGGGTGTCCTATGGTAGAGGGCACATGAAAAAGAAGGTTGATCTTATCTACCTCGAGTGCATGACGAGGCGAGTCGTCGCCACCAAGTATGGGTCTCAGAAAGTGATCAAGGATCTAGGGATCAAGGAGGCAGTGGAAAGAAACTTAAAGAGAATAGGGTTGTGGGATGTCCTTTTCACACCGCAGCCAACCTACGTCGCCTTGACCCAAGAGTTCTTCGCTACTCTTGAAAGGACTAAAGTGAGGGGCTGTGACACAATCAAATTTGCCATAATGGGCAAGGTGCACACCCTCACTTCCACTGAGCTGAATGGGATTTTTGCTGCAAGTCCTGAAGAGGCCGTCAAGATGGATGACAGCTTGCTAGAGAAGGTGAAAGAATTGGATTATGCCTATTTCTGGGAGCAAATCACAGGCAGCGGCATGTACGATGCAGGAAGATCAAAGACAGCCGCAATAAGAAATCCAATGATGCGCTATGTGCAAAAGGTCGTGGCAAACACAATTGTAGGGAGGTATGATAATCAAGGCTCTATCTCACAAAAAGATATGTTTGTCGTGATATTAATGTACCTCAAGAAGCACCTCGACCTTGGTGTTCTATTGATTGATCATATGAAGTCTATACCCTACAAGAGCACAAAACCCTTTGTCATGGGTGGGTTTGTGACTTCGATTGCACTAGCACTGGGGTACGATCTCTCGGGGTTACAGGACGCACTTGAGGCAGAGTTTGTGGACCTCAACTACTTGGTGCGCTCGCACACTATAAAGATAAAGGACAAGAAGATGATCTACCTTACTACTAGTGTGCCAGACTTTGAGCTCGAGCTGCCATACCACGCGGTACCTCTTCTTTCCGCGGTGGGAATTAATTTCAATCTGAAAGAAAAACTTCTCAAATGGCAGCAAGAACACTCACGAGAGACGTATACAAGGGGAGCCACTGTCGTACATGAAGAAATCGTTGAATCTAATGTACAAGGGAAGGAGCATGTAGCAGAAGAATAACGGCAACCCCAAAGAATTAGAAGGAGGGATGAGGGTACATCCCAGCTGCATCTGCCCTCAGGGAATGCCTATGACATTGCTACCATCCAGGTGCACCTTGAGAGCATTCAGAAGACTCAAGGCGACATGCAGCTTGTCCAGCAGTACATGTGGAAAGATCAACAACAGATGCACTACCAGATCAACCACTTGTACCAATACCAACATGCCCATGCAGCACGACACCCCGAATGGGGTGCAGACTTTTAGGGTGGTATAGCTGGACATCCACAGGCGTATCCTCCACCCCAGGATGACTACTGGGGTCACTATTACCAGCATCCTCCATCAAGCTCAGCTCCAGACTCGGCACCTCCTCCATATCCTCCGAGCATGCCAGACCAGCCACCACAGCCATGATACTTCCCCTATCTCCCCTAAGCTATAGTTTCATGCTGAGGACAGCATGATTCTAAAGTTTGGGGTGGGTAGGGCGGTACGCATCATCCTTTCTCTCTAGTTTTGGTCATTTTGATATCACCCTGCCATCTAGTTTAGTTTTACTATTTTTGCTCTTTTCATTGCATCTTTGCATAACATGTAGTTGATTTCTGCATTTTTAAGTAATTTTTCAAAATTTTTGCTTTTTTAGCCATGCATTGCATATCATGTAGTTTTTGCTAATTTCTGCATGTGTTAGCTAGGATTTACTTGCTTTTTACCTAGAGTTGTGTTTGAATGTGATTTAGTTCAATGTGACACCTTTTTGGCCAATTTTGCCCAGATTTGATGTTTCTTGTCCAAAAAGCGTGTTTTGACTCAATCTTTACCATATTGAATGAAATTGCTTATCTTTGACAAATACAAGATGATATGCTGTGATGAAGTGCTATGTAGTATCAACGATTGACTTCTTACATGCTCATCACCTCCCTTGGGAATGTGTTGGTTTGATTGAATTATGATCCGAGCAAGCATAGAACGTTTAATGTTTGTGGAGTTACTGGTTTGATATATGGATTTCATTTGGTTCATTCATGTGATGTGATATCTATGGTGAAGTGTTGGACTAGTTTTCATGCAGGAGACCTTATGTGGAAGAGTATGCCAAGTGACCCCTCTTTGACCCGACCACTCTCTCATCATCTTCATACCCCTCCGCCTCATAAAAAGATGCCAAAGCGCACATATTAGCTGTGGCCACCTCCAAAAGTTTGGGGTGGCCACATCTTTACCTCTCCACTTCACTCTATCCACCATATGCCCTATCTACACCAGGGGCAAGAAAAAAAACAAAATAAAAGGATGATCCTGTTTAAGATCATTCAAATAAAGAAAAGATGAGTGTGTAAAAACACTCCAAAAATCTTACTGCATCCCTTTCTTCCACTTTTATACCCATTGAGCTAGGAAACTTCAAACCTAGCTCACTTTATCCCTTTTCCGCAGCCATGTGGGTCATTTGGCATAACTTGAAGCATAAGGTTGAACGCATGAAAGTGAAACAACACTCCTAGTCACCGGCGATTAACATCATCATAAAACGGTCTACCCGGAACCTTATGAATGAGATATTGACGACTTGTGCAATCCATGCATTATATGCGAAGTTCATGTGCTCTGTGCTCCCTTCATGGTTGGTTTGTGAAAGCAGAAGAGGAGGGAAGTGATTTGCATGTACCTAGTCACCTTTGATCCCATTTAGCATTTGTCGCCCATCATATTGTATTTGTCATATCTTTTGATTGTGGAAAATGGAAAAGAGATTGAGTTGGAGCATACTTGAGGACAAGTATGTTTCAAGTTTGGGGTGGTGATCCAACCCTATTCTAGGGCTGTATCTTGTGTCATTTTGTACTTTTATCACATTCAAATGCATTAGAATTACATGTTATCCTCCCCAATATGATTATCGTTGCAAATACGCTTATGGATGTTCTTTGCACTATTTTTCAGGTACTTGGACCATGCTTAGATGGACTAGGGAGAGAGAGGGACCCAAAGAAGGCCCCAAAGTCTCCCTCAACCTACCTCAAGTGGCCAAGACTCATCCCCGAGCAAAGACATCCGAAATTGACAAACTAAGAAGAGAAATCAAGAAGTCAAGCTCCACCACGGCCGTGGCCCCAATGCCACAGTCGTGGCTTTTTTGCCAAAATCCAACAGGTTGCAACAGGGAAATCCACAGATCGCCCACGACCGTGGCCACTGAAGACAACACGGCCGTGGCACCCTGCCACGGTCGTGGGAATTAATTTATAAAAAGTCAGGTTGCAATAGGGATTTGGCCTCACTGACCACAACCATGGCCGATGCTGATCAAGACGCCTGTGGCCCCTCCCCGCGGTCAGCTCCAACTCCTCTAAAATGGCCGTGTTACCCAACACGGCCGTGGTGCATGCTACCCACCACGACCGTGGCACCCCACCACGGCCGTGGCCACCACCATATCACCACTTCATCCCACGACCGTTTTCACCACCCCACGGTCATCCCCCACTACCATCACCACGGACGTGGTACACCCACCACGACCGTGGTGCTCACCTACCCTATACAACTTTCTACTGTTTTTCCTATTTT
Source organism: Alisma plantago-aquatica (assembly GCA_963693085.1). Classification (NCBI taxonomy): domain Eukaryota; kingdom Viridiplantae; phylum Streptophyta; class Magnoliopsida; order Alismatales; family Alismataceae; genus Alisma; species Alisma plantago-aquatica. The sequence goes on along the minus strand of OY856409.1, from coordinate 142,811,971 downwards.
GCCCCCACTTAGCCCTAGCTCCTATATAAGCACTAATTGCTTCTAGGGCTCGAGAGAGAGCACTCCCTGGCCGTCACCTAGCTGCTCCCTTGCATCCATTGCTTCCATCCACCCATTTCCTTGCATTCACCCCATTTCCACCCACTTTCCACTCATTTCCACCATAGAAACCTAGTTTCTCTAGGTTTCTATCCACCCATTCCACCATTTTCATGCACCCCTGCACCATTGGAGGAGGGAGGACGTCTGCAGCTGCTTGGAGGTGAAGAAGAAGGCCACTTCATCAAGCTTCATGGAGTTTCTTCCTCTTCTACCCCTTTCTTTTCCTGTTTTCATGATCATGTATAGCTAAGCCCCCTTGTGGTGGGCTGTTTGGGATTAAAATGTTACTCTGATACCATGTTGGGGGATAAATTCTTGTAATGAACTCAATTCATATTTATGATGATTACTTCTTGCTTCCATCTCTTTTCCTATCTTATTGCATGTGGTTTGTGCTTCTTGTATGAATTGCTTGTTTTGAGGTTTTTGATGACACTTCATTTCTAGGAGGAATTGGGATGTATGTGGCAATCTTAGGAATGGCTCCTAGGTCCAATTAGTGGATCCCTAGCTAGCCCCCTTTGTTCCTACATACACACCCCTCCTCTTACAAATGAGTGTGAGATTTAAGTGGCTAGTGTAAGTGAGAGTGATGCAATTTTCTAGGGCCTTCTAAAGGCTAGAGTGGCTAGTGGCATGAGGATTAACCCCTTCATCTCCACTCCCATCTCTACCCTCAACCCTCAATTGTCCACTATCACTTACCCTAGAAACCTAGATTTGGCCAATCTCACTAGAACTACACCTAACCCTAGTCTTCTACTAGTAGTATAGGGTATCTTCTAATGGCATTGCCCTTGTTGTTTGGTTTGGTAATCTAGATATGAATCGAGCACCATGCATGTTTAATGAACTCCCCCTACTAAAATCAAAGTGACATTCCCCAAACAGCCCACCCACCTTAATCACCTTGCTTAAACCCTTATCGCTTAGTCTGCTTGTTAATGCTAGCTTAGTTCAATTGCTTTAGTTTAACTTAGTAAATTGCTTAGTTCTACCATTCAGTGTTACCTTAGGTTCTTGCTCTTACTAGTAGTTAGTTTAGTTCTTATTTACTCCTTACCCTGCTAGAGTAGTGTAGCCCTTCTTGCTCCTGCTTAGTTAGCTTGATAACTTAGTTCACTAATTTGCTTGCTCTTTCATAATTTAGTTTCCTTTTCACATTTCTTACTTGCTCATTAGTGTAATCAACCAAGAATCAACCTTAAAACCCTAAAAACCCTACTCTCCGCACTAGGAACGTAGCTCACGCTGTCTAACTCTAGCGCCCCCTTTATCCTCACGGATCGACCCCGTACTTGCCGCCTCACCTATACTATGACACGACCACGTGCACTTGCGGGTGTAGTGTCTCAGTAGACGTAGGTAGCTAGTGTGGGACTATATAAATTTTGAAAGCACAATCCCATATCCCGTGCACTCCGACCTCGTGGGGTGTAAAAGCACCACTAGCGGAGGCACACCACTAAGCAGGTCTATACACATGGTGGGGGAGCTGCTTGTGTGTGTTCTTGTATATTCTTAATAAATGAAGGCCATGGACACTTGGATAGATACTTGAACTTCAACTTTTTCTTTTTCTTTATCTTAAAGTTTCATATACTTATCCCCAAGCACCAAAACGAGCCATTTTCTCTCCACCACTTCCCTCCTTCTCCCAACCTCGTTCTTCCTCTATGTTGCTGCAAATTTTACTATCCAAGGAAGAAGAAAGTGGGGATCTTCTTGGAAAAAGGATCTAGGGTTGCAATTGACTTCATTTTAGGGTTGAAAAAACTTCCTTCTAGTGATCTTGACCTAAAAGAGTAAGAATTCCCTTCTTTCCTTCGTATATTTCTTTCTTATCCTTCCTCCTAGCTTTCTCCGGGTTGAAACCTTGTTGTTCCATGGTAGAAATTGCTCTAAAGCTTTAAAATCCTACCTTTCTTGCTCCTTATGATTAGGGTTTGTTCATTTGATGAAGAAAGGTGCTAGATGGACGAATTCATAGCTTATTCTTGGATTTTCTACCCTACCTGCTCGAGTTTTCTTCTATGTGGGGTTTCGTCTTCTCATTAGAGGCAAGTTTTATAACTTGCTCCACGTTTATTGCTTACCATAAGCTTTCTAGATCATGTTCTTGCTTGAAAATGATGACCCATGCACTAAAAAGCTATGCTTGACTTGGATTTCGATTTTTATAATGTTCACTATTCTGATTTCAGTTATATATGAACATGTGATCATGTGTATGTTATTCCTAAGGTATAATATGACTTGGATTAGGTTGGTTTGACAACCTATGGTGCTAAGCACCTATCAACCAATGGTCAATTTTAGGGTTTTAAGTTGATTTCTTCTATAAACCCATGGCCCGATGATGGTACCATTGCAACAACCTATGATGTTGTCTTCAAGACAACTAATGGTCATGATCAAAGGTGTCATATGATAGTGATAACCTATGGTCACCCCCTTAGGTCAGGTTTTGGATCAATTAGAAGTTTAATGATCAACAAGTAAGTACCCTAATGATGTTATCAATCAATGATGACATTAGCTTAATATTTGATGTTGATTAATGAATATAGTGCTGATCTAACAACCTATGGTGACTTAATGGTCACTAATGATGGTGTATCAGATCTCCAAAATCTATGGTGAGTTAATCATATAGTTGTAGCATCAATTAAGCCTTTGATCAATGGTTTCTTGGGTCACTTGATGCAATGGTCGAACCTATACGGTAATTGATGGTTTTAACATATGAACTTGACCAAATGGTCAAGATCTAATGTTTATTCCTCCAATAAAGTGGAATGATGGATAATGTAATATGTTGGTCCTAATAATGTAATTTAGATGGTTTTATTTATATGATCAACTTAAGGAGCTTACTTGTTGACAATGGATGTCTTGTTTTAACTGAACAGTCAATTGTGGGTTTTACCCTACTCTCAATGGAACTTTTTGTCTTGTTAATCAAGGGATGTATAGGGTTAGATGGTGACTCTTTCTAAAGCAAAAATCAAGGACTTCATAGGTGTTTTATCCAAGGTGTTTACTTATGTAAACAACCAATGGTCTTACCTTTTAAACATCCAATGGTTCTGGGTGACATTGTGGTATGGTGATATGGGTTGAATGATGATGGAACAAATGGAGGGTTACCCTTAATAAGGTAGTCTTACGTATTCACTCATATGAATAGAAGGGATGATAATCATATTGTGTTCATATGTAACCCTAATGAGGTATAGCTTGTTATACCTAGCTTTAATATAACTAAATGATGGTAATTGGGTATGAATAGTCCTTGAATGACTAATACAATCATGAATTACTATGTTATTGTTGTTGAAACCCTAGCATGCTATAACATGATGGTTACACCTTGATTTATGTGTGGGTTCATACTTGAGAATATTATGGAATGTGATGGTTTTGCTTCACCTTATGCATCCATGATCCAATGGGGATGTCGTGAGTTAGGGTTTGGGTATAAGTGTTGATTAGTAACATTGATATAATTTATCATGTTGAACCTAACTCTAATGCAAATAGATAAATATGAGTATTCATGTTTAACATTCTTATATGATGGAATGATGGTGGAGTAACCTCCTTATCATGATCATAACCCTAATGTGTTAATCGGTGGTTATCATAGCCACATGGTTGATACTTTCTTATGCTAAACAAGTGCATTATGAATATGATGAGGGTTAATCATACCTAGATTCCTTGCATGTTGATGCAATAAAGGAATGTTCTTAATGTTAATATAACCCTGCTATGATTATTTATGAATATCTCCTAGCTCATTAATGCAATATTGTGTTGATCTGGTGTATTATATGTAAGTGATGTTGTTGAGCCTTGTTATAAGGCATGAAAAAATAATGATGATCTTGCAGGGAATAATATGATGGACTTAATGACCTTTGGGCATGGTTGAGCCCTAAATGAGGTGTAATCCTCTTGTGTTGATAAGGGTTGATACCCTATCATATTGCGAAAAGGATTTTATATATTGTGATAGTATGATGGTCTTAATGACCTTTGGGCATGGTTGAGCCCTGAATGAGGTGTAATACTCTTGTGTTGATAAGGGTTGATACCCTGTGATATTGTGAAAAGGATTTATATCTTGTAATAGTATGATGACTAGTGTGGTCCCATGAATGGCAAGTGAATAGTACCATGTGATGACGAGATGAGAAATTACGTTTCACACATTTTATATCTTTTGAAGTTGTGATATTTATGTGCTTGTTAAAAGTGAATTAGGGTTTGTATGTCCACTTGTTTGATGCATCCTTAATTCACCCAATTGGCATAACTAATCAAGTGAAACTCTAATCATGTAGTGCCTTGTTCATAGATCCATCTGAGTGTCAGAATTTGCCATATGGTGAAACGAGTATTCCTAAGGGAAACTCAGAGCGCATACTGTTGAGTATGTGGGGGTGACAAGTTGAGGATATATCCTTGTCATCCACAATGCAGATTGTGGAGGTTGGCTATGGTCATGCCTCATACATCTGATGTGATTGAGAATGGCTGCGGTCGTGTCTCGGTGATTATATATGTGACAAGATTGGAGGACAATTGCGGTTGTACCTCGGATGGTAGGGTATGTGTACCCACCTCCTTTCACTATTGCCATGACCTGTACCAAGGAAGGACTAGGCTGTTAGCAGCTTGACCTTATGTGTCGCTGTCGCGGACCCGTACTGACCAGGGACAGAGAAGATCTTAGGAGTTCGGCTCTTCTTAGATCTTGTATGATACTGATTTCGACTTAGCAGTGGTTAGTTGGATTTTAAGTGGTATCCTCAATTTCCTCAGGGCTTAATAAAAGATGTAATACAACCATGTAGCATATTTGTTTAGGGTTATACACAATGTTTCACATTGGATGATAACCCTTGTTTGTTCTATTTACATTAAGATGATGCTTAGTGCAATTAAGAGGTAGTAATTATACTTATGTTGTGGATATGCATAAGATTGTAAATGTGTACATATAGTAGTCATGCTTATGTTGATATCTATACTGCTACTACTTATTATAATTAGGATGCTAGCTATATCATGTTGTTAGTTATGTTTAGCATGCTAGACATGCCTCTATAATTAGAAATGCATATTCTGCTAATCATGCTTATGCAAATACTCGTGCTTGTGTTGATAGCTCTGCTTATGATATTGATCTGTTCAAACGGTTAGACATGCTAATGTTGTTAGATATGCTTATGATGCTTGACTTATTCATGTTAATAGAGATAATATGCTACTAGATTTGCTTATGCTAGTTATGCATATGCTATTGAATCTCTTATATGGTTAATAAGGAAAATGATGATAGTCAGCTTGATGATGATAATTATTATCAGCTCCTTTATGTATTTTGTTAATCATCAGTGTTGCTGAGCCTATTTGTTATATATGATTAAACTGCTTAAACTGTCTCATTACCTAAAATGTTGTAATCAATAAGTGTTGTTGGAGGTTATATCTCTTGCTGGGACTAGGTCTCACCCTTGTGGTTCGCCACATTTTTTTAGGTAATCGAAAGTGACGAAAACAAACATGTGGCAGTAAAGAGGAGCTATAGTAATCAATCTTTGATAAAGTTGATTATATGTCTAGTGTGTCATAGATTCGTCCATATATTCTCAGGTCCGGGTAGGAATAGTTTGTATATGGTGTTTCAAACAAATTGAAATTTTGTTAGCATGTTAATGTTTGTTGTGTGGCATATGGAAATATTGTTCTCCTGTGTATATATATTGTGGCTAGGGTGATAGAACAATTTGTATCAAATTCTTGGCATAGTATGGATATAAGAAAGATGTTGGGCTCTTATGCAAATGTTTTTGAGCGGGTTCTGACGTTGAAATCAGTTTTAATTTACCCATATTTTTAGGTATGTGGTTAATTGGTGATTGATTGTGTTTTATGTTTTGAGTAATCTCATTTAGTGTAGCAGGTTCTCACATTTATTGCTTACTAATAGCTTACTTACTCAAGTTCTTGCTCTTAAAATGATGATCCAAGCTTAGAAAAGCTATGTTTGCCTAGGATTTCGATTTTAATGTTGTTTCTTGATTAGTTTCCAGCTCTAAATGAACCTGAAACCAGGTGTACAATTTTCCTAAGATAGAGGAAGACTTTGATCAGGTTATATGAAAAATTGATGGTGCTTAGCACCTAGCAACCGATGCCTTATACTTTAAGTTGTTTTCAACTTTATACATGAACCAATGGATGATATTACACTAGAACTGATGGAGTTGTCTTCTTGACAACCAATGGAGATGACCAATGATGACAAATGATGATGTCAATCGATGGTCTCACCTTAGGTCGGTTTTTGACTCCTTTGAAAACTTAATACTTGACAGTTTAGTGTCTCTTACATGGTGGGTTGTAATTAGGGTTTAAGGGTTGTTTTACTCTTTAATGCTTAACACTCGATGGTTTAGCTCCTTCTCTTTGGTTGTTTTGTTGGATTTGTCCTAACAACCAATGGTGACTCCTTTACTTCTCTTTGGATACTCTCACTTGGAAACAAACCATGGGTGGACTTTTCCTTAACAATCGATGGCTAGAGTTTTATGGTTGGATGATCACCATCTAGGATTTTTCAAGTTGATTTCCTTCTTTCCTTGAAAACCAATGGTTTGTTGTTCTTGTTGTTTTTCTTGGCCTTAGTGTGCCAAATGATGGCCACCCTCTTAGTGTTGTTTTGGACTCTTTTGGATACACAACACTCGATGGTTTTAGTACCCTAATGATGGTTTCAAACAATGGCTTTATGTCCTATAACAAATGATGGTTTTTCTTGCACCATTACTTTGCTTTACCACCTAGTGATAACAACCGATGGTGAATAAGCTTAACAACTGATGGTGGTCTTAGACACCACAACTAATGGTGAGGTTGAATCTAATGTGTTGATTATTTTAAGCCCTATTTTGATGGTTTCTTAGTCAAACAGTTCAAAAGTCAAGCTTACATCTTAGTTGATGGTTTTGAATAAAGAGCATGATTGAATGGCTAGGAGTTGATGCCTCAACGTTCCCATGGTTTTGGGTGAAGCCTATAGTGTAATGGTATGGATTTAATGATGAAGATTCGATGGTTTAATGTCTTAAACTTATGGTCTTATCTTTGCCCTCGTATGAATATAATTTATAATCATCATAATGAGTTGATGGCTAACCCTAATGAAATATAGCCTTGTTACATCTAGCCCTAATGTAACCAAGTAATGATGATTGATTATGAACAACCCCCTTGAATGATTAATAGAACAACAAAGTGCTCTCTTATTGTTGTTGAAACCCTAGTATGCAATAAGTGTGGTTAAACCTTGTGTTATGCATATAATCATACTTGAGAATAGTATGGGGTTTGAAGGTAATGCTTTACCTTATACATCCATGATTAGATGAGGATGTCATGGGTTAGGGTTTTTGTATGAGTGCTGAACTGTAGCTTCAATGTAACCTATATTGTTGAACTTAACCCTAATGCAAATGAATGATGGTGGTTAATCATGCTACCCTTCCTTGAATGGTTAATATCATAATGGAACATTCTTCTTAAGGTTGTTATAACTCTAATGTGTTATCTGATGGTTATCATAACCTTATGATTGAAACTTTCTTATGCTAAACTTATACACTATAAATGTAATGATGCCCAATCATACCTAGCTTCCTTATATGTTGATACAATGAAGGAATACCCTTAATTGCTAAGAGAACCCTGCAATGTTAATCTGGGAACATCTTTAGTTCTTTAATGCAATAACGAGTTGAGCCTGTGTATCACGTGTATGGTGATGCTTGTTGAGCCTTGTTATAAGTCATGGAAAGATAATGATAATCTTTTAGGGAACGATATGATGATCTTAATGACCGTTGGGTATGGTTGAGCCCTGAATGAGGTATAATCCTCTTTATGACGTGCCAAGGGTTGGAACTGGAATAATGTAATAAGGATTTGTATCATGTAGTGATGATGTGATGACAAGTATGGTCTTATGAATGACAAGTGAATACTACCATGTGATGATGAGATGAGGAACAATATGTCTCATGCGTTTTATATCTTTTGAAGTTGTTACACTTATATGCTTGCTAGAAATGAATTAGGGTTTGTATGTCCACTTGTTTGATGCAACCTTAATTCACACAATTGACAATAAATAATCAAGAGAAACTCTAACCATGTAGTGCCTTATAATATAGATCCATCCGAGTGACAGAACTTGCTGGATGGTGAAATGAGTATTCCTAAGAGAAACTCGGAGCACATACTATTGAGTATGTGAGGTGCAAGTGACTGCATGTCCTTGTCATCTTGATTTCAAAGTTTTGAGGATGGCTGCGGTCATACCTCGACAGGAGAACAACTACGGTCGTGTCTCAGATATGTGTATATGATGTGATTGAGGACAACTTCGATTGTACCTTTCCTAGTTTGTGGATTTAGGTCATATCAAATGATGCTCTAGAGAGTCCGATCACACCGATAGAGAACCAAAGATCGTCAAATGATTACAACTACATTTTTCACCAAGAAGTTACGAGGTAGATATTTTCAAATCCCAAAGAAAAAGAAATGGAGAGAGAGACACACATGCATAGAGGGAGAGATACACACATACACACACACATAGAGAGAGAGAGACCTTATGCAATCCCAAGTTCAAGTCAACATATGTTCTTACTTTTACCTATTGTCCATCCTTTTTTCCTAATTGGATGGGAAAGTGTAGGAGTTGGAGTGTAAATATGGCCAACACCTCATCCCGTTGTCTAGTGATACAAATTCAATGTGGACGACCATGACATCCTCAACAATATGTAAATGTAAATGGGTATGTGCATACCCTCAAACCCCGTAAGCATGGTTTCTGTAAAACTTGTCAAATGTACATAGTTACAAGAACCACACACCGGTTCTACATAATCATAGACCCATATTATGGAAGGTCTAGAAATGGTTTCTTTAATACATTTACCTGTTGTACCCACATACATGCTAAACAATATGTGCAAATTACCATATACATATGTGTATAACTATTATACGTTCAACATAGTTTATTGGGTTGCCATAATATGCAACACAATAGGATAGAAATGAAGATTACTTTTTCATACTTATTTGTTCCAAAAATACACAATTTTAAATTTAATCACCCCAAAACATTCAAATAACATCTATGTGATTGGACTCCTAAATATTACGGTGCAATTCCATTCATTTTGAGCTTAAAATGCATTGGCATGTATATCTTTTACTTTTGCGATGCGAGTAAAGACAAGTACCCAACAATGAATTCAAATTGTCTAATTTGTCGCCCATGTTCATGTGGAAGGAGAAAGAGAAGCTGCAGGCCGATACATAGTTAAACGCACAAAAAAAACCCTCTTTCCCCCACTCCCTGCCCCCGCTTGCCTCTTTTCCTCCGAACATCCTGACCTCTACACCCCAGCTCGCCACACTGCTGAGAGGCTGACACCTAGGTCGCGTGTGTGGCTGTCCCTGGAGCTTTCACCGGAGTCCGGGACATTTGCTGGAGCTTATGCCGCCGGAGGCTGTCTTCCCTGAAGCTTCTACCGGCGGCGGTTCCATCTTTTCCGGTTATATCTGAAAGTCGAAGGAAAAAGGCAGGAAACGGGTGCACTATTATTGAGGTGGGGATGAGCTTCACAGACTCCCCCAACTCTCTCTTGGCGGCCTGTGGAGGTGATACCGTGAAACTTTTTGACGTCAATGTCTCTTCCGGTGATCCCTGTACTCTAAGCTACACGCCTACCCCCGGATGCCAAGTGAACGCCGTCAAGTGGAATCACTCAAGTAGGCCTGATCTATGCTCGCATTACATTCACCTTTCCTCTCTTCTTTTATAACAGTGTCCTCATCCTCCATCTATTTTATAATGAATATACTTCATAACACTGTGCGGCTTAGTTATTTTCTTTCTGGCAGATCTTGTTTTGGCTAGTGCCGGTGACGATAAAAAGATCTCATTGTGGCGAAAAAATGGCAAAAGCTTGGGAACCCTTCAGCTTTCTGGAAACGATCCAAATGATCTGACAGAGGTAAGTTTTGAATTCCGATATGGGTTTAAGTATGTATTGAAGGAGGTCGAACTTCCTTTTTGATCATTTAAGGACATATAACCTCAATTTCATCAGAGTAGGTGTACAATACATCAAACAAAATTGCACCAATAAACTCAAAATCCTCCTAAGAAGTATATGCTACTTCCCTCTCTCCTCAAAACTTCAACCAGTAAAGTGGTTAAAACAGTCTCTCATCTAAAAAACAACCAAGTGACACAAAGAGCCAGATGAGCTTCCACGAGTTCTCCTTCTATATACACCAAAGCAAGGCTATCATCTTATTCGCGGTTCAGTTGTCTACCTCTTAGAATTCTATCAACATAAACGCTAATTAGTGCATCATCATCTCAGAAATGGACACCACATATCTTATAAGTTTCGTGTAAAGGACAGAGTAATCTCATACTTTCATGATACATGATCCACATTCTCTTAGAAACGAATATGTTTGTGGCTTTGTGCCTTTATAAAAATGAAAAGCTATATGATTTGATCCAAAATAATGCAGTCACAAGTATGACATATATTGGCAGCAAAAATCAGAATTGTCAACGAAGATGTAGTTCTACCTACTGGCATTTTTCCTTCTTTTAAAAACCTATAAAAATGCTGTACGAAAATTAGCTGAGGCATAGAAATGATGAAAAATACAATAAGCAACGACAATTGTAAAAATATTACTAACAACTGTTGTAGATGCAGGAGTAACAACCACAACACCAAGAACTACAACTAGGGCTACATATTGTGTTTGGCTGTGTCCCTGACATGTCCTAGCCATGTCCCAACTCCCAAATGAGTTAGCCAATTTTCACACTTAGCATTGGGCATTGGACTTGACATGGTCATGGTGTCCAAGTCTTGCCTGTACAAGACGTCTCAAACAACAACAATTACTCCCTAGAAGTGTTCCTTGTTACACGCTAGATGTGAGAATATGCTTGTCATCAAGAATGAACCGTAGGCCCTTGCTATAGAGTATAGACCTTACGGATGCCTGCATCATACAAAACATGAATGCTTCAAAACAATCCCCGTCCGAATGCCAGACAAATTTCTGTAACAAACACTTCTTAGATACTATTAGGATACATATTGGATAATTCCTAGCCATACCCAACATCTTTTTTATCTTTGCTTTCTTGGATGTTGGATACATATTGGATTTCTTCAGCTGCACCCCGTTTTTCTTCCTCCTATGTAATGGGAAGGCTATGCATATAGAGACATCTATGCAGGGACTCAAGAGGAGATGCAATGTGCCACCCCAACCTCAAAAAGGGTGCCATGGGGGCTATACTAAACCAAATTAATTGTAGACAATCATAGTTAGCAATATATTTTTTTCGTTATCATTAAGAAAGCTAACCACAATACCGAGTACATGGAAATAGAACCTCAACTAGTATTACAAATAATCTAACAACATCACTAAATAAATTTAACTACTTATTTATATCATTTTTTACAAAAAGAAATTTGATTTCATCATTAAGAAACATACTCTGTCTCTCACTCACCAGAACCCGAGTGACCAAGAGACTACTACACTAGCTAATTACACTAATGCTATCTCTACACCTCTGCTCACCACTCAGTAGTTGTCAAGGCGAGTAGGCAGTGACCTGGCTTGACTGGGCTCCTAGGCAGACGACCCAAGCGCAACCAAAAATATGTATATAGAGATATGTTGTTTTCTGTTATGTTTTGTTGAGTGTCAACATTATACAAAAATATATATATAGAGATATGTTGTTTTCTGTTATGTTTTGTTGAGTGTCATGTGCATAGCATGTGCCTCACTTATGCTGTTTACTTCTGTAGTTTAGTCCCATATTGCTCACCTTTGCTTTAGTCTCTATTCTCTTTTGTTATATAAGAGACTGCATTGTACACTGTTTTATTCACTCAATAAACAATCCTTGGTTTATCTATATGGTATCAAGAGCAGGCCCGATCCCTGTTTTTTCTTCCCACCCTGCCCCCATGCCCTGAAGTCCCTCCCCCGACTGTCGCCAATCCCCCTCCCCCCAGCGCCGCCGACTTCCCCTGCCCAGCCTCCGCCGTCGCCCAACCCCACCACCGCCCCCCACCCACCACCCGCCGCCCGCCCCCCTCCTGCTGCCGCCGTAGCTCCTTCCCCCCCACCCATCGGCTACCGCCACCACTCTCTCTCCACCTCCGCCTCCATCTTCTTCCTTCTTCACCAATCACATCCTTCCTCTTCTCCTAGCGGGTAATCTACTCTTTCGGACAACCATAGACCTCTCACGTTGAATCCCCTACGTCTCCGGTTCTTTTTCTGCCTGCACCTCATGAAGGATTATTGATTTCCTCATGACGACGTAGGTTCTTTTCATCTATCTCTGTCCGAATACGGGTCCTTCTGATCTGATGCATCAGATCCCTGCTGCTGCTACTGCCCCATAGCGGGTTCATTATTTACTATCTGCTACTGCCCATCGTGGGTTATTTACTTGCTGCCTGCTGCTGCTACGTCACCATCCTGCTATTGCTTGCCTCTACCTAGTATGACATCTGCGGAGCCTCCTAGATCTCTCTGTGTTACCACAGTCAAGCTCGATGGATCCAAATACCATATGTTGTCGGCATCCTTTGTTCTATATGTGAAGGCTCAAGGCCGATACTCTCACCTTACTACTGATCCACCTCCTGCCCCTGATGCTACTGCTGACGACAAGACTAAATAGGCTTATGCCCAATGGTCTAAAGACGACTCAGGCATTATGTCCTGGCTTCTCAACAACACCGAGCCGCGCATTAGTCAGTCTCTCCCGTGCCTTCATGATGCCAAAGCAATGAGGGACCAACTGTCTCATGTCTATTCATACCAGCAGAATCCGAAGAGGGTTTTTGAAAATTTCAAAAACCTAGCCAAAAAGGAGTACTCAGATGCGTCTATTGAAGATTTTTACAACCAGTGTTCCGCTCTCTGGAACGAGTATGAGATCTACCACCCGTTGACTGCTGACATCAAAGAAGCTCAGAAGCAGCGCAATGAACTCCAACTGGTTTAGTTCTTGGCTGCACTTCCCGCTTCTTTTTCAAGTGTGGTTGACCAAATATTGTCAAGTGATCCGCTACCGACTCTTGGCGATGTTCTAAAGCGGGTCCAACGACTACCAACTGTTTCCTCTACACCAGCTATTGAGCATCCTGCCTTGGTTGCTCGTACTACTGATTCTGGATGTGGTCGCGGTCGTGGCCGTGGCTGTGGAGGACGTCCACCACCTTCTGGAGGAAGAGGCACTTCTACTGCTCCTGGACGAGGTCAAGCCACTGGACCTCGCTACTGCAACTAGTGTGGTCGTGACAATCACACTGAAGATAGGTGCTGGATCAAGCCAGCCTGGGCAAACCAGGCCTCCACTGAAGCTACTACAAAAGCTGCATCCGATCCACCAACTGCTCCTCCATCCACTGACTGGCTTTGCTCCGAGTTCGAGAAATTCTTCTAGGAGCGAATGACTCAACTACCATCGACATCGACGGGAGGCTCATCTGCTATGCTGGCGTCTCCCTCTGCTGGTAACCAAAAGTGGTGTATTGTTTTTGGGGCGTCTGTTCACATGGCAGGCGACCTCCACTTATTTTCTGTCCTATCTAAAACTTCACATATTCCATCGGTCACCGTTGCTAATGGCTCAAAAATACCTGTACATGGCACTGGCACCGTTCCGTTATCTTGCAAGATGAATCTTCACTCTGTTTTGTATATACCTCAATCAACTGTTAATTTACTATCTGTCAGTAAAACTGTCAAACAACTTCAGTGCTCTATTAAGTTTGATCCCTCTGGTTGTGTTTTGAAGGATCTCCGCACGAAGACAAGGATTGGTTCGGGCCATGAAGGACCATATGGACTTTACTACTTAGATGGACCACCTGCGGCGTCAACTCTCTTATCTACTTCTGTCTTAGGACTTTAGTGGCACGTTCGGCTGGGTCATCCGTCTGCTGTAAAGATGAAGCTTTTATTTCCTGCTTTAGCTGAAGATAAATTCTCTTGTGAAACCTGCGTTTTGAGTAAACAAACAAGGTCTGTTTTTCCTGCAAAGAATGATATTGGGTCTAAAGATATGTTTGACATTGTTCACTTTGACATCTGGGGTCCATGTAGTGTCCTGAGTCAAACTGGTGTTAAGTATTTTTTGACATTTATTGATGATTATTCCTGTGCTACTTGGTTTTTTTTGCTCAAAGACCGGAGTACTGTTTTGGACAACATCCGTATTTTCTTCTCAGAAATAAAAACCCAATTCAATAAAAACATCAAAATTCGCCGTACTGACAATGCCCTAGAGTTTATGCAAAAGTCTGTCACCTCATTTTGTTCAAATCATGGCACTGTACACCAAACCACTTGTCCCTATACTCCTCAGCAAAAAGGTGTTGCTGAACGCAAAAATCGCCATCTCTTAGAGGTTGCTCGCACTCTTCTTATCCATTACAAAGTCCCTTACCGTTTCTGGCCTGAGGCAATCACTACGGCATGTTTTCTTATAAACCACATGTCCTCTTCTGTTTTACAAAATCGCATCCCATACTCTATCTTGTTTCCCGACGCACCTCTGTTTCCTGTACCACCTCACATTTTTGGGTGTACCTGTTTTGTTAAAAGTCTGCGCCCAGGAATGTCGAAACTTGACCCTCGGTCTACTAAGTGCATATTTTTGGGTTATTCACGAACTCAAAAAGGCTATCGCTGCTTTGATCCGATACTCAAACAGTGGTTTGTCAGTGCGGATGTCGTCTTCTTTGAGCATATGCCCTTCTTTTCTAAGGATGGAGCAAGCCTAACTCGTGATGTGTTGGCACAAACTCCTCTACTGGACATAGTTGAAAATCTGTCTATATCTAACCAGCCTGAAGAACGTCCACTGCAAGTGTACAAATGCCGACCGAAGACAAGCACTCCTTCCATGACCCCTCCTCAACCAATTCCTGCGTCTGCGGATGATCAAATAAACACTGAGGTAACCTCTGATCTGCACCTTCCTATCAACTTAAGGACAGGTCCACGCTCCTGTACTAAGCATCCTATCAGTCATTTCTGCACTTCTGATAATCTGCATAACAACTTTGCTTGCTTTACTTCTGCACTATCTGCTGTCAGTATTCCAAAAAATGCTACAGAGGCTCTTACTATTCCAGCATGGAAGAAGGCAATGGACCAGGAAATGCAGGCACTATGTGATCGCAAGACATGGGAGCTTGTGGATCGCCCTTCTTCTTGCCCTACAGTGGGCTGTCGTTGGATCTTTACTATGAAATATCAGCCAAATGGCACTATTGAATGTCTCAAAGCCCGTCTTGTTGCTAAGGGCTACACACTGACATACAATGTTGATTATTTTGAGACTTTCTCTCCTGTTGCACGGTTAAACTCTGTTCGCATTCTGATTTCTGTAGCTGTGAATAAAGTTTGGTCACTCTATCAGCTTGATGTGAAAAATGCTTTCTTTATGGAGATTTACAGGAAGAAGTATACATGGAGCAACCACCTGGATTTGTTGCTCAGGGGGAGGCTGCCTCCAAAGTATGTAAGCTGAATAAGGCTATCTATGGTCTCAAGCAAAGTCCACGAGCCTGGTTTGACAAGCTCAGTCAAATTTTAGTCACCTTTGGCTTTCGTCGTTCTCATTCTGACCATTCAGTCTTTATTCACAAGACAATAGCTGGACTTGTGATTCTGATTGTTTATGTGGATGATATTATATTATCTGGCAGTGACACAGTGGGCATACATAAAACTAAAACTTACTTAGAGAAGCATTTTGTCACTAAAGATCTGGGAAAACTTCGATATTTCCTAGGCATTGAAGTCTCCAGATCATCTGCAGGACTGTGTCTTTCTCATAGGAAATATGTACTTGATCTGTTGCAGGAAACTGGCATGCTTGGTTACAAACCAACTAACATTCCACTTGATCCAAACATGGACTGGGATGATGCAAACTCTCCTCCCTATGCTGATCATCACCAGTTCAGGAGGCTGGTAGGCAAGCTTATTTATTTGACTGTCACACGAGCTGATCTTACTACTGCTGTCGGATTCATCAGCTGGTATCTTGACAAACCCCGACAATGTCATTGGGATGCTGTATGCCATATTTTGAGATATCTTAAAAGCTCTCCAGGAAAAGGCTTGATGTATAAAAAGCATGGCCACTGCAACCTATCCGGGTTCTCGGATTCAAACTATGCAGGAAGTCGTTCTGATCAGAAGTCAACTTCAGGCTATTGTACTTTTGTGGGTGGAAACCTTGTCACTTGGCGAAGCAAAAAGCACACTGTTGCCGCCAGATCCAATGCAGAGGCGGAATACCGAGCAATGACTCATACTACTTGCGAACTGTTATGGGTTCAAAGTCTCCTTCAGGAGTTTGACATATCTTATTCTAGCCCTATTCCTATGTACTGTGACAATAAAGCTTCCATTTTTATTGCGAGCAACCCCACATTTCACGAGAGGACGAAACATATCGAAGTCGACTGTCACTTTATTTGAGAAGCAGTTCTCACTAGCAGAATTTGCACGCCATATCTCAGTACCGACAAGCAAGTTGCAGACATCTTCACAAAGATACTTCCCAAAGCTCGCTTTCTAACTCTGGTTGACAAGCTGGGCATGTTTGACATCTACGCTCCAGCTTGAGGGGGAGTATAGAGATATGTTGTTTTCTGTTATGTTTTGTTGAGGGTCATGTGCATAGCATGTGCCTCACTTATGCTGTTTACTTCTATAGTTTAGTCCCATATTGCTCACCTCTGCTTTAGTCTCTATTCTCTTCTGTTATATAAGAGACTGCATTTTACACTATTTTATTCACTCAATAAACAATCCTTGGTTTATCTATAATGTATAACCTATATAAGGTATTTCATGTGTATATTTAATGTTCTACACCCTAAATAGTCATGTAAGAGTGAGGCACTAGCCTAAAACACGTGTAAAACACTTGCACATGTCAAATAGATGTTAAAAAGAAGTTATTTAAAAAAAATCTAAAATATTGTTCATGCACCGTAGGTGCCCTAGACGACCCAAGGGATCCTAGGTGTTTGTCTAGGCACCCAATTCCCATTTTAGGTAGGCAGTGGCCTAGGCAGACCCCCTTGGGTGCCTAGCTGACTAGACCGTGAGTGTTTAGCCGACTAGACAAAATGTAGTCGGATGCTTCAACAACTATGACCATAGCCACAAATTCGGTACTTGAGATATGTTTGATCGAGCTAAAAATTTGGAATTCGAGAATTGCGCTGAAAATTTGGATAAAAAAGCACTTAGCGTACGATATAAGTATGGTCAACGATTCGGAAAAAAGTTGGGAAAAGATGGAGGATATACACAAATAATATATGTATGAATTTATAGATATGTATATATTGCACACATATTGCACAAATATATACTGCACACACACTAATACACGTATATACAAATACATATATATTACACATCTATGTGTATATCTATACATCTATTACATACATTTATCACATACACACTTATACATATATGTATTTACATTTATAGACACATATGTATACACCCCCTAAGTGAGAGTCTTAAACAATACAACGGGAAAATACAGGACAAAAGGTATTTAATGGGAAGAAAATGTAAAATGTGAATAATTTGAATAATACGTATATTTGGGAATTGAGAGTTATTTGGCCGTTTCATACGTTTGGGGACAAATCACATTTAAACGTGACTTTTTCAAAAATGCCGTAGTATATTGTGACAATGACTATAACACCATCTATGATGACCTCTTTGGGCTTATCCTCAAGATCCTTGTTTCGATATGAATATGTTGTTTAGTATAGTATGAGCTATTGACTGAATGAGTGAGATTCTTCACTCAACCAACACTAAACAACATGAAATTTAGCAAGCAAGCAGATAATCTATAAACATAGTAAGCAGTAAATGGCAGTTTCAGAAATCATGACAGATAGATAGTGTAGGGTTATTGAAGTAGTGCAAGTAGATAGATGGGTAAAATAATTGAATCACGAGAAAAATATATTAAAAAATAAATCTGAATTGACTCTTGACCTTTTAACTTGTTCTTTTATTATTTGCCATTGAACATACTTAAGACATGTCACTCAAGTGAGTCTCTAAGCTGACCTAAGGACTTGCCATACAAGTATTTAGGTAATATTTTTGACCTTAAAACCTTGAACTAACTAGCTTGGTCTACAATGAGGTTCGTCACGTATGCTACAACAACTAAACAACTAGCTGTTAAACTTCCCCCTATACCCTCGATACTCAGGAAGGATGGCGATACTCTTTGGCCTATAAATCCTGGAGTAGTGCTTTTGTAAGGGCTGACTCACTATGCGAGGCCTAATTAAATAATGAGCAGTATACGGCTCCCTTCATCACCAAATTAACTATTTTTCAGTACCACCAGGCTCACCGATTAATGTTGGGTACTCAAGTGTACTAATGAGACTATTACTCACTGGCTTGAATCCCCAAGTTGTTAGTAAACTAACTGATGTAGGACAGGCCCCACGTTTACGCACTTATGAGCGTAGGCGTCGCCGTGTCATTAGTTAGGCTTTACTAACACACTTTATTTTATTGTGCCCTTTTTCTTGTTTTTGGGCTCTTGTAAAGTCAAGTGGTCTAGTCCCACATTGGCTACCGCCCGTGTAGTCTTTCTTTTAGAAGCCTATATAAAAGTTCTATCTGCGTTCATGTAGAGGCAAGGTTGATGAATGAGAATTATTCCCTTTTAGTCTTTAGTTATATTTCTTCTTTAATCCTGTAGATAGACATTAAGTGGTATCAAAGCCTAACCCTAAAAACATTAGGGTTAGGTCCTGCCTATAACGGCCGCCGTTCTCCTATCACCCGCCCCCAGTCATCCGCTGTCGTGTCCAACCACACCCGTTGCTCCGCCGCTGCCTCTTGCTACCACCGCTGTTGTCCATTGTTGCTACCACCGCCGTTGTCCGTTGTTGCTGCCATCGACTGCTACTGCCGCTATCTGCCGCCGTCGCCGCCGCCGCCATCCGTCGCTATCGGTGTAGTCGCTGCTTACTGACGCCGCCGACATTGTCCTTGTTCGTTGCCACCGCCGACGTTGCCCTTGTCCGTTGCCGCCGCCGCCGCTATCTGCTGTTAATGTTGTAGCCGCTGCCTGTTGTCGTTGCCGACGCTGCCCCTGCCGCTACCCGTTGCCGCTGCTATCCGCTGCTGCCGCCGTAGTCGTTGCCTTCTGCCGTCGCAGACGTCGCCCCTGCTGTCGCCTCCGCCCGCTGCCAACCACTACCCCGTCGACAACTGGCCCCCTACAACCCCCAGGCAACTCATCGCCGAGTTGGATCGGCGTAGGATCATGACACATATATCTTATATCCTCCTGAGGTAATTCTCCCCATCCATATCAAAGGCAAGGAAGCAACTATTGTCATCACTTTGGGTAAGATCTCTTCATTGTTTATTGTGCTTTTGCTCATCTTTGGCAATTTTAGTACATTCACAAACGGGTCTATAGGGTTTTGATTCCTCCACTGAAAATTTGCCAAGTCCTAATTTTGGAAAGGTTTTCCCTTATTCGGTGCACTACTTTTCTATCATATATCTGTCAGCATGATTTTCTTGAATTGTTTTGCATTATCCATTACAGAACTAAGTTTTCATTTGGCGCTATAATTGTTTGGCTATTTTGTTGCAAATCATTATCTCTGGCAGTAGGTCTACTAGCCCCGTTTAGAACCCACATCACAAGCAGTCCCTACGTCTTCCCAACCCCTGTTTACCCTTGAAACTCTGGCTCAGTCAATCAATCCCATCATGGCTGAGCTTCGCACTATTCGCCAAACCCATACACAAGTCGGTTGGAACTTGACACCTTTTATGGGGTATGGGATGTCGCCAAATCCTGGACATGCACCACAAAGCCCCCTGAACCCTACTCCTTTGCAATTCTTCCCACCACAACTCCATGAGCCCCCTGCCTACCACCCATGGACTATGGAGAAGTTGATCCTTTTGCCGAACCTGATCCTTATTCACAACACCCATATGTGGAACCACACCCCTATCAACCACCCTACCATCACACACCCCAAACCGCTACTCAACAAGCACACTATGCACCACAACCACATCCCCCTCCACGTGCTCCTGCACCTCATCACCAACCATGGGCTCCGCCTCAGGGCCAACATCCTCCCATGACACCCCATCCTCGAGGCCCTGGACATGCTGCTTTTCATAACCCCCCTCGTGGACCTGTTTCCCCCCACAACCCATACGGTCAATATCACCTGAGGCCTCATCCACCACATCACAACGATATCACTCGTCGAGTTAAAATAGATGCCCCCACTTTTGATGGTAAACTTGATCCCAAAGCTTTTCTCGACTGGATTGCTAGTTTGGAAGATCATTTCGACTGGTATGACATGACTGACGCTCAGCGAATTAGGTTTGCTAAGATGAAACTTGAAGGGTCAGCCAAGCGATATTGGCATGTTGTCCAACGCAACATGGAGCGTACTGGTCAGCCTCTCATCCTCTTTTGGGATGAGATGAAGACTAAGCTGCGTGAGCGCTATGTTCCCGCCCAATACCGTAGATAGGCATTACTAACTAGACGTGCTCCAGACTGTCTCATTCTGGACTCTTTCATTCAATACACTTGCTTCCTCCATCTAAAAAAGGACTTCCAGGACAGATTCTATGGGGTTCCTGGCATCTACATGTCAAATGAATTCCATACTGTCAATAAACTCATTGATCTGATTGTTAACTAACACCTTCTAACTTTAATTTGTTGATTTCAAATAATGGCTAAATTCTACCATATTACGGTTTGCTAGCCAATTAATTGATGAACTCTATTTAACTCACACTCAAACCCTAACTAATTAGGTATATAATATAGTAAACAATATACTTGTCATAGATAAAGCACCCTAAACCTGTAAAATAATAAGTGTATAACTGTACATACATGATACAACAACAATTTTCTGTCACATGTTTACATAGCTAAACAGTAAACAACACACTTATCATAGATACCTTACAAACATATTGTTACATTTGCACATCATCAATTAGTCATACATTACAGCAGTACATTTAATCAAAGTTTAGTTACATATAATTTACTTGGATACGTTACAGCAGTACCCTATTATTGCAACTTACATACAAAATATGCATTCTAAATTAGAACTAGGTATATCATAGAACATTTAATATATGCAAGTCTAACATATTATAGTAAATACTAATTAGACTATACAGTATGCTTAATGTTACATGCTTACAACAATTTTTTTTAAAAGTGCGCAAATAGCGGAAAAAAGCAAGTAAAAAGTGGGAAAAAGCGAGCAAAAAAGGGCCAATTTTCTTCAATCCGCTCCACAACCACTTTAGGGGATTTTTAATTGGCCAGGACTTGTAGGCGATTAAGCGGCCGCTTAGTACGATTTTTAAAACAATGCTTTATATCTAGCCGCTACCACTCTATGTCTTCAATGGCTATCAAAGAAAGCACCCGTATGGAATTATGCTTGACGACGGTTGAGAAGACTTCATTATGATAGTGCCTTCAATTTGACTGTAGCCTTTTGCAACAAGACGTGCCTTGTATTTGTCACCTTCTTTCTTCTTTATAGATCCACCCGCAACCCACTACTTTCTTGCCTTTAATAGGTACTGCCAACTCCCAAGTTTGATTCTTCTGAAGAGATTCCATCTCTTTATTGCAGCAATCCACTATGGAGCATCATGACTTGCGACCACATCACAAAAATTGATGGGTTCGTCACCGAATCCACATCAAGGACGTTGGAAAGGGCATAGGCTACCATGGACTCACCAAAGCCATATCGTTAGAGCGGTTTGACGTTCCATTTGCCTTTGCCTTTGGCTACATTGTTAGAATTCTCGGGAATTCCTATTTGTCTTCAATAGGCATTAATCATCTAGAATAGAAGAGGGATATTGTTCATCAACCTGTGAGCTGTTATCTTCTTTGGTCTCCTCCAGCTGTTGTGAGACGCCATGTCGAGAACATGTAGAAGAGCTATTCGTGTCTTGCATAGTAGACATCAAGGTTGATTAGTTAAAAGTAACGTTGCACACTACCGAGAAATGTGGTGAAGAAGGATCCTTGCACCAAAGATGATATCCTTTCACCCCTGAAGCATGACCGATGAGTATGTATTTGATAGCTATAGTAACTAATTTAGCAATATCAAAATGTGTATAAGCAGGGGTACCGAATATACACATATTCGAATAATCAACATGTTTCCAAACCAAGCTTCTCCAGGAGTCTTGAAATTAATAGAAGATGGATAACAGTTCACCAAATAATAAGAGGTTGATATAACTTCAACCCAAAAAAATCTATGCAAGGCTGCTTTGAGAAGCATACCTCGGTCATTTTCCAACGACATCGTGTTCATTCTTTCAGCTATACCGCTCTGATGGGGCATGTGGCACACTGTACGATGTCTTTTCAACCCATGATCACTGTAAAAATTATTGAACTCCTTGAACATAATTCAAGCTGTAATTAGTCTGAAAAGTTTTTAAGCTCTTGTTGCTTTGATTCTCAATAAGAGCCTTTCACTACTTGAAAGTAGAGAACGCCCTGTCCTTGCTCTTGAGAGAATAAGCCCATACCTTCCTTGTACAAAGATCACTGAAGGTCATCATATATTTAGCACCACCTTTAGAAGGAAGATAAGAAGGCCCCATCAGTGTTTTAAAAAGCGTCATAGGCGGCCGCTTAATCGCCACAAGGTGATGGCCGATTAAAATGTGCCATAAGCGTCGCTTAAGTGGATTTGAGAAAAGCGGCCGCTTTTTGCCCGCTTTTCCCACTTTTTGCCCGCTTTTTTCCCGCTTTTGCCCGCTTTTAAAAAAAATGCTGTAAGCATATAACATTAAGTACATTATATGCCCCGATTAGTATTAACTATAATATATTAAACTAGCATACATTAAATGTTCTATGATATACCTAGTTCTAATTTAGAATGCATACTTTGTATGTATGCTGTAATGATATGGTACCTTTGTGGTGTATCCAAGTATATATAGGTAACTATTATCTAATTTAGAATGCATACTTTGATTAAATGTACTGCTGTAATGTATGAATATTTGATGATGTGTAAATGTAACAATACGTTTGTAAGCTAGCTATGAAAGGTTTATTGTTTATTGTTTACTGTTTAGCTATGTAAACATATGATACAAAATTGTTGTCGCATCTTGTATATACACTTATTATTTTATGTGTTGTTTACTATATTATATAGATACAATAATTGCTGTATAGTTGTGTTATAAACTATTTGGGTGTTTTGTATTGTCTTGTACAATGTTTAGATATGTACACAAAATTCAAAAATATAAGTATTTATATACATATGTATGTAATTTTGCATAAACGTTTATATGAATTGGAAATCCGCTTTTCTAAAAAGCGTCCGCTTTTCTAAAAAGCGTCCGCTTAATCGCCCGCCTGGCGATTAATCGGCTACAAGGTCCCGTCCGCATGCTTCCCGCTTTTTAAAACCTTGGGCCCCATATATCAGAGTGAATATTCTAGAGCATCCTCGGAAAAATGAATTGCCATGTCAAATCTATTGCGTTTGGCCTTCCCATAATACAATGCTTGCAGAAATCTAACTTTCTAATGCTTTCACCACGCAACAACCCTCTATTGCTCAAAAGCATCATCCCTTTCTCAGACATGTGTCCCAAACGCATATGGCAGAGCCTTATGGTCTCTTTAGATGAAATTATAATCGTTGCAGAGCTTGAGATAGTGGAACCTTGCAAGATGTACAGTTTGTGTGAATTTCTCACTGCCTTCATGAGGACCCGATCAACTTTATGAATACTAATACTTCCATTTTCACCGAAGAACTTGCAACCCTTGTCTTCAAGTGTGCCCAATGAGACGAGATTCTCCTTCAACCCGACAGCATGTCAGACGTTTGTCAATGTTTTGACTTCACCATCAAACATCTTGATCTTCACCGTGCCAACACCAACCATTTTGCATGGACGATCTTCGCTCATAAGGATATCTCCACCTCGATGTGACTCGAAGGTATGGAAATAATCCTTATGCTCGATCATGTCGTACATGCATGCTAAATCAAGATCCCAATCCTTCTTGTAGTCGTAGTACAACGATGAAAAATTTAGCCCTCGTCTTCAGAACCTCCATGAGCCACCTTTGCATGAGCTGCATCATTATCTGATTTCTCATGCTTTTGCTTGTTCTGCAACTTGTAACATTCATCCCGGGTATGATTTGTCTTGCAATAGTCAGACCTCTTTGATTGACGTGACTTTGACTTCTTCTTTTGCTTTGAACTTTCAGGGTCTCTGCCACATGGACGCTCCCTTCCTCTAGCGACCAATGCTTCACTCGCTACTTTCGATGAAGTAAGATCCTTCTCTAATTTCACTAGAGGCGCAAGGCTCTTTTGACTTCATGGAGTGAGATAGTCTTTGACTCCCCAAATATCATATGCCAGAAATTCTTGTAGGACGGTGGAATGGTACAAAGCAACACAATTGCTAGATTCTTGTCCTCTATCTTCACATTGCTCCACCTGAGGTTGAGTATCATTTCATTGAACTCATCAAAAAGAGCCGTCAAGGAACCACCTTCTTCCATACGAAGCATGAAAAGACGCTTATTCAAAGCTAGCTCGTTGGTGATGGATTTCTTTATGTAGAGTGAGTGCTTCAAGTTCACCCCAAACTTCTTTATTGGTCTTCAGATAGACGACCTCATGGAGGACTCCATCCCCCAAGCAGAGAAATATGCCTGTACGAACCTTTTGATCAATCTCCTCCCCTGGTCATCCATCATGGAGAGGAACTCTTAGAGGCGTGAATCCTAAGGAAAGCCCTAGGTCTTTCTGTGGCTTTAGGTCTTCGAAAAATGATGTCTTTGATGTCTCTCGAGTTGAGAGGGTCTATTTATAAGACTAGGACCCATATCCAATGTCTCAAAGTCATACAGTTGTTTTCCGACAACATTTATGGTACAACTGGACTGTATTAGGGTTTGTGGTTTTAGATCTTCGACAAGCAGCTGTTTCCAACTTTATGATATACTTGGTTGGTGAACCTATAGTGGGGGTTGGCAAGCAACTCCTACGGTGACGACATTCTGGTCCTAGAGGTGCTGATCCTGCAGTTGTTCCTCAGTCTGCACGCGTGCATCCAGAGTCGCTTGGCCCAAGGAACGGGGTATCCGATTTCGACACTGTTTCGACAGCATGGAAACCGATTTTTTTTGAAATTTCGACAAAAATTTCGATAGATGCAATCGTGCCCGTTTCGACACCAAAATGAATGAATTAATTTATGAAAATTTACAGGCGTGATCTCTACACCTAAATGCATCGTTTTATGCAATAAAATTTTATGTGGGGGTAGGTTGGGGGGGTGGTCCTTCATGTGGGAGGTAAGGGCACTGTCCTATTTCTTGAGGATTTCGATGAAGGGTTTCGATGAGAAAATGAAGGAATTAAGTAATGTAATTTTGCAAGAATGAGCTATATGCATGCATGTACTAATTTATGTTATAATATCAAATATTGGATATGTAGGGCATCCCCACACATTTTACTTGGGTTGATAGTTTGTTGTTGATAGTTTGTTGTTGATATGGACTCAATGGTCAATCATTTCATTGGTTCCAAGAACACTAGTGCAATGTTTCCAAGCTAAATTATTATTTGTTGGTTGGTTGGCTTCCTAGCACCTTCATTGTCTAATAAACCACCACTAGGATACATGTTGTCTACATTGTAGAAACTAAAAAAGCATGCATTGTGTAAGTATTTAATAATTTGAAGCAAATATTAGGGAAATGCAATGAAATTATGATATACTATAAGTATATACTATGTATAAGTACTAAATGGTCAAATAACTCCAATCCCCCTTTGCTCCTCTTCAAAAAACAACAATAACAACAAGGATTGCAATTATCGAAATTTTCATCGAAATTTGGTGAAATTCATCGAAATTTGGCGAAACTCATCGAAATCGACACAGTCGCACGTTTCGGTACCAGATCCCATCGAAATCAAATTTTTTGGGCAAAATTTCGCCAATTTCGCCGAAACCTCATTCCTTGGCTTGGCCTTGCATTTACACATCAAGACCTTGTAATACTACTGCTAACTAGGTTTCCACACTAGTTGTGAAATTATAAATTCTTCTTTATTCACAATCATGGTGTAGGTGTGCATGGAAAATCAAGCGTGGATGATACATGCACAAGGATTGGCAAGATTAAACAAAAGGTCAACTGTTTATATCGAAGCCTCAAACACGAATAGTTTACAAGGAGGGTTGGAAGTGGTGTTTGGTTGAGATTACTACACATAATTAAAGAGATAAAAAAGAAACGAGGGGGGGGAGTGGGATGTTGTATGTGGGTTTTGTGCTACAATGATGAGTTTGGTGGACGTTGAGCGTGGTGGGTGGTGGTAAACATGGTTGGGTGAGAGAGCGACAAAGGGGGAGGGGGACGCAGGAGACATGAATGTGCTGAACATGTGATGTAAGGGACATGGACTTGTAGTGCATCACGGGTACTGAACGTGGCTGTGTGGGTGGGGGGGGCACGAGAGGCATGAACCCAAGTGACGGAAACTAGGGTGCGGATCCTAGAGGGAGAGGCAATACAAGACTAAGAAGAGCATAGTGTGCTGGGTTGTGGATGTGAGGGGAAGATTCCACATGTGGGTAGGGGTCGTAGGGGGCAGAGAAGGGCCGATACTGGTAAGATGCTGGACTAGCAACAATGTCTACCGGCTGTCGAGATCACTTTCTATAAGGTGCTTCCTAACACGTCCATGTAGATGCGAGAGGGTGGCTGGCGTGCGCGGTTAGTGGAAAAGAAAAGGGTGGGACGGGATATTGCGTACGCAAGTGGACTGGTGCATCGAGACGAGACGAACACAAGGTAGGATATTGCAACTTGTTTGGAGAAAAAAATGTATGTGGTGGGGGCTACGTGAAGTAGTGAGGTGGGTAGGCCTGGAATTCAACAATTGTGAGGGGAGAAAAAGAAAAAGGTACATGAGAATCAAGGAAGGGTAGACAGCTAGCGGACAAGAAAATGCACATTAGGCAAATAATGAAAACAAAAAATGTCATCGAAAAGGAGGAAAAAATGTTCGGGAAGATGACAAGGAATAAGATGACATGGCGAGAAGAAAGACAAAGGAACAAAAGTGATCATACCCTAAAAATTTAGGGTTTGCCATAATTGTTAAGGTGGCCATGCGCTAGGGTGGCTAGGCATTTTTTAAAATAATGATCATGTTTTGATATTTACATTCATATTTTCTGATATGTAAATATTAAATAATGACATTATTACATAGTATTACATATAATCTAGGATAAATCACACCTAACATGACCTAAACTAGGATTGGCCCTAATTTGAACTCATTTGATCCAAATTCAATATAATTTGACCTAGATTACTCTAATTTGGCCTTAACCAAACCTAATTTTGTATAACATGACCTAATCAAACCCAATTTCCTAGAATTTTTCATATGTTGACCTAAATGAGACTAAATTTGGCAAAATCAAACCTAATCTTCCCAAGTTAGAAAATTTTTTATTTTTTCACAAATCATACTTGTTTTCCCCAAATTAGACCTAATTTGCCCAAATGTGACATGATTTGGCCTAAATCAAACCTAATTTTGCATATTATGACCCAATCAGACCTGAATTCCCCAAAATTTTCCTATGTTGACCTAAACAAGATCTAATTTGGCCAAATCAGACATAATCTCACCAAATCAGATCCATTTTCCCCAAATTAGACTTCTTTCCCCCAAATCGGACCTAATTTGCTTAAATTCAAAATAATTTGGCTTAAAAGCAAATCTACTTTTGCATAATATGACCTAATCAAACCTAACTAGCCCTAATTTTCCCTATATTGATCTAAATGAGGCCTTACATGGCCAAATCAGACCTGATTCCCGCAAACTAGACCTATCTCCCCCAAATCAGCCCTGTTTCCCTCAAATCAGACCTAATTTACCCTAATTTTACCTCATTTGGGTAAAATCAGACCCATTTCAACCATAAAATGACTCAACTTGATCAAATACAGACCTATCTTATACTAAATTAGCCCTGAAGGGGCTTAATTTGGGCCTAAAAGGCCTTAGGCGCCACTTAGGTCAGCTAGGGGGATGGGCGCCCAGTTTGAGGCGGCTTGCCTTAAGCCTAGGCACCTTGATAACTAAGGGTTTGTCTCTGATACCAATTGATGCAAAACGCACCGGGAAGAAGAGAGAAATAGAAGACGACAATTAAATTGCCTGGCACAAGCCCCTAAGGCTGGTATTTATAACAAAATACGCCAAACCTAACCCTAAGACGATTAATATTATTGCCAATTAAAATATAAAACAAACTTTAGTGTAAAGTAAATTAAAAGAATTGCAACTAAATAAAATAATTAGATAAATTTCACTTAGGTCCCTACACTACACAAAATAAATCTGAATAAGCGGTCTTTGTCCTACAATCATATCTTCTTTGCATTGTTAGTTTATTCAACTCAGAAAACATCACCGATTAATGTTTCCACAACGTGAATATACTCAATCTTGAGTCTTTTACATTTGATCCATTTTGATTGGGACCATGTTGTGTACCAAATGGCATGGACGTGCATCATTCTATGAGCTTCATTGATGATTGCTCACACATTTTATAGATTTTTCTAAGAAAAAGAACAAATAGAACTTTGAGTATTTTTTTCATACCTTTTGAATGAAGTATCCAATCAATTTTCTACCTGAGTTAGATATGTCTGCAATGATAATGCTCTTGAGTTTGTGCAACATAGTTCTCAATTGCTTTGTGCCTCTTGCATAATAGTTGACCATACTTCTTGGCCCTATAGCCCACAACAAAATGGTGTTGCTAAGAGAAAGAATTGCCATTTTCTTGACATTACCAACATTATGTTTGGAACTAATGTTCCCAAACAATTTTGGCTAGATGCTATTCTTACAGTCAACAACCTCATCAACCTAATGCCTTCTTTTATCCCTTGTAATACAGTTCCATACTCTCTTTTGTATCCACATGAAATGAAACCATTTTTGTGCTACCCTAAAGGGTGTTTGGCTATGCATTTTTGTTACACACTCATCACCCCATCTTGATAAGTCATCCCTTTGTTCTATCCGATGTTGTTTCTTTGGGCAATCTCACACCTAAAAGGGGTATGTGTTTTGATCTGGTTGCTAAATGCATGCTTGTTAGTAGGGGTGTCGCCTTTTTTGAGGTTACTTCATTTTTCTCTACTACCAGTCATGAAGTAGATCTTCCACCTGAAGATCTTCCTCTCCCCTTTTCTATTGTTTGTTGTGATTTACAACCTTGTGCTCAATGTTGAAACTACTGATGATTCTTCTATATTGTTGTCTTCACAAGCTACCATCTCAACATGATTCTTTGCCCATCTTGTAGTATGAATAGTCTGCTGATCCTCTATAAAGTTCTAGAAATAAGGCATACATACATACATAAGATGTGCATGAAAGGAAGATGGCATAAGCAAGAATGCTGAGGTTGCACAAGAGAAGACATATCAGAAGTTACTCATCAGCATCATCGTCATCTAAGCCTCAATCCCAACCATGTTGGGGTTACTACATGGATCCTTCTTTTGAATGAACTCTGTTATGAGTCACATTCTCACAAATATGTAAAGATTCAAATTTTCCCCAAGGTTGACATTTGACAGTAGGTATGGTGGTGCAGATCCATCACAATTCTCACTTGAAGGTGCACCCTAGGTTTTATGTAAGAATATTGTATTTGACTATCAAATTTTAGGGGTGTTGTGTGTCTGTGTGTGTATCAAAGTGTCTCTATTGAGACATGTTTGACGCCCAATTACTACTGTCCAAGGATAATGCATTTGAAAATAATAGCTATAGGGATGTGTATGTGTGTTTATTACAAAAGAATATCCCAGTGTTTGGCAATGAAATCTTTAGGTTCATGTGTTATTACAAGAGAATATATATATATATTTTTTGCAAAGTCAGGAGGCAATCTTATTCATCCCGCCCTCCTCTTGCGAGCAAATCATTCAACAAATTACTTCCACTAATAACATTTTTAGAAGTAAACATGGTAGTACTACTACCATTACACATGTCCAGTCCTAGTCTATTGACGATTTCATTGGGAGGCCTAGTATTCTAATGGAATTCAAAAGAATATTCTAATGCATTAAAAATTCAAAGTATTTTTTATTAATACACATTTTAGACATCCTGTTTATTTATCTTGAAATCAAAATTAGTGCCTCTCTTGTCTCATAGTGCATTCTGATATAAGCAAAAACCAAGAATTGTGGGTATATCTTCTTTTGAATTCCATTCGACTAGATGCAACTTGGGTAGGATAAATTGTAATGTGCTTTTTATCTTCTTTAGCATAGGATCCTAATATATTGTCTTCATATGGCACACTTTGCTTTTATTATTCTGTTATTGCATTTGTTATGTCATGGCCGGAACTCATCTCATTTGTGATGTGCATATGGCTGTGTAGGAGTCTATACTCGCGATAAGCTTCTGCAGTAAAAGCTCTCCATACCTTTGCTCAGGGGGGACAGGGCGTATTGTCCGAATATGGGATCTCAGGAAGAAGATATGCATCAAGAAGCTAAGTGGTCATAGTGGTACAATTTCTGGTGTTATGTACAACTGTAAAGATGAGCATTTAGCTTCAATTAGTTTAAAAGGCGATCTCATTCTTCATAACCTTGCTTCTGGAGCAAAAGCTGCTGAGATCAAAGATCCAAATGGACAGGTATAGGCACTATGTATCTTTAAGTATTGTCGTACATTCATTCCATGGTGATCAGATCACAAGGCAAAGACATCAATTAATTTTGTATATAACAAGGTTAAGAATGCTATGTATCTAGAATGCCATCCACAAGGGTACTGCTTTCGACTTAGACCTATATATATCTAGATTCTGTATGTGACTATTCAGTCTATCAAGATTTCATCTGATATTGGGTTCATAAATTTGTATCAGGAACTCAGAGTACTGGATTATTCTCGATTTAGTAGACATCTGCTGGTCACAGCTGGTGATGATGGTTCAATTCATCTTTGGGACACAACTGGACGCAACCCAAAGGTATCTAGTTTCTTGAAAAGAATTTCACATGATACCACTGCTCTTTGCCCCTTTTGTTTTACAAAATAAGTCTTTCTTGTGGTCTATGTACTAATTTAATCTGGTCTTTGTATGCCCTTTCTGCCTCAGTTTTTCACTTTTTCTAGAACGGAAGCTTCCATTTAGCAAACACAGATGCCTAATTGATCTGAAGTTCTGAACAGCTTATGTTAATATGAAACGTAGTTATTGCAAAAGAGATATAGATATCTAATTTTGATAAGTCGTGTTTCAAATACGCAGGTACAAACAGTACTGTAAAATGCACCAAAACTGGACAAAACTCATAAGCAATGGCCATCAGCAGTTGTCAAATGATTTCTGCAGAATATTGATACCATTCAATTTTTGAATTTTGCTGTATAGCCCATAGAATTTCTGATTTTATCAAGCACGAACCAAAAATAAACAAGTTCACAAGAATCGTGCGCCAAAAACAAATTAAGAAACACAAATATTGCATGCATATATGGATATCGGTGTGTTTCTAAGCATATTCACATTCGAAAATGTAATATGCTGGCATTTCATATTCACTTTGCTGAATGCTCAACAGTCTTATTTTATTCTCTAGGAGACTTCTAGGCTGTATGATAATTTATCTAAGAATTGCTCATCATTCTGAAATTTGGCCTCCAAAAGATATCTTTATCTGCTAAATTCAATTATTTACTGGCTCAATGGATTTTGCTTATCTTTAGGGTTGCTACCATGCATTTATAAAAAATATCGAAGAGTGTTATGACAAATCTTGTGTTGTGAAACAACTGTATACATTCAATTGACGAGCCTAGACAATAGATTATAAAAACTTTTTTATTTATATTTTGAACAAGAACCATAATTATTGACTCTTTTGATCAATTTGTAGGTTTCTTGGCTAAAGCAACATTCTGCTCCCACAACCGGTGTTTACTTTTCCCCAACTAGTGACAAGGTATGTGTTTACCTATAACTTCTAACATTTTTAGACCATAAAGGCAAGAAAAATCTAAGCTTCCGGCCCGATCTTGTGGATCCTTCATTCCTTTTTTTCCATTTTTCTCTGATATGTGGTAAAACATGTAAATATCTGAATCTACAAGTTTCATTGCTCTGCTCATTAAGTTACAGTTTGCTGTGAGATCTTTTCCACGTGATATGCTTTAGGAGAGTGGCAAGTGACAACCCTGCTCTTGAAGCTGACCTGCCAGATATCTGTAATATTATAGTAAGGACGCTGCCTAAATTCATTTGGGACTATGCACAAACGACCTGCTCCAAAAACTAAGCCTATATCAGAGGCCTAATTTAAATAGTAGAGCACTTTTTATAAATGATCATCATTGTTCACACCTACAGCAGTCTGATTTATCTTCCTCCAATAGTGGTCTAGTTTGCACCTCAAAACTATAGACGAAAATTTTCGATTTAACGTTGTGCCCAGAATTTAATAGATTGTACCTATTGGTTTGCTCTTTTCTTTTTCTTATAAGGAGGCCTAGGACTCAATACTATCAAGAAAATTATTTCTTGGGAAAGCTCAAATAGTTCCACCTTATCAGAAGGACAGAAGCACTAGTTTGGGGCTTTATGGAGGAGATCATGGGTAAATGACATCATTGGAATGTTCAGGGGTCTCAAAGAGGCTTTGTGCAGATATTGGGTGAAGACTGACTTTTCTTGAGGGCTAGCTCCCTAAGGGGAATCCTCCCCTATCTTGTGAGCTGGAACGAGGTACTAGAGTTGATAATGACACGTGGAACGTTCTTCAGCTTCAAACCTACCTTCAGGTTTAAACACATGCAATGGGAATATGTATATATACATATAATTCGGGGAGGTGGAATGGGAGGTTCCTAGAGTTCACCTTATCTATTATCTTGTAGAGCTGATAATTCAGACTATGACCGCTGGGGCCGTCACATGGAACAAATCAATGAAAAAGACTCTAAAGATGAATATTGCTACAACAAAGTGGGGAGGAATCGGGAAATGATGCGTGGCCAGGACCAAGGTCTGCTAAGAGATAGTGAAGGAGATCTCATCTTGAGGTTTGGAAAAGAAACCAGGAGCTGAGAATGTGCGCCGGGGCAAGACTAGAGATGATTAAATACAGAGTCAGTTTGTGTTTAGAATAAAGATTAAGCATCGCAATGATAAAGACCCAGGTAAGGGAAGCTGACAACCTGCCATTACAGGCTTACAGCTTTCAACTTACGCTGGAGTCTTAGAGTCTAGTGAGAAACAGAGGAAACGTTGAGCTTAGGAGGCAGTCCAACTCATAAGGTCGGGAAAGAAGTAAATAAACCACTTTGACTTTGTTACACGGGTAGAATCCAAAAAAACTTTGCATTTTGTAGTTACAAGGAGTTGCCTACATTCATTAAAGCATTGGCGATTCGATAGCTTGGCAGTGGCGTTATTAGAAGGGAGATATGAACTCTATATTAGCGGGATGCATACATATACAATAGGAGGTATAAAGGAGGAATATATGTCGGGATATGTATTTACACAATTTATCTTTAAAAACTCTTTGATGTAAATTTGTGGACTATTTTGGCCCAAAGGAGAAGTGGGATATATAGATCATTCATTAGATAAATTTGAAAAAAGAGAGGGGGAACCGTTTCGACCCCTCAATCCTTGAAGATTGGATGCTGGTCGAGTAGTGCCTTGCTACGACAAATTTGACATGCAGCCTCATTCAAGGACGTGCAGACTAAATTGTTTGCAGTTTTCCTTTTCGGATTTAACCAAAAATATACCCCTAAGTTTGTTGTCTCGTGGATTATGGTGGTAGATGCTGGAAGGCACTTGCTGATTTCTTCTTTTCAGCCGTGAAGGCTTCATAGCAATGTCCGAACTGACTACTAGGTTCATTGGTTATCGGCTATTGGTTGACATGATAACAAGAAAAAAAATGATCTTAGATGGCCATGTTGCAAATTTTATGTTAGATTTTTTTTCTTGTACTTGGTAATCATCAATTATCAAATGATAACTTCTATAATGTCTGAAGCCATTTTCAAAGAAAACATATGGATGTTGAAGCATTTATGCTTGGATAACCATTGTGATGATATATTAAAAAAGATTCAAGAATAATAAAAGATAAGAAATGTATCCAAAGTAGTTCCTCAATGATATGAGGTAGGTATCCCTAAGACACTATGAGACAATTGTCTAGGTGCTTTTGTGACAAAGTTTTATATTCCTATATGAACACGAGTCCCCTCGGACAATTGTTTCCTATGTGCTTCCTTGATAAATATGAAATGATCTTCTTTATTAGCAAGTTAGTCCTCGAGGGGGATTATACTATGGATAACAACCTCATTGAGAGCATCAAATTCATTAATTTGGGGATTTCTTTATGGTGGTAGGGGAGTGTCACATGATTGCACAATAGTTTGGTGGGGGGCATGGTGTACTATAGAGATAAGTCTAGAGCTAATGAACCAAACTCATATTTGTCAAAGCACTTGCCTGTGCACCCTTGACGGTGGGGGGGGGGCAAACCTATGCACCATGTCCTAAAGTGACCTAGGTGGTGTGCTTAGCTCCACTTTAGATCCAATTTAAGACAATGAAGGCCAAACTAGCTTGATTTAGGTGTGAATCAGTTCACATTTAATCAACTTAGGCCATTTCATGGTGGTATTATGTCAAATTAGGTCGGATTGGGTGAATAAGGTATAATTTGGACAAACTAGTTCTCATTGTAACCAAAATAGATCTGATTTAAAATAATCATGGCTATTTGGGGAAGTTAAGCTTCAATCAGAGTAATGTTCTGTCTAATTTAGGTCTAGTTGGGGCATATGAGGTCTGTTTAGTTCAACTTAAGGCCAACAAGCTCCAATTGAGGCCATATTAGGTGTAATTTAGGTGAATCTAGAATTAATTAAGCTCAAAAAGAAGTGGTACGTATGACTATGCATCTAACTCACCACCACCACCACCACCACCACCACCACCACCACCACCACCCTTAATTTCCCTTTAGCTCTATTACGGTTCATATTCTCATTAATATGTAAGGATTTACTCTCTTCTAAGTTAGTTTAAGCCCGCCTCTTCGCCTTATACCCATGTTGGCTCAATAACGTTACTTTAGATTGGTGATTCTGATGTTCTGTGCTGCACATATTCATATTATTTGAGGGGGCCCTTGTGTAGCTTTTCCTCAACGGTCGCCACTCCACTTCATTCCTTATATAGTTGACAATCAAGCTATCTTTACTCGTCTTCCAACACTACATCTTAACGTACACGTTTCTGTCACATTCATTTTGTTGACTCCTTGTTTCTACACTACCCAAAATTTATTGCGGCATGACATGGCTGGTCATGTAACTGTTCTACAATTTTTCTAGTATGATAGTGATCCTGTAGTTGTGTATTATTCCAATTAGACTCCATTTTATCCATTATGCTATGATCCTGTGACATACAACATCGTCTTGAACATACCCATCCATATGAATAATAAAACTTAAGTGACAAAACTTAGCACATTTTGGTACTTTTACTACCTCTAACTTGGTAACATCACTTGCAATAATAGATTGTCTAAAATTACAATGCATATACTCTAATTTTGCTTCTACCGGCCTTAAGTTCCTTAGATTCCAATGCATTTCTCCTAAGTTCAATTTTGTATCTCAATCGTCTATAGTTTCATCATCAATACAGTATCAAATAAAACAACATCCCCAAGGGTGTTCAACAAAGACATGCACTAAGGGTTATCACCCTCAACATGCATTGTGAACTTATACATGTCAAGAACGGGTAAACTTGGGCTCAAAGTTGATTTTTGATGTACCCTAACTGTATTTTTTTTGAAGTTTTCCTTCACGGAATCCTAACACCCACACTTTAGTAATCATAAATGTCTTTTGTTTAATCAATGTGTTAGGTTTCAATATAGTTTTTCCAAAACCCACCGAAGGACTTTCTTCAGTACTCAATCATAAGCCTTTCTCAGATCAATGAAAACCGTATGAAGGTCTCTTTTGTTTTTTTCTCTTTGCTTCTCCATAAAGCCTCTTTATTAGGAAAATAACATATGTTGTGGATCTTGTAGGCTTGAAACCAAATATGATTTTGTCTTTTATCTTATAAATCCTAGTCTTTGCTCAATAATCATCTCCCAGAATTTGATAGTGTGACACATCAACTTCTAACTCTATAGTTGTGCAGAGCTCTAAACACCTCACTTATACTTGTAGATTGGGACTATGGACCTATGGTACCATTTCTCCACTGATATGGCATTTTCTCTATCCTCAAAACCTTATTGAAGAAAATTGTTAACCAGATAACTCCTTACCCCCCATACTCTTCCCTACAACAATAAAGATACAGTGTGCCCACATAAATTTGTCATTTCATCTTTTGCAAAACATTCTTGATCTCTAATTACTCATTGAGTGTAGGTGATATTACTTTTACACATGGCATGCAAATATTGACATATTAAAGATAGGCTTGTTTTCTTTTCCCTCTAGCCAAAACTTATCAATAGTCTTCTCTTTGGCCATCTCAAAACACGACAAAGAAACCTATGCGTCGCTTCTCATCTTCATCAACCAATCCCAATACAATGGCTGCTGTTGCGTCACCTTCATTTAGTTCTCCACCTTTCGTCATAATATTGAGGTTTCCATCTGCAGTCTTAGCCCAAGCACTGTTGGTTGAAGTTTTGAAAGCAACACTAAAAAAATGGGATGCCTCAACAAACTAGTCAAAGCCATATAAAATTTATAGCAAACTGTGTCACCCCACTTATTACAAGCTCCTAGTGAGCTTCACTAGCTTTCACATAAGCATCACGTTGGTGAACATGTTGGGGACAAAAGTAAAGACTTTCATACCCTTGATGAATCTTGAAAAAAAATCCAAATTTGAGATATCCTTAAACATATGATTCATGCAATCGATCCACTTCCTGGTGAGGACCATGTTGGCAGCTTATCAATGACAACTTGCACCACATTTTGACAGTTTCAGCTATTAAATTGAACAATAGCTTCCTCTTGTGCTCATTAGAAGTGGCATCCTTTTCATACAAGAGAAAAGAACCCTCATAAGAGTTCACAAGAAAATTACTCAAACTACATTGACGTTAGTAAGCTCACCCATCACACATTATGATACACACATATGATCTCGAATGCTTATCATGGTTCGCTTCCATTCCTTACATCTCTCGTATTGCCTGTCGAGTAAAGGCTTCCTCTATTGATGATAAGATGGAATGAAGCCCTGTCCAGCTTGGATAACTAACCTGTTTGGTTTGTCTAATCTAAAATAATAAAAGGCTTCTTATTTAGTTAATAAAACAAGTGCATGGCACTCTCTTTTATAAGACAAGAGAGTAAGACATAAGAGTAGAGCCAGGCAATATGGGATAAAAGAAAAGAGGCTAATAGACAACTAGAAGTCTAAAGCCAAAACACACTAAGTAAAAGTAACACAGTAAAATATATATACTAATAGTTTGTTACATGCTTCATTGAATCATTGAGATATGCATTCGTAAGCCACACATGTAGCTTCTGTATTGTAGACATTCTCTATTGTTGACTGTGAAGCGCCATGGTTTGCTTTCCTCTGTGCAACTACATCCCATGGGCTAGGTTGGGATGAATCCGTGACTTCCTTTCCACACACATGTTTCTGAAGACAACCTCTTGCAGATTAGAGAAGTAGAAGGACCGACCTTTTTAGGAGTGCTGTGTAGCAGGTAGGATGACTGAATTATCATCGCTCTCATCATCACCACATGGAAGGTTGGAATCACCCTGACTGTATCGGTAATTTAAATCCACCCTCTTCCAGTTGTAATTTTGAACTCAGGCATTTCCTTGTCCATTTTAGTCTTTGTTTTGGGACTTTCATGCTTTTTCAACCCATCCTGAAGGTTGCCCGATAAAGATTCCAAATTTCTAAGTCCTAGGTCTGCGGTTCTACTTGTTGACTTGGCGACATCAACATGACTTCATACATATAATATAATATGCATACATGTATATGCATGAATGTATGTGTATAGATGTGCACATATATAAATTTACATGTAAGTGTTTATGTATTATATGCATACAATCTACCATATGAAACCATGAAAACATTAAATATGAAACGTTAAACATACAAATTAAGCCTCCATTCGTGAAAATCAAACTAGTAGCTTTGCGACACAAGAAGCAAATTACAAATAACTTAATTGATTAATATATCAATACATGGAACATTGAGCTTGAGCTGAGGGAGATTAAAATTTTGTCACATGACCTTTTGAGGAGGGAATAACAAAATTAGCAAAACCAAGCCAACAAAACTCGGTTGCATCTTTCAAGTCAATGGATTGACGGTTGAACTGGTAGGACTATAGGATGGAAGCCTCGTCTTGGCCAAAATTAGGGTTTTACTCCACCAGACCCGCTAGACCTACTTTTGACGCGTAAACTGGTTCAACCGATTGGGTCAAATTTCAAAAGTTTGGGGTCAGACAATCATGGAAATCATCAATCAAATATTCCTTCCAATGTTCAAAATTTTGTCAAAATTGTCGAAATTTCGCTAATTATTTCGATGCCGCCAATGATCGGACATAGAAATGGCCTTACATGTCTGTACGTAGGGAATTTCGCCTGAAAAAAATTAAATTTCGACAATTATTTCGAATTTCGACAAAATTTGGTAAATTTCGATGAAAAAAGGCCCATTTCGTCCGTATTTCGACGAAATTTTGAGAAACACATCTATTATTTCGAGAAATGGGGTACGATGTTTGCAGATTTTACTACGTGATTCCTTGGGCTTGTTAGGGGTATGTTTCATCTCTTCCTAGCCTAATTCTACCTCTCTCTCCTATTTGTCTCACTTCTATAAAGATCTACAAAGGAAATATTAAAAAATGTGTGTGGGAGTGATATCTATGACTTTGATGACCCACTAACTTTCATTTTTGAGGTCACATGATTTATGTTATAGTGCGCAAAATAGCATGACTATCGGGATATTTTGTATGTATGCCATTATCAATCACACCTCTAACTACATGGTTGCCTCCTATAGGTTCTCGCTACAAAAGCACACTACCAAGAACGAAGCTTGAGTTAATCCATTAGTGTGCATTTTATCACTTGTATGCATACAAAGATTAACAATGCGACACATCTATGCTTGTATAAAATAAAATAGACTTGGAACCAATATGTTGATAGGTATAATCAACAAGGAGGATGACAACCATCATGGTTCAACTAGATGCATAAACCATAGTTGTCTCATGCTTCCTCAATACTCACTCACATACCACTGCAACATTGTTTATGTACTACGTCCTGTCATCCTAGTGAGAGGTCCTACCATCCTAGATGATGCTATGTTTCCATATTTGTGTCTTTAAGTCTACATATTGTGCTTGCAACTATGATGACTTAATTCATTCATTTCGCCATTCAATTGACCTAAAAATCTCCATCGAAATGCCCATCAAAATTGTTCAGCTTCCTTCACTCACACATGAGGAGCCCCACCCCCTCAAATATCCAATAGGAAATATTATTGCATGTTTGAGTAGATCTATGCTAGTAGATTGTTCTGGTAAATTTTCGCTAAATAATTCGATCATTTGGTCGTCAAAACGCCAGGAATGCATCTGTCAAAATTTGTCAAAATTTGTCAAAATTTCTGTTTCTGTGGCTACCGAAACGGCGTCAAAATCGGACATTTTCTTCCTTGGCTCCTTCAATGGTTCAACCTTTGATTCCCCTAGTACTTGTTTGACCAGACAAAGTACATCAAACCTTGTTTTTGTCAATGGTGTTTGGCCAAAATGTATGCTTCCAACCATGATCCCATTGATTGCACCCTTAATGTTGGATACTTCATTTGTTCTACACATTTCAGGTCAATTGTCCCAATAATTATGTGGAATGATTTAGGTCAAAAAGATACCCGATTAGGGGGTGCTCTCCCTTATTATATAGAGAAAGACTATTTACATAATAGACCCAACATGAAAAGGAAATAGTAAAGAGATACATAGATAAGAAAGCTATTTTCTAACACTCCCCCTCAAGCTGATGCATACACATCATGCATGCCCAACTTAGAAGTCATATGCTTGAAAGCTGAAGATGGAAGTGGCTTGGTGAATATATCTGCCACTTGCTGACTAGTCCGAACATGAGGAATCTGAATCTTCTTGGAGAGCACTAAATCACGAACAAAGTGGCAGTCCACTTCTATATGCTTGGTCCTCTCATGCAACACTAGATTGTTTGCAATATGAATTACTGCCTGGTTATCACACATGAGAGAAATATGAGTCTCAACAGACACTCCCATTTCTGACAAAACAGACACAACCCAATGTAGCTCACAACAGGCATGTGCCATGGCTCGATCTTCGGCTTCTGTGCTGGATCATGCTACCACATTCGGTTTCTTGCACTTCCAAATCACCAAATGTGACCCAAGAAACACACAATAGCCAGAAGTAGAGCGTCTATCTCCAACATCACCTGCCCAATCAACATCAGTGAACCCAGTGAGTTTCAAGGATGTATGTGCGAGATTCTGCCCTATAAAGTAAGGCCCTTCCGTGGAGATCCTTTAATATAACAAAGAATCTAG
Organism: Alisma plantago-aquatica; assembly: GCA_963693085.1. Lineage (NCBI taxonomy): Eukaryota > Viridiplantae > Streptophyta > Magnoliopsida > Alismatales > Alismataceae > Alisma > Alisma plantago-aquatica. Next base: position 142,770,793 of record OY856409.1, on the reverse strand, counting down.
GTGATTGCCATCCAATGAGACATCTTAGGCGCACTCATGAACTGGCTAACAACAACATAAGAAATATCAGGACGAGTAACTGTCAAGCAAATCAATTTCCCTACAATCCTTCTATACTTTGCTGGATCAGAAAACTCACTGTCATCAGAAATAGAAGTTTTGGTATGATAATTCATAGGCGTGGAGACAGGTTTGCACTGTGCCATGCCTGTTTCTGTAAGAAGGTCAAGGACATACTTCCGGTGAGAGAGGTTTGTGCCCTTCTTGGAGTGTAGAACTTCTATACCAAGGAAATAGCGAAGATTACCCAGATCTTTTGTCTGAAATTGTGTTTGCAACCATTTCTTGTGTTGTAGAATGCCAGTAGAGTTATCACCGGTGATGACAATATCATCTACACAAACAACTAGAATAATAGTGCCACTTGAAGACTTATGCACAAAGAGTGAATGATCAGTATAAGACTGGGTGAACCCCAACTTTATAAGTGCAACACTGAATTTATCAAACCATGCCCGAGGTGACTGCTTCAGACCATACAAGGATTTCTTTAATTTGCACACCTTCTGACACTCCCCATGAGCAACATACCCAGGAGGTTGCTCCATGTACGCTTCCTTAAGTAGATCACCATGAAGAAAAGCATTCTTGACATCCAGTTGAAGAAGAGGGCAGTGAAAATGAGTAGCAACAAAAATAAGAATCCACACAGAACTGAGCCGAGCCACTGGAGAAAAAGTCTCAAAGAAGTCAACACCATGTGTCTGAGTGTACCCCTTTGCCACCTGACAGACGCGCCTTCAAGTGATCAATAGACCCATCAGGTTTCTGTTTCACAATATAAACCCAGCGGCAGCCTACAACAGACTTGCCTGGAGGTTGATCCACCAAGTCCCAGGTAGAGATCTCATGAAGTGCTGCCATCTCACTATGCATAGCTTGGATCCAACCGTCATGTCGGGCTGCTTTCGTATAAGAATGATGAACAACCATAGAGTCCAGGTGGAGCAAACGTGTTGGCTGCGATTGGCAAATGAGACAGGCAACAAACATTCGCCAAAGGATGACGGATAATGCATGACCGAACACCTTTGCGAGCTGTAACTGAAAGGTGTAAATCTGAAACCGAAGCATCAAGAGAAGTCTCAGTAGAAACATGTACCTCAGGAGTGTCAGACAATGAGGAGGCAGACTGCTGGACTGGTGATGCTACATCCTCTTGGCGACGCCCTGCTCGCCGGTGTAAACTAGTAGAAAAGATGGAGGCGGTGGCGGAGGTGACGGTGGTGGTGATGGTGGGATGGTAGCTATAACACTCTCATCACACGACACTAGGAGTGGTGGCTCTCTCTCACGCTCAAAGATGTAGTCACTCTCAGGATTGTGCTCCCCCTCACTCTAAACTGAGTTACTAAAGAACGGGATAGACTCATGAAACGTAACGTCATCTGACACAAAAAGACGACGCAGACAAGGACAATAACACCTGTATCTCTTCTGTGTGGGAGAATATCCCAAAAGACGGTGCGAACTACACAAGGAGACATCTTGTCAGGACGTGGATCAAACACGTGAACAAACTCAGTGCATCCAAACACACGAAGAGGAACAAGAAAAGGTTGCTCTTCAGGTCGTAAAACAGAGAAGAGGGTAGCCCCTTGTAAGAAGGAAGATGGCTGACGGTTAATAAAAAATCAGGCAGTGAGAAGAGCATTAGACCAATATTTCTTGGGCACATACATTTGAAACAACAATGTACATGCTACATCAAGTAAGTGACGGTTTTTGCATTCAACAACCCCATTTTGTTGGGGTGTATGAGGACAAGTTGTGTGGTGAATCATGCCAACAGAATCACAGAACGTAGAAACAACCTTTTGAACATATTCGAGGGCATTATCAGTACAAATGATCTTAATATGAGCATCAAACTGAGTTTTTATTAACTGATGAAAGATTTGAATTACAGACAAGACTTCATCGCGAGACTTAAGTAAATAAATCCAAGTCATGCGGGAGAAATCATCAATAAAAGACAAAAAGTATCGAAAGCCATTATAACTTGTCTCTTTAATAGGACCCCAGACATCACTATGAATACGATCAAAAGGACGCTTAGAGCGTTTCACAGTGTGACTCGGAAAAGAAATGCGATGATGCTTGCCTAACTGACATGACTGACACTCTAATGACTTTATTGAGGCTAAGCTTGAGACAAGCTTCTGAAGACTGTAGGGATGGATGTCCATAGAGACAATGTCATTGCAAGGGAGAGCAGTTGAAAACAGTGGATGTGGTGGATGGAATCTGGCGAGCTGGACGACCACCTTCAAAGAAGTAGATATCACCTTTCCTAGATCCCCCACCAATCGTCTTCCAACTCCATGGGATCCTGTAACACAAATAAAGAGTCTCCAAAAATTACCAAGCATTTCAAATAATCAACCGGCTTAGGACATTCATTAAATTGAAAGGAAAGTCTGGGACATAATGGACATATTGTAAAATCAAATTAGGTGACGCCTGTATGGAGCCCCACGCCTGGACTCTTCTGACAGAACCATCAGCCATTGTTACAGAAGAATGTGGGATGTATGAATCGGAGGAAAGAAGCATAGATCATATACCCGTTATATGCTGGGAGGTCCTAGAATCCACTACCCATGTAGAGGATGGATGAGAGGCAACAAGCGAAGTCCCCTGGTTACTTACATCTATAACGAAATTGACGGAGGTGCCAAGGGAAGCTTGCTGGGTAGCTTGCAGAAGACGGTCATACGCTTCCTTGGAAATTGTAACATCTGATTGCACCTGTTTAGAACTTCAAGATGCAGATGCTCCAGATGAATTGGCTGTATAATGCACACCACCAACTGGAGGCCGACCATGCTCAGAATAGCATTTCTCTTCTACATGTCCAAGTTTCCCACAAAAAGTACATTTCAGACGATTTCCAACACCTCGTCCTCGGCCAACACCTCGTCCTACACCTTTCGCAGCCGCATCAAGTGAAATTTGATTCTCAGTGTGGTGTTCTCCTGGAGTAGCAGAAAAGGATTCAAAATATGACTGTTGAATTCACACAAAGGCTTCTTCAAGGCTGGGTAGTTTGTTTGTAGGCAGAATAACACTGCTGGCTGAAGCATACACATGATTTAAGCCAGATAGAAACCTTGCTGTTTAGATCATCTCGGTCCTTCATCTGGTCATCGGTCTTTAGTTGCTGGTAAAAATTGAGTTCTTGAGAAATAGATTGGATAGAACCAAAATAATCCTTGAGAGAGCGACTATTTTGTTTCTCTGCAAAGAGGCGATCATAAACAGTATAAAGACGAAGAGCATTCTTCTCATCAGAAAAATGTTTCTTTGCAGCTTCCCAGATTTGTTTGGCTGTAGAATAAAACATGAATCTAGAAGCAATCTGAGGCTCCATGCTATTCCATAGCCATGACTTTACCAACCCATTGTTTTTCCTCCAAGTAGTGTAGTCTTTGTTGCCTTCATCAGGAGGTTCTGACTCAATGATATACACCTTCTCACGAGATTCAAGGACAATGTAGATAGCATTCATCCAAAGGAGATAATTCTGTGAGTTCATCTTTATAGAAGTTATCTGAGATTGGTCATTATAGACCATTGTAGCGGAAGCAGCTGGCACTCATCCACGCACGGGGACTACGTGGATAGGAATGAAGATGGGAAGGAAGTTACTCCTCCACTTTGCTGGATAGAACTAAGGTCTTCTCTTTCTCTCCTTCAAGCGGCCACCGTGCTTCTGACGGAGAGGAGGGATGACCAACCCAGAGAGAGTCGACACCGGTGGTGAAGATGACGACGGCTGTTCCCTGCGGCGACGACGGGCGGTGCTAACGGAGAAGCGAAGAGAAGAGGGGGGGGCAGGAGAGGACAACAGCCGGACATGCTCTGATACCATGTGGAATGATTTAGGTCAAAGCGATACCCGGTTAGGGTGTGCTCTCCTTTATTATATAGAGAAAGACGATTTACGTAATAAACCCATCATGAAAAGGAAATAGTAGAGAGATACATAAATAAGAAAACTATTTTCTAACAAATTCCTTGTGGTGAGGAATTAAAAGTCGCAACATTAGCTCCTCTACTTATAATCCGTTGGTTCCATCCTCAACAGAAAATTAATACATAATAAATAAACTTTACATCATAATCATTAAAAATATCTAAATTTCTACTCTTCCCTCTCCCCTCTTACCATAGGAGGGAGATGCATAGAAATAGGGAAGTGAACCAGATATTTGGAAGAAAAAACATAGATGGGGAACTGATTTGGGGGAGGGATTGTTTTTATAAAGCAAAAAAACTCAATTCTCTTTTTTGCCATGCTTCCTCACTCCCTCTTGTATTGTTATTTGCAATAGTTGCAACATACATAAGAGGGGAGAAAGGTAGAAGCATGGGAAGTAGTAAATTGGTAAAAAAAAGAGAGATGTGCTTTAGGTGGATTTTTTTCTTCATGCAGTCTTCCTTTCTTCCCAACATATTGTTTCCAACATGCAAAAGTCAACTGGGTAGCTGCAAAATGCAATAGTAGGTTGGGAAGAGTGAGAAAACATATGCACAGAGGAAAAGAACACAGTGATGGAATAATTTGCTTTACAAATAAAACAAAATAAGGTAGAGGAATTCCATAGAGTAGAAAAAAGATCAGCATCATGCTTCTCCCGTTTATATACAGACTAATCTGTTAGAAGATCATTGGTGAGATGCTTGTCCTTGCCTTGCCCTTTGAACCAAGCTTTGACATTGTGACTTCATTGTCTAAGGTTTCGACCATTTAGCTTCCAAGAAGTGATGACATTAATTTTGAATAATGAGGGGGGAGATTGTTGAAGAGTCTATGTTGACTCCCTTTTCTCAGCCATAGAAACTTGACTGCACTTGGTGTGTGGAATGACTGATGAGTATACGACATGTGCTTCTTCTTAAGTGATAAAAAACACGCGTGTAGGCATAGACACAACATGTTGGAATTTGACAGTGGATAAAAAGTCACACACCATGTAGAATGAGAACATGACTTGTATCACATATGATGTGTGCTTGTCACACACGATGTGTCTGGATTCTTCCAAAGAGTCTGACTAGAATGGTGTGTGTTTGATCAACATGATGTGTAGGAGTACATTATGTATACACGATTTGAACTGATTTTAAAAGTATGGGGTTGACGAGCATTGCTACACCTGATAATATATGTTATTGGGCTATAGTTTGTGTCGAATGTTGTCGACGCCTATTGCCCCATGAGACAAGAGTGACCGTCCTTTGAGATGAGGGGCAATGGAATCCCTCGCGAAGGCAGTGATGACCCTCTTGAAGACATTGATGACTTTCTTGAAGGGAATGAGTATTCCTCCTTGAGATGGAGGCGGCAGCGGTGGCTACATGCTAGAGATGAAGGCGACAAAGACCCTCCTAGATATTGAGGTGATGGCATCTCCTAGGGAAGGAGGCGGTGATTCCCCTGGAAATGCTCTCTTCATGTGGATTGGGCCCTATGCTCTGATACTATGTAGAAAATATGATAGGCTAGACTAATGACTTTTGTTTCTATAGACAGGGCATGGCTTTACATAGAATAATCCTTTTAAATGATGAATAAGTAAACAATACTATTTTATACATTTTAACTATATATATGTATGTGTACATATACACACATTTATATTTATATATATAGATATATATATGTATGTATCTGTTATGTATATAAACACACACGCACAACTTATACCTATATCATTTAGGAAGTGCGTATTGGACGGTACATGTAACTTATTTGTACCAATCATCAAATATTGAATTTAAAACTTGTTAACTAAATCCAACCATACGGCTTGGAAGAACATAGTTTACATTAGATGCTTCCTTTAAAAAGCTTCAATAATATATTTTTTGTATATCATGAGATATAGTAACAAACATTTAACGATTTTTGTAAATTCTGCAACTTACTGTCTGTTAGAAACTATATATCTTCTCTCGCCAGATGGTCCACAAATATGATATTGAGATGATTTTTGAAACACATGTACTGTAAGGCGTATATATCAAATCTTTACGGTTGGATTATGTACTATAGTATTGCAAACATGTAAATATGAAATGGGCACATGTGTGTCTGTGTATGTGTCTGTATACATATATAATTATGAGGTAGCTGTGTGCCGCCGTTGTTCTAGAGGTCACCGCCTAGATAACTATGACCTATTTGGGATGCTCTCTTTAGTGATTTAATTGGGTTTGTCCATCCACAAGGAAAAGTTTAGTCTTGGTATGCACTAAGAAGATAAAAAAATAAGCTTGAAGTAGATAACTTGAAATTTTGATACGACTTGAACATGATTGGACTTGGTTCTTGCTTTTGTACCTATACTGATGTTTTTTTTGCACATCAAGTAGATAAGTCCTTTTTTGACTTTTCTTAGCATTATATGTAAATATTGAATCTGGAGTTACTGAGATTAGTTTTCATCAGTAGATTATAACTATTTGTATTTTTCTATAAACTGCATAATGACAATTTGTATAAACTTCTGAAAGCATCTCTTATTTGAATTAGATGATTGCCAGTGTTGGTCTCGATAAAAAGTTGTATACATTTGATTCAGCAAGCAAACGACCAACCTTTTGTGCTGCTTATGAGGCGCCTTTTTCTTCCATGGCATATAGTGATGATGGTCATACTTTGGCTGCTGGAACAAATAGTGGCCGTGTAGTGTTTTATGATGTACGAGGGAAGCCTCAAGCATTCACTGTTCTTCGTGCTTATAATAGTACAGAGGTACTTGATCAGATCTTGTTCTTAATTGTTCATGCGTTTTGGAAGTTTTATTTTTATTGCATCACTTACGTATCACATAGCTTACAATATTTTCCGCTTTACCTAAATTTACCAGGCAATCACAAGCCTATCCTGGCAAAGATCAAAGCCAAATGTTGTCAATGAGAGTAATTGCTCTGATGACAATGCACTTCTGGGTGACACTGGCGAAGATTTTGTTCTAATGCCTGATCCCCTACCATCTGCAGCAGCTTTGACCTTTTCAGCGGTGAATAAAATTAATTCACGAAACTCGTCCACTCCAACCAGTATTATCTCGTCAGTTATTCATCCATCTGTATCGGAAGAAACTCCACAGAGGACTAACCAGTGGGCAGGGACATCTTTGTCAAGATTACAAGCAACTCGTAGTCATGACTTTAAAGATGATATGGACGTTTTTTCTCCACTGGTCGATGTCCAGCCGATTACACCATCCTTAAATAATGTTTGGGATGAACATGAAGCAGCTCAAGTGGATGATAATCAAGTTTACAAGAAGACGACATATTTTTCGACATCTATACGGAGATTCCCCTACTCTGACTCAGATCCTATTCCTCATTCCTCAGATTGGAAACTAGGTACATCAACTGTGCAGGTATCTACATGGTGCTCCTGAACTAACCATGCTGTGTATATTTCGAAAAAAAAAAGTTATTCATGACATGGTTATCCGAATTGCATGGATTGGGAAAAATAGTACCATGATTCTTTTAACTAACCTCAAAAATATCTAAAAGGTGTTAGGATTGACTGACTGAACTTCTATGAAGATGCTAAGTCTCTACTTTATCACTTGTTATATGGCGCTAGTGGACACGACTATAAAACTAATTTTATCAGTGAATGTTCAATTGGTAGAACCTAAATCATCATATAAGCGATCATTAAGTAATCATAATAGGAAATCATTGCAAAACTGTAAACATTATAGTCAGAAATTAGAATACATATAGAGGATTGCTGTTAAGGTTGGGCACTAGACTCTGTTGTACATATTAACAATATATTTTTAACCCGAACTTGGATTACTTATTTTGTTGCAAAGGAAGCTATTAGTCGAACAAACCCTTTTATAGAGTTGGCTCAATAGTTCTTCTACCTTTTCCCATAATACTACTGCTCTTTAAATTCCTAAAGTTTTCCTGACATCAGCAATGTCTTGGCTGTTCTGCCTTCTGTCTCTCTCTTTGTTACCATGAAGGTGCCTAGTGTGCCCCACACTTGTCTTCTTATCTTAATGTTGGTGATATGTCCTACCTTGTCTCTCTTAAATTTGTTTATCCCATCAACCTCCAGTAACACTTGTGCATGGAACAACTGCTCAACGGAATTTCATTAAACATATGATTCTTACGTAAGCAAAAACATCAAAATATAGAATATATCAACATAACAAAACCTCGGATCAACATTAACAAGGAGATAAACATCATATGCAACATGTTTAGCAGGTAAACCTGGACACAGTTGTTACAAAAATGAACCAACTATCTTTTCCACTATATCCTTTTTTAAATTTGCTTGTTATATTGCAGTGGAAACTTGGACGTTATCGACATATTGATGTACATCATGATTCCTCATGCATATTTACTGTATACTAAGACGACATGAGTTCATTTCTTGCCATTAACCCTATCTAGTGCAAAAGCCCTCTATGGCTCTATGCGATACTATTTTGCTCAATTGGATCTTGTTTGTCAATGCCCTTTTAGGCATGTACACACTTGGACGCATGGGAATGCCAAACAGATGACTTGTGGAGGGGGTGGGGGTACTTGGCTGATTGAGAATTTGGATTACACAATATCACAACATAAATCAACACAAAAAACATTATTTGTAGTTCTACTTTAGTATATCTTGCCTCCTAGAACTTGACACTATTGTGTTAATTCCTTGGTTTTACTTTATTCTTTTACAAAATTAGGTTGATTACTTTCTCTTTCATTTTCCTTGGCTTTCGTTTCTATTACAGTTTGCTGCTTACGTCAACCAAAGCTCTTTTTTAGTATGCTTTATCCATCCTTATGCATATACGCAGGGTGATAATTCCTCCCTATTTTCTCAAAATATTGCCACTCCTGTGTCATCTTCAACAAATGAATCTCCCTCCTCGGCAACACCACCTGAAGCTTGGGGTGGCAATGTGATTTCAGACAAGTTGAAGAGCCGTATTGATAATGTTCCAGTTTTATCTCGGGGCATATCCAGTGGGCTGTCTTCTGTGTCTGTGTTTTCAGGACTGCAAGACGCACCCCCTTTGACTGGCTTTTCTTTGAGAAATTCTTCAGGAGGCCCCAACTCAATGTTCTCAGACCAGCAACCCAAGTTGACTGTCAGCCGTGAGATTCTCAATAGGAATTCAGAATCATCATTTGCCTTTAGTACAACATCAACACAATCAAGCTTCAAGACTTCTGACAGTCTGTCTAACCTGGAACTTCCTCCCTCCATTTCAACACGAAGATTTTCTACATATGCTGAGCGACTCAGCACTGCTTCCTCCTCGAGTGACGGAACAACTCCCGCTGTGAGCTCACCAAAGAATAAGAAAACTGGCACAGAAACTCGAGCCGACCTAACAAGCGTGTTTCATAGGCAGGACTCATCAGGCACCGCAGGAACTGGGAATATTCCCCCTTCCAATGTAATTATTGTCCACATGCTATTTTACTTTCACGTTCTGTCATCTGTAAATACCAATTGGTAAAACTAAACTGGAAAATATTATCTCAGGGTTCGACTTTGCCAGAAACGCAAAGGCCCTTACCGTCCACAGATCACCAACAAGGAATCTCTTCGTTTTCACTTCAGTTGGTGCAGCGTACCCTTGAAGAGACCCTGGGATCTGTCCAGAAATCCATCCATGACGACGTGAAGAATCTCCACATTGAGTTGCTAAGGCAATTCCATATGCAGGAGGTAAAACTTTGTACGTCTGAATTTCAGATTTGTTTAGTATATACAACATTCTTTACTTGACACATTTTTGACTGCAGATGGAGATGGCAAGCATGCTAAACACGGTCCTTGAAAGGCAAGATGAGTTGATGAGAGAAGTTCAGTCCTTGCGTAGAGAGAATCAGCAGTTGAGGCAACTACTTTAGGTTTGAGTTTGAGCTGTCTTGCATGGTTCATACGTCTTCTCGAGGTGATTTTTGTATATTGTGGTTGTGGAAGACCTAGCTGTGCAGGCATGTAGATTCAAATGTCATGCCTGGTTATTGACAACAGTTGCTATGGCCTTCAGTAGTTGCGTTGGTATGTATGTGTTCATTCTCATTCTTTTTTATTGGATACTGATGGGTGAAAATTCAAACATGTAAAAAGAAATGCAAGGAATCTTCAATTTGGCTAGCTCTCTCATAGTGACATTACTTTCGAAGTTGGTTTATAGCATCAGGACGATGGTTGCAAACATAATCAACATATGCAAAACTTTTATGGGAAAGTCATCCGGGGTGAAGTGGTGGTGGGGTGAGTTTTTTTTTTTTTTGGGGGGGGGGTGCATATATGCTGTCGCTGATCAACAGTCCCATGCATCACTGCTTTTGGAGATGTGCATTGAAGCTTTCTCTGGACCGGCACCTGAGATGAGAAATATTAAGATAATGTGGGAAGCATTGAAAGATCCAAGAAAGAGAGAACTTGGTGCATCTTGGTAATTGCTATTGCGTAGCAATGGGGGATAATAAAGGTGAAGTCATCAAGAAGACTGGATCTGTTAGGCTTCATGACAATGGCTTTTTGGGCTTAACCTGAACATCTCTTTCATATAAGGGGTCTTCTTGGGCCTTAATCTGAACTTCCCCCTCTTTTACTAAACAAATAGACTTTGATTAGAAGAGGATATTGGATGTATTCAGCGGCACCTATGACACCCCTTGGAGGGTTAATGCACTGACCCAGGTACCCTTTGCTTTAAAAAGTGGACTGAATCATTTGATCAGTGGATCAATATTCACCAGAAGGGGAATGTGTTGCGCAATGAAGTGGATCTACTTCAAATGGTGGTCACATTGGTTAGGCAAGAAGAAACAGATATTCCCAGTGTTTTAGGTGGATAATATAACCAGATATTGTAATTTGCTGGGCTGTTCGTAGAGGCAGGATGAACATCATAACACCCCTTCCCTCCTTTTCTCTACCCATTGAGAAGTTGACAGCATCATTTCGTATCAGCTTTGGAATTTGTAGACTATCAATATTTATCTCATCTTTTGGTCTTTCATACTGCGATATTTTTCAGTTATATCACTGATTGGATATAATGGATGCCATTCTTGGATTAAAAGCTCTAGTTTTCAGGACAATTATCTGAAAAACTCCAAATGTCGGGGTTTCCTATTTATCTTGTCACATACCTGATCCGTACATAAAATTCATGCCGTGGGGCAGTTTTGGCAGCTCCATTAGCATTCATGACCTTAGCACTTGATCTTAATTAGCCGTTCTCACCCACTTAATGGATACATATGATGTTGTTATCCTCCAGATAAGGCATGGTGCAACAAGACCAATTAGCCACCTCTTGGTTCCCGTTTCTTGTGGAGTAAGTATGTTTATATACCAATTCATTCCTTGGTTTAGTGTAAGCTGGGTTCAATGTTACCCCTTATTTTAAGCCCCATTTAACATATCTAACTCATCTTCATTATAGCCTTCTGCCCTTTTTTGTATTTAATATATAATCTGAAGCAGCTTTGTTTGGTTCCCGAAAAGCATCCCTTGGATCCTCAACGAAATACACCCTTTTTTTCGTTAACTCCCAACTGAAAGCATAAGTTCAGTACAATAAGATGCAACTTCAGAGAAATAATGGTTTGTTACGAACCAATGAAGACATGAGAAACACGGTTCACACTCTGTTGGAGAAAAATTACAGATTTTTGTAATGCACAACCCACCTTCTTGGGAGATGTAGTTATGAATGTATTCGGTTCTCTTCAACGTGGCTATCACAATAACAGGAACCTTGTTCACTTGGGGACGTTTGTGCGCTGATGTTTAAACTTCTGCTATTCATATGGAAACTGAAGCTTGGATTAGTGGCTGAAAAAAAACATTCTGTTGTTGATCTGGTGGGGTTTTTTTTTTGTGTTGTGTGTGTGTGTGGGGGGGGGGGGGGGGAGATAACAGAGGAGGTGACTCCAATACCTCCTCCTAACCACCCATACCTCGGGAGCTAACAAATATGTGAGATTTGAAATCAGGCCATGTGCAGTGGCACTGTAAACTGCCGTATTGAGTCAGCTCAGCTCTTATGCGTGATTACCAGCTGTCCCATGCAACTGAATTTCTTTGCTCCAAACCAGGCTCCTACAAATCAAGCTTCTGTCATGTATTCAGGTACCTGTATTTTAAAAGACGGGAGCCGCCCCTTGGATTCTTGGAAACTAGTCCATTATGATGTATTCTCTTAGTGCTTTCGTTGAGTTCATTATGGTTACAAATAGAGAACTTCGTATATATATTTATGCAGTAAAATAATTTTGTAGCCTTACTAAACCTAACCTAACTAGTCGTTAGTCATGGACCAATAGCCTCCCATCTGAATTTAAATGTTCGTTCTTACTTGTATTGGTCAATCATAAGTGGTGGTTACTTGGCATCAGATGCCACATTAATTATCCTTGTGGATATCGAAACATGAAACTAGCTAATTTCTCGCACGTCACTATGAATGATCCTACTTTTGCAGCGCCGGAGCTCTTCCCTCTTTCGTCATTTTGCGAATAATGACATCTTGTTCCTTCCGGACCGTCTCTTTGGTACCTGCAAAAAGAGAAAGGGAAAGAAAAGAAATCCTTGCATTTGAATAAACAAAATTGTGGAAAAGGATGACGAATTGAAGGGATAGTGATACAAGTATACTTTCACCTATTTCATTCTCCAATGAATTCGAGTAGAGAGAAGTGGAAGAGAACACTAATATATAAACTTTTTCTTTTCAACCCCACCATGCTAACTGGACACGTTGTCAACAAGATGGTTTCTCCTCTCTTTCCCTTCCTCCTTATTTTTGTTCCTTTCCACTTTATTCACTGTGTACTAAAATTTATAAAAGTCAAACTTTGCGAAATTAGTACAGAGCCACAAATAAAATTCATATATGCCTTGAATAGTTAGCATATGGATTTTTTAAACCTAATCTAGAATACTAATAATAATGACATACATCTAAAGAAAACTATAAAGTATGATTGAATGTAGATCATATACATGTGTATGTGTTAGAGAGAGAGAGAGAGAGTCATGCTAGAATTCAAATGAGTCTATCAACAATTGAATACACTGCAATTCATGTTCACATTTCGTAGTCAACTTTTTTGAAAATTGAAATTTCCAATCTACTTGAATATCACATGAATAACATGTATTCTATGTTTGTCACATTTGGACATTGTAAATCCTTCATAAACGGGCTAGAAAACCCCAACATCATGATTTCTTTCCAATGCATAATCTATATACAATTATTATTAGTTAGACACACTCAAGTTTAAGACTACAACCAAGTATGGTTACATACTAAGGCCAAGTATTTGAAAAAAAACAAATGTGTTGATCTCAACATTTATACTACTACGAAAAAAAATCACACTACTAGCATGTATACTAAATTTGAGCTCATTTGGACTAATGAAAAGTCATTAGACAAGAGATACAAAGTGACATCTATAATAAATACATAGTTACCATTTAGATACCTAACCTATAAGAATTCAAGTAAAATCCAATTTGATATGTAGTATATTCACATGAACAATAAGATCAACAGTTTAGATCGCTCAAAATTTATAGTGTACATTTGACTTGAGGGTACATTGTCAACCAATACCTTCATGGGTGGCATTTTAAGTTACTTAAGCTACATTTTTCATGTGGCTGCTGGTTACACCTCCTATTTATACATATATATATACATTTATTTGAAAGTATAATCCAAAAAACCAAAATAACACATCACACAACATAAATTGCACTAGTTACACACAAACACACCATACACACACACACACACACACACACACACACACACACACACACACACACACACATATATATATATATATATATATATATATATATAAGTGTATGTGTTTGTCTATTTGGAAATGGAACTTATATGTATTGGTCATCTAAATTTGTATTTACAAGTTTGTTAACATTTTCCAGCCATGCATATTGGAAGAATATAGCATAGATAAAGTTAACCAATACTTTTTGCAATTTACCAACTTACCATTGGTTAGACACATTATTTCAATAGGTATCAAATGCCATATCAAATGATGTTTGTGACATATTCAATTGAAGTATTAAACTTATAATTTTAGAATCTGGATTATGCATCAGAGTATCATGAACCGCTTTAAAATGGCTAAATAAAATTTACATGAAATTATTATACTTATTTTACCATATATATCTAGATAACACTCTCACAAACATATATATATATATATATATATATATATATATATATGCAGCCAACATAAATGTCACAACTGTAACTTTGTTTACTTAAATATTTACACACATTTAAAAATTTACTAACTGAACACAACATTTGAGTTTAAAGAAGACAATCTCAATTAAATATTTTTAAAACTACAATCAATTCTCATGCATAGAACGAGACTTAGCTAAAAAACCTCCAATAATTTTTACAGTTTATGCATCTTAACAATGATCAAAGAATGCAATACCCTTTAAGTAATGACTCACACATTTCTGATTATGACTATTATCCACACATTATCAAGCCAACATTTGAGTAATTACGCATAATATGGTTACATATAAGTTACACTTACTTAGGTTATACATTTGTTTTTGACGTAGATCCATAGACAGACATAAGAATCATGCACCTTTTATAATACTTTCCTAATAGTCATCCATCCAAATACTACTTTAAGCCAATCTACCTTATACGTTTAGAAGTAATTTCCAAGATCTAAGCCACCATAACCAAAGCTAATGGGGTATTGCTAGATTGAAGCATTATTTGAGGTATCCAATTTCCTTCAGTGAGAAATATAATTTGTTATGAATATTACTTGTAACAGTGTGATGGAAGTCCTCTCCTTTTATATCCTACATCAATTCATACCTGTATCTTTGTAAGAGTAAAGATTCAAATTGAAGTGTGACGAAAATGAGTAGATAATATCTTTGCTTTTTCATACATGTAATCAATTATACTAGATTTACCTTTGTTTGTGATGAACAACAAATATAATTGAACTTTCTTGAGATGAATGAGATTTTACTATAAGATATGCTTGAAAACTCTTCTATGACCTTATAAAATTTATGGAATCTAACCTTATTTTAACTTGATTTCCTTCAACAGTGGTTATTGACCAAACAATTATCAGAGTATTGAATTAAATAAATGTCAATTTGATTATTAGGGAAGTACAATTTTCTGCCACCAACATTGAACGAATATTAATTAGGAGACCAATTAGAATCAATATAATAAGTCTAAATTTGATTAATCAAAGATTTCCTCCTCGTAGGATCATCTTTTTTTTCATGTGTCTATCTATATAATATGTGTTGCATTTATTACATATATAAGGTGAATTATGTACCTTGGATAAATAATTATCAAACTAACACAGTGTTGGAAAAATTTGAGAAATGTTTACTTTTTCTTTTAGGTTAGATTTGGAGCATTTCATAGACAATTGTTAACATCTATATTTATGCACGTGTTATTTATTGATAACACTAGACAAATATATACTTAACAGTGTTAATTACCAATAAGTAACCAGAGAAAGCATAGGCAACCATGAACATATGAGGCTAAAAAGAAGCATCTTAATCAGAGTCCATGAGGCACTGGGAAAGTAATGACCCCTACCCCAATAATCCTCAAAATATGAGGACAATGGGGCCAATGTGTCATTTGCCATACATTATTGAGATGTTCAAAACCTAACTAAACAACAAACCACTTTATTCCATTAGGAGATCAAGAGTTCGACAAAATAAAGATAGGTTATCCTCAATTTATTATCATTTTAGGAAGTAAACTCCTAACTTTGGAAATAAAAACTTAATATATAGAATGAAATAAAGAAATCCTCCATAATGTGGTCTTGCACTTTCATCTTTTTCACATCCCTCTCCCTTTGGATTGGATTCTTCTTCAACCTAGAAATGTTGACAAACTAGACATCAATACAATAAATGTGTTGGTATGTGGTGCATACAATTCATGACTATATGTAAACTAGACATGATTTAAAAAACACTACTTTAGAAAAAAAACAAACACATTTTGTTTACATATTTTTTTTGCATAGTTTCGTGAATCATCTTGACATAAGTCAATGTAATTTATGCACCAACACCTTATTAGACCTTACATTCATAAAATGTTCCTTCTTTTACATAATGGCTTGGAATCAATTCTAATAAATGTACAAAGTTTTGTTGGATATATATATATATGTGTGTGTGTGTGTATATATATATATATATATACACACACACATCTTGGAATCAATTCTAAAAAAGTGCAAAGTTATACACAAACACACTTACTTTGGAGTTGGATCTATATAGGGGTATTGATATGTAAAAAGAATAGTCAATTGTAATTTCGTTGAGATTTATAGTATAGGAGTTACAAAATTCATCAATAAATAGGCTATGCAATGTATTAGTGATAAATCAATTAAAGGAACCCGTCTTCCCTAACCTATATCCCGACGATGATGGCTATTACTAATAACAACATGATCGATCACCTACCCACACATGGACCCAGAACCTCTCTTTAAACATGCCACAAGACCTTCCTTCCCCAAACGGTCACATCAAATCACCCTTCAAACCCTAGGGGTAGCCACTACCTTGAGAGTTTTCCTTCTCACCAGGAAAAAGCAGTGTGCAGGGATGTTACAGTTCCCGACCTTTGGAGTACGAGAAAATGCCAATCCTAGGACCGTTTCCCTAGCTTATATAAACAACTAAGGATAATATAGATCTGCAAGACCCTGATCTCATCTTCTCCTCTGTTCACGCTTTAGATCAAGCCTTCTGCCCTCATCTCATTTACTTGGTCGAAGAGAAGAAACCAGCAATCATACCATCTTCTGGCCAGCAAGCCGCTGCCAGCTTTGAATCCAGCAGTCACCACAAAACCTAGCTAACCATCCTTTGCTTACCTACAACATGAACTACCCCACGACCCTACATGTTGACGCATTGCAGAACTGCAATACAAACTGGCTCAATCATCTCTGGCCAGTCCTTCAGAATTGACGATGATGAAGAATACTCTTCATTTCCATATCTGCAACAACTTTCGCCGAAGCCTGAACCATCCCGCTTGTCTCCAACCACCATAGTTATGAGATTGATGTGAGTTTCCAACATCCGATGACCCTGTATCATCCTTCCTCAATTCCTGAGTCCCCTCCTTCACCATTGGAGACCAATGGTTTGAAGATAGGTCTTGGAAGTTTCACCTCTTCACCATGACACCTTGTTCCTATGCCTCTCTGCCAATGACATGAAGATTATAGACCACACACACATTTCCTTGATACTCCTTATCTTCTCTGGTTCGACCCAACCTTGAAACATATCACTCCCTCGCCTCGCTGCTACAACCTCTTCCTTCTATTCTAGAAGCAACACTCATTTACAAGATTGATGTGTGATTGCTATTTCTTGGTTCATCATTGGCCAATGCAACAAAGATCAACCAACTTTGTACGAGGGCACCTACAAACTATTGTTGGTGTTTTACTGATCATCTAAGACTAGGAGGCATCGACCGACACAGGTCAGTAACCTCTCCTATGACTTCTTTTTATTAAGAAATTAGTTAATGAGCAAGGAATCAGATCATCATCATGGTCCTAAGGGTTATATAGATGACTATAACATATAGAAATATAATTAAAGATATACTAATGTATTCTCGATAGTAAGCATGCAATATGAAATTTCAGTAGGTAATAAAATGTATTACCTGAAAAGCAAAAATGAGTTATAATGATAGTATAATCTAACTCGTCTGTTCTCTTAGTACTTACACGATATATATCTGTGTGGGTGGATTAATGAGGGTTAGATGATGAGTTGGTAACTTTTGTAGTCTTTAATATGAAAATCAGTAAGTCAATGTGATTATTTTCATTAATCAAAGGACATATATGTATATCTATATCTAATGATCAATCACTATACATAAGAATCTAGGAAATAAATCGATGTAGATCGACCTATTTGAATTAAATGATTTATGAGAAAAAGAGTAAGTATGATTAATTTATGCTTGAACATGTGTAATCACAATGACATGTAGGTTTGACTATAATATCCCCATTCATCTAAAGAAAGCTGCTAGACTATATTTGTATACATTTAGGAAATCGAAATCTAAGTACAAGTGTATGACTAGTATACATAGAGGCATGTTAAATTAGACCTAAATGTTTCTAGTAAGGTTATCTTGGTAAATAGTATGTTATGAAGTAAATATCTTAAGCCCTAGTTACTAAATGGATTGTATCATATTAAAGACAAGATAATATATGAGGTACTAATCTTGGGGAAATATGATATAATTGACTATGTAACATTGATTATATATGTAACCTAGCTAGAAACCCTAGATATGTATATCTTCATATATACAATATATTGTAGAGAAAAAGAACATATATATTGTTTTGGAGAGAGAAAATATAAGAAGGATGGTTGAACTATAAGTGAAGCTACTTCCTCTCAAGCATATAAACAAGTACTAAATATACTTATATAGTTACATACAAATTTAAAATCTTGACTTGTATGTATTGAGGAATTTTAAATATAAACCGTAGATATCCCTAATAAGGGTATATTGGTAAATAAACATCTTGGACCCTAGCAACTAAATGGAATTATATATATAAAATAGGGAACACAATTTTAGGTTCTAATCTATAGAAAATATGATAAAACAATTGATTATGTAACACAAATTTTATTTATATAACTTAGTTGAAGATCAAGAAAAGATATTGATGGGAAAATACAAAATATTTTTTTAATTAAGTTAGGAGGTCATCTTATTCATCCTACCCTCCTCTTGTAGGAGAAGTCATCCAAGAATAAATACAACTGCTGCTCATAAAATGCGCTGTATACCGCCTGAAAAATTGTAAAGAAAACCACCACAAAAAGAATGAAAAAAACTATCCGTGCTTCATCCTGTAGTATCTGTCTAGTTGGTGTAAATGTATGGAATACCTCTTTTTCCCATAAGGGTCATACCTCTAATCTTCATAGGACCATCCCCCCATCTCTGAGCTGCTCCATATGCCGAGTTCCTTTGGGATCGAGTTGACCACTTTGGGAACTTGGTGGCTGATGATGGCCCAATCAGTCATGGTGATCCTAAGCTCTTTGATGAAGTGAGCGCCTCTCCACGGTCCAACGGCCTCCTCCCAAATGTAGGTGTTCAAATCATCGATCTCCAACACAGAGATGTTCAAATTCTTGTCATCCGCAATTTTAAGTGCAATCAGGCATCCCTAAATATATGCTAGAGAATAATCTTGCTCTGTCAATCAATATTTGAAGGCTAATCTGACTTCGCCATGGCTATTTCTCACTACTCGTTTGACCCACTTTCTATCTTTTCCAAGGGTATCACATGAATTTCCTATTGTAATGTTTAGTTTTGGATTAGCAAGGCCGGGTGGATTCCAAGCAATTAAGTGAATCCGTCTATGCTGGCAAACTAGGTCATCAATCCCCTTCTGTCTCGGTGTGAGAAAATAAACCGGGTGCTCTAACTTCTTGAATACTTTGTGCTTAAGACCTCTATTAATGATAAGAATAATGTGGTTTCAGATATGATCAATGTGGCCCCTGTGGTTATCATAGATCACCCAACATCTTAAAGTCTAGATCGACCAATAAATGAGGGAAAGGAGTTCATTATGTAACCAACCTTTCATCGTGTGGGAGTGTTGCTTTGCCTTTATAGACAACAATGACAATATAGATGTAGGTGTTGTGGTAAGGTCCCCTGCTCTCATCCAGAGGTTCGTGGGGAGGTCGCTGTGTAGAAATAAATGCTCCTCCGTTTCAGAATTAGGCGTGGTGCAGCAGTAGCATCTCAAAACTATAGGGATATGGCATCTGATAATGTTGTCATCTTTGGGAAGTGCTTTCTTGGCTAGCTTCCATATCAATACAGATGCTCTAGGAAAAAACATTTCGAAATCCATCCGTATAGGTCATTCTGTATGGACTGTATAGGGTGTCAAATTTTCTTGGCTGAGCTAAGTGTAAAAATTCCTGATCTCGTCAGGTTCAAATGAGGTAGTCCTCCCAATCTACAATCACTGATAGAGATGAGATAATCATGCGTAGGCCATCCTCATTCACAATGTGACTCAAGACAACAATGTATCAACCCTCTAATGGGTTCTAGAAATCTTTGACTTTGAAATCTGTTCCTCTATCCACTGAGTTAAGAGCAAAGCTAGACATCAGTATCGAGCACTATATGTGATCCTAGAAGGAGATGTCTCCTTTCCTAACTATCCATCAACATAAGGGAGTGAAAGAGGGGAACATTTTCCAAATGGCTTTCCAGTATGGTGAGGAATTTGCCCCCATCTTCATGTAAGGAAGGAAGCAACCCAAATGATTTCTGAAACTCAGATCTATACTTCCATCTACATAATTTGGCCCAAAGAGAATTACCAACCGAAATCTCCCAACATGCCTTGAGAAGATAAGATTCAGAAATATATTTAAGAGGTGTGAAGCCTAAGCCTATGATGTTTCTTGGAGCATGCTAGATGCTTCCAAGAAACCCATGCCCTTCTCTCCTTGTTAGCTCTATCTTCCCATAAAAAGGTGGACACTATAGATTCTATTCTTGTAGCAATACCTTGTGGAGTCCCCGTGGCTGCTGTAACATACCGAATTCTGGAATTTTGTCTTTTGACCCTCTTTCCCATCTTTTCCTTTCATTTCTATCCTTATTGGCCTTTCTATATAATTAATGGAATTTATAGTGGTTTAGTGAACATTTATTCACTAATTGTACCAATATAAGGGTTTATGCACAAATATCTCAATGAAAGCTTAATTACCATAATTAAGTGCTCTAAACCTTAATCTAACTTTTGATATGATTTGAAAACATAAAATGAAACTATGTTTCAAATTTGGTTCGATTTGGATGTTGTTTGTGCAAGTTATGCAATTTTAGGTACATTCTGGACTTTTATGCAATTTACCCAATTGGGAGGTTTTCTTTGCAAATTATCAACTGAATTTTAATCTTTAGATATTTCCTTACCATTAAAGAGATTTTAAACCATTGGAGCACCTAGTTTCACCTTGGTTTGATGGTATTTCTTTCTAAAGGCATTATAGGGATTACCCTCTTTATAAATGTGCTTATCTTTAAAAGCTATCAACCAATGAGGTTATTTATTTCTTGAAAAATGGTGGGAATGGCCTAGAAGGCTCTAGGGTCTCTTAGGAATGACTTTTGATATCCAAGAAGAGTCCATGAGCTGTCCTCTTGCATGGCCATCAAGCCCTAGGCTAAAGACACATGGAAAGTCCCTTAGACACCTCATGCTTCACCTCTTTCTTTATATAGCCATGTGTACCCCTTCCCAACTCACAATTCGAAAACTCTTGCTCTCCTTTTCTTTCCTCTAGATTAGATAATAGTTTCTTCTGTATTTGGCCATGAAGTTGCTGTCTCAAGGTAATAGAGGGAGCCTACCTTGGTGAAGAAGGCTCCTAGGGCTTCCAAATTGCTTTATTAGGGTTTCTAAAGCTCCTCCTTGGTAATTTCAACCAAAACTAGTAAGTTGCCTCCTTTCCTTCCCTATTTTCATACTGTTAGTCTTCCTTACACCCTATTACAGGTCGTAACCATGGAATTCTATGGTGAAACCCTACCTAGAACCCTAAAACACCTCATCTCTATGCTCTTTTGCTAGGGTTTATCACCTCTAAGTTGAGAAGGTGATCTTTGTCCAAGAAAGGAGCTAGGCTTGGAGCAACCAGACCTTCTAAGCTCAGATCCTTTTTGTTTGGACCTTATTATCTTCCCTAGAGGCAAGTTTTGTTAACCCCCTTCTCATATATTGCTTAGTACATGCTTAAAATCCATGCTTCTATGTTGATAATCGATGATTTCCATCTCTTTTTACCATGTTCTTCTAAGGTTTTGGTTTCTTGCTATTTTATCTTCTCTAGAATCTCTAGTTTGGTTATCTAAAAAACTTCAAACCTGATCTTGGGTCAAACGGTATTTTCTCCCTCTCCCTCTTTAATTATCTCGATCGGTTTGATGATGTGGCAATTTCTTATTGGTCATTATTGAAAAATTCATATCTTCTAAACCGCTTATCCAAATTTGACAAATAAATATGTTTTGGAATTGTAAAATTAATCTCTATCTAATAAAAATATTTTCGAGGTCTTATTTCGTAGTTTGACGAAGGGTGATTTTTGTAAAACGAATTTAATGCATAAAATCCATAAAAATTACATCTTAATCATCATAACTCCAAAATTAACATAAAATATATGTTTTCTTCATCAAGAGAACCTAATAAGTTCATTGGTGATATTTTCAAAATCTAAATCTGAGTTTTTCAAAAAAATTCCGAAATTAGGGGTTCTATACGTTAATGTGCACTATGCACTCTAATACATGTTAATACATTGAAAATAGGCAAAGTGGAACTTGGATTCAATTAATGTGGTGAAAGTTAGTAATTGAAATCAGTAAGAGAGGTATGTGCAATCTCTCTTTATGTATGTGCTATGTATGTGCAATCCCTCTTTATGTATGTGCTATGTATGTGCAATACCTATTTATGTATGTACTATGTATGCGCAATCTCTATTTATGTACGTGCAATCCCTATTTATGTATGTGCAATCCCTATTTATGTATGTGCAATCCCTATATATGTATGTGCATTTACACCTTAAGTTGGGAATAATTGTTCCTTAACCTATCTTTCTATAATGAGGTTTTATTAAACCCTATTTCATATACTATTGAATCTTTTGCTATACTTGCCTCATAAACCAGTTTTGGAGCATTATTCTTGGGTCTTGGTACCCCACTTCCATGCTTATTGATTCATATGATTATTCTTACCATGACTACTTTTTCTAGCATGTGGATTTATATTCTATTTAATTTAAAGTAGCGGTACTTATGTACAACCACCCACAGAGGGCATGTAAATAATCGCCCCGGGGAATGTCTTATTCTCCCCATAATATTGTAGGTGAATGGGAATGTCTTATTCTCCCCTCATCTAAGGTTAGAGGTCTAGTAGGTTCCTCAACCCTACTTAGTTAGGTAGGCATAATTATCTTACATGCAAATTCTTTTTGATATAATTGTTAATGGCAAGTTTCTTTTGAATATAGACTCATACTCTTGTTATCTTCATCATATGATGAACCCTAGCCTGTTTTTATTTACTTTACTTATCTTGATATCCTTGATTGGTTTTGTGACACATACTTTTCTTCCCTTTTCCTTTTTGCTGGGTGCCTTCCCAACCACCCAGGTGTTGAGCAAGGTGATGGACAAGACAAGGAAGATCATAGCTTTTGGCTTGGACTCAGTTGATGGAGATGTTGCTTGGAGACAAGATCGTAGTAGTCCAGACTTCCTTTTATCTAGATTCTAATTGTGTGTCTTGATGTAAACCCTAATGGGAGAATTTGATGTATTTTTGTAAACCTTTTATGAAATTGAATATAGTCAGTTTTTTTTATTCCGCTGCTTTCTAATGGTCTTTTGTATACCAATGCTTAATAAATTTGGAAAATTTATACCCATTCCATCATACCTCTGAGAGTGTTTGGAATGGATGTCAATTCTTCAAAATTTTAGTAAAGGGGTGATTTCTCCTCCTTACAGCTGCCATCGTATAAAATGTGGTGGATGCTAAAGTGTGATGTATGAGTGTGATGGACTGGATTTGGGCCTAATTTTAAGAGCAAAATTTCTTTTAAGGTGTGTAGGATGTGATATAGTGAACATTTGGATCTTTGGATACCTAATGAGATAATCGAATTCATGTGTCTGAGTTATATCAAGAGTTCTAAGTGTTTTGCTAAAGTTTGGATGCCAATGGTATTTGTATTCCTAAGTTCATGTCTCTTTGGAGTATTTAATTGGATGATCAAATAGCTGAATTTTGTCACTAAATTTGAGTAGAATGTAGCTTGAGAGGTAGTAAAGATATGGTTAAATTTTTAGGATGTTTGGATATTCTTAGAAGGAGATATTTGGATTTCAAATCGGTGAATTTTGTTGATATATAACGTAAATTAGACCAAGGTCTTTGATTTGATTAGCCTAAGTTTTGATACAGCGTCCCTGAGTTTTAGGCTTGGCTTATGTGGCTGGATATTAACCTTAGATCTCTGATCTAGTGGTTGTTTTCCTAGAGGAGGAGAAACCATGGATCATCTTTAAGTGTACACTGACCCTAACCCTTGGATGGGAGACCAACAATTGCTGAGTTATCCCTAACCTTGCGGTTAGATTTAGCTGGGTAAGCAATAGTTGTTACAGCCTTCCCTACCACCATTTATCGAGATCGTGGGGCGAGAGGGAAATCATAGCGAGCAGTTGATCTCAGATTGCTAGAATGAACAGTTTGCCCCCTTACATGTGCCCATTGCTGGCGAGTGGAGGGAGAAAAAACATCCCTATACCTTCTGTCTCTCCAGCCTCGGCAATAATAGGAAACAAAAAGAAGAGAAATAGAGGTAGAGATGGTTACAAAGTAAGAGAAGAGAGTGAAAAGGAACAAGGAAAGAAGAGGAGTTTGTTTTGGGTGCTTTTGCGAGCAGCCATGGCAGGTTTGGTGGTTGACAAACCCCACTTGTCCGAAGAAGAGGACCAAGCTCGTGGGATGTTCTGGGGCCCTCTTTTCCATGTTTAGAAGATGAATTCGAGTTCGCGGAGACCCTACAAATCCGTTTGAAGCTTCAGATCAGTTCAAGGAGGAGCAGAGGCAAATCGCCTCTTTGCTCCGCCATGGCAGCAGCTAGGCGGCGGCGCCTTTGTGGAGGACGAGATCCACACCCGCAGACGAGGAGGCGAGTAGCCGTCAAGCTCCAGTAGGTTACGCCGAAGGTGTTGAAGGCCTTCGTAGCTGATGAAGAGCATATGCTTCCTACAGATTGCTCGCCGGAGCGGTTGTTTGCGGCGGCGCACACGTAGAATAGGGGCGGCGGGCGTTCACGTTATTTCGCAAAGAGAGAAGCGAGAGAGCGGAGTAGGCGACTCAGCTAGACCAGGGGAGAACCGAGCCAGACCACGAGAACCGACAGGCTTAGCGGGAACCCAGTACAAGCCAAGAAAAAAAAAGAGCCGCGCCCAAACGTTGACACATGGCGCCATCTGATTGGTTAGAAAAAGGCCAATCTTTAATAAATGTCAAGATCTTTTATAATTTATATAAATTAGTTCGTTTATTCAAAAATTACAAACAAGGTACCAAAATGTTCAGAAAAATGAGTAGAATATTATGGAACGTCATTATTAGTCCTTTTATGCTTAAATCATAGTGTTATCATGTAAGGTGTTCTACACTTATATCATGTGTAATAAATATCAAACGATGGTCTAAAATTATGATAAAATATCAGTAAATCCATATTCATGTTTGTAATCCATCTAATATCAGTGATTATGATGTTGATGCAAGAAATCATGTAATTTACTCCATATAGTTAATTAGGGCTAATAACCCTGATTAAAATGCAATAAATACATACATGCTCAATAAATGATGAAATTTATGGAACGCCCTCATATCTGTAACTAGAAGCTAATGTGAATCTTTGATATCAGTTAGATACACATAATTCCTGTTATATGAAACGATCCTTAATACATGTGTTGTAACCCTAATATGATTAATGAATGTGACATAATGTTAATATGTTCACCTAATGATGGAAAACATGATTATAAGTTAATGAGGCAATAATCTGGAATATGAGACCAGTAACCTAATTCCAAGAAGATAAGACAAGTAATAATGATGGGAATATCATAAGACTTAGTGAAACCCTAATATGATCATAACTAGGGTTGAGACGACGAGAACCTGACGGTGATATGTATGATCTTGTCTTAATCATGTTTAATATGGATATCGTTTACATCATGAATGTGGTTTAGGTTATCTGTGATCAAGGTGCATCATTACCTCTTACTTGGCTTATTATACATTATGCTTGCATTATATGTGTAGTAAACACTTGTCATATGATATTGGATGAAACGATTATTCTTGTATGATATCTTACTTGATTTTCCATACTTATTTCTATGAACACATGAAACATAATATATATGTTCCATTATATCTAAGCACTTCAACTCTTTGGTAGTCAAGTGTTGGAAAATAAAGTACTTCAACTCTGTAGTAGTCAAGTACTTGAAAGTGATCCAACTCTTTGTTAGTCGATCATAAAGGCCTTAATGCATTAAACTCTCAGGTAGTAAATGCATGGATGATATAATGAAAAATGTGCCTAAAATATGTGTTCTCTTTTGGTAACAAATATCTTTGTGCAAGTATATGATTTTTTTAGATTTATTTATTATTGCAAAGTTCTAATTTTATCTTATTGCCAATCTTAGTAATGAGATATATATAAAAAGACACGTAGGTGTACTCAGTACAATATTCTTGAATATTGTACTGACCTGTACCATATGTAATCTTTTGTTTAGGTTGTGGACATATGTTCTTTGAAGAGCTTGATAGTTGGGAGTTGTGTGGCGAGCTGATGTACAGGTGGACCTGTTGTCTTAAGATCCTATTGTTTAGTGGTAGTACATGTATATGTATAAGTTTACTGTTCAATATGTAATATCAAATGTTGTAACAATTCATTATGTAATTATATGTTGAATGGTGAACATGTGTTTTATGGTTTTATTATTGATCATGTGCATGTGCTAATGTTGTTTCCTTCTGACTTCCTCTGATTTTCTTCTTCTTAGCCTAGTGTGTGGTGATCAAATTGGGATTCTCACTGAGGCGAGGTTCAATTTGGACGTCACACATCAGATTAAGTTTTAGAAAATCCGGGGACGTCACAGGTGGTATCAGAGCATGAATAATAGCAAAGTCTGACATTTGCTCATTATACAACTCAAACTAAAAAACCTTAAAACTTGAAAAAAATCTTTAGGGTTAGATTAGTTGTCTTTTAGAGACTAGATCTAACCTAGCCTCTAGGTTAGCACCTAGATGTCTGAGAACTAGGTCTAGACTAGTGCTTGTTTTATAGCAAGTCCTAATATATCATTCTTTCCTTATAATGTGGCAATATGGGACGTTACATTATTTGGAAATGATGTGTATCAAGGGAAGAGAAACCCAAGACATACGACACTCGTTGTCTAGAGTAGCTACACTAGTCTACACTTTGTTCTCATCCTTTTCACTAGGCGACATGGCACTAGACTCTCTACTATGTGTGGGACACTCATTTTCTGGATTTGGTTTTTAATTCCGATCGGATCGAACCTCAATAGTTTTCTCTGACGCTTGTTTTATCAGAGAAAAATTATATAATATTTTATTGTATATGTAAGTATTACAAAAGTGTATCCCCACACATGTACGAGCAGGAGGTGGTCATACAACTTAAGTGAATGACATCAGTCTAGAAGAGAGAGTAGTTCTAAATTATATGTCTAGAGACTTGTTGGAATATATGATAGATGGAATAGCTCAAATAAGATTAGATTATGATCAAAGTTGTATAGAGATGATATAAGATAGTTTATGATAATATATGTTTATATTTGATGATGTAATATTAGTTTTGATGATGCAAGTAACTAGGCTTTTTATGAGATACGATATGTTAAGTTAAGACAAGGATGTGAATCAGTAAGAGCCTCAAGCTTGCAAGTAACTAGGCTTTTTATGAGATAAGATATGTTAAGTTAAGACAAGGATGTGAATCAGTAAGATCCTCAAGATCTTTTACAAATGAGGACCTCTAGTGTTAGGACCAATTTGAGGGTTAACTCCAGAGAGAGTGAGACCCACTGGGAGAAGGTTAGAGAACCTAATCTCCAAGATATGGGAATGATGAGAATATGTGATATGATATGTCCTAAACTAGAATACTCTTGAGTGATTGAGTTGAGTTGTGTTATGCATGATTCTTGTAGTCTAGTTGAACCCTAGATGTCCTTGGGAGGACCAAGCCCTAGAGATAGAAAGAGGCTGTCTATATATGAGCATGTGAACGTGAATATGAGAACCTACCATGTGGGTGAGGGAGAGAGAGTCTCAAGACCCTGGACGAGGTAACTGTGTCAGTTTTGGTAAAGCCTCATACTTGGGTTGGTGGTTCCTTGTAGGAATATAGTGGTTGCATATATATGAGAGTTGTGGGGGTAAGCATGATTCATGGGTATTAAACCTATGGAGAGTATGTCATTGCATGTTTGTTTTGTGCCTATGTGGATAGAACTTGTAAGGCTATCACTAGTGCCAATGAGGTAATCCGATAACCCTAGACTAAGGGAGGAAAGGTACAACATATGTATATGAGATACTCATAGAGTCGAGTTAGCTCAGAGAGACTAAACATGGAATTACCCTCATGATATGGGTCAGGAGAACCTCACTTGGACTAGATGAAGTTTTGATATATGTTTAACAATCCACTCACATAAGTTTGTTTAGTACAACCATGATATAATATATGTAAGGATGTGATATAATCTTGAGACGTGATATATAGACATGATATCATGGAAACCTTGGGATGGTTTAATGGATGTCAATGCATAAATGGTTAACCATATACATGAATAATGATGATAATGTGATATCGTTGGCTAATATTGTGATGAAATCACTAGTAAATGTTGCAATTTATTATGATCAATGAAATAAGATCATACGAATGAAACATGTTATATGAGGTGTTAATCTTAGTGCTTAATAAAGATGAAAAAATATAGTTTAACAGTTAGCAAAACATAACAATTATGACACCTTGATATGATCTAGATGGATGAAGTGGGTTAACTATAGTTAACTACCTCCTAAAAGGCATATTTTAATGTTGAACATGTTCTAACAATTTTCTCAATAAAATGTTGATGACACCTTAATATAATGGCACCTTATTAGGATCTTTATGAATAAGGTTGAGTTAAATAAAAACAACTCTCCCCAAAATGATGACATAATGTTAGAACCCGAGGCTTGGGTAAAATGAGGATGTAAATCCTAAAATGTGAAAAATGTCATGTAAATCTATTGTTCAAATCTTATGCTTGGGTGAAATGAGTACAAAATCCTAATTGGAAGTGTGACACAGCCTAAGCATCTAAATCATGTTATATGTTAAGGGCTTCACCCTAGATGTTTGTGAAATCTCCTAGAAGATACAAACACAACTTTGTATACATGGTTCTAGGAATCCTATGTGGATATGTTGCACATAGAGTGGTGTCCTACATATGGATGAAGTTCCTTGAAATAAGAGGACCCCTTAATTTCAAGGATGAATTTTTTTTTAAGATGTATATGATATGATGGACTAGATTTTGACCTAATTTTGAGGACAAAATTTCTTTTTAAGGTGTGTAAGATGTGATGGAGTGAACATTTGGATCTTTGGACACCTAATGAGATAATTGAATTCATGTGTCTGAGTTATATCAAGACTTCCAAGTGTTTTGCTAAAGTTTGGATGCCAATGATATTTGTATCATGATTAAGATTCCTAAGTTCATGCCTCTTTGGAGTATTTAATTGGATGATCAAATAGCTTAATTTTGTCACCAAATTTGAGTAGAATGTAGCTTGAGAGGTAGTAAATCTATGGTTAAATTTTCAAGATGTTTGAATATTCCTAGAAGGAGATATTTGGATTTCAAATCGGTGAATTTTGTTGATGAATAACGTAAATTAGACCAAGGTCTTTGATTTGATTAGCCTAAGTTTTGATACAATGTCCATGAGTTTTGGGCTTGGCTCACATTATTGGCTATTGGCCTTAGATCTTTGATCTAGTGGTTGTTTTCCTAGAGGAGGAGAAGCCACATATCAGCTTTAAGTGTACACTGACCCTAACCCTTGGATGGGAGATCAACGATTGCTGAGTTATCCCTAACCTTGCAGTTAGATTCAGCTGGGTAAGCAATAGTCATTACAGCCTTCCCCACCACCATTTATTGAGATCGTGGGGTGAGATGGAAATCATAGCAAGTAGTTGATCTCAGATCGCTAGAACGAACATTTTGACCCCTTACATGTGCTCATCGGTGGCAAGTGGAGGGAGAACAAACCTCCCTATACCTTATGTCTCTCCAGCCTGGGCAACAACAGGAATCAAGAAGAAGAGAATTAGAGGTAGAGCTGGTTACAAAGTAAAAGAAGAGAGTGAAAAGGAAGAAGGAAAGAAGAGGAGTCTGTTTTGGGTGTTTTTGTGAGCAGCTAATGCAAGTTTGGTGGTTGTCAAACCCCACTTGTTCGAATAAGAGGACCAAGATTGGGGGATGTTCTGGGGCCCTCCTTGCCATGTTTAGAAGATGAGGTTGAGTTTGCGGAAACCCTGTGAAGTTGTTCGAAGCTTTAGATCAGTCCAAGGAGTAGAGGAAAATCGCCTCTTTGCTCCGCCATGGTAGCAGCTAGGCGGCAACACCTTTGTGAAGGATGAGATCCACACCGGCAGCCGAGGAGGCGAGTAGCCGTGGGGCTCTAGTAGGTTACACCGAAGGTGTTGAAGGCCTTCATAGTTGATGAAGAGCACCTGCTTCATGCAGATTGCTTACTGGAGTGGTTGTTTGTGACGACGCACACGTAGAACTGGGGTGGCGGGCGTTCACGTTATTTTGCAAAGAGAGAAGCGAGAGAGCGGAGCAGGCGACTCAGCTAGACTAGGGGAGAACCTAGTCGGACCACTAGAACTGAGCCAGACCATGAGAACCGGATGACTCAGCGGGAACCCAGTGCAAGACAGGAAAAAAAGAGCAATGCCCAAGCGTTGAAATGTGGCACCATTTGATTGGCTAGTAAAAGGTAAATATTTAATAAATGTCAAGATCTTGTATAATTCATATAAATTAGCCCGTTTATCCAAAAATTACAAACAATGTAGCAAAATGTTTAGAAAAATGAAGGTTTTCAATCCACTACCCAATTGTCTCCAATTGAGATTTTAAAAGAGATTAATTTTATTTACCTCTCAAGGATGTTACCGTAAAATACAATCACCTTCCTTGAAGTAGCCTCAACCTTCTTGAAGAAGCCTTCTTTGAAGTAACCCCAAGCCCTTGGAGCAGCATTCTCCTCCTAGAAGTATCTCCACCACCTTGAGATAGCCTTCCTTAAGAAGTAGCCCCAACATCCCTTGAAGCACACTTCCTTGAAGCAATCTCAAAAACTTCTTGAAGAAGACTTCTCCACCAAGTAGTAGCTTCTACCAAGCTCCCTCAAGCAGCCTCCACAATCTTGGAGTAGCCAAGGAGCACAAGTAGATTTAGCATGGGATGGGAGATTGGAAGAAAGGAAGTACACCAATTACATATATCACTTTGATCCTATATCATGTATTAGACTTCTCAAACCACTTAGGATGGACGTTTCTATGAGGTGGCTAAGAGGCTATGTCTATAGGACACGAATTTGGAGTTTATAGAACAAGATGGCAAGTGTTGCTTAGCTTCGTTGCTCCCTAGAATGTATTCTCAAATGTAGTTAAGGTACTTTAGGTGTCCTAAGGCCTTTCCTATTTCTAGGAATAGTTTGAAAGTGTCTAGGGACGTTTTAGGGAGTCTCTAGAGTGTTCTTAGCGCTTAACTAGCCGTTAGGTGTACACTAGTTGGCTAGCAATGGCTAATTTGTTTGTGCTTAAAAGAATAATCCAGAACCCTGCTCGGTCGACAAGTTTGTTGACCAAATAGAGTCTCTATCAAACTTTTTTTTGACTGAGCCTGGGTTTAAGGAAAATGTGTTGCAATGTCTATCTTCAACTCCCAACTACTAACCACTTGGTCTAACAGTCACAAGCTTTGGACTGAGGTTTGCTCGGTCGAGAATATTTTTGATCGAGGCCCATTTTAAGGCACAAATGTGTAAGTTATTGAACAATACTCATAAGTTCGACCGAGATGGTTCTCGGTCGACAAAAACTTTGACTGAGTGTGTCTCGGATGAAAATTTTCTCGACCAAGGATGTCCCTATTTTAGTCTTTTGAATCACCTACTAAATGTGTGTTTTCAATTGGTGATGGTGACTCTAACTTTAGAGGGAAAACTATCTAAGGGTTATAAGCGGATAGGGAAGATCTAACAATTGATTTACATGATGTCTAAGTACTTTTACATTCCATTTTTGTGCAAGTGTTTACATTTGAGTACAATCATGAATATGTATATAATTAAGCGCATTTGATCTTCAATTTGCATTGATCTTCAACTTTCCACTTAGTAGAATTTCCTTATTACCTTAAACCCTAAAATACTCAAACAGAACGTTAGGTCCACAAGTGTTAAATGTTTTTCATCATCAAAACAAAGGGTATATTAATGTACAATTTATCCAACAATATCCCCCTTTTTGAAGATGACAAAATTTCTAAAATATAATCAAAATAATTTAAATGGATGAGTTTCATACCTGTGATTTACTTGAGATAAAAAAGGTTCTCTTGTTTTCATAAAGTGTGAGCTAATTATTCCTAAAGAGATATGGAACACAATATCCATCTGTTAAGGAATGTAGCATCAATTAATGTCAAGCCAAGAGATCATGAAACTCATTCATTTTTATTTTATATTATTTCTCCCCCTTTGTCATTTTGAAAAGATAGCCATATAATAATTTTATACTTACTCCCCCTGAATGGGATTCTCCCCCTCAATATCATACACAAGTTGTAAAGAGAAAAACAAAGTGATGGAAAATATCCAATGAAAGCCACAAGATCGATTTTTGTTATCTTGATCAAGTGAACACAAACAAGCTCAATTTCATTGATAACAACATAGGATAACAACATAAGCTTCACTAGAGTGATTACATAAGCTTTATACTCACTACATAGGGAAACATCACTTGAAAGAGTTCAAGATTACATCAACCTCATGATCTTTCCCATGAAATGGAGCATCACCATAGTACTTGATAAATGTTTGCCAATCAAGTGCACCTATTTTTGTAAGAGCATATGCCTCCAGAAATATAGGTGCCTGGTCAAATTTGAAGTGGGTAGCTATGTCCTGGAGTTGCATGGGTGAGTATTGGGTATGGGAAAGATCATGTGAAGGTGGTTGTGGAACTTGGGTGTATTGGATTGAAGGGTTAAAATTATAGAGGCTCCCGAGATAGAGTGCATATGGGTATGTGTCGGGAACATTGGGAGACAAAGCTTGCATTCTTTGATTGAGATAGGTCATGGCGTGGTGGTTGTAGTCTAATTGTCTCCCAAGGTGATAGGTGGCCCCTTTAAGATACCAAACATCATTGGCTAGATTTTCTATGGAGTAGATAGGATGAGTAGGAGGTGGAGGATTTACTTTAGTGGATGCTTCCTCTTTAGTGCTAGCTTCATGTGCCCAAAACCAGTTCTCATTTATCCATAGTGTTTCTGGTAAGTATTTGAGGACATCTTTCACACTTGTAGCCTAATTCCTATAGGTTTTTGTCAAGAGAGTATTGAATTATTTGGCACACAAAATCAGCATAGGAAGGATTTCCAAAAAAGTCAAACATATTGGATAGGATGATGCAGATAAAATTCATAGGAATGATTTCTAGTGTAGCATGGATGAGGCACATCTTAAATTGTGGGATTTTAGTTTTGTTGGCTCTAGGGTAGATGTTATGGGAAATAATTAGGTTCACTACCCTAGCTTAATTGGTTAAAGATGTAGCATAATAAGTTCCCCTATGCTCATGAGATGAGGTATTAGGAAGGAAAATAGTCTTTTTGATGTCACCTAGGCTAATGTGTTATCATCGATGGAGAATTTGGATATAAGATTTCCTATGGTTAGGTCTTTGAAATCTCCATACTCTTCCACATCTATATCTAGAATTTCAAGGATTTCATTTTTGGAGAAATGGAAAACTAGCCCATCAACCATGGAGGTGAAAGAAAATGGCTCGTTGGAGTCCCTAGTAAGGTTAGCATAGAACTCATTGACAACTTAGGTGGACTAGAAACAGAAGGATGGGGTAAGGAAATCCATCAATTTTTGCACCTTGAAGAGCTCTGAGAGATCAAGAAGCGTGATGAAGTCGTTGATTCCACCAGGCATCGAGGAAGAGGGGTCTTTGACGTGATATTTTGGTAGCATTCTCCAGTAGCAACATCGTTGATGGGAATGTCCTTGATGGCGGTCAAAGTTCGAATGACCATTCTTCCCTTTCTTGCAGCTACTTGCTTCTTCCCATCATGAGTTGAAGAGGAGTCCATCTTGAGCAAAGTGAGTTGGAAGAATAGCTAGAGATGGTGGGAGGTGAATATTGCTAGAGATGATCTTTAAGAAACACTAGAGAAGGGATGGAGAAGAAAGAAATTGAGGTGCAAAGAAAATGGGCACACTGGGATCCCTTTTATAGCAACACAGGGACCTGGTCGGTCGATAATATTGTCGACCGAGAGTTTAACGATTCTTTTCAAATGGCTCGTTGTAACATATAGCCATTCGATGTTGAAATTTTGAATTTTTTGGGCACAACGGTGGAGGATTCAGTCAAAAATATTTTTGATCGAGGGACTTTTGTGCAAAATTTTCCGATTCACGAGGTTTTTAGAAGAAATTTCATTGAGATTCCCATAGTTGGCCGAGGGTTCCACTGAGTGAAACTCGATTGAGAATTTTTTCAACCGAAGACTTTCTCAGTCCACAATTTTGTCGACTGTTCATGATACTGGAGTAGTTTTGTTGAATTGATTTGAGCTTGTTTAAGTGCTTGTTCATGATAAAAAAATATTGTGACTAAGCAAAGAAATAGTTCTAAAATTATATGCACTAAAAATCACATGAATTTCAAGTAAGAAAATTATCATGAATTTTGAGCACATATATCTAAGAATACATGTTCTAGGGGAATAATGAGTAACCTCTTTCTAATATATTGAAATTGATCAAGAGGAAGAGGTTTGGTAAAGGTATCAGCTAATTGCTCTTCAATATCAATATGATGATGAGATGTATTATTTTAAGAAATATGATCTCTTAAGAAATGATGTCTAATTTCAATATGCTTGGCCCGACTATGTAGAACAAGATTATAAGCCATGTTTATAGCACTAGTGTTATGACAGAAAATCAACATAGAAGAAAATGCAAAGCCATAGTCATTTAAAACTTGTTGCATATAGAGTACTTGAGCATAACATGAGCTAGTAGCCACATATTCAGCTTCACTGGTGGATAGGGAAACTATATTTTGTTTCTGACTAAACCAAGATACTAAGTCTCTTACAAGTAAGAAACAACCACCACTTGTGCTCTTGCGATCAAGTTGACAACCAACATAATTGGCATTGGTGTAATCTTTTAAATCTAGCGATTGTCCTTTGGGATGCCACAAACCATAGTCGACAATACCAGAAAGATATCCTAAAATTCTTTTAATGACTTGAAAATGAGAGTGAATTGGTTTTGATTGAAATCTAGCACAAAGTCCAACAAAAAACATGATATCTGTTCAGGAAGCGATCAAATATAGCAAACTACCAATCATGGCCCTATATAACAAATCATAAATGGGTTCACCATCTTCATACTTCTCAATTTTGGCAGAAGTGGTCATGGGTGTGGTAGCATGTTTGCAACTTTCCATACCAAAACATTTTGAAAGTTCCTTGGTGTATTTCTCTTGGCTAAGAAAAATTATGGCAGGCGTTGGTTTTATTTGAAAACCAAAGAAAAATGTTAATTCTCCCATAAGACTCATAGAAAATTCTTTTTGCATAATATCACTAAATTGATTACATAAGGAATCATTTGAAGCACCAAATATGATGTCATCAACATATATTTGAACAACAAGAAAATTTAATTCATATGTTTTGAAAAATAGTGTGGAATCTGATTTTTCAAAGGATAAATCGTTATCAAATAGATAGTTTTTAAGTCTTTCATACCAATTTTGTGGTTCTTGTTTTAGACGATAATGATCTTTCTTAAATTTATAGACATGTTCAAGCTTGTCAGGAATCTAAAACTAGGTGGTTGAGCAACATAGACTTCGTCTTCTATAATTCCATTTAAAAAGGCACTTTTTACATCCATTTGAAATAGTTTAATGTCTTTATTGGAAGCTAGAGCTAATAAAATTCTAATAGCTTCAAGTGTAGCCATAAGTGCATAGGTTTCATCAAAATCTATCCCTTCTTGTTGGTTATATCCTTGAACAATCAATCTAGCTTTGTTTCTAACTACTTCCCGACTTCATTAAGTTTGTTTCGAGAAACCCATTTAGTTCCAATGATAGTTTTGTCTTAAGGTCTAGGAACGAAGTCTCATACATTTTTTTAGTAAATTTATTTAGTTCTTCTCACATAGGCATTGTCTAATACTCATCTTTTAAGGCTTCATTTACCTTTCTAGGTTCAACAATTGATACAAATGCCA
Organism: Alisma plantago-aquatica; assembly: GCA_963693085.1. Lineage (NCBI taxonomy): Eukaryota > Viridiplantae > Streptophyta > Magnoliopsida > Alismatales > Alismataceae > Alisma > Alisma plantago-aquatica. Next base: position 142,734,235 of record OY856409.1, on the reverse strand, counting down.
TGTTTGCAACATCTCTAAATGTTGATAGAGTGTTTACTTTATCAAAAGGATTTTCAATGATTAAGTCTTGAGGATGGTCCTTGAGTACTCTAGGAATAGGTTGTGTTCCTCATTATTATGTTGTTCAATCTCATTATTTTGATCATGTTTTGTTGATATGATCAAGTCCTCAATTGGATGAGTAATATCAGTTAAATTTTAATTTAATTTCATTTTCAAAACTTTGTGTTGTCATTTCGTGATATGAATTGATTCTTAAACTTTACTAGAGATAGTATTATAGATTCTGAAAGCTATACTAGAAGTTGAATATCCCAAGAAGAATCCTTTATGCGTTTTAAGGTCAAATTTATCTCTATCATCCTTTGTATTTAAGATGTAACAAGGTGTACCAAAGGTATGAAAATAGTCAACTCTTGGTTTCTTGTTGAAGATGAGTTCATAAGGAGTTTTCTTAAGATGGGAGTGAATTATTATACGATTTAATACATAACATATCATATTTACTGCTTCAGCCCAAAAGGTATTAGGTATATTGTGTTCAAATAACATTGTTCTAGCCATTTCTAGTAAAGACTGATTTTTTCTTTCTACCATCCCGATTTTGTTGTGGGGTGTGTGGAGCTGAAAAGTTATGAGTGTACCCATGGGATGTACAAAATTATTCAAAGATGTGATTTTTAAATTCCCCACCATGATCACTCCTAATGGTACATATTTTGTTTTGTAGTTGATTTTCAATTTTAGAACAAAATTGAATGAATATTCTAATTGTATCATCTTTAGTTGAAAGAAAATGAACCCAAGTGTATCTACTATAATCATCAACAATAACAAAGCAATATCTTTTACCACCTATAGATTGAGTCCTCATAGGATCAATAAATCCATATGAACGAGTTCTAATGATCTATTAGTACTAAGCAAGGATTTGAAAGAAGTTTTACTTTGCTTGTCTCAAGTTCATGGTTCATAATTTTTAGGTTTATCAAAAGAGAGTTTAGATAAACCACAAACAAGATCATATTTAATCAACTTTTTGATAACATGTGAGCTTACATGACCTAATTTTCTATGCCATAATTGTGATGGTTCATCATTTGCAAGAAGACGTTTTCCAATAATAGCTTGCATGGAATTAGGTCTAAGTATATATTTCCTATTCTTTTTCCTTCATAAACAACATCATTAGTGTTCTCTATGAGTAGCTTGCAACAAGATTTGTTAAATATAACATCATAGACACTATCACATAATTTACTAACACTAATCAAGTTGTAATGCAATCCATTAACAAGAAAGACATTTTTTTATTTGAATATTTATACTAGTGTTACCTATTCCAATAATTTTACCTTTGGCTTTGTCTCCAAATGTGACTGCTCCACTCTTCTTTTCTTCAAATGTTTGGAAAGCCTCTTTGTTTTCAGTCATGTGTTTGGAGCAACAACTACCAACCACCCAATCCTTACTTGAGTCTTCATTTTCATCTTCCTTATCCATAAGAAATTCCACTTCTTCCTCTCCACTTTCACTATCATCACTCGATTCATCTCAAGCCACTTTGTAAGCTTTATCTCCCTTGTCTTTCTTCTTGAAGGAAGATTTCTTCCCTTTCTTGATTTTAGGACATTCATTCTTTACATGTCCTTTCTTTCCACATTCAAAACACCTAAGGGAAGAAGAGGAAGAAGCACTAGAATTTTTGTTATATTTATACCTTCTATATTTCTTACCATTTACAATGAGTGCATCTTCTTATTCATCTCCTTCACTTGTTTCATCACTTTGTTGAACAATGACCTTTGATTGAGCCTTTTTTGTAGCTTTTAAGACAATGTCCTTCCTTTTTCCTTTTTGAAGTTCAGCCTCCAATCTTTCTTCTTGTTCAAGGGTGACTTCATGAGTCTCTAGATTGCCAATAAGTTGCTCCATACTCATTGTGGTGAGATCATTAACTTCTTCAATGGTCGTCACCTTTGGCTTGTATTTTGGAGGCAAAGATGTAAGGATCTTGGACACCTAATATTCTTCACTTATATACTTACCTAGTGCGCTCAAATTGTTAACAATAGAGGAAAATATTGTATACATTTCACTAATGGATTCATTTGGTTTCATATGAAATTGTTCAAACTTTTGTTTAAGCATGTTAATTTTGGTATTTTTGACTTGGGTGGTATCTTCATGTGTGAAAGTTTATGCCATATATCATAAGTTGTATCACTTGAAGATATCCTATTAAACACACTTACAGAAATAGAACAATATAGTATGCTTACCGCCTTTGCATTTAATTGAACTTGTTTTACCGTATCCGCAATCCATGTTGCATATTTAGTAGTAGGAAGTTCATAAGGTTTAGACACCATCCTCCAAAGCTCTAGGATAATACCTTGAAAGTATAATAGCATTCTTCTTTTCCAATAGGTGTAGTTTCTTCCATCAAAGGTTGGTGGCCGAGTCACATGTGTTTCTTCAAGGTTGAGGTTACGAAGCACATTGTCCTCCATTCTTCAAGACTTGTTAGGGCTCCTTGAAGACCTGATCTGATATCAATTGAAAGATCAAGAGGGGGTGAATAGAGCTTTTTGATAACATAAAGATAATTAAAATAGTCAACCAAAGAAGAAGGAGGAACCAAGGAAGACACTTGCGTTTAGAGTGGTTCCACCCTTTGAATTCAAAGGTTGTCAATCCACTACGCAATTGTCTCCAACTGGGATTTTGAAAGTGATTAATTCTATTTACCTCTCGAGGATGTTACCATAAAATACAATCACCTTCCTTGAAGTATCCTTCTCCTAGAAGTAGCCTCAACCTCCTTGAAGTAGCCTTCTTTGAAGTAACTCCAAGCCCTTGGAGCATCCTTCTCCTCCTAGAAGTAGCTCCACCACCTTGAGATAGCCTTCCTTAAGAAGTAGCTCCAACCTCCCTTGAAGCAACCTTCCTTGAAGAAATCTCAAGCACCTCTTGAAGTAGCCTTATCCACTAAGAAGTAGCTTCAACCAAGCTCCCTCAAGCAGCCTCCACAATCTTGGAGTAGCCAAGGACCACAAGTAGCTTTAACATGTGAAGGGAGATTGGAAGAAAGGAAGTACACGAATTGGGTATAGCACTTTGATCCTATATCAAGCGTTAGACCTCTCAAACCATTTACGATGGATGTTCCTATGAGGTGGCTAAGAGGCTATGGCTATATGACACAAATTTGGAGCTTGTAGAACAAGATGGCAAGTGTTGCTTAGCTTTTTTGCTCACTAAAATGTATTCTCAAGTGTAGATAAGGTACTTTAGTTGTCCTAAGGACTCTCCTATTTATAATAATGGTATGCAAGTGTCTAGCGACGTTCTAGGGAGTCTCTAGAGTGTTCTGAATGCTTAACTAGCTGTTAGGTGTACATTAGTTGGCTAGCAATGGCTAATTTGTTTGTTCTTAAAAGAACAATCCATAACCCTACTCAGTTGACAAGTTTGTCGACCAAACTAAGTCTCGGTCAAGCTTTTATTCAATCGAGCCTTGGTTTAAGGCAAATGTGTTGCAACGTCTATCTTCAACTGCCAACTACTAACCACTTGGTATAACAGTCACCAACTTTGGACCAAGGTTTGCTTGTTTGAGAATATTTTTAACTGAGGCCCATTTTAGAGCACATATGTGTAAGTTGTTGAAGAATAAGTTCGACTGAGGTGGTTCTCGGTTGACAAGAAGTTCAACTTAGTGTGTCTCGTCCAACATGTTTCTCGACCAAGGATGTCCCTATTTCAGTCTATCGAATCACCTACTAAGTGTGTGTTTGAATGGTGATGGTGACTCTAACTTTATGGGAAACATATCTAAGGGTTATAGGTGGACAGGGAAGATATACCATTTGATTTACATGATGTATAAGTACTTGTACATTATATTTTTGTACAAGTGTTTACATTTGAGTAAAATCATGAATATATATACAATTAAGCGCATTTGATCTTCAATTTGCATTGATCTTCAACTTTCCACTTAGTAGAATTTCCTTATTACCTTGAACCTGAAAATACTCAAATAGCACGTTAGATCCACAAGTGTGAAATGTTTGTCTTCATCAAAACAAAGTGTATATTAATGTCCAATTTATCCAACAAAGTACAGTCCCAATTCTAATGGTATTCATTAAAGGTATTGTAGTTCGGGGCGATAATACTTAGCATGTACAATCACTATTCTAAAACCTACTTGTTTGGAATGCAATGATCACTTGCCTATCTAAATGGACTTGTACTTGAATGACCCAAAAAAAGGAAGTAATATCCATAAGACTTTTTGCCTGCCTATTTCTTCCACATAATACTCCAATGAGAGTGAAGGATACTTTCAAAAGTGGCATATACGTCGGAGATAAGATTATGACCCAAAAAACAATTAAGAAAAAAACAAAGAAAGAATCTTTTGGCTAGTGATGTTCTTTATAAATTAAGTCATTTTATGAATAAGTGATAACATGTTGATATAAAATTGTATTTTAGTAAATTCTAAATTCTGCTTGTAAAATTGATTATATAATGATTCTATTAGCTTAAAGACAAGCTAAATTTTAAGTTTGGGGAGTTTATAAAATCAATTTTGATGCACTTTTCATAGACTTTATCATAATAAAAATCATCAGAATTAGTGTTTTGATGTGTGGTTTTTGTTAATTTTACTTGTACTTTATCAATTATTAAGTTTTAATTGAGTTGTATTAATTTTTGAAGAAATTCAGTGCAAAATTGGCAAAATCGAGGGATAACTATCTATACTCTAATTTTATCATTTAGAAGCCGATAGACTCCTACCAACTATCGACTAGTTGGGTCGACAGTTCAACTTTCCCCTAAAGAATCGACAAAGCCCTGATGAAGCTACCCTAGATAGATTCATCGGGTACCGACCTGTCGAGTCACAAGGTTGAAAATGTTATCGAGAAAGTGTCTAAAGTTCACCTCATCGAGTCAACATTGATAGAATCTAGTCGTTTCCAAGATGTAAAACAAATTCATTGAAAAATTTGTTGATGAGTAAAAGCCCTTGACGCCTTCATCGAGAGACCAAATACTGATGACCGTGTCGACAAATTTCCAGTTGACACCCTCAAAGATCAATGGAAACCTATCGGGAAACCACTTTATTGACATCCAGATGGATCGACAAGGAACAAGTCAAAGACTATAAATAGGCCCCCAAAGCACCACTTCAGGGAACCTAGATTCTTGGACTCATCGAGCTGAAAGGTTGCCGCCAAGTTCCTGATTCTAAGGATAAGAGTTATCGACCAGTCTAGATCCATCGACCTAGCTAGTTTTTGACCTCTTCCTTAGCGTATGAATCCACTGTTGTCGATGGATCCAATGGACCTACTTGCAGGAATCTAGGATCAGAGGGAGGAGATGAGCCATTAATCATTGGCTATCGATGCTAGCTATCAACCTCTTGCTTGATCAGTCAAAAGCTTGGTAACTTGATCTACCTTTGTATTGACCTCTTTCCCTTCTTTTTCTTATCATGACTTATTGAATCTATAATTTTTCTCTTTTATATGCCATGAGTGGCTAAATGCCATAACTTGGGTTTCGAGTAGCTGTCAGGTCCTCTCAACCTTTTAATTGTTCATTCTTCTATTTTATGGCATATGTTCGTAAAAGTTTTGTTCTGATGCTCTTTTTTTACTACATCACTTGTATATTATCTAACTTCTTGTGACGTTTGATATGAATGTTGTTTGAGAGAATAATTCCAATAATATCTGAAGTATAGGTTAGTAACGAGTCACAAGAGTGAGAAGTTGGCATATTGTTTTCCCTTGGTCGTTTGGTTATTTTCTTGAGAGAGATCCCCTTAGATAAAAATATGCCCAGATCTTGAGAGAAGTAAGGAACAAATACCTTTTATGGTTGTTTACAAAATAAATTAAGAATATATATAATTTAGGAGTGACTATTTTAGATGGTTGTGGTTTGTATGATTGGTGAAACCCAATCCAAGTCCCTTTTATAACTTGCTTCACAATTCATCTTTATTTCTTTCCTTTGGTTTTATATAAACTTAGGTTTACTGCTCAATTAGATTAATCTGTTGCTTGACATGAACACCATCAAACTCACTTATTTGGTTAGACTAGACTAAGATAAGACCACACCATTTTTATTATGTTTCTCCCTCTCCCTTTTTTTGGCCCCAGACTACTGCAATATACTCTGTATTGAGTTGTGGTCGTCTCTTCTCGTTGGGTATAAATTAAAAATCCAATATCTTTGATAGGACAATCATGTTTACACTTTTGGCCCATGAAAAAGGACGATCACCTACCAAGGAGGAGGACCAAAGACATGACAAATTGACATATTCATCTAAAATACCTACACAAGAATCTTGAAGATAAGAACATGCATTTTGGTGGTGAAAACACAAAATAAGTCATAGTCTTAGATTCAAGGTGATGTAACAAATGTAGAGGGAGCATTTTCAAGGCCTGGAATTGACCATGGTGATAGGTCAATGATCTGAGTTGTCGACATGTAGCAGGGGTTTGAGGGTAGAACACATAGGCCAATCGTAATGCTTAGTATCATGCCAGTAAGTAAGGATGAATTTTAAGGATGCTTATCACATGACTAATTTGACTGCATTTGGCGGAGTCTTAGGATTGAGGTTGTCATCATTGGAGAAGAAGACACTACACGCGATAGCTCCTCAGATAGCTTCAACCAAATTTGGAAGTGTAGGAAGATTTCCCAAGGTCCTATAATGGGTTTTAGATAGCTTGAAGTTAGTGCGATGAGGTGTCTCTGCTTGAGGAACTCATCCTGTCAACTAGCCATATAGGGGAGTTTGGGAATTTTCTGTTGGAAGTGAACTAGGGCTTGATATAGGGATTGCATTATTTGGAACAAACTCCTAAGTTTATTAGTAACAAGATAGTAGGGAGACGTGGAGGAGAGAGTGGATTCGAGATCAAGGGATTAGCATGAGTGGTTTCCTCCTTACTATAGAATAAGTGGGAGGAAGGAGACAAAGCCTCCTCCTCCCAGTCCCAATCCAACGGTTTGCTAAAAAGCCAAGATAACCAGTGTAGTGGAAAAAATGTAACATGCATCAACTAGGTGAAACTTAAGTAAAATCAATTAAATCAACAACCAAATTAGATATCTAGGTCAAAGGGTATGATTTAGACATATATTTATCCTTTTAATCAACTGACCTAGCTAGGGTCACTCAAATTTAATGAAACTTGTTCCAGTTGCCAAGTCAAAGCCAAGGATCCCAGAAGTCATTTTAAATATTACATTTGAGTCAGGGAAAAGTATGTTTTACAAGATTTGGGAATATATGGTCATTTATGCATAAGTAAGGATTTACAAGGAATTACACTACCATATTTTGAAATAATATCTAATATATCATGAAATATCTGATACCAAAAAAGAAAACATAATATGTATAAATGTGGGTCATTTTCATTCAAATCATAATCATTCAATTTAGGGCTAGTTCATTTTCATAAATAAATTAAGATGTGATAAAGTTCTAGATCATTATTTGTATGAGTTCATTTAATGTTGTACAACATTACTAGAAATTATAATCGAATTAGAATTATTACTCATGTTTATTCCACATTGAAATTCTAGGGATGTTAACTTCTAGGTGTTCCTAAGCATTAGGACATGGTCATGATCTCATGCAACCTTGACTCCAAACCTCCAATATCCTTTTTGGATGACATTTTCCTCCATAAAACATGGGAGAGTTACTTGTTCAGTCTAGATCAATACCAAATGAAACTCATTACATGTCTATTTATGTCATCACATACCAACATTTCTAAGAAAATGGAGTACATTGTGAGAAGGTATTTCCTATAGTGTGTCTTTTTCTAAGGTGACATGTTCAACAAGGGAAAGGTGTCTAAGAGTCCAGTTGATAATCTTTATTTTAATAGATTCCGCCCCACTAGTTTGTATGTTTTAATAACTCTCTCTTGAATAATTAGAAACCCTAGGTAGTGACAAAATTTTGTTAGTGTAAGGGACTCCAAAATATCTACTAATTCTCCTCTTATCAATATTTTTTGTGTTCAATGAGAAGCAACACATCTTTTCATTGAAGATGTTCACAGATATAGTGGAAAATTCCTTGAGAATATCTTTTATAATTACAGCCTGTGAGCAAGAAGATCCCACAAGTAGGAGGGTGTCACGTACTAAGAACACATGTGTAAGGGGGAGACCACCTTTAAAAAGTAGCACAAGTTTCCATTTACCTTCCACGATAGAGTTAGCAATAGCTTGGTTGAGGTGCTTCATACAAAGCACAATAATATAAGGGCTAATGGGGTTCCATGCCTTACACCTTGGTAGGTTTTGAACAGGGGAGAGGGATACATCCTATACTCTAGATGATGAGCCAGAGGTAATAATTTGCATAATGAGATCAACTATTTTTTCGAAAAGGCCAACTTTGGGGTGTAATGCATAAAGCTCCAACTAATCGTGTCAAAGGCATTTGACATGTCGAGCTTCACTTCCATCCACCTCTTCTTCCATTTCTTGAATCTCATTGAGTCAATCACATCGTCAGCCAAGAGGATTTTGTTGGAATGTCTTCTGGAACAAACATATATGTGGAAGAACTTTGTGTCCCCAACTCCTAACTGAAGGTAGTCGAGGTGGGTTTTCGTTTCCAATCCACCTCCTCTCAGTTAAGGATACATTGTAGTTTCTCCTGGAGTTTAGTAACATGAGTTCAATAGAGGGATAATTCATAAGGTGTAGATTTACCCAAACCTTGTTGATTAGCTTGCCTTCTCTCAGTATTGTTTCTTCATAGACAAGGTGTCCCATTTCATTATAGCTATCTTGAAGGTTTGTAAAGCCTCCTATAAGAAAACAAAGTTGTTCCATTTGATGAGTAGATGTTGTTTAAAGTCCATTATCGACTTCCAATTTGATCTCGTTCTGAAGGCGTAACTTTTTTTTTTTGGCTCGGAGGTACATGTTGGATCACAAGAAGGGTGTCTTGATTTGAATGGTGGCGACAAAAACTAATATAATGGTAGCTTGGTTGCAACCTAACCACTTTTCATTTTCTATCAATCGATCAAGCCTTGCAAAAATATTGATTTGTTGGAATGTGAACTGCTTCCCACCTGGCTTGTCGTCTGTCAGTCCAATTTGTTGAAAAGTATCATTGAATTTAGAACTCAATCTTCAACAAACTAAAGTAAGTAAATTTCTATATGCTAGCTACTTGCAATGAGGAACCCTCTAAGGTTTGTAATGGGCTTTCATAGCAATTATATTTTTTTCCTAGCATCATGTGCTCTTAGACGAGCAAATATGTAGAGAATAGGTGGTTATTTTGTCGATTAATTCTACAATCTCGAGATGAGGATAGCATCAAATATTTAAAAGTTTGATTTTGAGTCATGTGTATTTATTTATAATCTGCATGGTAAGGTTTACTAATCGTTAGTGTGTATGTTTTCACATCATCGAGGAAAGAAATGTCCCAAGAAGGAGCTAAGGATGTCTTCAAGTGAGCACCTTAGGAGTAGTTGAATCTAAGAACATAGCTTGGTAAGCTGCAATCTGCATCTCAGAAGACCAGTATATCTAGATTGGCATTAGTTTAAAATTTAGATTGTTAGAAACATGTATTAGGATAAAATTTTCTTTGAGAAGAACAATATGTATTTGGTTTTCCTTTCAAGAACATGATTGTATGACATTTTTTTATCTAAACTTGATTGTTTTGAGTGTCATCTTATATATGTAACACCTTTCCAAGCAGAAGGACTCGTGTTGTGGACAACACGTAATCTAACCTCTGTTTGTACATATAACTTACCAGGGTGTTATAACTCTATTGGTGCATGAAAAGTACAGTGCTATAGGAATACGTTAAGAAAAGAGAAGAAAAGGAAAATGCATAATAGATAGATGCAGCGAAAAAGGACATGAACAACTATTATTAATTTTAGCTTTGTACACCCGCATTCCATAACTTTTGATCTATCCTTGCCACTTCTTTGTCAAGAACTCAAACAGCTTATCCGAATACAGTACCATAGCACGCATGAAATGCATACTTCAAGAAAATCAGATAACGTAGCTAGGTACGGTACGTTGACAACTCAAAACTCAGTAAGCAATTGTTACCAAATTTCCCGATGAAGTCTTTGACTTCACAACAAGAACGGAGAACGCTAGTGGGCTTTGTAATCATGCATGGAAGCACACTGGACATATCTTCGGTCTTTATATTGTGGCTCGGCGGGTGAGTTTGCTCTATGGTATAACGAATGTACCATGTAATTTGCATGCCTTCTGGTCGTGTAGCATTTGCGTGAGTTGAACTATGCTTTTATCCAGTGGCATCCTCTTCCTCACTGTACGAGGACCGTTGACAAAAGCTGAACACGGGCTTCAATTTGGCTTTTGGAGAGGAAGTAACAGATGAACACGAAGAGCCTGCACTTGAATATAGAATTTAATATCACGCAAGTCGCCGTAACGGGTTGGGAAGAAAGAGAGAACATATGTTACCGAAACTAATTAACTTACTTCATTCTGAACTTGAATACATAATTTAATCCCGTGCAAATTAAGAACGAGACAACAAATGTCACCGAAACCGATTAAATTACTTCATCCCACGCTTCAATATAGAATTTAAATCCATCTGGTGAAAGTTCCTAGAACAAAGCATGATCAGGCTTTGGCGAGAGGAAAAGCCGTATCGGAAAATTGAGAGTTTGGTTTGTAACTTTGGCAATTAGCAGTAGCCACATGACACTGGGGTAAAAGATGGGCGGGGCACGTTTGATATATGGACACTAGAGAAGGTTGTTATAGTTGATGACTTAATTAATCTTAGCAAAAATGGGTGGGGCACGTGCCTAGCTATGCCCCAATGTGGCTCCGCCACTGTCTAGGGCGTTACTATTTTTTTAAAAAATAATCATTCCTTATGTATATTGTTGATGACTTATGCAACTACATTGAGCCTTTAATACCTACATAGTTACCTGATATAAGATGTTGATGGTAGGGGGATTTAAAAATACTAGGGGTGTGATCATCAGATATTCAAAATGGACGGGACATCCTCCTTTGTAATAGTCTCCCCTTAATCTGCTGGATATATATAGTCTTGTCGAGCATCTAATTTTCTCCTTTACCTTTAATGACACGTTTTGTCTGTGGTCTAGGTATGTTGACTTTAGTTGTTTGGCTGAATATCTCCTTGTGGGTTTTGTCACCCTGACATCCTGCAAATAAGGAATTCGTGATAGAAGGTGTCCACTTGTTGTTGCAATAAATTGATGGATATATTTGATTGTTAAATAAAATTTTATTTCTAGATATCCACAAGCTCCACAAAATTGCAACTACTAATGTGTCGTGTTGATTGTAGTTATCAAGTCAACTTCTAGTGTTTTGCAATCAGTGGAAGGTGTTAAGTATAGGTTGTGCTAAATGGTGGTAGTCGTGGTGAATTGAGTCCAAACCTATCTAGATGTGTGACAACCATTGAAGAGGAGTTGGGTGTTTTCTTCATAGTTGTGACATAGTGGGCATTTAGATGGTCCTTGAAAACCTTTATTCCTCATCATCATGATAGTGAGGATTTTGTCATGCCAGATCAACCAAATTAGAATGTGTATTTTGGACGGACATTTGGTTTTCCATAAAATCATATGGTCTCTGATTTGACCTCTGAATGAAAAATATGTGTATGCATGTTTGGCAACATATCTATTGCCCCATTGTCATGTGATGTTTCTAGATGTGTTGTATTCAAGTTGGTGCATGATGTCCGAATATGTGTCCTGATCGACCCATCTTCTAAGACAAGTTTTGAGGTTGTTATTTCTGCTTGTTCCTAATTTTGTGAGGGCCTAGCTGTTGTTGTAATTGATAATGGGTGCAGAAATTGTCTTGCAAATAGGTTGAAGATTGATGAGTTTACGTCCATGCCACTATGGGTCGTGTCAAAATTTTGTATTGTTACAATGATGAGGTATTATTCGGATGGTGTTCGAGATGATGTGTAGCGTCTTGGCCAAGTACTATAAAAACCATGTTATGCACATTTTATTTTTAACAACTTCCTAGTTGTTCAGAAAGCAATTAATGCAATGGAGGTGTCAGGTATCAAATACAAATATATCCTTTCATTTAGCATTCTCGAGCCTTTTCATTCTACTTTGAATGACCGACGCTCTCACTATTACATGATGGACTTTATATTGACATCTTAACATTTCCATACTAGGCCTCCAAAGCACGTCCATATGCTAATAGGCAGAAAAAGGGTCGGAAAAATTGGCTAACAATTTAAACTTTTAGATACGTCTCTACACGCTTCTATACAATGTCATTGTTTGTGTTTAGTAGTCATTCTTAATCAACATTTTCTAAAAGTAACAATTGCTATTATAAACATAGTAGAATTGATGAAGATAAGACTGTTCAACTTGGATTCTTCTCCAGTGTACTTTTACAAGAAATTTAAAATGGAATCAAACTACAAACCTAGGTGGCATGTACAAAGTATAGAATATTCCATCAAAATTTAAGAATCAAGACAATCTTCATTGTAGGGACAATCTAGCACTATACAAAGATTTACAACAGACAAACCCTCCACAGAAGAAGAAGAGAGTGGGGGGGGACTCATATCATCGTCGAAGCTCTAGGGAAGCCCATTTACTCAACCACCTCTACACTTGAAAGACTAACGATCATTATGGAAAGGACCAAACAATATACAATAACTTATGGTGACGACAACAGAGAAAGTGCCGTTAGAAACAAAATCAAACACAAATAAGAGGAATTAGGAAAAAGAAACAACTTGATCTCCTTGGAGTCGAAAACTAAAGAAGGAAGCAACCAACCCCATGCTGCCACCATATGTAGTGGCGGATTTAGGAATCTAAAGTAGGTGAGGCCATAAAACAATTGACCATTATTTGTCTACAAAATCATCAATATATGCACTATAGAGAACTAGAATGCGAATATTATTGTAGATAATATTAAAATTTATCATTTTGGATTAGAAAAAGGAAACTTAATCGCCTAACAAATTTCATTACTTCAAAAAGAGTCAAGACAATCTTTCTCTGGTTTCATTATCTATAACATTGCATAATCTTCTATATATCAATTTGTTTTAACCACCTTATAGATATGTCGTCAAACAAGCATTAACAGTTGTTTGCGATCTCCATCATAGAAAAGACTCTCTCACCATGGTATAGGTCGTGAGATTATTGTTGTATTATAACCACATGTTTTCTTATATTTCAAAACATCTCAGCCACATTTTTTGTACAGTGCTCGCTTCTAAAGTGAGAGGGATCAAATTATGTGGGAGTGGGGATCAAAGACTTGTGGAACATTCTTGAGACTCTGGAATTTAAGACTGAGTGGACTTGTACGTGTTTTATGCTTTCATGAAATTAAAACATACACACACACCTTGCCTCCCCATGTTACGTCCTGCCCTACCCGACCCTGTCTAGTTTAGTTCCATGCCTGGGATTTGATATTTTTCGTAATCAAAATTTTATTTTATATTTAAAAGGAATTTTAATGATGTAATTTGGAAAAGTGCATGGTTTTATATTTTATTAATTGTATTAGAAAAGCAATTGCATTGAACCGCACAAACCTTGGTTCTTCTTTGAATTCATTATGTATTTTTTTTAATCCAGGTTCATTAGCCTTTTGATTGGCAGGTCTGAGTCATTTTGGTTATTGTTTGGGTGTGCTCAACAAACTGTGTATTTGGGAACTCATAAACTAGTTATGATTAGAGAGAAAAATGGCTAGTAGGTGCTTATTCTATGGGATTCATCCATATTTAACATTGATAGGTTTGAGACATTTCTAACACATCTAGAAATACAAAAACATAGCAAAATTATCTGGTTGCAAGAGAACTACCATCTATGAGGATAGTTCTTTGCTAGCTACTGATTTGTCCTATTTTTATCTATTGTGTGAGGCATCCACCACCTTGCAATCAACCCACTAAAAATATGCCCGAATCTTGAGAGAAAGAAGGAACACATACCTTTTATTACTATTTGCAAAACAATTTAAGAATATATATAATTTACAAGTGAAGGCTTTACATGGTTGTGGTTGGTCTGATTGCTGAAACCCAATCCAAGTCCCTTCTATCATTTGCTTCACTATTCATCTTTATTTCTTTCCTTTAGTTTTATATAAACTTAGGTTTACTTCTCAATTAGATTAATTAGTTCCTTGACTGGAACACCATCAAATTCACTTATTTGGTTAGACTAGACTAACCTAAGACCACTTCGTTTTTATTCTATTGTTCTCCTTATCCCTGTGTTTGACCCCACACTACTATAATAGACTCTATATTGAGTTGCGAACGTCTCTTCTAGTTGGGTATAAATTAAAAGTCCAATATCTTTGACTAGACAATCATATCTATACTTTTGACCCACAAAAAAGAGTTATAACCTGCTCAAGAGGAGGGCCAAATACATGATAAATTGACATACTAATATGAAAGACCAACGCAAGAATCTAGAAGATAAGAACAAACATTTTAGTGGGGAAAACACAAAATAAATCATAGTCTTAGCTTCAAGGTGATGTAACAAATGTGGAGGGAGCATTTTCAAGGCCTGGAATTGACCATTCGGATAGGTCGACAATCTGAGTTGTCGGCATGTAGCTAGGGTTTGGGAGTAGAACACATAGGCCAATCGTGATTCTTAGTAGCATGCTCATAAGTAAGGATGAAGGTTAAGGATGCTTACCCCGTGACTAATTTGACTACAGTGGGCAGAGTCTCAGGCTTGAGGTTGTCGTTGTTGGAGAAGAAGACATTGTATGTGATAGCTCCTTAGATAGATTCAACCAAATTCGGTAGTGCAGGAAGGTTTACCGAGGTCCAAGGATCATTTTTAGATATCTTAGAGTCAGTGCGATGAGGTGTCTCTCCTTGAGGAACTCACTGTGTCAACTAACCATGTAGGGGAGTCTGGGCATTTTCTATTCGAAGCGAACTAGGGCTTGATCTAGGGCTTGAATGACTCAGAACAAACTCCTGAGTTTACTGGTAACAAGATAATAGGGAGACCAGGAGGAGAGAGTGGAGTCAAGATCAAGGGATAAGTGTGGGTTGTTTACTCCTTAGCTTATAATAAGTGGGAGGAAGGAGACAAAGGCTCCTCTCCCTGATCCCAATTCAATGGTTCACTAAAAAGACAAGATAAAATGGCCAAAATGTAACACACATAATCTAGGTGAAACTTAGGTAAAAATCAATTAATTCAACAACCAGATTATATATCTACGTCAAAGGGTATGATTTAGGCATATATTTCTCCTTTTAATCAATTTCCCTAGCTAGGGTCTCTAAAATTTAATGAAACTTGGACTAATTGCTAAATCAATGCCAAGGATTCCAAATATCATTTTGAATCTTACATTTGAGCCATGGAAAAGTATGTTTTACAAGATTTGGTAATATAGGGTCATTTATGCATAAATAAGGATTTACAAGGAGTTACACAACCAAATTTTGAAATAATATCTAATGTATTATGAAATACTATGATACCAGAAAAGAGAACATAACATATATAAATGTGGGGTCATTTTCATTCAAACCCTAATCATTAAATTTAGGCCTAGTTCATTTTCATAAATAAATTAAGACGTGATAGAGTGCTAGATCATCATTGATACACGTTTCTCTAATGTTGTACAAAATTAGTGAAAATTATAATCATGTTAGACTTATTTCTCATGTTTATTCCACATTGAAATTCTAGGGATGTTAATGTCTAGGTGTTCCTGAGCATTAAGATGTGGTCTTGATCTCATTCATCCTTGACTCTAGACCTCATATCTCCATTTTTTATGAGATTTTCCTCCATAAAACATGGGATAGTTTCTTGTTTAGTCTAGATCAATACCAAACAAAACTTGCTACATGTCTATTTATGTCATCACATACCAACATTGATAAGAAAATGGACTACATTGTGAGAATGGATTTCTTGTAGCGTGGATTTTTCTAAGGTGACCTTCCCAACAAGGGAAATGTATCTAAGAGTCCAGTTGATCATCATTGTTTTAATAGATTCCACCTCACTAGTTTGTGTGTTTCTATAACTATTTTTTGAATAACCAAAAACCCTAGGTAGTGACAAAAAATGTTTAGTGTAAGGGATTCCAAAATATCTTCTAATTCTCCTATTATCAATATTGTTTGTGTTCAATGAGAAGCACCACAACTTTTCATTCAAGATGTCCCTGAATATAGTGGCAAATTCCTTGAGAATGTCTTTTATAATTACAGTATGTGAGCAAGAAGCTTCCACAAGTAGGAGGGTGTCATCTACTAAGAACACATGTGTAAGGGAGAGATCACCTTTAAAAATTAGCACAAGTTTCCATTTACCTTCCACAGTAGAGTTTTAGTTGAGGACTTTCTTGGGCTCTCTATTAGTTACCACAACCAGAGAGGACAACAATTGTCAGAGGAACTGATTCTCAATTGTGTGTGTTGGGAAGAAGCCAATACCCCTCTATTTATAGTAGATGCCAGGGTCAGGGTTCCCAGTCTATGTGGGAGTAGAAGAGTTTGGAATTATCATGAATTTTGCATTCTGCGATAGGTGAACTGATCAGTCGGCTAGCACAATGAGTCGATTGGTTCACCAAGTGAGCCGATCATTCACAGTGTTTACCATTTGCAATTGAAATCACAATTTGTTTCCAATTAATGTCCAACATTAATCCTTGTACCAATCAAATTGAACAAGTGAAATGATCAACTTTTCTCATGATTTTGGAATATCACCAAAAGCTTTGGTTGGCTTGACCGAGCCGATCGGTTCACTAGGTGAATCAATCATCTCACCAACATGAGCTGATTAGTTCACCCAGTGAGCCGATCAGTTGGTGACCTGACTCATGCTTATCTCAGCTAATTCAATTTTCAATCAACCTGACACTCCAATACGCCAGTACAACACTTAAACTTGATGGTTTTGAGTGTAGTCGGTTGACTTGTTTTCTAATTGAATACCTAGACACTTTTAGTATTCAATCTAAACAACATTCATGAATATATTACTTTAATCCAAGTGTATCCTATGTGTGTGACCCTATAGGTCCATAATTACATCAGTAGTGAATGTCCATAACCAATTATGACATCACAAGCAAAGAGCAGTGCCTAGTCACTCATCATTGCTACCCAAGTATTTTAGAAAGTTGGAGAACAACTTCAACCTACAATTTGTGATCAGTGTTACGTGATCATATAGTTCTGTGATAACCTCAATTTCTCTCTCTCATTTATTATACCCTTTCTCTTTCTAGACGTGACTTAAATTCTTTCAATTGAGTTAAATACCATAGTATGAATATGATGATCTATTTTGGTGATATCAACTATCAATTGCACTATGTGTGACATTTGTATACTCATTTGAACTAGCCATCATGGTTTAATACACCACCATCTTGAATCTAATTATGAACCTCATCAATATGATCATACTACTCTCAAATGTATATCAAGTTGTAGATATTACATTTATGATTCCGATGACACAAAAATCATCCCAATCTGAATTATGAATCTAAAATTATGGCTTTTGGAAGATGACATGATCTTATGCCTTTTGTGCTCTTCTTCTTGTTTGATATTACTCTTGGACCGGCCCACCCATGGGCCCATCCGCCCAGCCAGAGCATAGCCAGCCGAATGGCTTGGCTCTTCCCTCTCTTGATTGGGAAAGTAGTGAAGGGCAGTAACTGCCCTCCTTCATCCCTTCCAAATTGAGTAACGGAGGTGGCTGTTAGCCCTCTACGCCTCCTCATCTAAACCCTAAACCAAGAGTCCTCTTATACCCCTTGAGTTCTAAACCTAGCCACCCCTACCTTTCACACTCCTTCTCTTCCCTGCCTCCCTCAGATACATGTGGCGGTGCCCGAGAGGCTACTCACTCGGCCCTGCCCCTCCTTGCCCCCTTGAGAGGTGTGACGACCATGGCGATTTGCATCAGGTGCAAGGATGCCCTGACTGGGCCCCTAGCGTCACCGACCGAACTCATCTCGGTCAACTGGAGCCTGCTCGATCGCTGGGGAGATGGGGAGTACCTTCCCCTATTTGCACTCTGTTCTTGCAGATGGGAAATAGAGGTCACATGAAATGCGACAATGGGAGTATGGCCATCAGTAGGCAGGGTCTCAGGACCCTTGACAATGGTGGGTGGCGCCTCCTGGTGGTTCGTGGCTGGGAGGGACTATCTAAGGGAGTGACCCGAAGTAGTGGCCAGTGGTGCAGGTCAACCAAACCAGCCAAGGCGCGGTGACGAATGACCCTGAACATGGTCGTCGATCCCTGATCCAAGGATCCGTGTCCCAAGGGAAATAATCAAGGGTATGCTGCTTGGTTTCTCTATAGTTTGACTTATTATCTTATAAAATTGATATCTCCCAGTTCCCTTGGCCAAAATATACGAAATTATATACCAAATTGATCCTTTTGAAAATATCTACACAATGGACTAGGATTTAGGGTCTAATTTCGTCTTTTGTTCTCTATTTTCCCCAAAAAATGCATACTTTGATCGTTTGGAGTATAGTTGATTTATGATTTTAATGCAAACTTTGATCTGATTACTCAATCTACACTATGATTCTTAAATCAATACCTGTGATATATAATCGAACTAAATGTAGGTCCTACTCTTCCTATTACTCATAAATGACTCCTTTTTGTACATATGTGCCTGGTTTGGACTTAAATGATGAACTTTGCCCTAGATTGCTAATCTTGCTACTAATGGACAACCACCTAATCTTATTATGTGTTTTTGATGAATTAATGTTGCTGATCTAAATCATCTTTAGGTCTGGACCTCTTGACTTGATGAATCATGATCTAGGGTGCTCTATTGTGAGTCTTTCGACCCTTAATGCATGTAAATGCCTTAAACCTTGATATGATCATATAAAATGCATGGAACCTCAGAATGACTTGGAACTTGAACCTCACCTTGTTAATGACCCCTAGATCTATAAAAGATCATCTAATGCACTAATAAGAAATGTTTAACCTAACTTGGACAAAACCCTTAAAATGAAGATAATTAGGGTTAATGATGAGAATCTAATGCATGTATACAATCTTGGTGTTAATCATGTTTGATATGTGGCTAGATGATGAAGGATATGTTAGGTTGTGAAATCTCTGAATCAGGTATGGGCCTTATCTAGTTATATGAATATCGCTTTCTTGCTTGAAAAGACATGTATTGTATGCTTGTTTGTTTACTTGCTCAAATATTGCCATGTAGTATTGTTATGTCTTACTCGATGTTTGCCTCATCAGTTTTATAAACTGAACACACACATATATATATATATATAGAAGTCCATTATAATATTGTTGATAAAGGGTTAGCTCTTGGCTATGGCCTTGAGGTCCCTCTGTATAAAAGGGTTAGCTAATTTTTGTAACCCTTCCGACGGGAAGATGGTCAAAGGCGTTAAACATGCTTGATATTATTGGTATAATGGAGTGAAATGACATAAAATATGGTTTCACATTTCTTAAATAGTTAACATGTTTATTTCTATTCGTTGAGTCTTAAAATCTTTTCAAATTATGCAAAGCTTATACATATATGTATCTTTCTGCCCCATACTCAACACCTCGTGTGTTGACCCATTTCTCATATTTTGTTTTTAGGTTCAGAGATGGCTAGAAGGTTGATGGGTTTGGTGAGCTATGCTAGGTGTACTTATTGTAAGATCCAAATTTAGTGCACATGAATGACTTGTACCTTGACTTTGGAAATGTGTAATTGAACTCATGAATATGATGTACCTTGTATAATTTATACTTGTTGAATGTTGAGACTGTGTTGGTTCCTTTATCTTGTTATTTGTTCGTGTGTGCTAAGCTTTACGCTTCCACATGTTGCCTTTGGTATACGTTTGGTTCATGGGACTAGGATTTCGGTTCCGTGACAAGTTCCTTTGTCTCTGATATCTAGATTGAACTCGGGACATGGAATTGTCATCCTCTCAATGTCCAATCCATGTTCCCTAAACTAGAGCAGACTGTATGAGATGCATTTGAGTTCACATATCACATATTGAATCACATAAGTACAGTCACACATTTCTCACTCTCTCTTATCAAGAGGCTTGGATATCAATCTCCCGTAGGAGGGACAAATTCCATCTACATCACTCACACTCAATCCCCATGTGTCATAGTGCACCCGAGCACCACCTTTATGGCAACCCTTATTCAGGATCACCGTGGATGATGTCATAGTAATGAATGACATGTAATGAATGTAGTGACTTCAGGTCTAAGAACTGTAATCACCACTATCATTATGCGAGATGATTCTGACTACCATTTCATGGTATCCATGTATCACTCTCATGGTGGATTTGTCTTATACATTGTTCTCTAACATGTACCTATATACTTGACTTGATATCACATGTCATGACTAATGATATTCTGGCATCAGTCACCACACACTCTAGGCTTATGTATTATTGTTGTCTATTCTGCTTCCATAATAATATCTGACTAGGGACATAACAAGAATCTTTGTACTATTAGCATCCTTATGATCTCATCATTCAAGTCACACACTTGAATACATAAGTCATTGAATGTATCATGAGAGGGTATCAGAAAGAAAGAATCACACCTTGTTAGTCACGGTGCGATTATCAATAAAATCCAACTAATCTTCCAATTTTCCTTTGGGCATATGCTTAACACTAAACAATGTACCGTCTAATATGGTTCAAAAGACACCATATGATATATGGCAAGGGAGGTGTACTGATATGACTTTTACAGTGATTAGGGATGAATGCTTATATAAGAAAATAGTTTCTTGAAAATCTTTATCCACAAAATCACGTAAATGTTATTTTATTAAAATACTACTCTTATCCCAATCTAGCAACAAAGTTGTTTGTTAATCTGGATAACTGTATTCCTGAAAAGGAACTTAGTTCCAAAAGAATTAGTGGGAGTAAAAGTAGAACTTGAAATGTTTGAGACAAACAAAAACATTGAACCTAAAGAGGTACCTATAAGAACATAGAGAATCACAAAATGTTGTGGAATCTCAAGTTCCATATGTAACACAAAACCTCATAAATCTAGTAGAACATTCCTAGAGCCTGAAAGGTTATGATATCTTCAAAAAGGTGGTGGGTTGATCATATATGATGAGTCAACTACCAATCTAGAAGCTATTGAGGGACCAAAATCTGAACCATGGCTTGAGGGCCATGAGTTCAAAGATGGACTTCATGTAAACAAACAAGGTATGACCTTGTTCGATCCACTTGAAGGGGTAAAACCCATAAGGTGCATTTGGGTACTTGAGAGAAGACCAACATGGAAGGGTAGATTGGTTGCAAATATTTTCAAATAGGTTCAAGGTGTTGAAGATGATGAATTATTCATCAAGACACCATCTTTAACATCTAATTGCATACCTGCTTCTTTCTCGTTTGTCGTGTATCGCTTGATTTTATTTTCACAAGGGCTAAGGTGGTGAAACCCCTAAGCCTCGATGTTTTCCTTCTTGATTACAAAACCGTTCTTGAACATTTTCTTTCGATTCACCTTTTAAATTTCAGCACTTTATTTTGTTTAGATAATCTTGTGTGCTAACAATTTCCTCTTTTACTCTTTCTTGTCTTAGAATAATCTTTTTCTTCCTTGTATTAGTGTAATCTCTTATGATTCTTGCAATTTACTTTCTTGCATTAGATAAATCAAACCTCTCAAACCAGGCTTTATTTTTTGTCAATCTTCCAAAAATGCAAAAAAGAAATAATTTCAAAAATCAATCGGGTTTAAAAGAAACGAATCTTAAAAATGTTGTCCTGTGGGATCGACCCTTCTATACTAGCCTTAACTGGAAATTAAAAAATGATTAAACTCTACGATAAATTTTCTAGTGAATTGGTGTGCTCTTCTATGTGTATCATGTACCAATCAAATTGAATAAGTGAAATGATCAACTTTTCTCATGATTCGGGAAAATCATCAAAAGTTTCTGTTGGCTTGACCGAACCGATTGACTCACTAGCCAATTCAATTTTCAATCAGCCTGACACTCCAATAAGTAAGTTTAACACTTGAACTTGAGGGTTCTGAGTCTAGTCAGTTGATCTATTGTTTGATTGAATACCCTTTAGTATTAAATCTAAGCATCATTCATGAATATACTCATTTAATCCAAGTGTATCCTATGTGTGTGACCCTACAAGTCTAGAATTATGTTAGCAATGAATGTCCATAACCAATTATGACATCTCAAGCATAGAGCGATGCCTAGTCATGCATCATTAGTACCCAAGTAATTTGGAAAGTTGGAGAATAACTTCAACCTACAATCCGTGATTAGTGTTACCTTGATCGTATAGTTCCTTTTTCTTTGATATCCGGATTGAACTCAAGGCATGTAATCATCATCCTCTCAATATTCAATCCATGTTCCTTGAACTAGAGAAGATTGTCTGAGATGCATGTGAATATCATATATTAAATAACATGAGTTCAGCCCTAAATTTCTCTGTCTCACATATAAAGAGGCATGGATATCAATCTTCTGTAGGAGGGACAAATCCCATCTACATCACTCACACTCAATGTCCATGTGTCACAGTGACCCGAGCACCACCTTTATTGCTACCCTTATTCATGATCACAGTGGATGATGTCAAGGTACATGAACAACATGTGATGAATGTAGTGACTTTAGGTCTAAGAACCACAATCACCAATATCAATATGAGAGATGATTTTGACTACCATTTCATGGTCTCCATGTATCACTCTCATGGTGGGTGTGTCTGATACAATGTTCTCTAACATGTACATGTGTTCTTGACTTGATATCACATATCATAACTAATGAGATTCTGCCATCAATCAACACACACTCTAGTCTTATGGATCAATGTCTTCTATTTTTATTTCACAATAATATTCGACTAGGGAGATAACAAGAATGTATGTACTCTTAGCATCCGTATGATCTCATTGTTCAAGTCATGTACTTGAATACATATGTCATTGTGTAACATAATATTTTATACATCTAGTATGTATGAGTCATCATCTCATGACTGAGACAAACATAATAGACGAAATTACCTTTATTATTATCAAATTGTGTATTTTATTTCCTCATTACTATCATCAGATGATTAGCTCTTTGGGCATACATACCAACCGAAGGTTCCTCTGTCGAGGGTGAAAAGAGAGAGTGTGTCAAGGGAGCCAAAACTGATCCACCCGTGGGCACCCAGTTCGAAGTGCCCTACTATGGGACATCCATGAATCATAACAAAGACCAACTAGACGCATATAAGGGGATGAGAAGCAGATTTTTCAAACCCATCCACTTCATATTTATGACCGCTCTTGAAGAAATTGAGATTAAGGTAAGAGTGATAGAATTGCGAACCAACTCCAACTTGGCTCACCTCTACTTTGCCAAACATAAAGCCTACATAGAGTAGACTATGGAGTTCATGTCCTCTATTCAAGAGGTCTCAAATAAATGAGTTGATAATCCCATAAGTGGACATCCAGAATTGAAGGTTCACACCCATAACATTGATCAAGTCCACTTCAAACTGATCCTAAATAAGATTTTCTGTGAATCAAATGAAGAAGATGTCAAAGATTGCTCTGGGATACTCGAAAAAGAAGATTCGAGTTTTAATTCTTCCAAATACTAGGACAAGCTAATTGGTCAGCTCCAGAACCAATCTAGGTAATCCAAGCCATTTGTAGTTCACTCTGGGCTAAGGAAGATCGTGCACAAGATTTTTGCCAATGTTCTCTTCACTAACTCATTGACTAGAAACATTTATCATGAAGATATCTATATAATTTCTCTTATAATGGAAGAGAAACTATCAACATCAGACGCCTGTTGATTGATAGGTGGTTGGCAATATCCACTTCTTCTTCACAAAAGGAGTATGTATGGGTGGTCTAGTCAGCCTTACCTATAGAGTGTATGGATACCCAGTAGATATTAAAAGTTTCAAGGAAATACAAGGAGACCACTTCATCACAATCAAATATATTGTCTCCTCCAACATCTTCATCCACCGTAATGATAGAAGTCATTATAGGTTCATGAGGACCAAAATCTACATTCCCTTGCCATAACTCACAGATTATGATAAAGAGAAGTTTCTACTTTTTGAGGAAGAAATCATCAAGCTCATCAACAACTTCTTCTCGAAGGTCTCTTTGTCACCAACACAACAGAGGGTGCCATCCAGCAGAGTCCGCCCAAAGCCTATCCTGATGACTACTTCTAAGAAACCCCTACTAAATATTTCAAAGGAAAGAAGCACAAGCCTCCTTTTGAGAATGACTTTGAAGTTATACAATCATCACCAAGTCATGCTCCAATTGTTCCAGTCATTTCACAACCTGTTGCACCATTACCATCTATACACATAGATCCTTCTGCTACCTCAGAGACCCCCACCACCATCCCAAGAACATTAGTACATGCTTCCTCTATAGGAAAACCACCTTCTTAGTGACAATAGGAGGTACATGATGTCTTAGATAGTCCACCTCGACATTGTCGTCCTGCTGCCCGACCATCTTCTTCTCGCATGCCACTTCATTCTAAGCATGTTTCTTCATCATCATCTTATGATACATAACATCCTGACACATTGGGCTGCATTTTCTCTCATGCCTTCGACAGAGTTTGTAAGGTAACTGCCGCAAATATTCCAGCTATTCCTAACCTTAGGAAAGACATGCAATACATTTCCAAATAGGTTCATTCCTTCCAATAACAAGTCAACTAGCTATGTACCCTCTCTTGCCACATTGTGACACTCAAACACAAGATTGACAAAATCTTGACTATTCAACATCACATTTTGCTTCACTTCAAGACTCAAGAAGAAGCAAAACAACACAAGAAGGAGCAACACACACTTCAACAACAAAGATGTAGTGAGTTAAACACTCCTTCTATTCAAGAAACATCTTCCCTGTCTTCTCATTCTTCACATGGTACCTCGTATGTTCCAGATACTACAAGTGAAGACTCATGCCGCCACTCCCCCGAGCATATCGCCAGGTCATTTAGGCAGTCTGTCTCCCATGTTTTTGAATCAATTTATGGTGCAACCAGATCTCTACCATTAGATAACAATACATCTACCCTACAACCTCAACCAAGTGGAATTCCTTTTTCCCTCATGCAACCCTACATGAGCCCATCTAAAGATATCCATGCCCATATGTATGACAACATATCGCCTCTCACTCTAAGATCACCTTATGATTCTTTTAAATCTAAAATGATGAGGAAGCTAAATGAAGCACTGCTAAATCTCAACCCAATTTGGTCTCTTAGAAGCCGCCACACTTTAGAAGATGATATCTTTGTCAGGGTGTATACCACACATATGGATCTCAAAGAAGATTTTAATAGTTCTTTAGACAATGAGAATGCATTTTATGATGAAGATGATGGTGATCTTTCAACCATCCGATCAACAACACTTCTATGCCTTTCTGAGACACTACTGCCTCTTCCACCATAGTTTCCTTCCAAAATGAGTGGACTTGATTTAGACTACTTGAAAGTATTACCATTTCATGACATTTTTGTCTTACAAGACATCCTGGATGATCACCGTGATGGGATTCAAATTATTTATAACTACAGTTCTATATATCTTTCTCACAAAGATTTTAGAGATATATTTCATAGTCCTACTATAGTTTCAAAATAGAAGTTCATTATTTTGGAGTCAACTATCCTGGAAGATGTCATGCCCACTTATAAGGAGTGGCCATATTACAATGAAACACCCTCCCTCACTGACTACCTATTCAAGAAGCATTTGGATGCTGTATTTATCTCAAAAATAAAAGATAAACTCGAGTTAAAGAAAACCAGAGTTATCCTTCTTCCCTTTCACTTCTGGAGGGTTATGGTTGTTGTGTGTCATTGATTTGGAAAAATGCCAAGTTACTCTATTTAATCCATGTGTGGTAGATCTTAAGAATTATGATATGCATTTTAAAGACCGTGCTGCAAATAAGCTTCCTCACATTGCTATCCACCTTCAAAGGTTCATACACATAGTCTCTTACTACCATCCTAATTGGACCAGTTAAGTGATTGAGCCACTGGTCCACCAATAAAATCAAGACAAAAAGATAGTACTTTCATCATTCTCTGAGTTATGGAAGCTTCAATCACCAAATTTCAGTTGCTGGTTTAGATCCTATCAAGTTTACCCCTCTTCGTGGACATTACACAATGGAAGTGATCTATAATAGAAATTTCTTTTAGGAACTAGAGCTTCCTTACAATTTATGGAACCTTTTCCCATTGATTCCTAGACCTACAAAGGAACCCTTCCACATCATTCTATAGAGAGAAGAAGTGGAAGAAGGATAGATAACACAATCACTACTGACCACCAATCCTCATGCCCACGTCACAACTACTACAGACGATAGAGAGGTTTCTAACATACTCAATTTTTTGGATGAACCTGAATCATTCCCAATATCTGGCCCGGTGAAATCCATAGAGTCCAGTTTTGAAAAGTTTGATCAAAGTTCCTACTGCAAGCTCTCTTTTACTCAGGTAATGACACTTATGAAGTGTTTTTAAAATGGTGGAATTGTTTTTATCTTCAGTGAGGATGACCTTCTAGTTATGAGGAATGGTCTTCTATAAACCCTTCAGCCCAGGGGTTACATGTCTCACGGACTCATGGTGGCCTATCAGTTTCTTCTCATCAGAGATATTGATGATATTTATATGGCTGGTCCTGATCTTCAAACAGATCTTTGTTCAAATGTTGATTCTGGGGAAAAGGAATTGCTAATTCAACATCTACAAGAATCAATTCATTGATATATTTTCTTACCCCTACTTCATGATAATCACTGGGCTCTGGTTGTTATTTTCACCAGTGAGCGAGAAGTCCTATTTTATAACAATTCTGATGCAATTTTTAACATTGAAGGACCTAATCATTATGCTTCAACTTGTAGCACATAGGAAAACATTATTGATATTTGTGCAAAATCCCTCATTCCATTGATTAATCTGCATGCCAGTGGTTATACTTCTAAGGAATCTAAGAAATGGAAGCTTTGATTCTATCATCATTGCAACGTCAACTATCCAACGATTGCGGATTCTACATCTTGCATTGGATATACACCATTGGAGCGCTTCATGCTTCAGTAGAAGAAGCTCACAATGATAACTGTCATTGTCTCCACAACAACTATGCTATGATGCTTCTTCGCTCTCCATGGGCCACAGTCGCCCTCCGTTGAATTTCTCACATGTTTAAATTTTCCTTCTTTCTTGTTCACACTCTGAGGATAATGTGTGTTGTAATTTTGGGGATGTAATCCTATGATATAGGTATCCATAGTATCACAACAAACTTTGCTTTCTTCCTTTCTAGCAATTTTTCATAATTTTTTGTACTTCCATCAAATTTTCGACAAATTTTCTTGTATAAAACCATGAAGATGCAGATGATGGAAAAACTCCATCTACAATTAATCTATTTTTCTAATCACAATTTATTACAAGAAGAATTTTTTTCATTAATGATATTGCTTTTATGTTTTTCTCTTAGCAAAATGTCACTTCTTCCTCTGTTTTGATTTTAATCTCAAGATGTCATCAAAAGATTCTTGCCTAAAATATTTAGTTAATGCATAAATCAAATTCTATCAAAGGCATCTACTCACAAAATTAAAGAAAGAGATACCTCATTTCTTCTTCCATCTTTATTAAAAAAACTCTAAAAAGATTAAGTAGAGAAAAAGAATTAGAGAGTTGTGCCATGTTGAAGAGCAACTGAAATAATGTATTACTCTCATGAACACAAATATGTCGATTTTATCAGTCTCTAAGACCAAAAATATAGTCCCAATCCCAATGGTGTTCATTAAGGTATTGTAATCTGGGGCAATGACACTTAGAATGTACAATCACTACTCTAAAACCAACTGGTTTGGAACGCAGGGATCACTTGCCCACTTATATGGACCTGTACTCGAATAACCCAAAATGAAGGAAGGAATATCAATAAGCCTTTTTTCCTACCTATTTCTTCCACATAATACTCTGATGAGAGTGAAATCTACTTTGAAAAGGGACATATATGTCAAAGATAAGATTAAGACCCAAAAACAATTAAGAAACAATCAAAGAAAGAATCTTTTGGCAAGTGATGTTCTTGATAAGTTAAGTCATTTTATGAATAAGTGAATGGTTTTGATAAGAGGTTGGTATAAAATTGTATTTAATAAATTCTAGATTATGCTTGCAAAATTGATTACATAATGATTTTATTAGCTTGAGGACAAGCTAAATTCTAAGTGTAACATCAGTTTTGATGCACTTTTCATAGCCTTTTTTATAATAAAAATCAACAGAGTTAGTGTTTAGATGTTTGGTTTTTGTTCATTTTAATTTTAATTTATCAATTGTTAGTGTTTAATTAAGTTTTATTGATATTTGTAGGAATTAAGTACAAAACTGGAAAAATTGAAGGGTAACTGTCGATACTCTAATTTGATTATTCAGAAGCTGATAGACTCCCACCAACTATTGACCAGCTGGGTCGACAATTCAACTTTCCCCTGGAGGATCGAAAAAACCTTGAAAAAGCTACCTTGACAGATTCATTGGGTACTGACCTTTCAAGTCATAAGGTCGACAAAGTTATCAAGTAAGTGTCAACAATTCACCTCGTCGATGTCGACACCAATAGAATCCTATTATTTCTAGGCTGTCAAACAAATTCATCAAAAAAATTGTTGACGAGTAAAAGCCCTCGATGTCTTCATCATGAAACCAATTATCAATGACCATGTTGATAGATTTCCTATCGACACCCTCAAAGATCGATGGAAACCTATAGAGCAACCACTTTGTGAACACCTAGAGGGATTGACAGAGAACAAGTCAAAGCCTATAATTTGGGCCCCAAAGAACCACTTCAGGGAATCTTGGATCCTTGGAGTCATCAAGCTGAAAGGTCGTCGCCAAGTTCTAGAGCCTAAGGACAATAGCTATCGACCAGTCTAGATCCATCGACCTAGCTAGTTGTCGACCTCTTCCTTCGTGGCTCAATCTACTACCATCAAAGGATCGAGAAGAGCTGCTTTTGCAAAGCCAGGATCAGATGGAGGAGAAGAGTCATCCATCTCTGGCTATTGACACTATCTATTGACCTCTTGTTTGATCAGTTGAAAGGTTGGTAGATCAATCACTCGATTTACCTTTTTATCAACCTCTTTCCCTTCTTTTTCTTATCATGACTTATTCAAGATGTAATCTGTCTCTTTTCTGTGCCATGCATGGCTAGACTCCATAAGTTTTGTTTGGTGTAGCCGTCAGGTCCTTAGAACATTGTAACTATTCATTCTTCTATTTTATGGCATATGCTATTAAAAGTTTTGTTCCTGTACTCTTATTTTACTGCATCGCTTGTAGATTAGATACTTACTTGTGAATCATTTGATATGAATAATGTTTTGAGATAATAATTTCAATAAGATCTAGAGTATAGGTTAGTAACGAGTCACGAGAGTGAGGAGTTTCTATAACAAAAGTCAGACAATTTTCCCTTTGTCTTTTGGTTATTATCTTGAGAGAGAGAGAACCCCTTAGGTAAAAATATACCTAGATATCGAGAGAAGGAAGGAAGATATACCTTTATGGCTATTTAAAAACGAAGTTAAGAAAATATAGAATTTAGGAGTGAAGGTTTTACATGGTTGTGGGTGGTCTAATTGGTGAAACCCAATCCAAGTCCCTTCTATCATTTGATTCACAACTCATCTTTATTTCTTTCCTTTGGTTTTATATAAACTTAGGTTTACTTCTCAATTAGATTAATTCATTCCTTGACTGGAACACCATCCAATTCACTTATTTAGTTCGACTAGACTAAGCTAAGGCTACTTCATTTTTACTTAGTTGTTCTCCTTATCCATGTGTTTGACCCCGCACTATTGCAGTAGACTCTGTATTGAGTTATGAATGTCTCTTCTAGTAGGCTATAAATTAAAAGTCTAATATATTTGACTAGACAAACATGTTTATACTTTTGACCCACGAAAAAGATCGACTACCTACCCAGGAGGAGGACCAAAGACATGATAAATTTACGTACTAATATGAAAGACCAACACAAGAACGTTGAAGATAAGAACATTCATTTTGGTAGGGAAACATGAAATATATCATAGTATTAGCTTCAGGGTGATGTAACAAATGTGGAGGGAGCATTTTCAAGGACTGGAACTGACCATTGGGACAAGTCGACAATCTAAGTTTTCGACATGTAGCTAAGGTTTGGGAGTAGAACACATAGGCCAATCATGATGTTTAGTAGCATGCTAGTAAGTAAGGATGAAGGTTAAGGATGCTTACCGTGTGACTAATTTGACTGTAGTGTGCGGAGTCTCAGGCTCAAGGTTGTCATCATTGGAGAAGAAGACACTATACGTGTTAGCTCCTTAGATAGTTTCAACCAAATTTGGCAGTGCAAGAAGGTTTCTCGAGGTCCAAGGATGGGTTTTAGATAGCTTGGAGTCAATGTGATGAGGAATCTCTTCTTGAGGAACTCACCATGTCAACTAGCCATGTAGGGGAGTTTAAAGATTTTCTATTGGATGTGAACTAGGGTTTGAATGACTCAGAACAAACTCCTGAGTCTATTGGTAACAAGATACTAGGGAGACGAGGAGGAGAGAGTGGAGTTGAGATCAAGGGATTAGTGTGGGTTGTTTACTCCTTAGCATAGAATAAGTAGGAGGAAGGAGACAAAGCCTCCTCCCCCTGACCCCAATCCAATGGTTTGCTAAAAAGCCAAGATAACCATTGTAATGGATGAAATGTAACACACATCATCTAGGTGAAACATAGGTAAAAATTAATTAAATCAACAACTGATTATATATCTAGGTCAAAGGGTATGATTTAGGCATATATTTCTCCTTTTAATCAATTGACCTAGCTAGGGTCTCTCAAATTTAATGAAATTAGGCCCAATTGCTAATCAAAGACAAGGATAACAAATATCATGTTAAATCTTACATTTGAGCTAGGGAAAAGTATGTTTTACAAGATTTGGGAATATAGGGTCACTTATGCATAAGTAAGGATTTAAAATGAGTTACACTACCAACTGTTAAAATAATATCTAATGTATCATGAAATACTATGATACCAGAAAAGAGAACGTAATATGTATAAATGTGGGGTCATTTTCATATAAACCCTAATCATTCAATTTAGGACTAGTTCATTTTCATAAATAAATTAAGATGTGATGAAGTGCTAGATCACATTTGTATAACTTTCTCTAATGTTGCTCCACATTAGTGGAAATTGTAATTGTGTTATAATTATTTCTTATTTTTATTCTACATTGAAATTCTAGGAATCTTAACATCTAGATGTTCCCAAACATTAATACATGGTTTTGATCTCATGCATCCATGACTCTAGACCTCCAATATCCTTTTTTGATGAGATTTTTCTCCATAAAACATGGGATAGTTTCTTGTTTAGTATAGTTCAATACCAAACAAAACTTGTTACATGTTTATTTATGTCATGAGATACCAACGTGGATAAGAAAATAGACTACATTGTGAGAAGGGATTTCATGTAGCATGGCTTTTTCTAAGGTGACTTGCCCAACAAAGGAAAGGTGTCTAAGAGTCCAATTGATCATCTTTATTTTTATAAATTCTTCTCAACTAGCCTGTTTGTTTCTGTCACGGAACTAGAGTCCTAGTCTCATGAACCAAACAAATACCAAAGACAACATACAAATGTGTGAAATACTTAGCATACATGAACAAGTAACAAGATAAAGGCACCAACAATATGTTAACATTCAACAGTATTATTAAGCAAAATCCTTTTATTACAAGCTTTCACTTACATATTCAAGAGTACATTTTTACGAGATTGTTCATGTAAACTAGGGATCCTACAACAAGTACCCCTGCCATAGCTCAGCAAACCCATCACTTCAAGCCATCTCTAAACCTATAAAATACGTGAAATAAGGCGGGTCAAGCACACGAGGTGTCGAGTATAGGGTTAAAAGATACATATACATAAGCTTTGCATAATTTGAAAAGATTTGCAGAAGTAAAAAAGTAAGAATAAACAAGTTAAGTATTTAGCAAAATGAGAGATGATGTTTTATGTAATTTCACTCCAATTATGCCATCATTTCATGCATTCATCAATATCATGTATTTGTAGGCCTTTTATGGACATCTTCTCACTGTAAGAGTCTATGAGAGTGCTCAAGATTAGCTAACCCTTTTATCAATGATACACCCTATCTTGATAACTCAAGTAGGATGCCCATACTCATGTCCTTACTCCAAACTTCAGGAAGGTGCAAGAGCTTTATATAATGGAGTTTCTATATTATGTTTGCAAGTTATAAAACACGGTACGAGACAAACATCGAGTACAATACTAGAGTACTACATGACAATATTTGAGTAAGTAAACAAGCATATATATATGTATCACATTCAAGCAAGAAATACAAAGTCATATAATTATTAAATTCCGTACTTGATTCAGAGATTCATATCCTAACTTATCCTTCATCATCTAGCCACATGCAACACCTGATTAACAACATGATTACGTACATGCATTAGATTCTCATCATAACCCTAATTATCTTCGTTTTGGGTTTTGACCAAGATAGGTTCCAAGTGGATTATTAGTGCATTTGATGATCTCTTATTGATTTAAGGTCCATACCAAGGGCGTGGTTCATGTTTCATATCATTCCATGGTTTGTTCTATTTTATATGATTATTCCAAAATTTGAGTCACTTATACAGATAACAAGGTCATAAGACTCAAAATAGGGAAATAAGGGACATATCTCATCAAGTGAAGGGATCTAAGTGTAAAAGATGATTTATATTAGTAAAATGAGAACATAGGAAGCATAATCAAAGTTTGGTGGATGTCCCCTAGGTTCTGGGTATCATTGTCCAAATTTAGTATCAACAACACAACATTCATGCAAACATCATTATAGTTCATATGACAACAAGGTTTAGCATGTGACTTAGGTGGACATCCAAATCAAGGAAAAAAAATATAATTAGAGCCAATTCAGATTAGAGGGGAGTGCATAATAATAAGATTCTCATGAGATTAGAGCACAAGTAAAGCATTTGAGTTGTATGTGTCACACTAGGTCAACACTAGTGGGCTTCCAGTTACAAACATGATAATAGAACAAGAGTGTTCATTAGATGCATTAGTGTCTCTATACATATAATGATTACTGAATTGAGGGATCCTTAAAAGTTGGATTCATGAGTTAGGTCAAACATATCATAAGTTCAAGGTGTAACCAACATTCACATAATAGGGATATATTCAAAACATTAGGTGTCATATGACTTCAACATAGCAAAAGAGTACAATGGTGGATATGAGTCCCATATGGTAGCATAAATATATTGGTTTCCTAGTTAGGATGAGGCTAGATCTCATATTAGATGCAAAATTAACAACTTAGGGCAAGGTACATCACTAAAGTCCCAAACTAGGCACATATGTACAATTAGCCTCAAATATAGGACAAGGAGGATGATTAGGACCCTCATGTACTCAAACATGTATAAAATATTATGAACTGAGCATTGTATAACAAATTGAGCATCAAGATTCAAGCTTTAATCATAAATACATTAAACATGTTCAAAGAAGGTCCAAAATTCGTATTTTATCAAATAAGGTGAACAATAAGAAGATTCAAGGTTAGAAACCATTCCCATTGTGTAGATATTTTTGAGAGGATCAATTTGATATATGGGTTCGTATTATTTGGCCAAGAGGTTTAGGAGATATCTATTTCACAAAGTTAGGCACAAAAACTATAGGGATATCGACCAACATACCAGAATCATCATACGAGGGATCTCGACCATCCATCCTTGATCCAGCGGCATCCACACACAGCGCCCCATGCGCACAAGCACTGGTCCTCCTTGGACATGTGGCATCACCTGATTGGCCAACATCTCATGGCCCTGCGCTAGCTGGTCGCTGCTCGTATGAAGGCAATGCTGTCGCATGGTGGAGGGTTGTTTGACACCGCCCGCAACTACCGTCCAGCGGCCCGTCTATGTGTATGACCCATGGCATTGCAACTCTAGCAGTTCGTCGGAGCAGGGTGAAGGAGGTGCCCAACCCTCCAAACCAAGATGCCAAGAAGATGTATCGATTCTCCAGGCCACTACGGATCTGGACTTGGCCTCAGATGGAGGCGGGGTGCACTAGGGTGAGAAAGCTGAAACTGACAACCATGGAGGTGCTAGGGTAGGGAGGTGGAGAAGAAAAGAAGGGGGCGGAGTCCTAGGGCATGAGAGAGGGAGAAACGAAGGGGGAAAAGAGAGGATTGAAGAAACGAGATGTTTTAGAGCTTCAATTTAGTAAAAGGATTGAGAAATGCCGATGATTGGTTGGTGCTTGGGGGTAGTTGGCCACACAGTGCCATGTTCGCTGGTGGTGCGTATGGAGAAAGGGGAAAAGATGGTGGTCGTTGGATCTAGGGGTCTGATTCAAGAGCTCAAATATAAAGGCCCACATTGATCCAACTAGGCATGCACCGATTGGAAAAAATGAGGTGTTGATGGATTATAGACATGGCAAAGTGGGACGGGCACCACGCCACATGGGCCGTACGCCATTTGGGCCCAAAAATCTCAAAAACGAAATAAATCAGGAGGAAAAGGATCAAACTTTGAAGGCTCATAACTTGGGATAAAAAACTCTAATTAAGATGATTTTTGAACCATTGGAAAGATAATTGAAAGGTCTACATCGTGATATTCATTATAGACTAATTTAATCACATTGATGGGGTTCAATAAATCTTATAAGGTGGTGCATGTTAAGGAAATGATACATGATTCAAAGAGCAAAATAGTGTCATATTTAATAAAATTGAGCATGGGCGTGATCAAATTGGTGTACCACCACACTTCAACTATGAAATTGATATTGATATGAGTAAGATACCACTTCATGATAGAGGAAGAGTCTAAAATAGGAGGACAAAAAGTCAGGTTGTCAGTTTCTATAACTCTTTGTTGAATAAACAAAAACCCAAGGTAGTGACAACAATTTTTCAATGTAAGGAATTATGAAATATCTACTAATTCTCCTCTTATCATTATTGTTTGTGTTCGATGAGAAGCAACACAACTTTTCATTCAAGATGTTCGCAGATATAGTGGCAAATTCCTTGAGAATTATATTATATAATTACATCATGTGAGTAAGAAGATTCCACAAGTAGAAGGGTGTCATATGCTTATAACACGTGTTTAAGGGGAAGACCACCTTTACAAATAAGCATAAGTTTCCATTTACCTTCCATGATAGAGTTAGCAATAGCTTGACTAAGGTGATTCATACAAAGCACAATAATATAAGAGCTAATGGGGTCTCCATGCCTTACACCTAGGTTGGTTATTAATAAGGGGAGAGGGATATCATCATGTACTACAGATGACAAGGCTGAGGTAATAATTTACACAATGTGGTCAATTATTTTTTCTAAAAGGCCAACTTTGGTAAGTGTCTCATGTATAAATCTCCAACTTATCATGTTTAAAGGCCTTGGACAAGTCGATCTTCACTGCCATCCGCCTCTTCTTCCCTTTCTTGAATCTCATTGAGTGAATAACATCTTCGACTAAGAGGATTTTATCAATGATTTTGTGTCTTGGGATAGAGCTTGATTGTTTCGTGAAGATCTAATTATTTAGATTAAGCTCAATACTTTCAATTAGATCTTTGGACATAATCTTGTAGCATGTGTTGTTAAGGGAGATGAGATTAAGGTCATTTCAAGTTTCCACTATCTCCTTTTAGGGATGAGAACCATGTTCAGTGATACCAATCACAAATGTTTCACAAATAATTTGTACCACTGTGGTACTCACATGTCCACAATATACTTGTTAGAGCTTATTGTGGACGCCATGGCTTTGAATGTTTCCATTTTTAAAAGAACCCACTCAAATTCATCTCCAATGGGAATGGAGGTGAGCAAAGAGATTCACATGCTGCTTATGCTAGGAAACATCCCCACATACCGAGAGGTCTCAAATGTGTTATTTAAGCATGTTGTCATGGTTGTATCAAATTTCATCACTACAAAAAACACACGTGGTTATCCAAGCTTTAAATGCAATTTTTCCACACGAAAAGGCATGAAAACACACATTATCCACCCTAGGCAGGAGCGTGGAAAAATAAAGAGTGGAAATTTATTCACTCTTTTCTATTTTCACTTTTTAGTGTAGAATACAATTTATCCACACCAATCTGTGTGGAAAATATTTAACACTTCTTTTAAAAAAAACCTATTTGAATTTGATTTCCACTCATAACAACGTGGAAAAAAAATGAAAACAAACTTTTCGGCGGCAATGCTACACACGCTTTAAAGTGTGGAAAAAATTAACAGACTTCTTTTTTAAAAAATGCACACTTTCACACTTTAAAGTGTGGAAAAAATTAACAGACTTCTTTTTTAAAAAATGCACACTTTCATGCTTTAAAGCGTGGAAAAAATTAACAGACTTCTTTTTAAAAAAATGCACACTATAAAGTGTGGAAATAAGATTGGTAATTCAGAGCATCTAGCAGAAAGCCAACGATCAGAAGGTCTCTTTCGAGATCCACTTATATTTTAAGCTCAAGAAAGAACCAAGTATATAAGAATGATTAGATAAGTTGGTAGTAGAATCCGACAAAAAGCACTGTATAAAAATACCAATATTGAGGTTTTCTTTAACAACTTACGACGACAATAATGCAGATAACTCATCTTTATCTAAAACAGACCTACTACAGATCGGAAAAGAACCAAGTATACATGATTGATTAGATAAGTTGTAAGCAAAAGCCGACAAAAAGCACTATATAAAAATACCAATATTGAGATTTTCTTTAGCAACTTACGGCGACAATAATGCAGATAACTCATCCTTATCCAAAACAGACCTGCTACAGATTGGATGCTACAGATCGGACAAGGACCAACTGGTTAATAACTTCATGAAAAAGAAACAGTGAGCACATCAATATTCTTCTGAAATACAATAAACTTTTCCAGAACCATTTGACAATGCCATCTGAGTACCCAGTGCTTGGTGATCGTCTGATTGATCAGTGGAAGGTAACAGAGTCGAAGGATGAGTTATGAAGAAGGCAGTTGACAATAAAGGGTCTGAAAGACGACTTGGTTAGAAGGTTGTCAATTGCTATCACAAGAGAAACTGAATCGCGGGAGGGTGACAAGCCAAAAAATGGGTTAAATCCTGATTCTCATGCACAAGACCCAACAGATGAAACTACCAATTCTGATAGTGACATTCAAGTTGAGAAGGCTGATGAGGTTACGGACCACATAACTAAACGTGGTGAGGGTGGCATAAATGATAATGATAATGTTGCTGATGCAGGTAAAGACAATGAGATTCATGCTGTGAGTGATGACTTGGTTGCTGCTGCTCATGTACATCTTGTTGTTGAAGCTGTTCTCTCAACTCCATTAGAACCCAGCTCCAGTGAACCTAATCTCTTGAGCACTTCATCAGAACTAAGTGGGGAAGCTGCAGTTGAGATCAGTGATTGTAATGAAGATACAAAAGATTTGGTCCACGAGTCAGATGCCCTGGACAATGATGATGGATCCAAAACCAAACCTGCAATGGAAATTGATGATAAAAATGACAAGTATTCAGAACTTGCTAGTGAGAATGCCCCATTTGATGAGCCAAAAGAGGTGTCTGAAACCAGGCTTGATTCAAATAGCCAGGACATGGTCACAGAAATAGATTCTGCATTGGGTTCTACAAGCCATGTACAGAAAGGAGACACTGAGGTATCCTCCGAAGATGTTACTATGAGCCAGTATGATCCTAACAACCAGGTATCTGAGTCTATTTATACTAATTCTATATCTGTTAATGAAAAAAATGAATTAAATAATAATATAAATAATGAGAATTTAAATACAGAAGTAAAAGTTGTTAAGACACAGATGGTGCTTCCATCATCCAGTGAGACTACCATTGGCGGCAATTTGCATATGGAGGATGTGGTAAAACACGATGAAAACCAGTTTCCTCCTATTGAAGAATCTTGTTTAGAAAAATCAAGGGACAGAGAAGCTGAAATAAAAATCAATAACGTTGTTGGTGGGTATTCAGAAAAGATAAATTTAGATAGGAGCTCTGGTGATGAATCCATGGAGGAGGATGTGTTGGAAAGTAAGATTGAAGATAATTCCACACTAACAGAAGAGAAGGCTGCTTCTGTTCTCACCATGAATGTGGAAGAGGCTTCTAAACATGATGGCATGACAACAGAGGGAGAAAAGAAAAGAGAGACAAAGAAACCATGCATCATTCAAGACATCAACTATTTTATTGTTGGCACATTCTTAATCTAAAACTGATTGAGAAGAGATAAGATCTCATCTTAGAATCTTACATGTAAAGAGGAAGGTATACAATTAAGTTTTTGCATAACAAATTGTTTGTAAAACATAAACAAGATTCTAAATACTACACCCTTCAACTCTAATGATGTGATATGCCATCCAATTAAGCTCTAGGTAGTGGTCCGCTACAATCTCTATCTTGGATTCCTTCTCTACTACTTGGAGCATGTGTAGCAACCTGAAGTAAAAACAAACAAAACAAATATAACAAAGATAAAATGAAATAATAAGCAATTACGTGACTCATAATTCTCTCGTCATAAAATCACATCATTGAAAGTAGAAAATTAATATAGCTATCCTTTTTTCAGAAATAAAATAGGAAGTACCATCCAATTTGTATCCCCAACCAACAACCCAAAAGCGACAAAATAGTTGGATTAATGCAACAACAATACAACAACAATTGGAAGCCACAGTGCGTACATACACTTCATGGAGTTTAGAAATCAAACATTGCAATCAGATTAGTGTATTACCTATAGGAGTTTAAAATAAATTGCATCCAAGCTGCGTAATCCAAACCAGTAAAAGATCACGAGCAACAATGCATTCACATGCTTATTTCAACACCAAATTCAATGTGAAGCCAGCCTACAGTAGGAATAGATGTGCGACCTAGGGGTGAGAGGGAGAAATAAGAGAAAACAAATAATTGATTAAGGAGGAATATATCAATGTCAAGAGAGGTAGATGTAGTAGAGAAAGAAGATAATCACAGGAGCAAGAAGACGGGTGAAGGAAGAAGGGTGGGGGTACATGTAGATGAAGACATTAACAGTAGGGAGCAGGTAAAGACTGAGATCATCTCAAGTCAATAGGAAAAGAGATCAGGGATTAACAAAATAATTGAAAAGAATAACAGTAGAGAGATGAAGAAGAATAGGTGAACATAGCAGCTCATCCTGCAATTGGTAGAGCTACATTATTTTCATTCAGATTTACACAGCAGGCCCTCATTGGCTCATAGAAGCTCGTCCTGCAATATAAGGATTCATGTACTAACTTGTAACAGGCTTGCTAACCACTTTACAGACAGCTAACCAACTATTTAAGTCATACTAGAAGATAATATAATATATTTCTAGGGGAAAATAGGAAACAAATTATATGTGTGGGCCTCTGTTACAGCCCTATTTCTACTTCTTGCCTCAACCAAGTGACTACATCAAGAACCATGAGTATACATTTATAAAATATAACATAAAGTAAAAAAAAATTATTGTAGTGTCTAAGATAGAATTAAATGGAAGTATTTTCATAATAGAACAGGCCACATCTGTGCGTATAAAGCCATCCACATTTAGGGCACGTTTGCTTTGCCGTGTTCTACTGTATTGGATTGCAATCCTAAATCCTTTAGTAGAAAATCTAAGTTTGGTTTATAGGAGTTGTAAACTGAGCCGAATCCAACATTTTTCAAATATACAGTGCTCGCGGGATGAAGATCCCCATCTCAAAAGTTTCGGACGCTGGACTATAGAAAATTTGCGTGATCGTCTTTGTTAACTGCTGTTGACAGCTGTGTCCTATGCACATGACGGTTGGTCCCCACATCAAAAGGCAGAGACAACGTGCAGGTGAACCAAACATACTGCTTTTTAGTTCTGTATTTATTAAAGCCAGTAAATTATGAAACCGAGAGTGAACAAATTCTAGATTCCTTGTAATCCCATCAGATCCCATAAAGCAAACGTGCTCTTAAATGATCACATAAATGGACAAGTAGAATTATGCCATAGCTATATGTCGGGTAATCTAAAACAGAATTAACACATGGTGGCAGGCCAGTTACAGTCACATATAAAAGTTGTTGCATGTCTAGAACTAATTTATCAAATATAAGTAGCCTATATATGTCTAAAGTAGTTTTACATAGTCATGAGACCATATTAATATATAAACAAGCATATTGCTTAGAATAAAGGCCATTCTAGGAACGTAGGTGCCACCGGGCAATTAGTGTCCTGGGCACTTAGCACTCAATTTGTATGCAGAATTCATGCTCAGATGATGAATCCTTCTAGTTGACCATCTCCTAAACCATCTCCTAAACAAATCTTGTATGATAGCACATACCATAGCCTCTAAGTTCTAGTTTAGATTTACCTGCATTCATCTCCACGTAACTCGAACTAGAGACTCACCTATTTAATGTCTTGATGACTCCAAGAGCACAACCCACATGCTACCTTGACAGGATGCTGAGAGATACAAGAGCAGTTACTACGAGATACAAGAGCAGTTACTACTAACACCCTACACTTTTCTACCTAAAACACAAGAAGGACCTCTCACTCTGTCCGACAGCTTTAAGCCAGTCACCACAACATCATTCATGAGCTACTAGATTTCTTTTTGGGTACGAGTGATCTTGTAGATGACAAGGGAAGGGATGCACTCCATACCGAGGTTAACAGTAAAGTATGTTTATACGCAGCAGGCCCTCATGGGCTCATAGCAACTTGTCCTACAATATAAGGATTCAAGAACTAACTTATAACAGAGCTATCAACCTTGCTAACCACTTTGCAGACAACTAACCAGCATTTTAAGTCATACTAGCAGATAATATAAGTAGACTATAAATGCCTAAAGTTCTTTTACATAGGAATGAGACCATATTAATATATAAACAAGTACAATACTTAGAATAAAGGCCATCCTAGGAACATAGGTGCCACCGGGCAATTAGTGTCCTGGGCACTTAGGACTCCATTCTTGTGGAATAATTTTCGTATGAATTAATGACTCCAAGAGCATAACACACATTCTACCTCGATAGGATGTTGAGAGATAAGGAGAAGTTACTACTAATACACCCTACAATTGTCTATCTAAAACACAAGGACCTCTCACTCTATCCAACAGTTTACAACAAGATACATACAGTAATATATAGAGGAATACAAGATAATTAGAAGGACGTATTTAGAAAATAATGGATAAGTACTTACATCTTCATTGAATGTGTTTCTTCCATTATCATCCCCACTAATGGAAACATCAAGAACAATTCCATTCCTAGCAAGTGCTTAAGTCATACAAGAAAGTTGAGATTGGACATTTGCATAGGCATTGTTCAATTGTTTGTTCTCTGTATGTATTGAAGCAAGTGTTCCTCTAACATCAGTGGAGTCATCTATGTCATGTAACTTGCTCAAATCAGATTTCAAACCAAATACTTGGCCACGCGACACTCCATGGCCATATCCCACCACTCTTTGATTATAATTTTCTTCATCATACATTAGTTCAGTAAAAACGGTATCCTCTATCGTTGATTTGGGTAGTTCTGGATTGTCAATGACACATTCATCCACTAGGTTTTCAACGGTTTCCTTCAATCAACATGTGAATTGGTCTATACATTAGAATCACAATTAATATAGATGGACATGCAAATATGCAATGCGAAAACAAATATTTAACAAACCAAAAATTCTTGTGTGTTTGTATTTTGAACATAGCTTCCATCTTTGCGTTGGTGAGTAATCTTGTACACTTCCAAGGTGCTAGGTTCCCTCTTTTCCTTCAGGGCCTGGAAAAATAATTATGAGTATTATTTATCTCTAACTAAATGCACATCTTCACTTTAATATACATCACAAAATGTATCTCAAAAAGTCAAACTTTTTCTGAGCGAAACTTTTTGACCCCATAGTATGGCAATCAACTTTTTGAGCACATGACCTCTTTCCTATTGTTGAAAGTTTCTAGGAAAACAATAACTTATTCAAGACTACATAAATTTTAAACAAAGTAGTAAAATAATTTTTTCTTCATTTTATTCAAAGAGCCTTACTTACCTTCCCAGTATTAGAGAACCAATATCTCACTAAACGTACCCATTTCTCTCTTATTAAAGTCTTCGACACTTTACTTGCAATTTGTTATTCTGTTTTACTAGGATCCAAATGGAGATTTTTCAGTTGGGACCTAAAGGTTTTCCATTTCACATTCACATGTGTTAGGATCCTTTTGTCAATTGTCACGTCTTTCAGCATATGGAACTTGCTCTATTTAAGAGAGAAAATCATATTCAATGGCAATCATATTACATGTACCAATAGATAATATTGGTGATTTCTTACCCTAGTTAAGGTCACAATCTCGAGCTTATAGGAATCATGCAGCCCATGCCAGTTGTTTTCACCAATTGGACAAAGTTCTCCCCATTTTGACACCTCTCAAAGGAATCTCACCAATAAGTGTCCTCCTTTCCCTATGGGTTATTTAAATTTATTGAAATTGATAATCAATTTCAAATCTTGTAAAACCCATACTTGTGATAAATGAACTCGCCCATTCTTTGTCCCAACTTGTCCATCAGAATCTACAACAATATGGATATATTATGAATATCATGCATAATTCAACTACAATGGATAAAGGGCACTAAATTAAATAACAGAAACATTAAATTTCAACCTATTGTTTCCAGCACATCATCATCATCATGATAGTTCTCATTCCATGCAGCAGTTCGAGGGTGTTTTGGAATTGGTTGCGTGTCTTCTATTTCATCCAAATCTTCATCTTGAATTGGTTTGGATCTGTCTTCATTACCACTTAGAATTGGCTCGCTTGACACAAAGGTTGCTGTTGTTCATTTAGTTTGCCACATTCTCTTCTTAAATGAGCAGACACATGAAACATGAGTAAATTAGAACAAATGTGATTCAAGAAATTAATCGGGAAGGCATATTACTTTAACACTAGTCCATGGATCAAACAAGTCACATCAATTTCAACTTAGTTGTCTATAGTCAACAATGTGAAATGAAACATCAATACAAGTGGCTTTTTAGATAAAGTTCCCTAGCTCCCACTACAAACCTTGTTCCTGGCAACCACTTACTGTTATTGCAGTTGCATAGGTATAGCTACAACATACACTAGAAAGTGTCGCATGGAAAAAAGAGGACAGAGTGGAATGACGATGACCAGAGATAAAAGAAAGAAAGAGCAAAGGGTTGATGAGTGCCCCTTTCTTGTCGGTGCTCTATTGATCAAGGGGCAACCGTGTCAGGTGCCGGCCTCACAACGCGGAGGTGATCTTTCCTGGAGGGAATGGCTGGGAGTGATATGACTAGCAACCTCCAGAAGTCTACTACAATCACGAAATTCTGTTCCCATTGGTACTTCAGTCTAAAAGACCTCGAAATGAATTCTCCATCAAGGCTAGACGGAATTGATTGGGTGACAGAAAATCAACTGCAGAAATCATATTGTTCTTTCATTCAAAATCTTGGAATGCAACTCAGAGTGTCTCAAACAACAATTGCTACTGCTATTATGTATTGCCACCATTTTTATCTACGCCAATCTCATGCAAAAAATGACTGGGAGACTATTGCAACAGTGTGCTTGTTCGCTGCTTCAAAGGTAGAGGAGTCCCTCTGTTATTTAGATGCAATAACATCCCTTACATATCAAATGAAGCACAGGAAGAACTCTGCTGCTGCTGCACAAAGAATACGAGTCAAAGAGGTGTTTTTGAGGCAAAAAGAGCTAATATTGGTTGGGGAGACACTATTGTTGGCCACAATCGGGTTTGATTTGAACGTCCAACATCCGCACAAAATCTTAATTGAAGCAGTGAAGAGACTGAGTTTGCCAAATACTGTGGCAAGAGTAGCATGGAATTATTTGAATGAATACTGGATGCAGACAACTTTATATTTACAATACAAAGCTCATTACTTGGCAGCTGTTTCAATCTATCTGGTAGCACAAATCAACAACGTCAGACTTCCTTATGACAAGGGGCATATTTGGTGGCAGGAGTTCGATGTCTTACCTCGACAATTGGATGAAGCAGTGCAACATATGATGGAGGTCATGGGTTATAAAAAGAGTGTTGCTGTGCTTGCTGTAGAGGATAAGACAACATCTACTTCATCTGCAGTCCAAGAAAGGCAGCAATATAATAGCTCGGAATCTTGTATTTCAAGCTAGGGTGGGTCAAGCCCCATGGTTGAATACGTCTATGACCGCAGACCAACACTCATTAAGTAGGATAGACATCCAAACGATTTGTTTCCTAGCACAAACAACAGTTCTGCATGTGGGAGGTCTGAATTGAAACGCCAGTACCTGGATTCCCTTGTATTGACTGATGCACTTCGACCCACAAGTGATATTAGGGTGGAGTGGAAGGTCAGGACGTAAATGCAGGATGACACTCATATGAAACTAATGTATAGTGGAGTTCAAAACACATCTTATTCAATATTTAT
Source organism: Alisma plantago-aquatica (assembly GCA_963693085.1). Taxonomy (NCBI): domain Eukaryota; kingdom Viridiplantae; phylum Streptophyta; class Magnoliopsida; order Alismatales; family Alismataceae; genus Alisma; species Alisma plantago-aquatica. The sequence goes on along the minus strand of OY856409.1, from coordinate 142,689,278 downwards.
GATACAGTCAGTAATATTCCTTCGAGCTACTAACTTTGTTAGTTGCATTTTTACCAGGGACGTCTAACATGTAATTTGACACTTGTAATTTGAAAAATGAATGAAAATTATGATGTGTATCAAGAAAAAAAAGGGTTGGTGAGTGACAAATACACACACTTTTAGATAAGGCAGTAGCTAAGAACAACTGTCACTACTTAAGCATTGTTTATAACAGGAACTTGAACCTAATAAAAAAGGAAAAGCAAAGGGAGAACACACGTTATGAGCATAAGAGATGAAAAAATAAAATTTATCTAATAAATATGAACTCACCATGTAGCTAGTAGTAGAGAAGACATGCAGTCATGTAAAGTTATCCAAATATGTAGTGATGATCCAGTAGGCATGTAATTGAATCCTTTAAGATGAAATTTGCATAATTCATAAGAAAGTTGGGCTAGTATAATCATTAACCAACTCAGGGACCACCCCAACATCAAAAGAATCCCTTATCTTATGTTGAATGACATACAACCATGGTTTCTCTATTTCATCCTCTACATAAAATACTTTTTTTGCTTGAGATGAGAAAAGAAATGGATCGTCTTTCAATGATTTACCAGTGTGCATCAACTTAGAGAAATTCACACAAGGATTATTATTTCTATCAAGCTTGTATCCTCATTTTGAGGTTATATCTACCCAATCACAACGAAAAATCACAAATTTACATGTCCCATAATAATCTAACTCATAAATGCCAGTCAATTTTCCAAAGTAAGAATATCCATCAACTTCAACCATAATTCCAGAATTTTGTGTCTTTCTATTTCTTTCTCAGTCTAGTGTTTGATACTTATAGCCATTGACTATAAAGCCCTGAAGCTTTTTAGCATAGACATTAAGTCCATGAGCTAATGCCATTTTTAACACACCTTGGTCGTTGCTCGCATTGATATGAGGTCTCTATAAGAGTGAAAAAGTATATTAGCCACACTATTTCACTTGGCATTTGACCAATACATCTGTGTTTATTTTATCGTTACCTGAGAATTAAGCCATTTGGAAAATTCTTCTAGTAGCCACTTAGCTTCTAGTGTTTCAGTAATTCTTATTCCTTTCAATGGGATACATCCACTGATATTGAACTGGACCACCATGTTTAACTTGATCAACCAAATGAACCAAAAGGTGAACCATGATTGTGAAAAATGGAGGAAGAAACTCCATCTCTAAGCGATAGAGTGTTTCCACTATACTTTCTTGTAATGCATCAAGATCATCCAAATTATTGAACGTAGAGCACAATGACTTGAAGAATGAAGACAAATTTAACAACACATCAACAACTTCAGTTTGTCCCGATGCTCGTAATGCTACAGTAAGTATGTCTTGCATGAGGATGTGATGATCGTGGCTCTTGAGATTTATAAGTCTTCGTTGTTTTAAATTAACACATTGAGAAATGTTGGAAGCATAACCGTCAGGCAATTTGAGCTTAGCTAAGACATTTAAAAAGGATTCCTTGTCCTTCAAAGACATAGAATATGGAGTCATAGGCATAATAAAACTTCCATCTGGTTGTGGTTGTAGCCAAAGATGTTGCCTTATATTTTTTTCCTCAAGGAATCTTCTAGCGTTCTCATCATATTTGCATTTTCCCTCTACATTTAATAGTGTTACCAATACATTTTCATAGACATTTTTCTCGATATGCATAACATCAAGGTTATGACGAATCTAAATATGCTTCCAATAGGGAAAATAAAAAAATATGCTTCTTTTCTTCCAAAGCCCCCATCATTGGGAGTATTGTCATCTGCAATAGCACTAGTAGTTGATGCATTTCCTTGTTTTCTTCCTCTCTTCTTGCAATTTTGTCTTGAGTTCTTCCCATATTCAAAGCTGACTCGTTCTTTTGCTCGTAGAACATCACTTCCAGTTGTAGGAATTGGAGGATGATGATGTTCCTTAGTCCCATCAAATAAACTACTTTGGGAATGAAACAAATGGTTATTTGGTAACCACCTACGGTGACCACCATAACAAATTCTTGACCCCCATCGATAGGAATGGGTGAATTCAGTACAACATGGGCATGCATAATAACCTTTTGTGCTCCAACCAGATAGCATTGCATAAGCAGGAAAATCACTGATTGTAGACATTAAAGATGCCCGCATCTTGAAATTCTCTCCAATATAAGCATCATATGCATCAAAACCTTCCCACAATATCTGCAACTCATGCAACAAAGATTGCATGTATACATCAATATCATTTCCAGGACCAAATTTTCCAGGAATTATCATAGATAGAATCAAGGAGTATGATTTCATACATACCCATGGGGTAAGATTATTCACACTAAGAATTACTGGACATATACTATAGTTAGTACTTTGTATCCCATATGGATTGAACCCATCACTAGCAAGGCTGATTCTCACACTACGAGGGTCTACAGAAAAATCTGGATACATCATATCAAACTCTTTCCATGCTACTCCATCTACTGGGTGTCTTAATTTTCCATCTTTCACCCGACCTTTCTCATGCCATATCATATCTTCAGCTATCTTAGAGGACATGTACATCCTTCTTAATCTAGGAATTAATGGAAAATACTTCATAACTTTTGTTGGAGGTCCTTTAGAGCTTGTGTTATCTTCTACATTGTCATCACTCACATTACCCTTTACTGTTTTCCACCTACAAGTTTGACACACATTGCAATGGGTCTTGTGGGAATTTTCTCCCCAATACAACATACAATCATTTGGACAAGCATGGATGTTTTCATATCCAAGGCCTAATTTAGTAATCAATTTCTTTGCTTCATAGTAAGAAGATGGAAATTTGGTCAACTGTGGAAAGGCATCCAATAGAAGCTCTAATAATTGTGAGAAAGATTTGTTTGGCCAATGAAACATAGATTTTAAGTTGAAGAGTCGTAACACAAATGAGAGCGTTGAGAAATTTGTACATCCAGGATAAAGTGCTTCATTAGAAAGTTCCACTAATTTTCTATGGTTCATGTCATCTTCAGCAATAGGAGGACAATTTGGTTGGTGAAAAGAAGTATCACCTATATCAGGATTCTCACCTTGTGGAACCCCTTCATTATCATCACTAGTTGATGCATCCCCCATATGAGTAGCATTTTCTCCCAATGCGTCTCTCAATAGCCCTTCCACATCAACTGGGCCTACTAATTCAACTTCATGATTATTAGCTTGTTGGATATCGTTACTTATGCGGTCTGCAATGATGTTTTCAAAAAGATTCTTTGGACCATGAAAAATCCAATTTTTATAATCTTTAAAAAAGCCATGGAACAAAATGTGCCTTTCCACCTCATCAATAGAATATTCTTTTCTCCTACCCACTTTACATTTCTTGCATGGACAAATTATCATCCCATCTTTCATTCCTGTCTTAGCGTATTCAAGAAATTGATACATCCCATCAATATACCTTTGGGAGCCAATCGGTTGCTCAATCCAACTCTTGTCCATGTTAAAAGAAACTTCAACAACCAAATCTATAAAAAAGAAAAATGACAAATCTGATATCTTAGTTACAACATTAACATAACAAAAAAGTAGTTGAACTTGATGAAATTATATTTGGGGTTACGAAGCAGATAAAATAATTATAAAATAATATATAAATAAAACATATATATCCATAAATGTACATACATGAAGGGTCTAGTTCAGCTAGAATATTCTGATTTAGGCTAGATAGGTAAAATTTGGGTGGTTTTAAGTGTGAATGGATAGCCCACCTTAACTTGGGCCTAATTTGAGCCAAATGAGGTTTGAATTAGGCCAAATAAGGTCTGATTTCGCCAAATTATATCTGTTTTAAGTCAAGTTAGGGAAAACTTGGTGATTTTAGGTTTTAATGGTCATGTTACCCAAACCTAGACCAACGTAGCATGATTTCATCATAAATTAGGTTAATAGACATCACCATATGCCATTTTTGGATTTAAATAGGTCACATATAGGCAGAATATGGTCTGAATCAGACAGATTAAGGTCTGATTTGGCCAATTTATATCTTTTTAGGTAAATTTCGGGTAGGCATGGTGTTATAAGTTTGAATGGTTTGGTTTCTCAAACTTAGGCCTAATTTAGACAAATTAACAAAGTCACGTGTAATTTTTTAATCAAATTAGATCCTAAAAATTGATTTTAAGTCAATTTAGGTGTAAGCCGGTTCAGTTGAAGAACATATTACATCAAAAGTTATATATTTATAGACTTCTTAGTATATAAAATTAGAAAAGTAAATAAAAATATATATAAAATATATATACACCTATAATACTAACCATATATGTATATATCTGTATATAAATACATACATATATATATATATATATATATATAACATGAGTCAACCACATACGTATGTGCAGATATCACCGTATCTTTATAATCAAGGTGGACATTTTTCAACAAACATAGCAATATGTAGTCCTAAATCACATCAAACGATACCAACTTAGACCATTTTAAGGTTCAACTAGGTGACCTTTACAGAAAATAAGGATTGAATTATACCAAATAGGATCTAGTTTATCCAGAATATTTCAATTTTGGTCAGATTGATAAAATTTGGGTGGTTCTTAGTGTGAATGGCTAGCCAACCTTAACTTGGGGCTTAACTTGAGCCAAATTATATTTGATGAAAGTCAAGTTAGGGAAAACTTGGTGATTTTAGGTTTTAATGGTCATGTTACTCAAACCTAGACCAACATAGCATGATTCATCCTAAATTAGGTCAATAGACATCACCATATGCCATTTTTAGATTTGAATAGGTCACATATAGACAGAATATGGTCTAAATCAGACCGACTAAGGTCTGATTTGGCCGATTTATATATTTTTAGGTAAATTTCGGGCAAGCATGGTGTTATAAGTTTGAAGGGTCCGATTTACCAAACTTAGGCCTAATTTAGACAAATTAAACAAAGTCACATGTAATTTTTTTATCAAATTAGGTCCTAAAAATTGATTTTAGGTCAATTTAGGTGTACGCCAATTCAGTTGAGGATTATATTGCATCAAAACATATATATTTATAGACTTCTTAGTATATAAAACTAGAAAAGTAAATAAAAATATATATAAAATATATATACACCTATAATACTAACCATATATGAATATATCTGTATATATACATACATACATACATATATATAACATGAGTGAACCACATGTGTATGTGCAGATATCACCATATCTTTATAATCAAGGTGGACACTTTTCAACAAAGATAGCAATATGTAGTCCTAAATTAGGTTAAACGATACCAACTTAAGCTATTTTAATGTTCAAATAGGTGACCTTTAGAGAAAATAAGGATTGAATTATACCAAATAGGGTCTAGTTTATCCAAAATATTCTAATTTAGGTTAGATTAGTAAAATGTTGGTGGTTTTAGGTGTGATTGGCTAGCCCACCTTAACTTGGGCCTAACTTGAGCCAAATGAGGTTTGAATTTGGCCAAATAAGGCCTGATTTGGCCAAATTATATTTGATGTAAGTCAAGTTAGGGAAAACTTGGTGATTTTAGGTTTTAATGGTCATGTTACTCAAGCCTAGACCGACGTAGCATGATTTCATCCTAAATTAGGTCGATAGACATCACCTTATGCCATTTTTGGATTTAAATAGGTCACATATAGACAGAACAAGGTCTGAATAAGACCAAGGTCTGATTTGACCGATTTATATCTTTTTAGGTAAATTTCAGGAAAGCATGGTGTTATAAGTTTGAATGGTCAGGCTACCCAAACATAGGCCTAATTTAGACAAATTAAACAAAGTCACGTGTTTTTGTTTATCAAATTAGGGCCCAAAATTTGATTTTAGGTCAATTTAGGTGTTAGTCAGTTCAATTGAGGACTATATTACATCAAAACATATATATTTATAGACTTCTTAGTATACAAAATTAGAAAAGTAAATAAAAAATATATAAAATATATATACACATATAATACTAACTATATATGTATATACATACATCCATATATATATATATATATATATATATATATATATATATATATATATATATATATATATATATATATATATAACATGAGTCAACCACATACATATGTGCAAATTTCACCATATCTTTGTAATCAAGGTGGACACTTTGTGAAAAAAATAGCAATATGTAGTCCTAAATTCGGTCAAACAATACCAACTTAGGCCATTTTAAGGTTCAATAGGTCACCTTTAGCAAAAATAAGGATTGAATTATACCAAATATGGTCCAGTTTAGCAAGATTATTCTAATTTAGGTCAGATTAGTAAAATTTTGGTGGTTTTATGTGTGAATGTCTAGCCCACCTGAACTTGGGCCTAATTTGAGCCAAATGAGTTTTGAATTAGGCCAAATAAGGTCTGATTTGACCAAATTATATTTGATCTATGACAAGTTAGGGAAAACTTGGTGATTTTAGGTTTAAATGGTCATGTTACCCAAACCTAGACCAATGTAGCATCATTTCATCCTAAATTAGGTCGATAGACACCACCTTATGCAATTTTGGATTTAAATAGGCCATATACAAATAGAATAAGGTCTGAATCATACCAACTAAGGTCTGATTTGACCGATTTAAATCTTTTTAGATAAATTTCGGGCAAGCATGACGTTATAAGTTTGAATGGTTAGGCTACCCAAACTTAGGCCTAATTGAGACAAATTAAACAGAGTCATGTGTATTTTTTAATCAAATTAGGGCCTAAAAATTGATTTTATGTCAATTTAGGTGTAAGCTAGTTCAATTGAGGACTATATTACATCAAAACATATCTATTTATAGACTTAGTATATAAAATTAGAAAAGTAAATAAATATATATACACGTATAATACTAACCATATATATAAATAACATGAGTCAACTAAATATGTATGTGCAGATATCAACACATCATTATTATCAAGATGAACACTTGAGGCAAAAATAGCAATACTTAGTCATAAATTAGGTCAAACGATACCAACTTGGGCCATTTTAAGGTTCAAATAGTTCCCCATTAGAGCAAATAAGATTTTAATTATACCAAATAGGGTTTGGTTTATCCATATTATCCTCATTCAGGTCAGTTTATAAAAACTTTGGTGGTTTTAGGTGTGAATGCCCATCCTACCTGAACTTGGGCCTAATTTAAGCCAAATTAGAATAATTTTGTTATGTTTTTGTAAAATTAGGGCTACAAAAGTCTGATTTTTGGCCACTACATGTCCAACTTAGGAGTACACAATTTTTTTTGGGGACTTCTTAGTATATAAAATGAAAAAAATCATTATGGATATTTTGTCATTGTTAGTAAAAAATAAACTATATTTAGTACATGGTATTTGTATATTTCACTATGTCATTATTATTAAGGTGTCATTTCAAGGTTAAAGCATCATGATTTCACATCAAACGACACCTCTTAAATAGGTCAAATTTAGAAAAAATAAGGTTTGAATTTGGTGAAATAAGGTATGATTGGATCAAATCATATCTATTTCAGTCAATTCCATGTAAACTTGGTAGTTTTTGGTTTAAATGGCTAATTTAAAAAAAAATTAATTTAAGATAAATTTGAGAAAAATTCATTCTTTTTTTGGTCAAATTAGGGCAATTAAAGTCTGGTTCTGGATTACTCTAGGTGTAGTTTCAGTATACTAGAACAATTTAACATTAAAAATAGTTCACTACTACAGAACACGCCTTTGGCTTCGGTTGTTTAACCCCTTTTAGCGACGGTTTTCCAGCGACGCCTATGTGGGCGCCGCTAAAGGTCGAACTCTTCGGCGTCAGTTTTCTAACCGACGCCAAAAGGCTTTGCGCCACTGAAAACATGTAAGCACGACACCTATAGGCGTCGGTTATGTATAGTAAGATGACGCCAAAAGGGTTCACACCACAAAAAGGGTGCCGTCTAGGATACTTTCTGCGTCGGTTTGCAACTAATTAACCGACACCATATTCACAGACGCCACGGCCGTGCTTCCCTGCACAGCCGTGTTCAGTACTATAGGCATCAGTTTTATACTAATAACTGACGCCATATCCCGCCACGGCCGTGCTTTCCTGTACGGTCGGGTTGTTTGACATATTAGACAACGGTTTTATCAAATAACCGACGCCTATGTTTTTTTTTCTTATCAGTTTGTAGGCCTGCTGTGGCTGGTCAGTAGGATGAGAACCTGCAGTTCAGTTTACAGTTCAGAAACTGAACTGCAGGTTTACGACATCCATTGATATCAGCCTACAAATAGGCCACAAACATGCAAAATCAACAAATATACTTGTCACACAAGTAGATACATTCAGACATCAATTCAATTCTCACATTCACACATGTAGAAACATTCAAATACATGTATAAACATTCAGACATGTATAAACATTCAAAAATATTCATTTACAAAATATCATTCAACATTGCTATCAGCATCCCAATTATATTTTACAGTCCCCACTACTTGAATGGCTCTTGCCCTTCTTCTCTTACTTCATTTAATACTTCCATCATGTATGGAACATGTACATCTTTTAAGTATTTACCTATAGTGTGGTAAGTTTTAAACACCTGCAAAGAGAATGATGTATATATATAAGTAATAATATAAAAATAAGATTGATATATTTCATACTAACTAATGAGACTATATATAATACCTCATGTATGGTATCGATGTCCAATACATAAAGTGTAGCACACACAAGTGCTTCAGATTCATATAATAACATGATAGACTAACACATATATAGTGCATAACAACAGCACCGCCGAATTTACATACAACACTAGATTAGTACATATATAGTGGGACTAAGGTGACGAGTTAACAGGAGGACAAACAGATTTCACCACGAGTTAACATTGAAGAAGGTCTACTAACCTACACTAAGCCAAACAAGTTTATCAGTACTAGCCTAAGGCACAAGTACCGTTCGTCGAGACAATGACGGTCGTGGAAGCTTAGTGGCCACTGGCCAATTGAACGTGTAAACTTGGTAGTTTTTGGTTTAAATGGCTAATTTTAAAAAAAATTAATTTAAGACAAATTTGAGAAAAAATCATTCTTTTTTTGGTCAAATTAGGGCAATTAAAGTCTGGTTATGGATTACTCTAGGTGTAGTTTCAATATACTAGAACAGTTTAACATTAAAAATAGTTTATTGATTTCTTAGTATATAGAAATGAACATAAAATAAATAATTTCTTATATACATATCATTACCCATATTTAAATTGTACCAACTACATGTTTATCTAGATGCCTATCCAAGGTAAAATTAGCATGTTTTTAATACTAGATTAGGTCAATGACCCCATTTTAGGCCGTTTCAGTTCTTAAATAGGTCCCATCTAGATCAAATAAGGCTTCAATTAGGCCAAATAATGTCTAATTTAGTCAAATTTTATATGAGATAGGTCAATTTAGGATATATGTGGTAATTTTTGGTTTGAATGGTTAGGTACTCAAAATCGAAGGATAATTAGTGAAAGTTCATTCTAATTTTTGTAATATTATGGCCAATAAAATCTATTTTTGGGTCGTGTTAGGTGTAAATCAAGTCAATGTAGGATTAATTTACATTAGCGAAAAATAAATTATGAGCTTAGTGTATACAAATGAGTAAAGAAACATATACATACTTCTATATATAACATTAACTCTCTCTCTCTATATATTTATTTATCTATGTAGTCACACTTGCTTTAAAATGTGCAACTAACCAGAAATTATATTTTTGGAAGTACCATGTTACGTGTATGCGGAAAACTGCATCAATAACAAAGCAGTCTATATATGTTACTGTAAAACAACTAAAAAATAGGGAATAGAGACGTGAAATGGATTTAAATTCCATAAAAGTTGGGAAAAATTTTGAGGAAATTTACAGCTGAACAAAGGATACACAATGATATCCAATAGAAAGGTGAAAAATAATTTATGATCATAAAGTTTCTATCAAAATAACCTATTTTGAAAGCATGCCTAAGTGACAGTAGCTGATTTCAACAAGTTATAAACAATTTAAGATAAAAATACAACATGTAGCTGATTTCAACAAGTTATAAACAATTTAACATAAAAATACAACATAGCTAAAAATTTGATTGTTAAAATGAATCATCAAATTTTTGATAAATCAAGATGAACATACTGATATATGGGGGCATTTAGAATAAAAAGTAGATCAAGGAAACAAAGATTTCAATAGACCTGGTCTTTGGCTTCCGATTAGATGATAGATGCGTTCTCTACAAAGGTGAAGAGTTTTTTTCGTCTCAAGTAGGTATCCCTAATAAAAGATTCAAGCTTTCTACACTAGAGCTCCCCTATGAAGATGGTACACCGTCAAAAATTTTGGCTGCTTCCACAATATGGATGTAAAAATTAAAATTGAGAAATATTATGAGTTTTGGGCAAAAGAAAACTTAGGGGAATCATGCCTTCTCGTCAGTAGAATCCAAGCGGCAGCACCGCAACCAGCCCGGATATCCACTAGAGAACGCGACACACCAATGAAGGTCGCCTCAGTCGGAGTTTGCAGACGACTTTGTTAGATTGTTGTAACCCATACATAATACGGAAATCAAACTACACTAATTTAGAAAATGGTCAAAATTGTAGGAAAGATGTTAGTTTCAGATAATCTGATTACCATTTGATGTCAAGGTCTCATCAGTCATATATCTACAAACATCCATGAACAATGTCCTTATATATTTGTAGTGACGGAGCCAGGTTTTAAAAAATGGTGAGGCACAAGTATGTTAAACTATTTTCTTCATGAGAATGTTCATCAATATACAAATAAGATAATACAATTATTATCCAAACATGATCAATAGTAGATAGCCACCAATGTCACATATTCTAAAAAAGGGTGAGGTACAAGTATGTTAATCTATTTTCTTCATGAGATTGTTCGTCAATATAGAAATAAGTAATAAAGGTACTGTCCAAACATGATCAATAGTAGATATCCACCAATGTCACATATTCTAAAATCATTACATGATATATGCTAAGAATTATGTTGGTGTCCCTTTTAACATAGATCTCCACCATCCTATTCAAATTGGCATTCAGACACAGAAATATTACAACTTTGGCAACACATTACATTAGCCAACGAAATGTTTATCCAACCAACTATTTGTAGATTTTTGTTCCTTAGATTATTTTTTGATGAAAATTCAATGTGACATGGTTGAGAAGAACATATGTTTTGTTATGTTTTCAACATTATTCTGAACATTAGGTTGTAATTTGATATCCGTCTAGACTTGTCTAAAAGTTGGATGATAACTATATATTACTGTGATGTCTAGAAGAATGGCATTGGAACAAGGAAGACGGAAATTACTTACACCAGGCATCACACAGATCCACACATCCCACTCTCTCACAAGATACCAACAACACCTTGTGTACCCTTTTACTTCGTTGTTAACATAAAAAGTAGAAAAAGAAATAAAGGTACTAACAATTAAGTTTTCATTGACAAGAAGACAAGACTGATATTGAGACAGTCACAAGTAATACTTAGCACCTCCGGAAGCCAATGGCATAGAGTAACAATTAAAACCAAAGCATTAGATTTGACAAAAGAAAGACTCGATCAAAAGTGGATTGAATAGAAAAAAATATGTAATGTTATAATGATGGCTGGTAGTGAGAGTATATTAAATATATATTGAGAGGTGTGAAATTTTCTGTGCCAAGACGATTAATAGAAGATCTGCTCCCTGCCTTGTTATCTCATAAGCACACCAAAGCTGTCTGCTAAAAAAAGCAATGCCTCAATTATCTCTTACAGTCTGTCATGTCCCACGATAAGAGTACCACCCAGGCACCCATCAGCATGAGCATGCTGCAAAGATCCTAGGGTAGTTGGGCAAGCGGGGATGTAAATTGCAATCAACATAGTGGCATATATAATAAGATATCTGAGGCCTAAATGGAGGTGTATATGGGAAAATGAATTAGACGATGAATAACACACAATCTAGAGAACGGAGGGGATAGAAATTTCTCCTTGTCCCATCGACTGGACCAAAACTCAGAATTAAGAAGGAAGAAAGGTGAAAAGTATGAAAAACAGAAATCATCGGAATCCTGCTGGAAAGAACCAAAAAATATGAAAAAATTATCAGGAAAAAATGTATCGCGAATCAGAGGAACAGTGACACAAAGTGGAACCTAAACGCATGGAAACTGTCTGGAACAAAATATAAAACAGTCTGTTTTCTTCAGAATGGCCTACCAAACTTGTGTGAGCAAAGACATGGGACAAGGAGACAACATGCTATCACGATCCATGATCTTCAAGGTATAAAAAGAGGGGATTTTTAGTCTACCTTATCTGTGGCCGACGCCTTGGTTGTTGATCGGGGGAAGAGATGAGATAACAGCAAGGAGCATCGTACGTCGTCTCTGCAATTTCGGTCGCCGTATTTGCAATTTCGGAAGAAAATTGGGTTGTCGTCTCAGGGGAGCTCCATCGCAGAAGGGGGCGAAAAACTCAGGGAGAGAACTTTCGGACGCACGGAGTGGGATGACTATTTGATACATGGCTATATATTGCAACCCCATCGGTGGAGATAGGAGGATTAGTAAGAGGAACACGAAGGAGATTGAGAAAGAGGGGTGGCGGGGAGTAGAGATCCCCGAGAGGGACGGAACTGGAAAGGGGAGGGAAGACACCCGTTTCGCTTGGGAAAGAGGGTAGAGAGGGAGTCGAGCGACCGAGTGAGATGGGACTGAAGAGTACTGGAAAAACCATTTTGCGGAGACCTAAAAAATAATCAAACCAGCGTAAATTATTGCCACGCTGTTTCGATCATAAGAAAAAAGCGTGGTTTTCGAGCACCTTTTGTTGTAGTGCATTCTGATCCTTCATCCTGGAGATTTTGTTGGAATGTCTTCTAGAACAAACATATAAGTGGAAGAACTTTGTATTCCCAACTCCTAATTGAAGGCATTCGAGGTGGGTTTTCGTTTCCAATCCACCCCCTATCAGTTTAGGCTACATTGTAGTTTCTCCCGGAGTTCAGTAACATGAGTTTATTAGAGGGATTATTCATAAGGGGTAGATTTACCTAAACCTGATTGATTTGTCAAATTATGCTTGCCTTCTCTTAGTATTGTTTCTTCATAGATAAGGTGTCCCATTTCATGATAGCTGGCTTGAAGGTTTGCAGAGCCTCCTATAAGGAAACAAAGTTGTTCCATTTGGAGAGTAGATGTTGTTTAAAGTCCATTATCAACTTCTAGTTTCATCTTGTTCTGAAGGCGTAACTTTTTTTTGGCTTGGAGGTACATGTTGGATCACAAGAAGGGTGTCTTGATTTGAATGACGGCGACGAAGAACCGATATAGTGGTAATTTGGTTACAACCTAACCAATTCTCATTTTCTATCAATCGATCAAGCCTTGCAAAAATATTAAATTGTTGGAATGTGAACCGCTACCCACCTGGCTTGTCGTCTATCCGTTCAATTTGTGGAAAAGTATCATTGAATTTAGAGCTCAATCTTTGACAAACTAAAGTAAGTAAAAGTTCTATATGCTAGCTACTCAATGAGGGGCCCTCATGGGTCGTAATGGGCTTTCATAGAAATTATCAATTTTCCTAGCATCATGTGCTCTTAGACGAGCAATTATGTAGAGAATAGGTGGTTATTTTGTCAATTGATTCTACAATGAGATGAGGGTAACATCAAATATTTAGAAGTTTGATTTTGAATCATGTATATTTATTTATAACGTGTATGGTAAGGTTTACTAATCGTTGGTGTGTATGTTTTCACATGTTCAAGGAAAGAAATGTCCCAAGAAGGAGCTAAGGATGTCTTGAAGTGAGCACTTTAGGAGTAGTTGAATCTAAAGACATAGCATGGTAGGGTGCAATCTGCATCTTAGAAGACCAATTTTTCTAGATTGGCATTAGTTTAAAATTTATATTGTTATAAACATGTATTAGGATAATTTTTTCTTTCAGAAGAACAATATGTATTTGATTTTCCTTTCAAGAACATGATTTTATAATATTTTTATCTAATCTTGATTGTTTTGAGTGTCATCTTATATATGTAACACCTTTTCAAGCAGATCGACTAATGTTATGGACAACATGTAATCTAACCTCATTTGTACCTATAACCTACAAGGGTGTTATAACTCCATTGATGCATGAAAAGTACAGTGCTATAGGAATACGTGAAGAGAAGAGAAGAAAATGAAAATGCATAGAAGGTAGATGAGGCAAAAAAGGACATCATCAACGATTATTGATTTTAGCTTTGTACACCTGCATTCCATAACTTAAGATATATCCTTGCCACTTCTTTGTCAAGAACTCAAATAGCTTATTCGAACACAGTAGTACAGTACCATAGCACGCATGAAATGCATACCTTAAGAAAATCAGATAAAGTAACTGGGTACGGTATGTTGACAACTCAAAACTCAGTAAGCAATTGATACCAAATTTCCCAATGAAGTCTTTGACTTCACAACAAGAACGGCGAACGTTAGTGAACTTCGTAATCATGCATGGAAGCACACTGCACATATCTTCCGTCCTTGTATTGTGGCGTTGCATGTTAGTTTGCTCTATGGTTCATCGAATGTACCATGTAATTTACATGCCTTCTGCTCATATTGCATTGGAGAAAAAACCCATATAGCATACTTTGCTAAATTTTTTTACCGAAATAACACCCTTTTCAACTTATTTCCCAAACATGTGTGTTAACACATGTCTGTTTGGGAAATAAGTTGGGAAGACGCCATATGGACTGGCTATCAGGAAGCTGGTTATCTGGGTCCGGTTAACAGACATGTGTTAATAGCTGGATGTTTTTTTTAATCCATAAAACTGAGATGTTGGAATGAAATCATCTCGACGTCAGATCCAACACGCACCTGCTGAGAAACATGGCCTCCAATAATAGAGTAAACGCTTGGCCGTCAGACTTGAGTTGGTTCCCGAGGAGCAGTTCAAGGACACACCCTTTCAAGTGCTCCCATCAGCAACTTGTGTCCACCCAGCGCCTACTGAAAACGCCAGTCCATGTGGCGCCTTTCCTGTAAACGCCACTTTATGTGGCGGTTTTCACCCTCGTAATGGTAAAACGCCAAATAAAGTGGCGCTTCCATCTTCGCCAGTCTGAAAACGCCAAATAAAGTGACACTTTTGGTTCCTGAGACAGTAAAACGCCAACTAATGTGGCGTTTTAGTCTGAAAGTGTGCTAGTTTGGGAAATAAGTTGGGAAGGGTACTATTTCGGTAAATTTTTTTTTAGTAAAGTGTGCTATATGGGCAGGGGCGGAACCAAGGGGGGGCGGGCAGGGGCCATGGCCCCCCCAAAAAAAATAAAAAAATAAACATACATATACATATCTATACATATATTTGTAACTTATATTTATAATATATATCATGTATGACGCATACATGACACGAATGTGAAAGTAGTGTATTGGTTTGTTGCTGCACTCATGTACCAAAGGTCATGAGTTCGATTCTTGGTGTTGGCATTATACGTTTTTTGACAATAAATGCAGAATACATTTACTATTAATATAATGTTTCACATATAAAGACACAAAATTGAACATGGTGTAGCGGTTGATATGTTATTTGATGTACCAAAAGTCATGAGTTCAAACCTTATAATGAATATTTAGTTTTTGGCCCCCCTAGTTCCGCCACTGTATATGGGTTTTTTTTCCTATTGCATTTGCGTGAGTTGAACGATGCTTTATCTAGCGGCGTCCTCTTCCTCACTATACGAGGACAGTTGACAAAAGCTGAATACGGGCTTCGAGTTGGCTTTTGGAGAGAAAGTCAGAACCAGATGGGACATCAAACTTGTTAATCCCGGTTGGCGCATATGGGTGTTGCTTAAATCGACGACTAAAAACCCTGATAGATATGTTATCCAGCAGGAATGGGCAAGGCAAGGCAGTATTGAAGAAAGGAGCAAGGGCAAGGCAAAAAGACTCCAAGCCAATATGGTAACGCATGTTCTGTCTCTACTTCTGCTTCTGCAAGTCGTCCTCGTTGTCCGGGTGGTCAAGTCAGTGCGCCCCTCATAAATGGTCGCTGGTTCGAATCCACTCGGGTCAGCTGTATTTACCAACCTCTTGGGTCATCCGGGCTCTGACACCTAAGTCGTCCTCGTTGTAAGAAGCAGTACGGACATTGGAGGGTCCATGGATGACGATTCATTCTTAGGTAATTTGCATTCTTACTGATTTGATAGACATGTATGTCATTTTTCCCTATGCGAATAAGAATATATATGTCATAATGCTCATGATCCCGAAACTGCACGTACGGTACATACTTCTCATCGCAGGATCTCGCGGACATGGGTGAGTCGGTGCAAGAGATATGGGCAAACGCCACACGCTACCAGGAAAACTGCGCCGCCTTCCGGAACGAGTCACCGGTGGACCAAGGACAAGAAAGGTCCTGCGAGTTTCTCGACTGTATCATCAACGACAAGGACAGGGGCGATGCAAACTCGACGGGTTTGGAATGCTTCCTGGAGCTGTTCGTTGTCGTCGCAAGGAGTAACGCCACGCTGGTGGACGACTTATGCAGTGACGCACCTGATACACTTGAGTGCAAATTTGCAAAGTGCAGCCTCGCCGACAACAGGGCTATCGCATCCGCAAAGGCCATCGGTAAGGACTGCTACAAGAGCGCCAATGCTGGCAGTTCCAGCTCTGGATCAGTCTCTAGCGGCGGTTCCGGTTCTGGAGGTTCTAGCTCTGGATCAGGCTCCGGTTCTGGTGGTTCCAACACTGGATCGGGCTCCAGCGGCGGCTTACGCTCAGGGTCCGGATCCTTTTTACATGCAGGGGCAGCACCCGCCGCCACGCGACCCTTTGTTCTCACAGCTGCGATTATATGTGGGCTTAGCCTTCTCGTCGTGTGTATCATCTAGGGTGTTACGATCGAAACTATGTTATGCACATTTTCTTTTTGCACGTTCCTTCTAATATTGTTCAGTATCATCGTCAATAATAATGAAATGGAGGTGTCTCGTATGTAATACAAACATATCCTTTCATTTAGCATTGTCAATCATTTTCATTCTACTTTTGAATGACCGACGCTCTAGTTTACGTCATGGTTTTTTGTTGACAACATAACTTTTCCACACCAGGCCTCCAAAGCGCGTTCATATGCTAATAGGCGGAAAAAGGGTCGGCAAAGTTGGCTAAAAATTTAAACCTCTAGATACGGCTCTACATATTTATATACAATGTCATTATTCGTGTTTAATAGTCATTGTTAAACAACATTCTTAAAGTAGAAAAGTTGTTAGTATATATAGACTAGAATGTATGAAAATACGACTCTTCAATTCGGATTCTCCCCAATCATGCTTTAACAAATATTTTTTAACCGAAATTAGACTACTAAGTCTAGATAGCATCTTCGAAGTATATAGAACTTTTCCTTCCAAGACACCATACAAGATTAAATTTTACCCGATAGCAACCTTTTCAAAAGAAATTTTTTTCGACCATCATGCATTATGTGCTTTAAATGAGAAGAAACCACCACGTATCTTTTCATACACTGCCCCATTACCAAACAGATTTATGATTTCTTCTTCAACCACAATCACTATACCACCACCAACCTCAGTAATCTTTTTCATTATCATAAACCAAAACACCCACACCATACACTCCATAATAAACTCACCGCAGCCATCACTTCACTGGTATATTTCTGACCTCTAATGTCACTTTTCTTGACATCGATTTATAGAAAAATGATATTATAGATTAAACATCGTCGATTCACTAATATAAATGTCACCATTGATCAAGTCATGTCGATCTAGAAAAGACACTTTTTCTTTAACGACGGTTACATTTTTATGAAATCATTGTCTAAAATAACCCGTGAAATACAAAATTTTTAGGAAAAAATATTTACCTCAAAATTTTTAAGACGAGCGTTTATTTTAAAAAAAATGACTACAAATACCTTCGCGCAAAATAAATGTTACCTTCAAAATACTTCTAGCGTCGGTTGTTTTCCCGCAAAATCGACATTGATTCTCAAGAAAAATCGCGAAAAAATACACAATAAGTGTTGGTGTTTTTTACAGCCCCACGAAAAAAGTGTTCCTCTCAAATTGCACTCTAGTGTCAGTTCTGCCAAAAGAAATTGGCGACTCGGGATGCTCAGACCGAATTTGTTCATTCAGATAATGGCATCTTACACCGGTTTTTTACAACGAACCGACGTCTAAGTCACAACATTAGGTGTCAGTTCTAGGTAACCAACCGACAACTCAGTCCCTACTCAGGCTGATTTTTTTCATTCAGATAATGACCTCTTGCATTGGTATTTTAAGGCAAAACGACGTCTAAGTCACTAGGTTAGTTGACAGTTTCAGGTAATAAATCGATGACTTAGCCCCTACTCAGATCAATTTTTTCACTCGGATAATAGCCTCTTACATCAAATTTTTTACGTCAAATCACTGTCTAAGTCACTAGATTAGATGATGGTTTCTGGTAAACAACCGAAAACCATATGTCTTGTCATTGGTTAAATGGAAGAACCAACAACTAACTGCACTTAATAGCACCCAAGAAATGTTTTTTTTCCTCATCCTCAGTTTCATCTCTCTAAGTTCACTCTGCTATGGCGATCGTGACTTCCACTCCTCTGCTCGAGCTGTTGTGTTTGCCTCCATCGCTGCTTTGCTCACCACCGCCACCGTTGGAGCTTGCCATCGATATTGGAGCTTGCCGTCACCGTTGTAGCTCATTGTCGTTGTTGTTGGAGCTCACCGCCGTCGCTGCTAGAGCTTGCCGCCGCCGCTGGAGCTAGCCACAGTTGCCACTGGAGCTAGTCGTCATTGATACTTTGCTCAGTGTCGTCGCCTCTTTGCTCATCGTCGCCTCTTTGCTCGCCGTCTAAGAAGGTATGTGTCCTAAATGCTTTCCTTGAGTTCAACATGGTTATAGGTAAATACATGCCTAATATCAAAAAATACGAGGGGCGACCTTACTACTTATATATTAGTGATATCTAGTGATATTTTGCGTTATGAATGATTATAAAGGAACGTTTCCATCTCTTTACGTCATTACGATAGCAATAATTCAGTGATATTCTAAATTCAAAGTTTCTCTTTACGACATTACGATAGTAATAATTTAGTGATATTCCAAATTTAAAGTTGTCTAGAAGGGAATATTTTGTCTCGTTTATAGTATGTTGAAGAGTGATGACTCAATTACACTATTTTTTTGGTCAGGACTCAATTACAATATTATCTTGACTGTAATATATATATATATATATATATATATATATATATATATATATATATATATATATATATATATATATATATATATATATATATATAGACACACACACATACATACATACATACAACCGGAAAGGGAATAGTTCGGTTGGTGAATTCCGCTGGTCCCCAATGAAGGGACCCAGGTTCGAAGCCACACGGAGAAGCATCTCTTGATTTATCACCCTCCCGGGCGTCCGGCCTCCGCCACAGGTTATGGGAAAGGGGGGAGAAATCTTTCTCTCTTAATCCCATACATACATACATACTACTATAAAAAGAGTGAATAACTTTTACAAATTACATTTGTGCCATGACCAATCACATCGTTCTATTTTTAAAATGGTGCAATCTCCTTGACTCACTCTCTTCTCTCCTTTTTCCATGACTTTTACTACTATTTTGTGCTTCTTCTCCGTCCCTTAGGGTCTGACTGGTTTGATGTAATTTGTCCTGAAAACACTGGAAGTCAAATTCTTTTTCCAATTTTATTTGACTGGTTTGTTGAAAGTCCGGAAGTTGAATTCCCCAATTTTTCCTGGACTCCCAGCCATATATATACGCGTCCGTAAAATGAGTTCCGTAAGAAAGCGGCAGGAAAATGAGTTCCCACTCCACCCGCGTCTCGCCCGCTCACTTGTGCGACGACTGGAGGAGGCGGCTCCCCGGAGAAGACCAACCGTCACATCGTCTTCTACATCTTCGACGGTCCGTCACCCCCGATACCCTCTCTTCTCCACCACCATCGTCTCTTTCCCGCCACCATCGCCACTCCTCCTTTCTCCTCCATCTTCCCTCCTTCATCTCCTCCTTCCCCGCCCAGTTCACCGGTAGGTTCAGGCTCTTGGCGCTGCTGATTCCGTTGGCAACGCCCGCGCGGTGGCTCGCCCTGCTTGCTGATTCCGTCAGCAACACCTTCCGTTCCAGTCCTCAGTGAATTATCTTTGAAGCTAGGAAACATAAACATCGAATTTCCAAACACGCAAACCATCCTCGGTGGTCGGCGACTGCGAGGTCTCCGTTCTTATCCTTCCTTTCTTTGTCAATACATTTGCCAAACGGACCGAGGATCCATTCTTCCCTGGTAATTGACCTTTTCGTCGTCCCGTGGCTAGTTGGTTATTTTCCTGATTGCTATATGTTACCGGCTGTTCCTGTCGTGCGTATCATAGTTTATAGATCAAGGCTGCCGCTTTGCCATCTCCATCCCCAACAGATTCACCAGATGAAGAAGGGTGGGCAAGTAGTGAAGTAGTTGGTTGGAATAGAAAACTGGGAAACAAACAAAGCAAGAGGAAAAAGATAATTCAAAGGAAACTCCTCCTACAGGTGGGTCAAGGATGAAAAACAAAACTAAAAAAAGAATGAGAGAAGGAGATGATGACATGGTTGAAAAATTTACTAGTAAGATTGATAGGTGTTGGGATTAGGAATATAATCCAACCCATGTCTTAGTGGGATTTAGACTTGGGAGGGTTGGTTTGTGCTACCAATCCTAATAGGAGTCAAATCTTGAATAGTAGAAATATGACTTCCTATGTGCAACATGCAGTTGGACTAGGATTCGAACTAGGACTAGAATTCCTGGTTGCAATCACATGCATGGAGGCCTATAAATAGAGGCCCCTGGGGAGGCCTTTGGATTATCCACCAGTTGAGGTGTGAGTTCTCCAGTTGCTTGTTGGTGCCTTCTGTGGTACAGGGTGCCAGAGAACAAGAACAACTGGTAGAGAAGCTCTCTTGGTTTATAAGAGAGGGCCAGCGACTTTGCCTTGAAGCAAAGTAGCGGTTGGCGGTTGCTACCCGGATTTAGGGGTAATTAAATCTTGGAGGTGTGAGTTATAATTTTATTACATAGTGCTTATTAGCGGGATTGCCCCGTGGTTTTTCTCTCCTTATTGAGGGGAGAGTTTTCCACGTTAAATCTGGTGTTTTTCTTCTTTGGGTTTTATACGCTTGTTGGTAGCGCTTCTGTGACAACTTTTCGTCACATCCGGGACTGTATCGGTACAACATCCCCAACAAGTGGTATCAGAGCGAGGTTGCAGATACAAGTCCAGATGGGGAAAGATGAAGATGCGACGATGATAAAGTTGACAAGTACAAATTGGCAGATTTGGAAACCCAAGATGGAGGATATTCTCCATTGCAAAGATCTATACGATCCGATAGAGGGACAAAAGCCAGAGACTACATCTGATGCAGATTGGAAGAAGCTAAACAGGAAAACCGTCGGAACAGTGCGGAAGTGGCTCGACATCTCCGTATTCCATCACGTCTCAGAAGAGACCAATGCCAAAGATCTGTGGGAAAAGCTCAAGAAGTTATATGAGCGGAAGACTGCCACAAATAAAGCTTTCTTGATCCGAAAATTGGTGAACCTCAAGTACCGGGATGGTACAAACATCGCCGAGCATATGAATGAATTCCAAAGCCTTGTAAATCAGTTGGGGTCCATGAAGATGGTTCTTGATGATGAACTTCAGGCTCTACTTCTTCTAGGATCGCTACCGGACAGTTGGGAGACACTCGTAGTGACAGTCAACAATTCTGCACAGGAGGGCAAGTTGACACTTGACCAAGTGAAGAGCAGTGTACTGAATGAAGAGACTCGACGATG
The DNA here is from genome assembly GCA_963693085.1 of Alisma plantago-aquatica. Taxonomy (NCBI): domain Eukaryota; kingdom Viridiplantae; phylum Streptophyta; class Magnoliopsida; order Alismatales; family Alismataceae; genus Alisma; species Alisma plantago-aquatica. Next base: position 142,667,259 of record OY856409.1, on the reverse strand, counting down.
AGCCTCAGGCGACAGTGGATCAGAGGTACACTTCATAGAGGGCAGAGGCGTTGATAGAGTGAGAGACCGTGGTAGATCTAAGAGCCGCGGTGAATCCCAAGACCGCGAGAAGTCTCGTGGTAGATCCAAGTCAAAGAATGGTAGAGGGTGCTTCCATTGCGGCAAGCCAGGTCACTTCAAAAGAGATTGCAAGATTTGGAAAAAGAAACATGGGTCTGAAGCCAAAGACAAGCAAGATGATGACAAGAATACTACAACGACGATCTCAGATGATAGGTGCGATGATGACGATGTGGTCTTAACAGTCCAAGAGCAGTGTTTGCATGCTGATGAGGATGATTCTGAGTGGGTGGTGGATACTGCAGCTTCTTATCATGCTTCACCAAGTAAGGAGTTCTTCACTTCATACAGGAGGGGAGACTTTGGGAGGGTGAACATGGGAAATTCCAGCTTCTCTAGAATTGTTGGGATTGGCGACATTTGTGTTCAGACAAGTGTTGGTTGCACGCTCACGCTGAAGGATGTTCGTCACATTCCAGATTTGCGGTTGAGTTTGATCTCTGGTTCTTTCTTTGATAGAGAAGGTTGTCATCTTGATTTTGGTGGCGGAAAATGCAAGATCACCAAGGGGGCTTTGGTTATTGTACGTGGCAAACTGTCTCGCACATTATACAAGACCAAGCTCAAAGTACTTAGAGACGACAATATACATGCAGTTGAGGATAACCAGACAGATCTATGGCACAAACGGTTAGGACACATGAGTGAGAAGGGCTTGAATCTTCTATCCAAGAAGAGGTTGATTCCTTGTGGCAAGGATAGTGGTCTCAGTTCATGTGATGCATGTCAGACAGGAAAGAAACGACGAGTTTCTTTTAAGACAAGGTCTGCGGTGAAGTCAAAGCTTCTACAGTTGGTTCATTCATATGTCTGCGGTCCGTTTGAGATGGCTTCACTGGGAGGCAATAAGTATTTTGTCACATTCATTGATGATACATCTAGGAAGGTGTGGGTCTACTTGCTGAAGACCAAAGATCAGGTTTTTCAATGTTTCCAAAAGTTCCATGCCATGGTAGAGCGGGAGACCGGTGAAAAATTAAAGTGTCTCCGAACGGACAATGGAGGAGAGTACACCTCCAGGGAGTTCCAGGCGTACTGCATGCAGCATGGCCTACGGCATGAGAGGACAGAGCCCGGCACACCACAACACAATGGTACAGCTGAAAGGATGAACCGTACTATTGTCGAGAAAGTCAGATGCATGTTGAAGACTGAAAAGTTGCCAAAGACATTTTAGGGTGAGGCAGTGAGAACTGCCTGCTATCTGATAAATCGATCTCCATCAGTTTCTTTGGGGTTTGATATACCTGAGCATGTATGGACAGGTAAGGATGCATCCTACTCACATCTCCGAGTATTTGGATGCAAGGCATATGCTCATGTTCCCAAGGAAAAGAGGCAAAAGCTGGATGATAAAGCGGTGCCATGTATCTTTCTTGGCTATGGAGATCAACAGTTTGGGTATAGGTTACGGGATCCAGTGAAAAAGACCATGACCAGACACAGAGATGTGACTTTCTGTGAGAGTCAGACAGTGACAGAGCCTGAGGTTGATGATGCAGAGGCTGTGGGATCAGGTGACAGTTCTTCAGACGATGAGTATGAGGATGATTCAGCTTCTTCACATGTGCAGTCTTCTGATGATGAAGAAGAGAAACATAATCACCATGAGCATCAGAGTGATAGCACATCAAGTGGTTCAGTTCCAGACACACAGACGAGTGATTCAACTTCACAGGAAGAGACTTCTGGGCAGGGGGAGCAGGATCAGGACCAGGCAGAGTCCTCAGAGCAGCAGCTGAGGAGGTCTGACAGAGTACGTCATCCTTCATCCAGATATCCGACATCTCAGTATATCTTGCTTACTGATCAGGGGGAGCCAGAGACTTTTCAGGAGGCACAAACTCATAGAGACAGAGTACAGTGGCATCAGGCGATGCAGGAGGAGATGAATTCTTTGCAGAATAATGACACCTATGAGATTGTGGCACTTCCCAAGGGTCGGAGAGCACTAAAGAATAAGTGGGTCTATAGGATGAAGAATGACGGCACTGGTAGTGATATTAGATACAAAGCCAGACTTGTTGTCAAGGGCTTTGGTCAAAGACCAGGAGTGGATTTTGATGAGATATTTTCTCCGGTTGTGAAGATGAGTTCTATCAGATTGGTTCTAGGCTTGGTTGCTAGTCTAGATCTGGAGCTTGAGCAGATGGATGTGAAGACAACTTTCCTTCACGGTGACCTTACAGAGGAGATCTACATGGAGTAGCCAGAAGGTTTTAAAGTTAAGGGAAGGGACCACTTAGTCTGCAAATTAAAGAAGAGTTTGTATGGGTTGAAACAGGCTCCTAGAAAGTGGTACAAGAAGTTTGATTCTTTCATGCAGAGTCACGAGTACCAGAAGACAAGTGCAGATCCATGTGTCTACATCAGGAGGTTTCCCAATGACAGGTTCATTATTCTACTACTCTATGTGGATGACATGTTGATAGTGGGTCAGGATCTCAGTTTGATCAGAAAATTGAAGACAGAGCTTTCCAAAGCCTTTGAGATGAAGGATTTGGGACCATCACGACAGATTTTGGGGATGCAGATCACACGTGACAGGACACAACACAAGTTGTGGTTGTCACAACAGAGTTATGTTGAATGGGTACTTGAGCGGTTTAACATGGGCAAAGCCAAAGTCGTGGGGACTCCACTTTCAGGTCACTTCAAGCTGAGTAAGAACTCATGCCCATCTACTGATGAGGAAAAGGAGGAGATGGCAAGGATTCCCTATTCTTCTACTGTAGGGAGTTTGATGTACACAATGGTGTGTACCCATCCTGATATTGCTCATGCAGTTGGCGTTGTGAGCAGGTTTCTCTCAAATCTTAGAAAAGATCACTGGGAGGCGGTCAAGTGTATCTTCAGATACTTACGAGGCACGAGCAACACGTGTTTGATATTTGGTGGTTCGGAACCAGTTCTAAAGGGCTTCGTTGATGCTGACATGGCAGGTGATATAGATCACAGGAAATCTACTTCTAGGTATATCTTCACTTTTGCAGGGGGAGCCATATCTTGGCAGTCCAGGTTGCATAAGTGTGTTGCACTTTCAACTATAGAGGCAGAATACATTGCAGCAGCGGAAGCAGGAAAAGAAATTCTCTGGGTGGTGAGATTTCTAAGGGAGCTGGGGATGATTCAGATTGACCAGACTATTTTCTCTGATAGTCAGAGTGCCATTGACTTGAGCAAGAGCACAATGCATCATGCACGGACAAAGCACATTGATGTGAGATATCACTGGCTTCGTGATGTTATAGAGAAGAAGTTGTTGACTCTGAAAAAGATCCATACTGAGAAGAATGCTTCTGATATGATGACTAAGGTGGTGACACGAGACAAGCTAGATCTTTGTAAGAAGCTCTGCGGTGTACATTCCCAATGATGATCGCTGAAGACCACATCTCCCTCATGGGCTGGAGGGGGAGATTGTTGGGATTAGGAATATAATCCATCCCATGTCTTAGTGGGATTTAGACTTGGGAGGGTTGGTTTGTGCTACCAATCCTAATAGGAGTCAAATCTTGAATAGTAGGAATATGACTTCCTATGTGCAACATGTAGGGTTTTAGGGGAGACAGAGAAGGCAGCGGAAACAAAAAAATTTCTCCCCCAACCCATACTGAGGAAACGCGTCAACGTCTATATAATAGGAAATGATGGTTTGTGGAATCATACCTTGTCCCGAGGCTTGCTCGGCGACAATACCTCGCGCAATGCGCGGTCTTCAACTCTGGACTTCGACGGTGTCTGTGCAGCTCCTGGTCGCACCGGGATTGACAACTCCTACTCGAACCGGACTGTCGGATGACAATTGTCCTCCTAAGCGGCAGTGTCCTCCCGCCTCTGTAGTAGTCCACACGGACCACGTGGAACTCCACTCTCCTTGTCCCACAAGGAAGTGGAAGGAGTCGCACCCTCCTGTTGACGTACTAGTCGCCAACACACTCTCCTGCCTCCTGTTGCAACTGTAGTTATCCTTCCCTTGCTGCACCTCCCTTTTGCGGGAAGCACTTGCTCGAGCTCTCTCACGGTTACCAAAACCAGAGAGAACGACAACTTGCAGAGAAACTGGTTGCACTGAGCTGTACTTTGAGAAGCCCCCAATACCCCTATATATATAGGAGAGTCATGGGACATGGTTCTCCATCCCGGACAATGCGGGACTAAAAGTAGGAGTAGAAGGGTTTGAGAATTTTCCACAAAAAGCAACCGGTTCGCAATTTGAAATGATCGGTTCACAACTGAACCGATCGGTTCGGCCATTGAGCCGATCGGTTGGACCTGAGCCGATCGTTTGGGGCACTCCAACCGATCGGTTGGTGCCCTGAACCGATCGGTTCATGGTCCTAATCCGGCTCAAAAAGACTTTCCTTGTTTCTTTCCCAATTGGTATCGAATACCAATATTATTCCCAATCGAATTGGGCAATTTGAAACCAAAGGAAAATTCTTGCCGACATGACTTTTTCCCAACTGGTCGGTTGCACCAGTTGAGCCGATCGGCTCAACCCTTGAACCGGTTGTTTCAACCTGGGCATGAGCCAATCGGCCTGGACACTCCAGCCGATCGGTTCAGCAACCTCAGCCGACCGGTTCATCACATGAACCGATCGGTTGGGAGCACAGGTTGGGCAAAATCAGTCAATTGTGATTTCAATCAATCCGATACTTCAATCAATGCGTCCAACACCTTGAACCATACGATATTGAGCTATCGACTGATTGAGTGTTTAATTGAACTACTAAACTCCTTTAGTAATCAATCTAAACATTGCTTTGTAGACAAAACTCCTCTTCCAGGTTAAATCCTATGTGTGTGACCCTGCAGGTCCATTTCACGTTGGCAGTGAAAGTCCATAACACTTATGACTTCACAAGCAAAGAGTGGTGCCTAGTCACACATCAGTGCTACCCAAGTGAAAGTAGAAAGTTGGAGAAGAACTTTCATCCTACAATCCGTGAATGGTGTTACAGCGAATGTATAATTCCTTTGTCACTGATATCCCGAATGAACTCGAGGCATGGAATAGTCATCCTGTCAACGTTCATTCACTTCCTTGATCTCAGAGTAGACTGGAAGAGATATGTATGACATCAGTATCATATACTGATTCACACATGCGTGCACGCCTTTCTCAATCCTACTCATCAAGTGGCCATGGATATCAAACTCCCTCAGGAGGGACAAATCCCATATCTATCACTCACCCCTCAAAAGCCCCATGTGTCAAAGCCACCCAATCATCACCTTTATAACAACCCATGTTTCAGGACTGCGTTTGATGATGTCAACGTGTGCCCAACGACATGTGTTGAGTGCAGTGATTTCTGGTCTAAGAATCACACTCACCACCATCACTATGAGTACTGACTGTGACTACCATGTCATGGTTCCATGTGTCAAACTCACGGTGGGTCTGTCCGGTACACTTGTTCTCTAACAAGTACCTATGTGTTTGGTTTGATATCTCTATATCATGACTAATGAGATTCTGTCATCAACCAACACCACAATCTAGTCTTGTGTGTCATTGCTGTCTATCGACCTTCCACAATGACATCTGACTAGGGACATATCAAGAATGTACAAACTCTTAGCATCCGTATGATCTCATCGTTCAGGTCATGAACCTGAAGGCATACGTCATTGAGTACTGTCATTCTCTAGACATTCAATCTGTTCTATCACTATCTCATATGACTGAACCAGAATGAATTGGAAGCTTGCCTTTGATGTTTATCAAATCAATCTTATTGTATCCCACCAATCATCCCATGATTGGCTCTCAGGGAATACATACCAACACAACATGCAGTTGGACTAGGATTCGAACTAGGACTAGAATTCCTGGTTGCAATCACATGCATGGAGGCCTATAAATAGAGGCCCCTGGGGAGGCCTTTGGATTATCCACCGGTTGAGGTGTGAGTTCTCCAGTTGCTTGTTGGTGCCTTCTGTGGTAGAGGGTGCCAGAGAACAAGAACAACTGGTAGAGAAGCTCTCTTGGTTTATAAGAGAGGCCGGGCCATCGACTTTGCCTTGAAACAAAGTAGCGGTTGGCGGTTGCTACCCGGATTTAGGGGTAATTAAATCTGGGAGGTGTGAGTTGTAATTTTATTACATAGTGCTTATTAGCGGGATTGCCCCGTGGTTTTTCTCTCCTTATTGAGGGGAGAGTTTTCCACGTTAAATCTGGTGTTTTTCTTCTTTGGGTTTTATACGCTTGTTGGTAGCGCTTCCGTGACAACTTTTCGTCACATCCGGGACTGTATCGGTACAACATCCCCAACAATAGGTTGGTTGAGGTTTTCTCAAAGTCTAGACCAGAACTAGAATATTTGGATGGAAGTAAGATATCCGAGGAGTTGGATAAAATAAATGAGTTAGGCATATTTGATGATGAAGTCATAATAGATGCCTTGACACATCTTTGTGGAAATACTATAGATGCCAAAGTATTCATGAGTTGCAATCCAAATAGGAGGATGACTTGGCTTCGCAAATTTGTTGAAAAGAGACACAAGACCACTACTGAAGAAGGAGAACATGATAGAGATAATTCAACTACAACAGATTTTATGGATGATTGACTCTTGTTTTAGTTTTTTCCATTATCATGTTGGACTCCAATTTCCTAGAACTGATTTGTATCTTGAAACATAGATTTACACTATCTATGTTGTTCATGCTATCATTTTGGATTTTACCAATTAACTATTTTCATTTCAATGATGATTTTTATTACACTATATCTTGAAACATAAATTTACACTTTCTATATCTAGATTTTGTGCCTACAGTTACAACAAACCAATCAGATGGAAATTCAGTTTCAGGAAAACTGAAGTTTCAAACCAATAATTTGGAATTCATTTTCTAGGAACTCAATTTCAGTTCTGGGAAAATGAGTTCCAAGAAAACTGCATTTGCACTGAACAAGTCAGACCCTTAACTACCCATAAGACCACTCCATCCATGTAAATCCTATAGGACGGTTCATCCTCTCTTCCCTACTTGTTCTCTTGTCTCTTTAACTCCTTCCTTTTCTATCACAACCTCTCGCGCCGCACACGATGTTCTCCATCCAGTCTCAAAAAAAGTTAACTGAAATGAATGGACACTCCAAAGAAAATGGGCGGGCTCAATTAGTGACGTTTATGATAACTCCCCATCCATGATTATATCTTATTGACTTTCATTCTTTTGGTAGCGCTCCTGATTATCTTCCGAGTCACTTATATAATTTACTTGACTCTCTTATAGTCCTCGTCTATTCCGTCCACTCCCCAATCCCCAGGTTTCCAAATCACCAAAAACTCCATGACAGGCACTCTTTCCACAATAAACCACTTCTCAATAAGACAAATTAGTAAACACATAGGTGCACATGCACATGTCCATTTAAAATGTAAAAAGAATATTAGATACTTCTGAAATTGAAAAATAAAATTACATTTTTTCTTCAAATAATTGAAAGTAAACACTTGTCATTTTATTAAAAATTATATCTATATAATAGTAAACTCATTCTATTATAGTATAAGTCATGAATGAGTCTTAATCATTTAAGAAATACCATGTTGTAGGGTTGAAACTGCCAAAGAGGGGTGTAGAAAGTTAATTACTTTTCACGATCAATGTCATGTTTTCACAATTTCACATTGTAAACCAATTGGCCATAACAAATGTACAAGGAATAAAGCATAATAGAAAGAAAACATATATTGATATTAAAAAATAATAACCATTTCGAGATAAAAATGATTATAAATTATAATTAAGATTGACAATATATGTCACATCTCTATCACAATGGAATGCGGGTGGCACATGGTTTACCATGCATGGAGATAAAGGGACATACAATGAGTGAGAGAAAAATAAGAAAAAAGGAAGAACTGGTGAAAAAGCGAGATGTAAAAAAGTTTAGGATGGTGTTTGATTTTAAAATTCTCAACCTATTTGGTAAACACTTAGAAAATATTTTTGAAATTGAAGTAATTAGTGAAAAATTGTTCCTTTTATAGTAGTATATATATGATAGCATTTAATTATTTCTTAATAACTTAGAATATAATAGTTGTGGGAGAAAAGTAATGATAAGTTTGAGAAATTGTGTGAAAAGAACTAACAAATGATTGAAAAAAATGTTCAAAAAGAGAGAAGCTAAATCTAATAGCATATTCAGATTGCTACAACTTGATTAGTTTTATATTTTCTACAAAAAAGCCATAAGAAATATATCTAAAGAAATATCTTCACAAAGGCACGAGCTATATATTAGGCTGTCAATCTTTTTTGATTGACAAACCCCAAAGATTCAACGACAAAATTTGAAGATGTAGATTATGGCATTATTACGTTGTTATTCGTGATATGTTGGATACACATTAAGGGGAAATTAAATTATTAGCTAAAACACCAAAGGTATCAAAGACAAATAGAAGAAAATGATGATAATTTGTTCAATAAAGTTACTCTTTGTAGTATATAAATATAATGTTTCCTTGTTTGTTTCATCCACCATGTTTTTTTGGACATAACATAGTGGGTACTTTATTTTTTTATATGAATTTGGGATAACAACATTTGATGGAAATCGGGTAGTGGTAAGATTAAAAAATAAGAAGTTTGAGAGAAAATTATGCATAATTATAATGAGAGATGAAAATAGAGGGGCGGGGTGGGGGAAGGGTGTTGCAAAATCGTTGTGATAGAATCATGTGGAAAGAAAAGTAACTCTAAAAAGAAAGAGATCGTGACTTTGAAAAGATTTTTAAGTGTGTTATAAAAGAGATAATAATAGTGGGCAAATAGTTGAGCCAATTATATTAAGGGGAGAGAGAGTGGGAATATCGAGCGAGTGGGTGAGGTGAGGATGCGGTTGCTTTTAAAAAAAATGTACCATTAATGTTATGTCTGAAGGAAGGTGTTGAGCAGTTGCAAGTGGGATATTTATTCGTGAGAGGTGCGAGAAAAAGGACAATAAAAACATAATAAAATATAAAAAAAGTGAGATGAGGGTGAGTTAAGGAGAGAGTAACGTATCAAAATTAAGTTTTTTGATTGCTAAGAAGGGTAAAACGATGTGTTTGTAATTAGTTGGAAGAATTTCTTCTTTTTTTAGTAATATAGATATATATATAGTGGATAGTCGATGAACTGATAGAGTTGCTCCTTCGACCGATGATTACTTATAGTATGTGCTTAGTGTGAACCATGATGTCTATTAATTGATGGCATCTTAAAGATATGCATCTAACTTGTGCTCATAAAAGATATGTATAATAAAAACAAATTTGAAAAAAATGAAAAAAATTATATGATCATAATATTGAGAACAATTTTTTCTATGACAACATAACTAACATTTAACATCGACAAAGATAAATGATGAGCACGAAACATGATATCACATAAACTCTGATGAAATCTTCAACATTGATAAAATAATATTATCTCTCATTGGTAGATCATAGACTGAGAAAATAAATATAAATATGTTGATCACTTTAACACACCTCGTAACATCATTCCCTTATATTTATGTCTACAATTATGTGGATTTCTGGGATTGTAAAAAAGATTAAAGACAAAAACAATTATGGTATTTGAAAGGCAAATATTGGTTTTTGTTGTTGTTGATATTTCCGGCCCCTGAAAGCTTCCTTAGCTAAATGGAAGTACAAATAAACAAATAAGTGAGATAAGACGGAAAGAGTAACCATGACAATGTATAAAGACTAAGAGCAATAATACAAGGATCAACGAACATGAATATAAAATTTGGGCCAACTTTATTAATTTTAGCTACAAATGAATGGTTAAATTAAGTAGACGGGTGTCTCCCCTCTTAAAATGAAGATATGCATAATGAAGAAAAATAAAACTCTCCTTTCGACATTAGTTTAATTCACTCCACTTACCTACTGATACATTGATGTTATTCTTGTACACAGCAAACTCTATAGTGGTAGTCTCCAACGAATAAGGATACGATTTATGGTAGGCTGTTTTTGCTTTGTGCTGTTAGGAATTCCTTGAGCCACTTTTGCTTGTATGATATCTCCTTTGGCAGCAGGATCTTTCTACTATTTCTATTACAGTTAATCTAGACCTCATCCGCAGCCACATCGTCAAGGATGGGACCAACTTTGATGGCGATGATGGCATCATTAAACGTTTTAGTATAACACACCCTTCAATGGCGTCAACGTCGACGTGGAGGGACTGTTGTAATTGTAAGCCCTAGTCACTTTAGGGTGGAGACAGTGTACAGTTTCTCCTTACCAAGAGGGTTCTTGGGAGATGGTCCGTCAATATCTGGTTCCACAGTAATTGCATCCGCTTCACCTGCAGTAATAGCTTGCAGACGGATACCTTGTGGTTAGCGTGGGACGGCTAACACGACCATGGCTGGGAGAAGTGTCAGGCCAGTTTCATGGGTCAGTTGCTAGATCGTCGGTTTCACCATGGTCCTAGTATCTCTTGCGATGAATGTGTAATGGCCATCGGGATGCCAACACTATTCCGAACGTGCCTTCCAACAGTAGGGATAGTCCATAGATAAAGAAAGGGGAAGAAGTTTTTGATGGTTTGAAAAAGAGAGACGATGATGGAAAGACAAGGTAGATGGTAAGAATTAGAATGTCAATGGGGATGGAAAGAGGATGATGGCGTGAAGGAAAAGAGTGGTGGCACAACGTGGTTAACTGCTAGGAATAGGAAGAGAGAGATGCATATGAACGTGAGTAATAGGTATGCTTTTAAGAGAGGGAGAGCAAATTGGACGTGTTTGGCTTTATCATCGATTTTGCTTTGTTTTAAAAAAGAACCGTCGCTTCTGATTTCAAAGATTATCTTGCAACTTTCTTTAACTAATCACGGGAAATGTGTATGGTGTTGTTTTTGTTTGAATTGGATAGAGGGGGTGATGTGGGAGGAAGCATAATTGTAGTATTGGAGACGTGGCCGGTAGTTACTCTTAAGTTGTTGAAGACGTGCGATTCCTGAATGGGAGGAGGTTAGAGAAAATTAGATAACAAATAAAAAAAAATCAGGAAAAAACGTGAGAACAGAGAGAGTCAAGGAGAGAATAGCATTTCAAAATATTGTGATCTAATTGGCACGTTTTGTAATTAGTAAAAAAAACCTCTTTTTATAGTAAAGATAAAAATCAACTACTCTGAGGTCTCCTCTCTCCAATGACGGCCCATCTCCACCATGTTTATTGGTCAAACAAAAAATAAAACTACCCACTCTTATCAATGCCAGAGATTGTGGTAACTTCCCACTCTTATCTTTTGAAATCCGTTCTGACAAGTACCCCCCTTCATATTCCCATGCGTTCCTCAGGCCACGGTGGCCTTGAGCGTCGTGGCATTCCAACGAATCGTTGCCGAGGTGACAGACAGATGGTCTCAGAGATGTCAAGGTGTCATACAGAGGTACACACATCTTCTTCTTCAGGTTGCGGGCTGATACGGTGATGTCTAGCTTCAACGTGAGTAGTTCCCAGATGGGCGTTGTGATGCTAAACATTGAGCGGCACAGGCTGTAGATGACGTAGAAGACGCCGCCGCCGATGCTAGTGTGGAAGATGATGGCAAGGATGAAGAGGTGGACCACCGAAAGTAGGAGATCCACCATCTACGTCCAAGCCAGTGGAGTATAATGCTACGATTGCACATGACCTGCCGACCTGGGTGCAGGTGATAGGACCAATGACTTCGCCGGGGGAGAGGGAAAGGTGATATAGGCATGCTGGCCTACGATGTGAGCACCAACGGAGCGTGCACAAAGAAGTGTCATCAAAGACTTCGATCGTTCATCAAAGGTGGTCGAAAACAAAGTTAAACTCAATGTGAATTCTTTAACCACTATATGCTCTCCAGTGTTGCAACTCAATTCTTTTTATGCTTTCTGATGTTGCAGGTGTTAGACAGATATAGAAGGTGAAAAGTGGTATCACATGCACAACTGCTAAATGACGAAGGATTTACTCTTATTTTATAAATAAATGACCAGTAACACAACCTGAATGGAAGTTTCTTTTCAAGAAAAATAAAGATCATGCGAGAAGAACCTCATCATTCCCAGTGTCACACTACTTATTTTGTAGGAATTAAATACTATTATTATCATGAACTTGCTACTTTGACTTTGACATTGTGTTTGGTACGTGGCGATAAAATTGACAGTGATGGTGATAGAGACGGTGATAATGATAGGAACGGTGATAGTGATAGGGAAATTATGGAAATGTGTTGTTCGGTAACATGTGCATGGTGATAGGGATGATGATGGTGAAAAACTTAAAAAATATTATTTGTTATATAGTTATAGTGATGGGGAGGGGATTTTTTTTATAAAAATACCCTACACATGTAAGAATCATATTTATTAGAACGTTTTTTTATACACTTGTCTAAATAAGTAGTGGAGTCTTGAAAGGAACTTCTTTCACCATGATTCACCACAATTCACTATGTTTTTTCATGGGGACAAAAATAAATCAAAATTCACACATATTGACCATGGATTCACCATGATTCCCTATCACCATGACAAATAAGCAACATTTTTATTTCACAATTATTCCCTATCATCATGATTCACCACGTAGGTGAAGTGATATTATTTTCCTTTGTAATACAACTAAACTTTATTTGCTCATCTTTTTATCCTTTGCAACCACATCTAGGAACAATATCAAAATTTTGACAGATTCATAATGAAAGTGAAATATAGTCGGATGGCTGGAGCAACAACATTTGTTGATTCCAGTTTAATTCGTAGTTAAATGAGTAATCTTTTTGCCTTTGAATTTTGGATTCCTCAATCTACTCCCCTTTATTTCCTCATCTTTTTATCCTCTACGTCATCGCAGAATGCGACTTCGTTTCACATCCGTGCATAGGAACATGAGTGTTTCGGCAGTTGGGTGCCTACCGGTTAGCAGGTGAATTATGAAATATCCATGCTCTATAGATCCCTCCCTCTTACAACATGGCACTTCAATATTTGCAGCGTGCCTTCCATGATGATGTAGACCTCACACATTTCTATTAGTTAGGAATGCGTAGAATGGAACATAGAACTCAATATTTCCTTGAATAGCATGATGACTCTGTTGTTAATATTGGTTATCGTCGTTCATGCAACAACGACAGGTGCAATATAATTAACAGTGCAGGCAGATCCAAAATAAGATTCGAAGAACAGGCAATGCAGGAGAATAAAAAAATAAGAGTTAGATTCGCAAACCAGATCGTTCGTTGAGAAACGAACATGTTACTTAAATAAATCAGTGCCCGACAATCCTCACGGATAGGCACCGTTCTCCCAGTCGCGATCCGGCACGAACCTGAAACTCGCACGTCTCGCTCGTGCTCGACGTAGTCGCGTTGCACTGCTACCAACGCAGCACAACAACCGTAGGAACCACCGCCTGACAGTTGCGTCTTGAGGACATGAAGGAGGAGTCGCACTTTGCTCAGGAGGACAACTCCACAAAGCAACTCCGGGACGAAGCTCTCGCACTCAGGTTTAGGGCTCACAAAACACACGGCGGCAGAAGACTATTTTTGGTGTGTTTAACCCTAATGACCGGATGTGTATATATAGCCACACACGTCCCTAATCCTATTCCCAGTAAGACGCAAACACTCAGTTGCTCTTGTACACAATACAGAATAATCCGCAAAAGAGAAATACTTTCTAATAAGGATTAAGAAATCTGAATAAGAAAGCAACAATTAATTACACGAGTAATTAATTACGTAGTTGTATCCTAGTGTAAAAAGAAGACGGAAGACATTCTCCACAATCCACAATCCACAAGCCCGAGCCCGAGCCCGACCCGGCCCGGCCAGGCGAGGTGAGGCGAGGCGTGGCGCGCGCGCGTGCGTGCGTGCGTGGATTGTGATGTGGTAACCCCACCCACCAAGGAGGTGAGCATACCTCCCTCCTAGGACTCCTTTGGACACTAGTGCCCCATGTGATCCTACATATGAGGACCACAAAAGTTCTAGGAGTGAGCAATATGGGATAAAACTTCTTTGCCATTTGCACTAGAAACAACACAACATTCTCACATGTACTTGCTGCACTACATTGGGCTTAACCCATGCTAAATAAGTGATTACTACAATAGCTTAGCTACACTAACGAGCTGCTACAGTAACTAACAACTACAATAACTAACAACTACCGTAATCAGTTATCTAACAATCCCCCACAAAGTCCAATGTGTAGTGTGCTCTACCATACTGTGCTTTCAGCAGATACCTTTTGGTTTGAATCTACCTGAGTTATCCAACTGTGACCCCTATAGGAACTAGGTGAACAAAAGTCTTGAACCTGAACCTTAGGTACAAGAGTATAGGTTGGTAACAACACAATAAAGACATGGTAGTAAAGAAAAACAATGCATTAAGGCCATGCATACAAAATTTTATATCATGATTGATAACAGAGAACAACCCAATTCTCCTGTTGCGGCCTACACAACATCAATCACTTAGATGGAGTCTCCAAGGATGTACTGCTAACATCCTGTCCTAAGACTTGACACCATTAAGAGACTACTCTCTTACTAACTTGCAGTCATGACACTAACAGGTTTCCAGGAGATAGACACACAGATGCTAGAAGCATTAAACAAGAATACATAGTGTCATCTGATTTACCCGACAGCTTGTTATTACCACATTGAACCCAATTTGTGGGATCTCCACTCTTTTGGGTTGGGTTGCTACTGCCTGCAAATCTATAGGGGTTTCAGTCCTATCCCCAACCTGGATTTTTCCACTAAAGCCAAGGTAAGACCTTTAGTGAAAGGATCAACTGTATTATCTTTGGTACCGACGTAGTCCACAGCCACGACCCCATTAGACACTAACTCCCTTACAAATTTCAATCTGACTTGGATGTGTCTACGCTGTTTTTGATTGTACTTGGAACTCTTTATCTTAGCAATAGTTGTAGTGCTGTCACAGTGAACTAAAATTGCAGGAAGCGGCTTCATTACCATAGGTAAACTAGACATAAGTCCATGTAGTCATTCAGCTTCCAATCCAGATTCATCTAAAGCACACAACTCTGCTTCAAAAGTGGACCGAGACAATATGGTCTGTTTCTTAGACCTCCAGGAAACATCTCCTCCTCCCAACAGGAATACATATCCTGAGACACCATTACTCCCAGAATTCACGGCAATCCAGCTTGCATCACTATATCCTTCGACTACGGAAGCATGTTTACCATAATGCAGCCCAAGGGAACGTGTTCCCTTGATATACCTCAGAACTCTGTCAAGAGCTTCCCAATGGGTCTTGTCGGGACAACCGGTGTATCTACTTAACTTGTTCACGGCAAACACAATGTCTGGACGTGTACAGTTCATAAGATACATCAAACTTCTGATAATCTGAGAGTATCGTAATTGAGACACTGGAACCCCAGTCTCATTCTTGAATAAGGGTTTGGATGAATCATATGGAGTCTTAACAGGTTTACGTGATGTGTACTCAAACCTCTCCAGTATCTTCTCAACATAGTGAGACTGAGAGAGAGTTATACCATCAGTAGACCTTATGATTTTAAGCCCTAAAATCACATCAGCGACACCCATATCTTTCATCTCAAACTTGCTACACAAGAATGACTTTGTCTCTTTTACTACTTTCATATCGGAACCAAAAAGTAGGATATCATCAACGTATAAGCATAACAAAATGAATCCATTATTGACAATCTTGCAGTAGAGACACTTATCAAATTCATTAGAAATAAAGCCAAACGATGATATCACTGAATCAAACTTCTCATGCCATTGCTTAGGGGCTTGTTTCAAGCCATATAATGACTTAACAAGTTTACACACTTTGGACTCATTCCCACGACCCACAAATCCCTCAGGTTGTTCCATATATATATCTCTTCTTGAAGATCACCATGTAAGAACGCGGTCTTCACATCCATCTGATGAATATAGAGATTATAAATGGAAGCCAATGCTATAAGCACTCGGATTGTGGTCATATGGGAAACAGGTGAATAGGTATCAAAATAATCTATTCCTTCCCTTTGTGTGTAACCCTTAGCAACTAACCTAGCCTTATACTTATTGATTGTCCCATATGCATTAAGTTTCTTCTTAAAAATCCATTTGCAACCAACTGCAGAACAACCAGGAGGCAAATCCACCAATTCCCAAGTTCCATTCGAGAGAATTGATTGGATTTCATTATTAATGGCTTCTTTCCAAAACTTAGCTTCTGGAGATTCCATAGCTTGTTTGAAAGTAACATGATCATCCTCAACATTGTAAGTAAGAAACTCACTTCCAAAGTCTTTGGATGTCCTAGGCCGTTTACTTCTCCTTGGTTCAACTATTTCTTCATAATCATCAGATTCAGAAATAGCATGTTCTGAGTCACCCCCCACATTTGTCATCCTTTCCACGTGCTCGGGAATGAAACCTGTGGTAAATGAATCTTCTTGAGAAACTTCATTGGGCACACCAGTTTTCATAGGAAACACATCCTCAAAGAATGTTGCATCACATAATTCCACAATTGCATTGACCTCAATGCCAGAGATATCTGATTTTACAATCAGGAATCTATAAGCATAACTTGTCTCTACATAACCTAAGAATATGACATCAACCGTTTTCGGTCCTAATTTCTTCCTTTTGTGTTCAGGGACAAGTACCTTTGCAAGACACCCCCACACTCGAAGATATTTAAGACTCAGTTTCCTTCCTCTCAACAACTCAAACGGACTACTCTCTGAATGTTTATGGGGAACTCTATTCAGAATATGGCAAGCCGTATTCAAAGCTTCCCCCCACATAAAGTTGGGTAATCTAGATGTTTGGAGTAAGGTATTTACCATATCTATTAAGGTTCAGTTTTTACGTTCAGCTATTCCATTTGATTGTGGTGAATAAGGAGCAGTTACCTCATGAACTATACCATGTAATTGGCAAAATTCTAAAAACAAATTCGAGGTATACTCTCCTCCCCTATCAGACCTTAATCGCTTAAGTACTCTACTGGTTTGAGTTTCAGCTTCTTTCTTATAAATTTGAAATTTATCCAATGCCTCATCTTTACTTCTAAGTAAATAGACATAACAATATCTACTCGCATCGTCAATAAAAGTTATAAAATAACGTTTTTGATCTCTCGTAGCAACACCATTAAATTCACAGATATCTGTATGAACTAAATCCAAAATTTCCGAATTCCTATTCACAGAATGAAAAGGCTTCCTAGGCAATTTAGCTTGTACACAGATTTCACATTTATTGTTGCTAACTTCAGATTTAGGGATCAAATCTAGATTCATCATACGCTTCATTGAGGCAACATTAACATGTCCCAAACGTGAATGCCATACATCGAATGAAACAAGATTCATGCAAACAGAACTATAATCATTCAAATTTACAACGGAATTTGAAACAGGTTCAACATGAATCTTAAACAAGTTCTCCACATCACATAAGTACCCCTTGCCAAAAAATAAAGAATCATGAAGGCGTGTAATAATAGCCTTATTACATTTACAGTCTACTCTATAACCTTCTCTAACTAATATGACGCCACTAAGGATATTGCGTCGAATGGTTGGAACATGTCTGACCCTGTCAAGAGTCAAAACCTTTCCCAAAGGGAACTTCAAGTCCACCCGTCCTTCGCCTTTGACTTATGTAGAGCTGGAATCGCCCAAAGTCACGGACCGACCTCGAGAGGCCTGATAAGACACAAACATGGATTTATCAGCACACACATGTACATTAGCCCTAGTGTCAATTATCTAATAAAGTGGTTCAAATATAGAAAGAATTTCAGGTTTAATAGACACGTACCCATCATTAAGGTTCAAGGATGCAGTCATCATGTTGACCACAGCCTCCTCAGTTGCAGATGTGGTAGCTTTCTTTGCCTTCTTAGTAGGACAATCCTTGTTCCAGTGGCCAACCTGTCCACAAGTCCAACAAGGTTTGTTCTTCGGTTTCTTTTGGATCTTTGCCTTGGGTTTATGTGCATTCTTAGATTTCTTATCTTTGGTGTTTTTCGTAGAAGTAAGATTAACAGTTGGATTAGCATCAGTAGGCACCTTGACCCCTTTCTCCTTTAAGTGTTCTTCTTGTATATTAATATCCATCATTAATTCATCCATGGTGTGTGTCCCTTTGCGATGCTTCAGAGACATACCAAACGACTCCCATGACTTAGGGAATTTTTCTATGATAGACATAACAACAAATTTCTCAGGCAACACCATCTTGGCATCTGAGAGTTCATAAACTAGGAGTTGTAGATCATGTGTTTGATCAGAAACTGACTTACCCTCAACCATCTGAAACTTAAGAAATTTAGACACACATTATTTTTCAACACCCTAATTTTCAGTGCTAAAATTCTTAATTAACAATTCCCATAAAACCTTGGACGTAGTGACTGGCGGCTTTGAGCAAGAATCATACAGTTTGTTATTTAAACCAAACAGAATCAAACCGCGACACGTTTTATCACCCTTCTTCCAATTAGCAATAATGTTTGCATTATCAGGAATTGTTTAATCAGATACAGGTTCAATTTCAATTAAATACTGATCATAACCCGCAATATTCAGCCAAATTTCCATACGACTCTGCCAACGGGAAAAGTTCGTACCAGTAAACTTTTCAGGCATATTGGTTGCATCAATTCTACATCCCGAAACACCCTGATTTTCCATAGTTAATTAACGACATAAATGATTTCTTTAAGACTGTTGTTAATATTGGTTATCGTCGTTCATGCAACAGCAACAGGTGCAATATAATTAACAGTGCAGGCAGATCCAAAATAAGATTCGAAGAACAAGCAATGCAGGAGAATAAAAAAATAAGAGTTAGATTCGCAAACCAGATCGTTCGTTGAGAAACGAACGTGTTACTTAAAGAAATCAGTGCCCGGCAATCCTCGCGGATAGGCACCGTTCTCCCAGTCGCGATCCGGCACAAACCTGGAACTCGCACGTCTCGCTCGCGCTCGACGTAGTCGCGTCGCACTACTACCAGCGCAGCACAGCAACCGCAGGAACCACCGCCTGACAGTTGCGTCTTGAGGACATGAAGGAGGAGTCACACTTTGCTCAGGAGGACAACTCCACAAAGCAACTCCGGAACGAAGCTCTCATACTCAGGTTTAGGGCTCACAAAACACACGACGGCAGAAGACTGTTTTCGGTGTGTTTAACCCTAATGACCGGATGTGTGTATATAGCCACGCACGTCCCTAATCCTATTCCCAGTAAGACGCAAACACTCGGTTGCTCTTGTACACAATACGGAATAATCCGCAAAAGAGAAACACTTTCTAATTAGGATTAAGAAATCCGAATAAGAAAGCAATAATTAATTACACGAGTAATTAATTACGTAGTTGTATCATAGTGCAAAAAGAAGACGGAAGACGGAAGACATTCTCCACATCCACAAGCCCGAGCCCGAGCCCGGCCCGGCCAGGCGAGGCGTGGCGCGCACGTGCGTGCGTGCGTTGTGATGTGGTAACCCCACCCACCAAGGAGGTGAGCATACCTCCCTCCTAGGACTCCTTTGGACACTAGTGCCCCATGTGATCCTACATATGAGGACCACAAAAGTTCTAGGAGTGAGCAATATGGGATAAAACTTCTTTGCCATTTGCACTAGAAACAACACAACATTCTCACATGTACTTGCTGCACTACATTGGGCTTAACCCATGCTAAATAAGTGATTACTACAATAGCTTAGCTACACTAACGAGCTGCTATAACATCAATAGATATAAAAAAACTAATATTAAAAATTGCGATGAGTGGCTACTTAACCAATTAATTTGTATGAGCATGCACATGCATAGTAGGTGTTGGTTATGCGGTTAAGGACTGAAACATTTGTTTAGAAATGAATGTTCCTAGGTGGTTGTGTATCACTAACCAATACATAGCATAGCACATGTTTACTATACGTTTGATGAATTATTTAATATGAAAATGAATTTTGGTATTTAAAATTACCTTTCTAAATGTCATAAACCATTTTTATTTTGACATCATTACAATCATGTTCCTTCAATGAAATAAATGTTTATGATTTTAACTCCAAGAATAGAACAAGATATACTCATAAAAATATAGTTTTCTTTGCTATCTCATCTATATAATTGATTTTGTATCAAACTATTGACATTGCCTATTACTATGATAATTAGTCATACTTTATGAAACTTCAAAATTAATTTACAAAAATTGTAAATATCTATTCATTAGGAATAATCATAGAAAATTTTCATATAAATCACTTATTTCACTAAAATACGAATTATATAAGGATTTTTCTTAATCTCTTCTTAAATGTGTAAAATGTGTATATTTACAAATATTAATATTCTTAACAAGTCTTATGCTTTTTTAAAATATTTTAAGGTTTTGTAGATCAAATAAAACATTTAGTTTGACAAGAAAAAGAAAAGATACAATATGAAAGGTACATTGCACTTGTGCCACAATAGACTCACAATGTCATGATAACAAATATTTGAATTATGATGTTGTAATAATCATTTATTTTTTAATTTTCTTTATGTACATTTTTTAATTATATAATAGAAATATTTGTTATTATAAGTTATTTTTTATTTTCTAATTAAATATAACGCATGAAATGACACATGCATGTGCACATGCGTATATATATATATATATATATATATATATATATATATATATATATATATATATATACTACTACTACTACTATAAAAAGAGCGAGTTTGATGTTGCGCTCTCTTTGATTCACTCTCTTCTCTAATTTTTTTCAACGAATTTTGCTCCTACAAATCTTTATTCCCACACTCTCCTATTAACTTTTATTATCTTTAATTATGTATTTCCCTCTCCATCCCACAGAAACGGTTCCTTGATTCTCTCTTTTCAAACAACCAATACAAATATGTATGTGCATGTGTGCCTTCACTAGTATATATATATAGTCGATCCATTACACCTGCACTCTGCGAGTCGATCCATTACACCTGCACTCCGCGCAGTCTCACTCCCAATCTGATTTTCTCCGCTACTCCCGTGTCCCTGTGGTTTCACATGACCAGGAAACCAACTTTCACGTCTCGCGCTTGACTTCCCTTCCCTATTTTATTCCGTTTTGTTTATGATTCAATTTTTAATTATCATCTTTTTTAAATCACTTGACTTTTAGAACTGCGCCGCACACTGAATTTTTCATCTTTCACCAACTCAAATAAAGTTGGAGATTGATGTGTTTATAGAATTTTCTGCTACGTGTTGGCATTTAGAACTTGTTAGGATTATATAAAGCATGTGACTTTCGTACCGAGCCATCCGAAATCAGAAACTAGGGTGATTAAATAAGGATGATAATAAAAAATTGAATCACGTATAAAACGAAAGGAAATAGGGAAGTGATGCGTCGCGATGAGAATTGATTTTTAAGTCGTGTCAAATCATAAAAACACGGTGAAGTAGGGAAAGAACGGATTGCGGAGTGAGACTGCACACAACGCAGGCCGCAATGGATCTGCTCTATATATATATACCAGTGAACGCACACGTGCACATGCACGTGACATATAAAATTTGATGGAAATGTGCGGGGAGAGGACTCATCCGTGAAAGGGTCCCTACGGTAAAAGATATTTGTGTTGGTTGTTTGAAAGAAGAGAATCAAGGAACCGTTTCCGTGGGATGGAGAGAGAAATACAGAATTAAAGATAATAAAATTTAATAGGAGAGTGTAAAAATAAATATTTGTAGGAGTAAAATTTCTTTGAAAATAGGAGAGAAGAGAGTGAATCAAAGAGAGCGCAGCATCAAACTCACTCTTTTTATAGTAGTATAGAT